>CM033715.1:54465904-55665904 GCA_019671005.1 Hibiscus mutabilis
AGGTAGATTAATGTGGCTCCAATTATCAAGAGTTTCCCGGGATGGCGGGGCGGATGTTGGTCAACATATTGCTGACTTGGCCATTTCAGCTATCATGTTGATGGACATCCCCTCAAGTGATTCATTAAATATTTCTTCCTTGTTGAGTACGTCATTTTCCTTAATTGCCTCTTCAACCTCATGTCCTGGTTGGCGAATCCTCTAGAGACAAAAGTGGTTTTCAAACTAGGGAAGGACATTGGTCTCCATGGAATGTCTTATCCCTTAAATCTGGCTTTTATCCATTTCTTCTTTTCTCTTGTATTCTTCTTTTCTTTGTTGGACACTTGGTTTGTAACCCAACCTAAAATGGTACTTCTTGGTTATCGTACTTTTGGCTCGTAGGCTCCTTGCAATCTTTTACCTAGCCCTCTTCCCCGCTTGGCTCCTCGGCCCAAAGTTTCAGCAACGGTCATCTTGGTACAATTAGATAACCTGGGATAGGGGATCCGACTTCCCTCCGCGACGAATGTGGCATTTACTAGCTCTAATGCTCGAAAAGAGCATTCTGCAGCATCCTCGTCATTTTGAATGTAGGGGGCATCTGATGTCACTGAAGCAATAATTTCCTGCTCGGCCTCTACTGTGACCAACTTGCCTTCAATCACGAATTTTAATTTCTGATGTAGTGATAAGGGGACAACTCCTGCAGAGTGGATCCATGGCCTTCCCAATAAGCAGCTGTAAGATGGTTTTATGTCCATCACCACGAAATCAATCACATACTCAGTCGGCCCAATCAATAGAGGCACCTCAATTTTTCCAGTGTTCCTCTTTGTGTGCCGTCAAAGGCTCTCACGGAGTTATGGCAGGGCTTTAGGTGAGAACTATCTATTGGTAGCTTTTGCAAGGTCACCATAGGCGATGCGTTCGATCTTTGACCCGTTGTCAATCAATACGCCCTGTAACACATACCCTTTACAATGGGTTGTGATGTTAAGAGCTTTGGTGGACCCCATTTAGCCCTCGGGGATCTCATCATCACTGAATGTTATATAGTTATAGGCAGTGATATGCCCCACTATCCTGTCCAGTTTTGATACAGAAATGTCGTGGGGCACAAAAGTCTGGTTTAGTACCTTTAATAGTGCCTCACGGTGTCTTTCTGAACTCAAGAGCAACTCTAGCACTGTGATCCTAGCCGGTTGCTTTCGTAGTTGTTCCACTACGTTGTACTCGCTATGTCTCAAGAACTTTAGAAATTCTTTGGCCTGAGCCTCAGTTACTAGTTCATTTATCTTTGGAAAAGGTTCTTCGCCAAATATCTGCGCGGGGGTAACCGATGTATCCTTTCCTTTATCTTTGGCCGCTTCAGCAGCCCTCAAGGTCTCAGAGGAGTAACATCTGCCGCTCCTCGTGAAATGGCCTACCTCACCGACATTCACATCACTCTTGCCTTGCTCGTCTTTCTGTGTAAGCTCTTTTACCTCACCAGATTCTGGCTTTTCTGGCATGGTCACATTTACAGCATAGTTCTAGGGAGTTTGTCGCATATCCTTGAATGGGAACGAGGATGGTGCTGAGATGATGATCTTGGGATTTATCTTAGTAGTTTCTCCTTGGGAGGCACCTGCACTCCCCGGCCTGGAGGAGATGATAAGAGGTCTATCTCTCCCGTATTTAATGTTGGGGTTGTCCGTCATATGTACGTATGACCCCTTCTTTCCCGTGGGCTCTTCAAAGAATTCTATTTGCTTGTCATTCATCAATTGTTGTACCAATCTCTTAAACTCGTCACACTTTTGGATGTCGTTTCCTTCGTCCCGATGAAATTCGCAATACACTTCACATCCCTTCTGTATTACTACCATGCCCTTGTCGATCACATGGGCCATGCATAATTACCAAATACCCACCCCAAAGGAGATTTGATTTCGACACATCATCCTTAATCTTCCCGGTAAAGCATTCCTCAATAACATTTACTCCTCTATTCCCATGATTAGGCAATGGGTTAGTAGCTACACTTGGTTCTTCAAACTTCAATATCCCATAATCGATTAAGTTCTGCACAAGCTTTTTGAAAGCAAGGCATTTCTCGGTGGGATAATCAGGGGCACCACCGTGATAGTCGTAATGTGCGTTCGGGTTATACCAGGACATGAATGGTGGTTTGAATGGAGTAACGTAATATGGACGGACCAGTCCGCTTCATACAACCGAGAGTAAAGCTCCAGTACGTAACGGGTAGGGGAGTAAAAGTTTGCCTCTCTTTCTCTTTTCTCGGGGTTCTCTCCTCTATTTGATTCGAGTTTTACGCTTTCCCCGTAGGTGCTTGTGGCTATGAGACTGTAAAATTCTTCAAGGCAATGTAAGTACTAGCAGCGTTTACTTCATTCTTCTTACTATACTTTCGAGATCCTTCCCCTCTATCAATTCTACCGCTCTTAGTTGCCAATTCAAGGGACTCCCCAGTCCTAATCAAATAAGCAAAACTCTGTGTCATATTATTAATGAGGCGATCGAACAGTGTCCCCTGCGTAATTTCATGTTCCGGGAGGGGTGGCTGAATTTGGGCGGCCACTTCCCGCCACCTCTAAGCATACTATCGTAGACTTTCGTTGGACTTCTGCCCCATATTTTCCAACATAATTCTACTGGGGTCATATCTGTTACGTGTTTATATTGCTCGATGAATGCTCTTAAAATATATTTCCATGTTTTAACATTTACCCTGCTCAACTGGGTGTACCACCATAACGCCGCCCCAGTTAGGCTGTCTTGGAAACAGTGAATTAATAGTTTCTCATCCTTAAGGTAGGCCGCCATCTTCCGGCAGTACATTGTTACGTGCGCAGAAGGACATGTGGTTCCATCGTACTTGTCGAACTCTGGTTTTTTAAATTTTGGTGGCAGGACAAGGTCGGATACCAGACTTAAGTCACTGGCATCAATTCCTGATTCTTCCATAGTTTGCAAGGCTTTAAATCTTTCCTCCATGAGGTGAAACCTCTCTTCCCACTTCTTTTCTACCTCTGTCCTGATCCTTTCGACCAAGTTCAGGTCTGGCACCTCCTCTTCGTATAGTGCTTCAGTGTCAAGGGGTTCAGTCTCAGATGCCCCTACCTGAAGGTTAGCCGACATCCCAGCAGGGTCGATATATACCTTTCTAGTCGGATTCGGTGCAGCCGGTTGAACCTTACTGTGAACTGGGGTACTTTTCAGTTCTTGAGCGGTTTCTCCTTCAACTCTCTTTCTGAGACTCTTAGCCAACAATGCAGTTATGTCGGACACTATCGATGCTTGTGACTGAGCAATCTGATCACTAAGGCTTCTTTGGGCCTCGTCAAATCTTGCCTCGAGCTCTCTTTGTCCCTTTTCTAGACCGATTATCCTGTCTTCCATGAGCTTGCTTTATAGTCGGGTAAGATATGGATGATGAATGATTGCGGCTTAACTTCTATTTTCACACTGCCACAATATTTATAACATTAATATGGTTGCAAGGAAAATAAATGAGTGTATAATGATGTGAATGTCATGATGCAATGCAAGAATGTATGCAGATAAAGGTACTGATTCTGCTGGTAATCACCATTTTGAACTACTTCCACGGGAATTAAAAGATCTAAATTACAATAGAGTTCATATTACAAAATGAAGGTCCCTAATACAAAAGAGTCCTAATTACGATACAGAGCCCTACAGATAAGCCCTATCTCTATCTCCTAATTTTCTAATAGCCCTGAGCAGCTTGATGAACCTAGGAGCTTCTTCCATTTCTGGGGCTACGAAAGGTCGAAGTGTTTCAGCTTCGATGGCCAAATCATTCACATGCCTGACGACTCGTTGTATGTCCACTATTAGGTTTGCGTAATATTGGTCCCTATCCTGCACCATCCGGGCAGCGTCACGCAGTCTCATTTGCCAATAAATGTTCCCTCCGGTTGTAGCCTCTTCGAATACATTGATTCTTTCCTTATAATCCTGAACAGTCACTTCAAGGGACTCAATTCGGGTTCGTAACGTGCCTACTTCACGCTCTCTTTCTTGTAGCTTAGTGATGCCATTCCTCTGACAGTAAGTTTGAAATGAGTGTTCTGCTTCTGCCACCTTTTCTTCTAACTCGACATTCTGACTTCGGCTCTGATCCAGACTTTGGATAGTGTCGTCGTACAACCTTTGCATCTCTAACAGTCTATTCCAGCTACTCATGGACCTTCTTTTCCAAGCGGTGACATTTTCTCTCTCGTAGTTGACTGCTTGTTTTCCTTTGCTATTCTCTTGCCTAGTTCTTTCCTTTTCTTGGTCAATGGCCTCCTTGAATGACTGTCTTTCTTCCTCAATAGCCAACTGGCAGCTTTCTATCTCCTTCTCGATTGCTCTCTTGCTGATTTCTTGTTATTCTTCCGCCAAACGAATACCATTCATTCTTTCCTTTTCCACGGCTATGAACTGACTTCGGCCAGATTTCTGTATTTTCGCTTGGAGTATGAGGGTATGCTTTTGGTAAAGAGCGTTCTTCTCGCTCAAATCCGCATTTAATTTCTTCAATTGCCTAATGATCCCATCCTGTTAAGTCGACCTCTAAGCTCACTTTATGGAGCTCACTCGCATGTTGAGTCTGTTGGGTGTCCATTTTCCTCTTAATTTTTTCGAGTTCATTCAGTAAGATATCAGTTTCAGACGGTACCACCTTTGTAAGCTCCTCAAGTGACACAACCGGTCCCTGATCAGATTCAGGAATCATATCATTAACTCTCAAACGCCTCCAAAGATCATACTCTGGGGTGGTCATGTGCTCGGTGTCTCCTTCCACCCTGATCCGGTAACAATGGTCCTAAGCCCTCGTGATAGTCTGGACTTTTTCCTTAAACTCGCCTTTGAAAAGAAATTCAGTTCGGTTTAACCCGGCGGTATTGGGGATGAACTGTCGTGATCCGAATTGTCGGGACACCAAAAGCGAAGCACAAGCAATCCCTCCATGTAGTCCCAACATCACCAGCCAGTCGAAATCACTGCAACTGTACAAAAAGTAATTAACTCTACCGAGCCATGGGACCCTCCATACTATGTCTTCGTCTTGAATGTTCCTGAAGAAACAAGACCATTTTTTCGTTTTCAAGTTCTCTCGCCACTCTTTTACTAAGTACTCCCGTAAGGGCGAAAAACCTTGGAAGGATATCCCTGGTAGGACCCTTGTCGGTGTCTTCCACATGTGGCTCTAAACCCATACCTGTAACAGCTGTGCACACCCCCTGAAACGTCATTCTTCGTGCTTTCGACTAGCATTTAAAGAAATGAAGGTCTCGGCCAAGATTGCTGGTACTGGATTTGCCCGCTGTTTCATACGCTCGAACAGATCTAGAATGGCTACATCAATGTTTCCAAGAGTTCTTGGAAAGATCACCAACCCATATATTCCCAAGGCAAACATGTTTATCTTTTTCCCCTCATCTGGATGTGCAGGTAGGATGTCTCGAATATTCTCCCATGCAAAGAATGTATTGTCTCCTCGAAGTCGGATCAGGCCATTAACCCAATTGTCACTCATCCCGGTAAAGGTTTTAAGCTTCAAAGTGTAATTCTGATTCCTCGGAGGTTTTGCTTAGATCCAATCTTCCTGGACATTCTTCTGATTAAGTAAGGCAGTGTACTTTTCTGCTGTAGGCATCATGTCCTGTCCATTGAAGGTGAAGCAGCAAAAGGCCAGATTCCAGAACTGAAAAATAGCTCGGAGTAGGGGCTGGTTGACCCGAACGTGTAGCAGTTGTGCAATGTCGCCATAACTATCACAAAACCTGTCTTGTAGTCTTTGGTCCCATCCTTCCCAGATACTTTGAAGATCCCATAAGTTGTTCTGCTGAAGACTCACGTAGGTGTACCCTGCTACTACGTGCTCGCTCGGTAAACTATCCCATTGGGCCTTCTGGTTGACTTCTGACCAATGCCTGACTGACAGGTTAAGCTCTTCTTTCCTAAGACACCTTTTTTCCATAGTGAAAGACTTTCTGATCGGGCAAATCACTTGATCCAGTACCTTTATGTAATGCAAATGCAATAATGTATGAAAAAGAAGAAAAAACAAAAGCAAAAAAGAAAATAAGTCAGTACCGGATAGAATTAATGAATACATAAATAAAAGACGAATAAGGTAAACAGACAAAACAACTCTATTTATCCTGTCTAAAGCACCTAAGGTTATCCGCATGGTTCTAAGGGTGGGTTTCTATGTTCTCTATATGCAGTGTTGGTGCTAGAAGGTACCCGAATTGTCCTTGTTGTCCCCTACTAAGGGTAGCAAGGCCCTCGATCGTCACCCATTTTAGGCTCCTTTCAACCGGGTTCAATTCAGGGGGACGCATTCGCTTATGCCTGCACGAAGGAACGATATCCTTACGAAAGCATAAGGTACTCGAGCCCCGAAGGTACTTGCTAGGCCTACACGGGAGAACGATATCTCCACGAAAGCATTAGCATTTTCCCCACTTAAAAATGGGTTTATATGCCATATTTTAAATGCGTTAAAATAAACGTGCAACTATAACCGAATGTTAATTTAATATTCACTTTAATCTGAAATTTCTAATATTATTAAAGCGGTAATTATTTAAAAAGCTTGACTCTCATTTATTTTTAGAAAAACAAAAATGGTCCCCAGCGGAGTCGCTGTTGCGCGTAATAAGTGCTACGCAAATGTGCAAGTATACACGTCGCAAGTTATAGTATAAAAGATATCGTCTCCACAGGGATTGGTGCCACTTCAAGAATCTAGTCTCTTGCACTGTAAAAAGTAAAAACACAAGTAAAGGATTATAGAAGTTTTAACTAATAACTAATCTAGAAAGCAATTAAGTAAAAGAAAAGATGAATTCAATTGAGAGAGGTAGGCTAGGTTATCGTGAGTTGAGGTGTGATAGCCGATTGGATTGTCTTGGTAAAAGAGTGCACGGGCAACTCAGTTGCCGTGGCAACTTGCACGACGGGGTTGCCGTAGCAACTAATTGATGGTTGCTTGGGCGACTAGTTGGGCAACTACTTGGGCGATCGGGCAGCAACTTCAAGGTTCGGCGGAGCGTTCTTCAATGGTTTCTTCTTATCCCTAAGTCGAAACTCTAGCTATTTGTGCATGCCTTGATAATACATCCTGCGTGAATCAAGGGTGAACAACAACCAATCTTGCGCTCCTCTTAGCCGTTGAAATCCTTAACTTATTCCTAAGCCGGATTAATCTTCACCATCATTGGATTGAATAAAGATCATATTCATTCGTTTCTTGAATCTAACTCTCCCGATATTAGATAAATGGATGAAATCACGAGATCCTCTCCCAATTCACTCGCAAACAATAATAAGAATCAAGAATGAATAAACCTTGAAATAGAAAAGTGCAAACTCTTATTACCTAAACAAAAACCAATAGTTTCTCACAACCACAAAACACAATAACCATAGCCAAGTAAATTTAGTTCATGGCTAGGTTCCAAAGAAACACAAGATAATTAATCCCTAGCATGAACCCAATCGAACAAAGATGAAGGAAGAGGCTTGTCGAAATCCTCCTTGCCCTTGATGCTTGTCGAAAATTCTCTCCTCTTGCCCTACTTGGACTTGCGAAATTTCCCTCTTGCTCTCCCCTTGAATTGTCGAAATCTCCTTGATATTTATAGGGCTAGGCCAAAGTCCTTCTTTGAGGAGGAGTTTGAGTTGGAATTAAATTATCTTTAAAGAATATAATTCTTTATTATAATTTTATTCCTATTAGAACTTCTCCTATCCTCTTGGAATTTAATTCTTCTTTAATCTCTGCATGGCAATCAAATTCCTTTGGGCTTGGACCTTGCTCCATGTCATCTTGGGCTTGTAAAATCATGAATTTCGACATCCATATTGCTTTTGGTCTTTGTCGACAAATGCCATGGCAACTAGCTCGGCATATCCTTCATGCATTGCCCGGCAACTAGCTCGGCATTGCTTTGGCAAGTGATCCTGCACATACACACACAAAAACACACCAAAGCAGCATCTATTTCCACAAAAATCACCAAGTTATGTAATCAAGCTCAACGATTGAAGGAAACATGGATTAATGCATGAATGGCTAACTATGCAACTAATATGAGCCTAAGTCTAACAATAATATGAGTAAAAAGGGTAAGAAAAATAGTACTTTTGAACACTTATCACACCCCAAACTCGAACTATTGCTTGTCCTCAAGCAATGCAAACTCATAATTACCTGCCAAGACTTCAAATTTTTCACAAACTTAGCTTTGAACTTGATTTCAATTCTCTGAACCGGGGCACAAAGTATGATTGGCTTTTTATTTTTCAAAAACGAGGAATTACTCGGAATCAAACTATAATGCTTGTGAGTGTGTGCGGAGTTGTGTGCAAGTTGATTTTTCGGATTCTATGCAAACAATAGGTTTTCAAATTACTTCATTGGGTTCTTTTTAACATGTTTTAACTAGAGCCAATTTCGGGCACCTCTAGTGTTTTATTTTTAGTTTTCTTAAGTTAATTTAATCGACTAGAGCGGTTTGGGCACCTCTAGTTAAATTTTTTTTTACGCCTCCTAGAGCCGTTTTGGGCACCTCTAGTGATCAATTTTTTTAGCATATGCTAGAGCCAATTTCGGGCACCTCTAGCATTCATCCAATTTTTATTCTAATCCCCAATTTATTAATTATCGACCTAAGTTTACTAGAATTCCTTAAATCAATCAAACCACAACAGTGTTTCATCAAATTTAGCATCATAGTAAAATTCTAAGTTTTTCCATGGTTATCCTAGAATAAAAATTCTATCAATTAAGTGCATTGGCAAAGTCATCATCGAATATTCATCAAATCTAAGCAATTCTTGTTCCAATTAAAGGCATGGCAAGCAATTTATGTATCCTAAATGTAATGCTTAAGATTAATGTAACTAAACATGGTAATTACTAATAACAATCCCCCCCAAACTCGAGTGAGGCATTGTCCTCAATGCATGCATAATAATAACGAAAAATAACAATAAAAATAAAAATGCATACGAGGACTTACTCCGAGAGTTCGTCATCGTAGATGATTAGTTTCCTTCTAGTTGGCGTCTTGACTTTCTTGCTTGAACGCGATGGTTGTTTTCTTGTTGCGGTGGTGGAATCGATCCTCGTTACGGGGTTGTCCTCATCATCCTCTTCATCAATGTCAATGGCTTTTCGTTTGGAGGATTCAATTGGTGCGGTCTTTATTGGTTCAATGGAGGACTCGTCCGAATCTGAAAAATCAGAAAATGATTCCGTAGGAGTTGATTCAGACATAGGTGCTTTACCTTTGGCTTTTTCAGTGGTTGTCGGGGCATTGTCAGAGTTGGTTGCCGTGGCGTCAGCTTCCTTGGTTGCCGTGGCAAGGATATCGGCGGGAAATATTGGGAACGGCACACGGTTGTCCGGGTACTTTTCTAGGATGACTTGGGTGATGGCATTGTTGTGCTCCTTCATGTACCGCATGAACATTAGTTGCCGATCTTCAATTTGCCTTAGGCGGCTTTCCAATGGGTGCAAAAGTGCTTCAAAGTGTCCCGGGATTAATGGCCGAGTTGCCACGGCGTTAGGTGCTTGGGCATTAGGGATTTCCGCGGCGGCAGGAGTTGCCGTGGCAATTGGAGGCCTTGAAGAATCTCCCGGTGCCTCTCCCATTAGCTTCCGGATTAGTGTTTGATTCCAACCAGACTTGGGTAGGGCCTTTTCATCGGTGGACTCACTCGGGACATGCATCTCCTTGCAAAGATTGGAAATTAAGCAAGGGAAGAAAAGATAACCCTTATCTTTTGAGCTGCATACAAAAATCTCATCGCAAATAATTTTTCCAATGTTAATGATGCGATTATGCAAAATAGAATGTATGAGCAAAAGACGTGGTATGTCAACGGTAGTATTGTGTGTGGAGGGCATTAAAGAAGTTTTAACAAACTTATTCCATAGTTTTGCCTCGGGTTTAAGCCGAAGGCGATTTACGTGCCCTTGTATTTACCGTCGTTCCAATGAGTTCCCGGTTGAGTGAGTTCTTGAAGCACCTTGTCGAGTTGCTTGGGATTGATTTGGTCAACGAAGGCTTGATGTTCGTCCTTCTCAATGTAAAGTCCGTAAAAGGTGTTGATGCTTTCGGGACTTATAAGTATGGCCTTGTCACGAACAAAAACATAAGGATTATCCGGGTTAGGTGAGTGAGCATAGAATTCTCTTACCCATGAGATGTTACCCGTTCGGTTGATGGCAAAAGATTTGCCACTTTTGATGTGCAATCCTTTTGAAGATGAATGGTTCAAGGCCGAAATCTTGAGATCTGGAGTATTCAAAGCCTTGTTCTTCATGAATCTTCCGGCTTTCAAACTTTGATTGAAATCTTTCTTGAACCGCCGGTGTAGCAAACTTCTTGTATCTTGGTTCTTTGGAGGAACTTGGATGAACTAAAAGTTTAATCTTGGATGCCATGTATGATCTTGGTTGTGAGTAAAAACAAAGAAAAGAAAAGAAACTAAAAAGTTGCAAGATAGAAAGTAGGAATAGGTTAAGGGTGATGGGTTTTATAGAAAAGATAGGTGGGTGGGATTAGGGGAAATCGACAATTGGGTTAGGGTTTGGTAGGAATTTTCGACAAAAGGGGTTTTGGTTAGGATGAATTGGAGGCTTTATATAAGCCTTAGATTCAGCCCATTAGTTTCCTTGTTGAAGATGTTTTCCTACTTGGTTTAGAATTCCTTCTTTCTCTTGAACTTCCTTTCCTACAATTCAAAAACCAATCAAATAAGGATTAAAATTAAAGATAAACTAATAAAGAAAATAAATAAAGATGTGTAATAGGATTCTTAGACTTGAATAAAAAAAATCTATCCTAAAACTACTAATAATCGGCAAAATAATAAAATAATAAAAAATAATAATCGAAAAAAAATAATTAAATAATCGACAAAAACAAAAATAAAAATAAATAAAAATAAAAATAAAAATAACAAAGGGGAGAGCATGCTCATGCATCTCCTAAATTGACCACTTCCTTGTTACGTTCCACATGGGCACCATTGTAGTGCTTCAATCTTTGTCCATTAACTTTGAATTCATGGTTGTCAGAGATGGACTTGATTATCACGGTGCCATGGGAGAATGGTTTGACGACTTCAAATGGTCCTGACCATCTTGATTTCAGCTTTCCCGGGAAAAGTTTTAGCCGAGAATTGAATAGGAGAACTAGTTGCCCTGGCGTGAATTGCCGTGGCAATAGTTTCTTGTCATGCCATCGCTTTGTTTTCTCCTTGTAGATTCGTGCATTGTTATAGGCGAGTGCACGAAATTCTTCTATCTCATTGAGATCCATCAAGCGCTTTTGTCCGGAACTTTCCCAATCCATATTCACGGTCTTGATTGCCCAAAGACGCCTTGTGCTCGATTTCCACCGGTAGATGACATGTTTTACCATAGACAAGTCGGAAGGGGACATACCTAAGGGTGTTTTGAATGCGGTGCGATATGCCCAAAGTCGTCATCTAGTCTTAATGACCAATCCTTCCTTGAGGATTTACAACTTTCTCGAGTATTCCCTTCAACTCTCGGTTGGAGATTTCGCTTGCCCATTGGTTTGTGGGTGATATGCCGTGGCGATCTTGTGTGATATGCGAGCGTTGCAACATCTTGGCAATTAGTCTGTTGTCAAAATGCTTGCCCCGTCGCTGATAATTGCTCTCGGTATCCCAAACCGTGTAAATATGTTTTTCTGCGAGGAATCGTTGCACGGTCTTGGAATCGTCGTTGGGAACTGCAGCTGCCTCTACCCATTTAGACACATAGTCGACGGCGAGTAAGATGTAGAGGTTGCGAATGAAGATGGAAAAGGTCCCATAAAATCGATCCCCATACATCGAACAGTTCCACCTCGATGATGTTCGGAGTGGCATCTCATATCGCCTAGAGATATTGCCCGTCCTCTCGCGCAACGATCACATTGCTTGTAAAAGTCTTGGGCATCTTTGTACAATGTTGGCCAATACAAACCGGATTGCAAGACTTTGGCATGATGCGAGTTCCTCCAAAATGTCCTCCATAGGGTGAAGAATGGCATTGCGGAGTACATTCTGTTGCTCTTCTTGAGGACACATCGGCGTATAACCCGATCTGCACATTGTTTAAACAAAAGAGGCTCGTCCCAAAAGTAATGCTTAGCATTATGGCGGAACCGCTTCTTCCTTGGTGAGTAATGCCATACGGAAAAACACCACAAACAAGGAAGTTAACTAAATCTGCGTGTACGGGTATTGCGGGGCATGTCTTTGCCGTAGTGTCGACTCCCAAAATTGCCGAGGCGTGCTCGTCAAAGACCGCTGCTGCGCGCGTCGAGTTGCCGAGGCGTGTGCTTCCATGGTTGCCGAGGCGTCATCATGGGCTGTCGAGGCGTCAAGGGTTGCCGAGGCGATTAGAATTTGTTCATCCGGGAATGCATCGCATATCTCTAGATCCGCGTCCTCTTCCCTATTGCGTTCCCAAACGTGATAAGTGATCGCCACTTGATTTTTCTTTCCTTTCCTGTCCTTAATTTCAATATCAAATTCTTGTAAAAGTAATATCCAACGAATCAAACGAGGTTTAGCATCCTTTTTAGCAAATAAGTATTTGATTGCCGAATGGTCCGTATGAACAATTACCTTTGTACCAATTAAATAGGATCGAACTTGTCAAATGCGAAAACTACAGCTAGTAACTCTTTCTCCGTTGTTGTGTAATTCACTTGAGCATCGTTAAGAGTTTTACTAGCGTAGTATATCACATGGAAGGTCTTACATGCGTTGGCCTAGGACTGCTCCTACCGTGAAATCACTTGCATCACACATGAGCTCAAAAGTAGCGTCAATCTGTGGAACAACAATGAGTGCCGAGGTAAGCTTTTTCTTTAGGGTTTCAAATGCTTGAGTGCAAGAATCATCAAAATCGAAGACTTTATCCTGTTCAAGCAGATTACACAAAGGTTTAGTGATTTTAGAAAAGTTATGAATGAACCTCTGTAAAAACCTGCATGTCCGAAAAACTTTGAATTCCTTTAACCGAATTTGGTGGGGTAATCTCTCGATCACGTCCACCTTGGCTTTGTCTACTTCAATTCCCTTGGATGAAATCTTATGGCCGAGCACTATTCCTTCATCTACCATAAAGTGGCATTTCTCCCAATTGAGGACTAAATCCGTTTCTTCGCATCTTGCCAACACCCTCTCTAAATTGCCGAGACAATCGTCCGAAGTCATTACCAAAAACCGAAAAATCATCCATGAAGATCTCAAGGAAGTCTTCGACCATGTCTGAAAAAGAGCCATCATGCATCTTTGGAAGGTTGCGGGGCGTTACATAATCCGAACGGCATCCTTCGGAAGGCATAAGTACCGTAGGGGCATGTGAAGGTTGTCTTTTCTTGATCTTACGTGCTATGGCAATCTGATTGTAACCTGAATAACCATCAAGAAAACAAGAAAAGGGTTTACCTGCAAGACGGTCAAGCATTTGATCAATAAAGGGTAATGGGAAGTGATCTTTCCTAGTGGCTTTGTTTAGCTTTCGATAGTCCATACAAACCCTCCAACCGGTCACAGATCTGGTTGGGATAAGTTCATTATTTTCATTGCTTACCACCATTTATACCTCCCTTTTTTCGGCACACATTGTACGGACTTACCCACGTACTATCGGAGATAGGGTATATAATGCCGGCGTCAAGCCACTTGATGATTTCTTTCATTACAACCCCTTTCATGGCATGATTCAGTCTTCTCGGGCCTCAATTGAAGGTTTGTGGTTATCTTCCAACAAGATCGTGTGCATGCACACCGCCAAGCTAATTCCCTTCAAGTCGGCAATTGTCCACCCTATTGCCTTTTTATGTAGCTTCAACATGTTGATCAGCTTCTTTTCACTGCTCAGTTGTAACTTAGAGGAAATAATTACAGGTAATGTATTATCGATCCCTAAGTATACATATTTGATTGCTCTAGCAATTGTTTCAACTCAAGAATTGGTGGATTTTCGATAGAGGGTTTTTCGATCTTACCTTCCTTACCCGAGTAGTCCAGTGGTTCAAAGTATGTACCTGGTCGATTGACTAGCCAATTTACCTCTTCTCGGTTGTTCCTCATCGACCGGTTCTTCATACTCCTCGGTTCCTCTTGATCGGCAATGTAGTTGCCGAGGCAACTAAATTCCTCATCGGTTAAACTCGCCGTGGCATGAAGTAGTTGGCATTCTTACGGATCATCGGCATGCCTTAGTGTTTGGAACACATTTAGTTTTACCTGCTGGTCATTCACCCTCATTGTGAGTTCTCCTTTTCAACATCAATCAAAGTTCTCCCCCATCGCTAGGAATGGTCTTCCGAGAATGATAGGCGCATGCTCATCTGCTTCACAATCCAAAACAATAAAGTCAGCGGGAAAAATAAATTTATCAACTTTTACCAGTATGTCCTCGATTTTTCCCTCTGGATGCACATAGGATCTGTCGGCTAGCTGTAGCATAACTGTTGTAGGTCTTGCCTTCCCGATTCCTAGTTTCTGGAAAACCGATTTAGGCATCAAGTTTATGCTAGCCCCTAGGTCGCATAGTGCTTTCCCGACATAGTGATTTCCAATAGAACAGGGTATTGTGAAACTTCCGGATCCTTCAACTTGGGCGGCATACGATTGTGCAACATTGCCATGCATCCCTCTGTTGCGGCAATTGTTTCAAACTCTCCTAGCCTTGTTCTCTTGGACACAATGTCTTTAAGAAACTTGGCATAGTTTGGCATTTGTTCAATTGCTTCCACCAATGGCAAGTTGATGTGGACTTGCTTTAGGATATCAAGAAACTTCTTGAATTGGTATTCTTGCTTTTGTCGCTTCAACCTTTGTGGGAATGGTGGTGGAAGTCGGATATCTTCGATCTTTTCATTGGTTTGAAACCTGATTGACGGCATTACAGGGGACATCCGAGTTGCCGATGTGTTACCAACCCAGGGTTGTCGCGGGCGTGCTTATCGCAAGTTGCCGAGGCGTCATCGGTTGCCGAGGCATGCTTATTGCGGTTGCCGCAGCAATTCTTGGTTCAGCATCCGAGACTTTGCCGCTAGGTTCGTCTTGCTCTTTTTGTGGAGTTTTGTTTGACGAGCGGGTTTGAACCTCTCTAAGTTGTTGGCCATTTCTGGTGGTGATTGCCTTACATTGCTCATGGCCGTTCCTCTTGCGACTTGATGTATCGCTAGGTAAACCTCCTTGTGGTATAGTGTTGATTTTGAGCAAATTGTCCGACTTGATTTTCCAATGATTTGATTGCCGCCTCTTGGTTTTGCAATCTCATCTCGGTCCTTAATAATAAAAGCATCAGTTCTTTTTATGAAATTACTATTCTCAGCCATATAAGATTCAGTTTTCATCATAAAAGCATTTAGAGAATTTTCCAAAGAACTAGATGTTGTCGGTTGTTGCTTTGCGGCATCATTGCTGTCGTGGCATATTTTGCTGGAATCCCGATGCTTGTGCATTCTGATTGTTCCGGTTTAGAGCATTGTTGGGATTACTCCATGAAAAATTTGGGTGCTTCTTCCAAGCTGGATTGTATGTATTTGACATCATGTTGTTGCCCGATTGTAATTCCCCACATAGAAGCTAGATTCGGATTCTCGCATACATTCGGAAGAATTATGGTTATCGCCACATAACTCACAAAAAGAATCCATTACCTTGACTTCATGTGTGTTGTTTGGTTTTTGCATGTTCGGACCATCTTGGTTAAAGTGGCCAATTGTGCGAAATTGAATCGATGATCCTAGTTCATGTATTGTGGCTTGGCGTCTAACTCCTCCTCTTCGGTAGATGGGAATTGATAATCATTCTTGGCCAGCCTGTTTAAAATTTGCATTGCTTCTTCCGGTGACTTATCTAGGAGTATGCCGTTTGCCGAGGCGTCTAGCATCATCCTTGTTGGTGTATTCACGGCATTGTAAAACATTGTCACTTGAGTCCACACCGAATCCGTGTAGAGGGCATTTGTGTAGAAGTTCTCTATATCGCTCCCAAGCCTCGTACATGGATTCATCATCTGCTGCCGAAAAAGAAGTAATGTCGTTCTGAAGCTTATCGATTAAATTTGTAGGATTAAATCTAGCAAGGAAATCACGACAAAGATCAGTCCAAGATGCTATGGATCCGGCGGGAATGCTATTTAGCCATGCTTTCGCCTATCCCTCGGTGAATAGGGAATAATCTTAATCGTAAGACATCGGGGTGACTCACTCGGTATCTTGAACGAGTTGCAAATCTCGAGGAAAGATTTCAGATGTTGTCGTGCATCTTGATTCTTTGAGCCGCCAAATTGACCTATTGTGTTGATCATATTAAACATTACGGTTTCAACTCAAAGTGGTCGGCTTCAATTTCGGGTGCGACAACTCTGGGTTAAGTCCATCAAGATCTTCTTCAAGATAGTCTCGAATAGTTCTGTTTCGTGCAAGAATCACTCCTCCTCCTGCTCGAACATCTTGATTAATATTGCCGTCTTGATTTGCCATTGCTTCTCTTATCCTTCGTCTAAGTCTTTGTAAGGTTCGTTCGATTTCTGGATCAAAGGGATATTCTGGTGAAGTCGGTCTCGCCCTGGTCATATACCAATGCAAAACCAAAGTTTGTTAGCCCTTTGAATTTTAAACAAGAAAAATAAAAAGAAAGTGCAAGAAAGTAAAAACAAAGTCGCTATTGCCAATCCCCGGCAACGGCGCCAAAAACTTGTTGCGCGTAATAAGTGCTACTCAAATGTGCAAGTATACACGTCGCAAGTTATAGTATAAAAGATATCGTCTCCACAGGGATTGGTGCCACTTCAAGAATCTAGTCTCTTGCACTGTAAAAAGTAAAAACACAAGTAAAGGATTATAGAAGTTTTAACTAATAACTAATCTAGAAAGCAATTAAGTAAAAGAAAAGATGAATTCAATTGAGAGAGGTAGGCTAGGTTATCGTGAGTTGAGGTGTGATAGCCGATTGGATTGTCTTGGTAAAAGAGTGCACGGGCAACTCAGTTGCCGTGGCAACTTGCACGACGGGGTTGCCGTAGCAACTAATTGATGGTTGCTTGGGCGACTAGTTGGGCAACTACTTGGGCGCGGCCGGGCAGCAACTTCAAGGTTCGGCGGAGCGTTCTTCAATGGTTTCTTCTTATCCCTAAGTCGAAACTCTAGCTATTTGTGCATGCCTTGATAATACATCCTGCGTGAATCAAGGGTGAACAACAACCAATCTTGCGCTCCTCTTAGCCGTTGAAATCCTTAACTTATTCCTAAGCCGGATTAATCTTCACCATCATTGGATTGAATAAAGATCATATTCATTCGTTTCTTGAATCTAACTCTCCCGATATTAGATAAATGGATGAAATCACGAGATCCTCTCCCAATTCACTGCAAAACAATAATAAGAATCAAGAATGAATAAACCTTGAAATAGAAAAGTGCAAACTCTTATTACCTAAACAAAAACCAATAGTTTCTCACAACCACAAAACACAATAACCATAGCCAAGTAAATTTAGTTCATGGCTAGGTTCCAAAGAAACACAAGATAATTAATCCCTAGCATGAACCCAATCGAACAAAGATGAAGGAAGAGGCTTGTCGAAATCCTCCTTGCCCTTGATGCTTGTCGAAAATTCTCTCCTCTTGCCCTACTTGGACTTGCCAAATTTCCCTCTTGCTCTCCCCTTGAATTGTCGAAATCTCCTTGATATTTATAGGGCTAGGCCAAAGTCCTTCTTTGAGGAGGAGTTTGAGTTGGAATTAAATTATCTTTAAAGAATATAATTCTTTATTATAATTTTATTCCTATTAGAACTTCTCCTATCCTCTTGGAATTTAATTCTTCTTTAATCTCTGCATGGCAATCAAATTCCTTTGGGCTTGGACCTTGCTCCATGTCATCTTGGGCTTGTAAAATCATGAATTTCGACATCCATATTGCTTTTGGTCTTTGTCGACAAATGCCATGGCAACTAGCTCGGCATATCCTTCATGCATTGCCCTGGCAACTAGCTCGGCATTGCTTTGGCAAGTGATCCTGCACATACACACACAAAAACACACCAAAGCAGCATCTATTTCCACAAAAATCACCAAGTTATGTAATCAAGCTCAACGATTGAAGGAAACATGGATTAATGCATGAATGGCTAACTATGCAACTAATATGAGCCTAAGTCTAACAATAATATGAGTAAAAAGGGTAAGAAAAATAGTACTTTTGAACACTTATCAGTCGCCATCTGTAGCGATGTCCTCTTTCGCTAAAAAACAAGGATTTCGAAGTGTTTGTGGTTTTTCGGACATAAAATGTTTATTCCTTGGGGTTTTAAAAAACCGTGTTTTATTTAGAAATTGGAGTCGCCACCGGCCACTTAGAAAGGTCGGACACCATAAAACCAGAGATTTAAAAACTATTGGGTTCGGGAGTCAGTTACGGATGGGGAAGGATTAGCACCCCCACACCGTCCAAAATTTGTACTTTAATAATTACCGCTTTATTAATATTAAACTTTCCGGATTAAAGTGACGATTAAGTTAAGATTCGGTTATAAGTGCGAGTGGATTTTAAAGGCCCCGTTATCCGAGAGTAAAAGCCCAACCACTATCACTACGCTTGATACTGGCCCCGTTTACGCTCAGATAAAAGGGCACCGCATTGACATTATATATCTTGGTATGCAATCTTAGAGAAATAATCGGATAAATACATTTGCATTGACATGGTAAAGCTCAAAATAAATAATGAAAAACATGGATATCACAAAATTAAACAAATATGATAAAAACACGAACATAGCAGATTATAATAATAACGGGGCATAAATAAAAACATGTGGGAAATAAGAAACACATACTTCAAGAATACATACATATTAAAAAATAAAAACACAATGTAACATATGCATGACATGGATTTATTATGACGTCAATCTCAAACAACATGCTAACAAAGAAACTAATACCTAGTGCATAACATATGACATAATCTGCATACGCAAATAGATAAAAACATGTCATTATACATGACTAAAAACACACTAACATGTAACCTAGAAACATAAAAATCGTACTAACATATACAAACACCATGAAAACCAAACTAAAGTATAATATAAAAATGAATATGGACAAAAGCTAAAAAGAAAACAACACATCCAAAATATAAGTAGACACGGTAAAACATGACATGTACGAATACAGCGAGTAATAGAACATGCTAAAAAAAATAAAACACAAATAAGTAATGAATATTTAGAACACAAAACAGGGACTGAAACGCTAAGAAATAAAATAGAAAGGCGGAAATTAAAGGAAATAAAACTTGATTTAAGGATGCAATTACAAGCCTAATGAAACTTAAAAGGACCACACATGTAATTGGACCAAGGGGCAAGCTCGAAGTGAAAATTTCAAAAACGCGGTGGGACTGGGGAGGTAATTTCACCATTTAAAAACTGATTTCAGTTTAATCCAGGGGTTGGATTGCAAGATCTTAAAATATAAGGAGGACAGGGTTGTAAATATCCCAA
Source organism: Hibiscus mutabilis (assembly GCA_019671005.1). Classification (NCBI taxonomy): domain Eukaryota; kingdom Viridiplantae; phylum Streptophyta; class Magnoliopsida; order Malvales; family Malvaceae; genus Hibiscus; species Hibiscus mutabilis. The sequence goes on from CM033715.1 coordinate 54,485,481, forward strand.
GCGGCAAGACAGAAATGAAAATAATGAAAACGCGGGGGATTCATTACTGGATTTCACCATTTCAAAAAATAAAACACCTTTATCCGGCCCGAAATCAAACTTTTCCTCATTTTTCTTCAAAGCCATTCTTTATAACACCCCAGCCCCATTTTTCTCTCAATACAACCACCCCAAACCTTCGATAAGCTAGAAACCGACAGCCATCTGTCGTCTTCTCAGCCGCCGGCCATCGCTAGTTGACACCGGTGAACCTAAAAAAACACCCAAAACAACATTTGCTTCAACTCAAATTCGACTCTAAACTTAGATTTACACAAAGACTCCCCCTTTTGCCTAGATCTAAGAAAATACGAGGTAAAAAAAACATTTTCTTTTTAAACAAAAACGAAACCAAAAGGGACCTCCCACTCTTTTTAGTTCACCCTGTTCAGTTTTGGAAACTGAGGCAGCTTGTCACTGGCAAGGGGAGACTCACTGACGACGAGGGTAAAGAACCTATCTACTCCTCCCTTTCGTTATTATTTCTTATTTTTTACTGTACATGCACGCAAGAAAGAAATAAAAGAAAGAGAGATTACCACTGAAACTTGATGCTTCTTTTTTTGTATTATTTTTGTTCAAAAACCTCTGATCTTACACTTTTTTTGGTTTACATATATCATGTCTGCTCTCTCTTGTTTGGTAAAAAGTAGTACATAAGATATATTTTTAGATCTGATTTTGTTCTGACGCCTTTCCATTTTTTTGTGTCTTTGGCATGCTCGGCCATGCTTGGTGGTTGGTACGGCCAGTATGGGGAGCGGCATGGTGGAGATGACTGTTCGGCTACGCAGACTAGCGTCTCGGGAGACGAAACGATTATTACTGCCAGAACCGTTCCTATCCGTTAGATCAGACTGACGTCTCGGGAGACAAAATGATTATTACTACCAGAACCGTTCCTATCTGTTGGATCAGATCTGATCCAACGGTTAGGACCGCTCAATGATCAGATGGCTGAGATGAGGCCTCGAGGATGGTGTAGCGGCTCAGGATTGCACCACGTGGCCTGAAGAAGATGGCTAGCTTTGTACGCGTCTCACACGCGCGAGTGGATAATCCAACAGCCCGCGCGTGGGCTTCATGCGGCAGATGAAGGGTCTTTATGCTTCAACCGTGGCCGTTGGATCTAGATCTGATCCAACGGCCCTCGTGCAGCTGCGCATGATAAAGAGAGCATTAGGGTTCCAATATTTGATATGGGTTAGGGTTTCTTAGGATGTGGGCCGGCTTGGCCGAATGGGCCATGTGTAATTAAGTTTGGGTCTTGTAATTAAGGACTGGATATCTAATTTGGACTTTAATATACTTTTTCTCTTATTTTAATTTCAGCCCAATAGTATTAATAATAATAATAACAATAGTAATAATAATATATGCATACCCACACATATAATATATGTACATACAAATTAATATACACATACAAACATCCACACATATGCATACATTCTTGCACCTTAATTAATATCTACATGCAAACGTTAATATATGTAACACATTAATATAATGTACAAACATACATCCATATATACTCATACGCACATGGTTTACGTACACATTAATCATACATATAATATAATACGTATACATGCAACAATAATATATTAATTAATAACCTAAAGTAGATTAACACAATACTTATACATCGGATAAAAATGAGTGATTACACAACCAAGGAGATTAAGAACATTTTAGAGAAAACTGTAAATCCATCAAGGAAAGACTCGTCTTTGAGACTTGATGAATCCTTGTGGGCTTATAGAACTGTGTTTAAAACTCATTTAGGAACTTCACCATTTAAACTCATTTTCGAAAAACCATGCCACCTGCCAGTAGAGCTTGAACATAAAGCCTTTTGAGCTATCAAAACACTTGATATGGCATGGAGAGTGGCTGGAGAAAAGAGGTTGCTTGACCTCAATGAGTTAGAGGAATTCAGGACACAAGCCTATGAAAATGCTAGGATCTATAAGGAGAAGGCAAAACGTTGGCATGATAATAGGATAATACCAAGACAATTTGAAATAGGCCAACATGTTCTATTGTTTAATTTACGCCTTAAATTGTTTCCAAGTAAACTAAAATCAAGATGGACGGGTCCTTATGAAGTTGTTAAACCATACACCCATAAAGGTGTGGAAATTAAGAACTTAAGGACGGGAGAAATTTTCAAGGTGAATGGCCAATGTCTAAAGCATTACATGGAAGGTAACCGAAACAATTCCAAGGAGGTGATCCTCTTGGCAGAGTTAACGTGAAACATCATCAGGTCTGAACTCCTTGTAAATATTAGGATAATTGTTTTTATTTGTTTTAGGATTTAGGTCTTGTTTTTCTTTTTGTTGTTTTTCAGTTTTATTCCCTTTCTATTTGAAAAGTTTTCTTTTGAGTGTATGCAGAACTGATGCCAGGAGCACTGCCACTCAGCATGCTTGCCAAGGGCGATGTCATGCAAAATGCCAACGTAGCTCGGCATGTGTTGGTTTAGTGAGGGAGAGAGAAGACAAAACCTTAGCTTGATTAAATGAGAGAATAATTTTCTTGAAACATTAAACCCTAGCCACCCAAGTTAGGTTAGAATTAAATCCAACATAATTACCCTATCAACTTAAATTCCTACCCAATCCTTATCACTTTAACCTTATCACTTCAACTTATCACTTTAAAATCCTTCCCAATCAAAACTTTTGAAATTTCATCATTATCACCCTATTTAATCAGCTATCATCATTAAAACCCTTTAAACACTTCATCTTTTTAGCTTCTTTGCCTTGGCCATTTTCCCAAGAAAGAAATACCTCTCATTCTTTTTCTTTTCTCGAGCAAGAATCAAGAAATCAATCGTCTTTTCTCCTCCCTTCAAACTAATTCAAATCTTTCTTCATCTCCATGGCATCTACTCCCTTCAAACAATTCTTCAATGAAGAGATCCGCAAGAAGTTTGAACAAGCTTTACCTCAAGATCTTTTTTATACGAGAAGCACTTCGACTTCTAAACTGACACTACCACTGGATTCCCACCGGAGTTCATGGCCATTGTCAACATGCACAAGTGGAGTTTATTCTGCCAACATAAAGGGGAGATCTACGCCACCATTGTGCAAGAATTTTATGCATATCTTGTGACAAAAGATTCTCCATTCTTGATGATTCGAGGTAAATGCGTGTGTTTCGATGAAGGGTATGTTAACTCACTGTTTTCTTTGAATGATATAAGGGATGAGCACTTTGACTATGTTGAATCCATGACCGCCGCCAAACACAAGAAACTGTTGGAAGACTTATGTGAGCCTGGCATAGTTTGGACAGTTTCATCTATGAGCCACCGGACGGTGAAGAGGTTGGTGTTGAAGCCAGGAATACGCGGCTAGAATCACTTCATCAAGGAAAATTTGTTACCTACGTCTCACAATGAGACCATCTTGGAAGAGAGGCTAATTTTGTTGCACTCTATCGTCAAAGGACGCAAGATCAACATTGGCAAAATCATCATCGATGAGACTTATAAGTGTGTTGCAAAAGGTAAAGGCAGCTTTTTTTTCCCTTTGCTTATTTTTAACATTTGCATGCGCCATGATGTGCCTAGGCTTGATGAAGATCAAGGCCAGATTATAAAAGGAACGACAATCACAGCTACGTTATAGAAAAACCTCACGGCTATTGAGCCAAAAGAAAAAGGCAAGGGAAAGATCAAAACTGCCACACCAAAGCCAAAGCCAAAGGCAGATCCAGCCAGTGTGCCAGAGACCATGCCAACCAGTTCGTTGGTAGTATTGTCATAAGTTTATCATCGCCAATAGATTATTCTCCAAAAGCTAGATGTAGCTGAGGACCTTAATGCTAAGATGAGGTACTACACAAAGGAAATGGATGTTATTATCAGTGAGGTGCTTGTAAAACTGTCCACTGAAGTTGTACCAGCATTCCCAGTTTTCCCTACCAAGCCCTCTGCCAATGAAGATGCCATGCCAGCCAGTTCAGTTAGTCCAGTTGTGCCAACTCTGAATCCAAAGCTAAGCCAGTTACACTGCTAGTTACACTGCTAGTTGAACCTACCAAGAAAAAAGAAGAAGTTGAAGCCTCCACTGCTGCAAAGCCACCCATGACCAAAATCAAGTGCAAAGCTCTCAATCGTGGTAGCTTTGTCAAAAGGAAGACCTGAGTTACACGGGTAGAAGTCACAAGAGAGAAAGTCTCCGAGGGGGATTCCTCTTCTACTTAAACTCATTTTCATTTCATCTTATTGCATTCACATAATCATGCATTTTATTTTTCTATTTTTTGTATATATGTGTTGTTTCATGCATTGAGGACAATTCACATCTTGGGTTTGGGGGTGTGCATTTTCTGTCATTTATGACATGCATTTCATGTTTGATTTTTGTTTCCACGCCATTTAGATCATATAGGATAGTTTCATACTGAACCGTTAAAAAAGAAAAAGAAAATTTTGCCTCAATTTAATTTCAAAGGATGTTAACGTTTGTTAGGCAAGTTTAATTTGATCTAGATGTCTGTCCAATGAGGAAATTTTAATCTTTTGTTGTCATGCCATGCCAGCAGAGTAGTATGCCAGGTTAGCTTGGCAATTGATCTCTAGTTTACGGAATTGAATTTACACTTAACACGTAATATGTATCAAGTTCCCTAGCAAACTTAGACTATTTGAAACTATGCTTATATTGAAAAAAATTGATGCTAGGGTAAAAAGAAACTAATAAGGCAGCAATGTTCTACCAAGGCAATAAAAAATAAGACTCTCATCTACCTAGGGATAATAAGTTACTTGGGGCTTCGTGGTTTGCTCCCTCTTAGTTCTCAAGTCCAAAACCCTAGGGTATGAGTTGAAGAGAAAGCCTAGTGATGTCTGGATTAAGGTGGGGATTTGTGGTATGCTCCCTCTTATCACTCACGCTAAATAGTGTCATGAAGCCAGCCTAAATTAATGCCAACAGAACCCTCAGCAAGAAAGAAAAAATGATGAAAATAAGGATCTGAGTTTAGGTAGTAAAATTGGCTAAGGGAGTGAAAGGATATTGGATGTATATTGCCTACACATCATGCACTCTTCATGAACCTAGACTAGAGTTATATTGTTGTGCTTAAATTACTACATGCTTGGCATTATTGCAATGAGATACTGAGGAAAGAAATAGAGCCAACTTCTACTTGCCAGCATCTATTAGCATTCCAACCAAAAAATTTTTGAGGTAACTTTTTCACAGTTTTTGTTTTTCTTTGTTTTCATTACTTGAGGACAAACAATGAGTTAGGTTTGGGGGTGTGTTACCTCTCCAAAATTACTATTTTTAATTTCAATTTTACATTGCTCTTGCTTGTTTTTAGGTACATTTAGTTGCATTAGGTTGTTAGAATCATGCATGTGCATAAGAAGTTTAGTATTTTGTCTATGCTAGTCTGAAAGGTTGTTTTTGTGGCTATTTCGCAGGTTTGGCATAGGATTAGGTGTAGGAAAGCAACACAGTTAGGATTGCCAAGGAGAATGCCAAGTGATGTTGGCACAAAAGGACCATATAGTGCCAAGCACTTTTTGGAAGAGAAGTGACATTAATGCCATGCCAAGAGGTTGTTGAACCCCAAAAAATAAGATATGATCAGGCTTCTAAAAGATCGAAAATGGATCAACTTCTGAAAAAATAACAGATAAGGTGATGCCAAGCTATGTTGGCAAACACATGCCAAGCTTGTGTACCAAGGCAACATTAGCATAATGACATCAGCCCTAGCTTGATAAGCTATCACGCTGATCGGATAAGGCTCTATCTCTTATCCTTGGAGCATTTGAAATTCAAATGAAGAAGCTATCATATTCCCATTCCTTCCACGCCTATATAAACACCAACCGATCAAGCATTTAAAGGGTCGTAAGCGGAGATCGTGAAGGCTTAGAGTGATCGGAGTGAGGTGTTGGAGTGCTCGACGAGTGATGGTTGGCTGCACCGAGAAAGGGTGGTCTAACCATTTAGTCGAGAGCCTGAATTTGAGGGTTGTATCGAGAGACCCCTCTCGCCTATTCTCTTGGGTTTAAGTTGTTTTACTTTTATTTTTATGATGATGTATTTGAAAATGGCTATGGTTTTGTTGGTTAAATTCCTCATCATGAACTAATTTCATGTTTGGTGGGGGATGTTTGGTTTAAACATTGATTTCATGCCTTAGTTTCTTTAATTACAATTTTGTTTTGGCAAAAGTTTTTCTAGTCGGCATACTTAAATTTTTCCTAAGTACTCTGCCAAGTGAGATCCAGCACAATTAACCTATTGTCCCTCAATATCTTAACAGACTTGGGGTGGCGATGATTAAATTATTGAATACTAGGGAGAGAAGCTTCGAGAAAAGTCGTTCAAGTAGATGAACTTACTTCGGAAGTGATATCTACCCCCTATGAGTATAGATTAGTTCTTAATCAAATCGGTTCATTTAAAAACATTCACTATAGAGATATAGGGGTTTTTACATAATCGACTTAAGGCAATGGCCATCAAGAGAGGCATTGTTGATGTTGAATCTGCTCGGCAAACAATGCCAAGACATTTTTCCAACAAAGGCTGGCATGAACAGCATTAAACTTAGGCATTCCCTGCCAACACTCATCATTCATTAAGAACATCTTCCTTGCCAATTTTTTTACTTTATTTTTCTTTTTATTAGTTCCAAAACAATCTTCAAAACAAACATCTTTTCTTCTAAGGCAAGTAACAATCAAACAATCGAATTCCAAGTCAATCTTTATGGGATCAGTACTCAGCTTAACTGCTGTGTTACTTGTATACCGTGTATACTTACACGCAAAAGACTCTTGGCACTATTTTACGAATACATACATTTTGCCCCTTTTGCCATAATTCATAACACACATCTTCTATAGAGTCTACAACGGTCTCACGCGTATCGATACACCCTGACCATAAATGTCTAATTTTGCTAGTTTAACATACATGTATAGATTCAAACATGCTTTATCAAACCCTAAACATATACACAACAATTATAAGGATCAAACCATGTTAAAAAATCTTAAAAACATGATCAAATCATGGCATCATACTTCAAACGGAAATCTAGAGGCATGCTTCCTAGACAAAAATCAACCACCATACGAAGCATAAATCTAAAGCAACAACCAAACATATAAGGCCAATTACAACCCCAAAATAGAAATACAGACTTGCCCAAACAAGAAATTTAGCAAAAGCCATCTCTAATCAATAATGTACCCTATTGCCGTTATTACTACTAGGGGTTATTACTACTAGGGGTGATAATGAACCTGACTGGCTCGCGAGCTACTCAGGCTCGGCTCGGTCAAAGCTCGGTATGAGTGAGCTCGACTCAAGCTCGGGCTCGGCTTGAGACGTTAACAAGCCGAGCCGAGCCTACCCAAGCTCGGCTCGATAATTTCGTGAACAGGCTCAGAATGATTATATATATATGCTACATATGCACTAAAAGTAATATGTTTAGAAAAAGAAAAGTAATCAATTAAATTATGAAAAATCCACTAAAAGCAAATTAACTAAAATAAATTGGGCATTTTCCTTAGTTGGTTGTTGTTTGATTTTGTATTTTCTTTAATTATGTGTTTGTATTATAAGAATATTTATTGGTTATTTGGATTAATCTAATTTTTGGCACTTTTTTCCCTTTTTGGTCATTGAATTTCGTTTCAGTGTTGGTTACGATATGGGCTTTTAATGAATCTTTTATATAAAAAACTATAGCAAAATTGTCCATTTAGAGCTGAGCCGAGATTGACGAGCTTCGAGCCCGAGCCGAGCTGAGCCCAATAGTATTGTTTTCGAGCTGAGCTCGAGCCTAAAATTTCAAGCTCGACGAGCCTCGAGCCCGAGCCAAGCCTCGCCAGGCTCGGGCTCTACTCGGCTCGTTATCACCCATAATTACTACAAGTCTAGTTCAAAGAGTCATCTTTTGCGTAAACAAGTCCTTGGATCATCCCTCACTTGTTTCCTGCCTCCAACCTTTAGTTCTTTGCATTGATGGACAAGGAGAGCGTAAGCACAGAAGGCTTAGTGAAGAGTGCTCAAAACACAACACCATCAATGCAATTAAAACCAGTTTCCAACTCACAAATAGTTCATCATTTAAAACAACTTTCAAAACATTATCATGCCTTTTAAACCAAAACATGCTTACTTTCCAAGAACTTCACATTTGATTAAAAATCCATTTGAAAACAATAACCCATCTTGTTCTCAAAACATGTTTTACTACCCAAGCATTATCTTATTTGTTTCCACAACAAATCATGCAGACTAACCATATACATCAAAACATATATAAACATCATTTATCCCAATGATTCACATATATTGGCAATTAAAGTGACCCGAATGGCACTACCCCTATCCTTGGAGAGCACTACCCCTATCTTTACATGTTCAGATACATCCCTTGATGGAACTACCCACATCAAGTCTCATGGCGGTACTACCCCCACTATAATTCACTTCGGCTAGGAATAGAACTATCCATATCCCGTTGTGATAGCACTACCACTATCACTTCACAATAGCACTACCCCTATTGTGTAATCGAAGAATTTCACAAGATCGATTTTGTATTTATAGTGCACTTTCATCCTATAGCTAGCCAACTATATCAAAAATTTTCTTATTACGTCACAAAACCAATATATATCATTTCCAAAAACATTTACTTATTGTTTTCCAATGCATTTCATAAAACTATTTCATATGTAATACCACATTGCTAAAAGAAACATCACATTCCTCTTAGGAACAATTCACAATGCTCATATGCATTCAAAAACTTTGATAAACATTGCATATTTATCCAAAACGATGCATTTACAGTAAGTAAATCAAACCATGTTTAAAACCAAAACATGAAAATCAACCATTTTTAAACCAACATGAAATCTGCAAGCTCATCTCGAAACCAATAATCAAGCGAAGTAAGAACAACTTACGCTTGAGCTTAGTTAAGCTTTTTAGGTTATAACTAAACCTCCATGATCCGACGATCAAACCTTTTAAAGAGCTTAATCTCATTTTCACTCACCGATTTGCCTCGCCTCACTCGCCAACACGAATTGAGCCTCCAATAAGCAACGCACACCACTGGGCAACCCCAGCTTGATAGTCCCCTAGTTTAACCACATAAAATAGAGGGGAAATGCATCATTATGCATTCAACTCACTGCTAAAAAAAGATCCCCTGCAACCTCAACATTCGTCTTCCAAAACTAGTCGAAACTATCGAAAACAACATCAAACACCTTCCAAACTTAACCCAGCCAAAACCTACTAGTTTAACCCATAAATTACCATCAATTAACATCCTTATTCCTACAGTATCCATAAACCTCCCACAACTCCTCAAAAACACATAACTAAGAACTTAAAAATTAGAGATTCACCTAGTTTTGGGATTCAAATCTTAAAACCTACTTATTAACATTATCAAACATCAAAATCATGATTAAAACCAATAAAGAACTCAGAAAAATAGATCCAATACGAAAATCACATGATCTCAACAAATAAACCTTGATTTAACCAATTTCCATTATTAAATCATCAAAACTCATTAGAAAACATTAAACAAGGACCAAATACTTGATAATTTCAATAAAGAACCTTTCATTAGAGGAGAAGAATGAACCTTACCTCCAATGAGTGAATTTCCTCTCAATTGGATGTTTTACTCTTGAAAAACAAAAGAAAACAATGAGATTTTGAAAAACAAGATTGAAGAGTCCATTGGAAATCAAAATTTTAAGAAATCAAGATCATTACCTAAAATCTTTGATGAAAAAGAGAGTGTTTTGCTGATGAGATTTTGAGAGAAAAGTTTGAGAGCAAAAATTATATCAAAAGTGGTTTAAGGAAATAACTACCTTCTTTTATTAAATCCCTTTTTAATTCCTTAATTAAAACTCTTTAAAATTAATCCTAATTGAGAGGAAAATCTTATAAAAACATTTGGTAAATTGGCTCCTTAAAGATTCTAAGATTTGACCTCTTTTTCAAAATAGTCACTAAAAACAATTTTCATTCTTTACATTTTGGTCACTAATCCAAAATGTCAAATATCCAAAACTCATTTTCTGAAATTGATTTCACCAAATATATCCATATATTAAATAATTATTTTAGGATATTTTTTCCATATTTTTATCTCATTTAAAAATATTTATTCTGATTTTTAACCCGAATCCGATTCGAATCTCTAATCCCGGTCTACTAGACCGTCTAATCAACGTAGCAAACTCCTAGGCCCAAAACCGAGACATTACAGTGTTTATTGCATCTAAAAAGGGGAGGAATAGAATTTGATTTGGTTCTGTAAGAATGAAATAAAAAGTGGATGCCTAGTGTGCCATTGAACAATTAATGGTTTTAGATTGTATAGGTATCGTTTAGGTGTGGTAATGACAAAGCACAATACACGGTTAACATTTTGGAGAAGGAAAGGAAATTGGGATGCTTTCGAGCCTTTGAATGAGTCTATTCGGATGAGGGTGGTGGAATGGGAAGTGGATGAGGAGAAATTTTTGTGTTATAGAAATATGTAGTTGGATGGTGTAATAATGGATATCAGACATTAGGGGATATAACTAGGGATATGATTTCAAAAAGCCTACAAAGATACTATCTAATGCATATTTTGAGTGGGAAATTCTTACTGGTGTTTGAGGAATTGGCAAAACGGGATGAGATGTTGGCGTCTTCGGTGTTGGGGAAATGTTTTGAGGAAGTCTAGCCGTGGTCAGAGAAATTAGGTTTTATAAATTGACGTGTGGTTAGCAATGTATGATGTTCCAATTCATGCTTGGAGAATGGAAACTTTCATGAATGTGGCCTCGGCTTGGGCTACATATGTAGCAATTGTCGACAATAATATTGGTTATTGAAGGTGTTCGGGAGAGAGTGCGTACAAGTGATTACATCGTCCTTGGAAAATTGAGGACTTAATGTCCTTAGAGTAAATGGTGCGACATACCAAATTTATGTACGAGAAACATATCCGATTTTAATGTTGAATCTTCGATTTTAATGTACGGAGGATAGTGTATTGTATGGAAATGATGTTGATGACAAGATTGCCATGGACATTGAGTAAGGAAATGAATAGCGTGACTTAAGGGTTGGGGATCATCAGATAGTGATGCGAAAGGAAGGAGAGGTGAATGTGAGTGATGAATTGAAAGTGACGCTGTGGACTACTAATGCTTTATTGGAAGAAGATGTCATGAACTATCAAGAGAATAATGAGGTTGAGTTGTTGTGTCAACTTGTTGAAAATAAGAACGCGGTTGAGATAAATGGGATGTGTATCGATGAGGATATATCGAGGGAGTGATTATTGGATCTCAAACGTTGGAATTAGTTGAAACTCGTTAGGGGGTTCTATGTGAATTGTCATTAGCTATAGTGATGCCACCGAAACAAATTGCTATTGTTGAGTATCATGGTATGTCGTGAAAGGTGCGAGAGGTAAAAGACATCGTGCTTAGTGAGTTGGATCCTGAGAAACGTTGTAATTTATGAAACCCAAAAGAGTGAAGGGTTGCCGCAAAACGTATGAAGAAAAGAGATCATGGTCGATCAAGGTCGCAGAAGAGTAAGGTGTTTGATGGTTTAGTTTGTTGAGTTTGAGCATTTTGTTATCAAGTTTTTTAGTCTTTTGTTTTACTAATGTTTTTCAAGAAGCCAATGTGTTGGCGGATGCCTTTGTGAAGGGCCGGATCGACTATATCACGAATCTTCATGTATTGAGCTAATTGAATTTTGTATATGGGTGTTGGTATGGAGTGTGTTGTTGTCGGGCGTGGACGTGTTAATGGTGCAGTCTAAGCATGTTTGTTCCTTTGTGTTTTATGATGCGATTTATGTTGGCGGTATTCCTGTGTGTTCGGTACTTTGCTTGGCGTTAGATGAAGTAGTGGCATTTTGTCTGATTCATGAGGGTACTATTTCTATACATGTTGGTGAGGTTAGGGGTGTGTTGTTTGCTTAGGCATGGTGCGAGCATGGTTATGCCGGTGGTAGCTCGTTGTGCATCGAGTATGTTGTTAAGGTGTTTTTGCTTTGGTGTTTTATTCTTTGTCTTGTGTCCTGGTGTTTTTTTCTGTTCATATTATCGTGTTGCATTCTTTTACTTCACCATAGGTTTAAAAAGGTTTTTAATGAGACACGCGATAATATTTATTTGTATGAATTTTTACTATAATAAAATCATATTTTATGATAAAAAAAAAGTGAAGAGTCACTCAATTTTAACATACTTGTTTAAATCTAAAAATACTAATATTTTAAGCGGTTGTTTTTTTACTCTTTTCCTTGAAATTTTATTGTACTTGTCTTGCATAGCAAATGAATGTTTGGAATGAGAAAGAGCAATATTTCACATTAATGAAATTTAGTCTTTTTCAATATAATACATATGGTTAGATTTTCTTTTTATCGAGTAATTGGAGGTAAGACTACTACATATGTATCGTCGTCGAAAAGACGTGTTTGCCATTTTTATTTTTATCAATCTTTTGAAAGAAATATATTGACTCTTATAAATTTAAACGTTATAAAATTTTCACAACCTCTCAATCATTTTATCCATGTAGAATGTTGAGGACTTTTTGAGATTTCGAGGAACTGGTCTTAGTTCCTTTTTCCATATTAACCTTTTGACTTTACCTACTTTAACTTATTTTTTAAGATTTTGTCTTGATTAATCTTGACCGACTAACGTTGTACATCTGATTTTTTGTAGGTGAGTTTTCCAACGAAAATTTTATGCATATCAAGATCTCAAACTCGAAACATGCTTAAACGATATCAAGTTGCTACCACTTATACTAACTCGTTACTCGTTAGCTCCTCTCCCGACTTTAAACACAGTAGTATTCTTACCAACGCAAACAAGGGCTTCAGCTGATTTAATGAACCGTCCTGTAATAGCCAATCTGCTATTACCTGAACCAAACATGGCATATGTTTCGCAACTCTGTTGGGGCCGAGAAAAAAGTTTTGGCTCCTCAATCAAGTTTGCTGTTGTACACGTGTCAAACACCTACTAACAAGTACAAAATGAGAATTTCCTAGCTCTTCATCTCCTTTGTTTTATTTTCAGATTTTTTCACAGTTTAGGATCATCTTCCGACACAGATGACCGTACACGTAGTGTGATCTAAGGTTGCTAATTTTTTGGGTCCCACAACTTTGGATAGGTCCGAAGGCTTCAGTCCCTTTGCTGCTTTTTTTTTCTAACAGTCCTGTTAATTCAAACCATGGTCAATCCATGGATTTTGTTCCAAGTTTCGTGCGCAGTTGTTTTTAGCATATCGATTCCCGAGTTTCCTAGTAAACTTGCTGCCGGAATACTGCATTTCATGTATGAATCACGATAAAGTAGCCTGTTTTGTTCTAACTTAACATCTCAGTCTTGTAGCTGTAGGATTGTTGGTAGAATGATTATTGAAAATTCATTCTTGTTTGATGGAAATCAATTCCGTCACTTTGTGCTTTCTGACACACAGTTGCCAGAGTCTTTGATTCAATCATGCAGGGCTTCTTTTTAGAATAAAGTTCATAAATGCATAATGCATTTGAGTGTCGAGCTTTTTCTAGGCCACGTTTTGTAGGAAACCAAACTATCTCGCTGTCGGTTATAATGAGTTTTTTCAATACTTATTATTAGGGTGTACTTACAAAACAACATGCAACCGATTGATGAATAATTTTTTTTCTATTTTTTAACACTAAAAAATTAAATTTTATGTTCAACCCTTACACTGTAAAAATACACCATACACTAAATTCTCTAAACTTTAGACCTTACCACTAACCCTATACTTAAACCATAAACCTAATATTTAAGACAGACCTGACCCTATGCCAAGGCAATAAGGGCGCCCGCCCAGGGCCTACCGCTCAAGGAAGATACATGTTTATAATATTTTCTTGAATTATATATGTTGTTAAGGGTTTAATTTTTCCTAATACTTATTATTAGGGGCCTAATTTTTTTAATAATTGTTAATAGAGGCTATTTTTTCAATATATTATTAGGGTGTACTTTTAAAATTTATTTTTCTAATAATTGTTGTTAGGGCCTGTGTTTTTTTCCCTAATATGTTATTATTGTCACGAGGCTAGAGTTTGACTAGCCGGTTCGTGCAGCCTTAGTCGACGATCTAAGTCGAAGACTAAGTCAGCCTTCACAATCGTTAAGCAAGAGTGCTTATAATATCGGAAGCTCGAAGGAAAAATGAGAAATGGCTAGGCAAAACAAGGAAGATGAAGAAAGAACGAAGTGAAGAGAAATTCTAAACTCTTTACTCAAGAAACTCAAAGAAGTGAAAGATGATTTACAATGGTGGGTGAAGGCCTCTATTTATAGCCTCACCTCCTACGATCTAACGATCATGGATGATTCGATCCAAGGGCTATGGATGAATCCTCGAGATACATATCAAATATCTATGGAAAAAGTATCACTTAAATACAATGTTGCCTTAATTATAAAGGGCAAGAATCACTCTATGTTATCAACTTAGGTGGCAAATGATACTTTCCCCAAGTGTTGGTCAAATGTGATCTTCTTCTATATGTATTGGTTAAAAGATGACCATTCTCAATGGGTCTTGGAGTCTTGGGCGGATTGGGCATTGATGGGCCCGGTTTGTTCGTCCAAAACCTCATTGGCAGCATGCTCGGTGCTGAATCGGGCCCTAGGGTCATGAGCAACTTGGATGGGGCTTGTCTCGGCCCCCTAGTGTGCACATCGGGTGCTGACTCGGGCTTCATGGCTTGGGCAGCATGGAGAGTGCTCGGTAAGGCCCCTTTGGGTGCGATGAGAGTGCTCCCTCGGGTCCTTCTCTCATGGGCAGCACATGAGGTACTTGTCTCGGCCCCATGGTGCGCGGGCAAGGTACGGACATAGGTCCCTCGGTCAGGTGTGGCACTTGGTGTGCTAGCAAAGGCCCCATGGTGTGTGGCCTTCTCGGTCATGGGCTAGCGGCCCATGACATTCTCCCTCACTGGATCTAGCGATGCCCTCATCGCTAGGCGATGATGAGTCTTGGCGATCTCGTCCTCGAACTGTCGCAGATCCTCGACAAGTTCCCGATTACTCACGGCTTCAAGATATCTCGTCCAAAATGCAAGGCCTTCATGCCTTGGGCGGGGATCTCGCTCTATTTGGATGGATGGTGTCTCCTTCTCATAGGAGACCGTCACTCCTCGTGGTGCTTGGCTTAGCATGCTCCACTCTTGGCCATCGACTTCCAATGGCTTGGGCATGCTGATATGGTCTGCTTGCACTTTCGGTGGCAGTTCCACTTTGTAGGCCTCCTCGCCTACTTGCTTCATGGCTAGGAATTGTCCCTCCCTCGGTCTTGCCAATAACCTATGGACAAAACAGCCACGAATTAGGCTTAATTTTTTGATAGTTGGCTTACTTACCTCGGACATAATGTCTTCGTTGGATTGATTCACTATGCATTGCCTATACTCAATACAAGCGTTTTTGGCTAAAGGGGCGTTGGAAAGGCCCTCATTGGTGCTCTCAAGCACCTCTCCCTCGGGTTGGTTGATGGTTGGAGATTCTCAGCTTGCTCCTTCCTCCATGGTACTTGGCTTGGGCTCTATGGGTCCATCAAACTCGTCAGTGGGCTCTTGCAATCTTTCAACTATAGTCACCTCCTTCTCTTAGATGGTGTCTCGCTCTATGGTTTCGCTCATCTTTCTACTCTCAAAAGCGATTAGATGCTTCACTTGCATCGGCAACTCTCCGATGGCAAAGTCTAATGCCTCGGTGTGGTACTGAATGATTTGGTGTAATCTGGCAGCACTGCCTCTAGCTCATTCACCTTGGCTTGCTTCAACTCACCAGGCTTTAGTGATGCCATCTGTGTAGGGCTTCAGATAGTTTGACATGATCTGGCAGCAACTCCAGCTCTCTCTCCTTGGCTTGATCCACTTCTCCAAACTCAGATGGTGCTATCCGATGTTGGCCTTTAGGTGGTGGCACAATATTCGGATAGTGCTCGATCTCACGGTCCACCTCACTCTTTCGTGGATAAGTAGCATTCCCCCCATTGTACCTTTGGTTTAAGGCATGGATTAAGGAGTTCACCTTTCCTAGATTGCACTCCAAGGAAAAGTCAAATTTTGCAAGAATTTCTTGCCAACAAATCTACTTATGAGACAACTTATCTTGGGTTAGAAAATAATTAATTGAAACATTCTTGGTATAAACGGCAAACCTGGACCTAAGTAACCAATGTCTCCATGTATGCAAATAGTGCACGACTGCAAGTATTTCCTTATCGTGAATCAAGTACCTCTTCTCAGACTCATTAAGCTTTCGACTTCCACAAGTAATAGGAGTTCCTTCTTGAATGAGAAGTCCTCTGATTTCAACGTTGCATGTAACGACATAGACCTCGAATACCTTCACGTCCTCAAACTCTTCAAGGACTTGCCTTATTACCTCAAGGACTTTCATGGTCTCTACCATGGTTTCATCGTCATTGGATACCTTTATCTCGTGCATTCCTTTTTTGGAATGGATGGTTGACAACGCCTTGGCCTTCTTGCCCTCATCATGGCTCAATGGTTCAATTCCTTGTTGGTGCGGATCTAGAGTACACACAACATCGGCTTTTGGAAAGGCAAGTACGTTAATCTGTTCTAGAAAAGATAAACCAATGATAAGGTCAAAATAATCAAGAGATGTTACCTTGATAGATGTACTGTGCCAATCTCCAATTTGAAAATCCACTCCATTTGCAACTCCCGCAATTGGCTTTTCTTTGTATTTGACGGTTTCAATCCATCTGTTTACCTTTTCAACGTGAAGGTTTAGCCACTCGACAGCTCGTTCAGATATGAATAAATCAGATGCACTTGGATCCACCAGTGCACTCAACTTTATGTCGGGAAATACCACATCCACGAACTTGTGCTCCTTCTTCTCACCGCCACTCTTGGCTTGAAGTAAGATTTCGTTCAAACCAAGCTTGAACTCTTCTGCCCTATTGTCTCTATGGTCGGCAGCAAGCATGGAACTCGTCGAACACTCTATGGATTCGTGTTGTTCCCATGGCTTTGGGTTGTCCTCTAGCAACTTCTCACGCATCAACACTTCTTCACTCTTAAAGTTTAAAGTCGTATCTACCATACCCATTGGTGGCTCTTTGCACATCGAGTTAAGCTTCGAAGCCTCCGTCTCATCGGGCTTGTCCTGTACCTTGGACTGCTTGACCTTGTGCGAGCAATTGAGAGACTTATGTGCTCTTTTAGAACGGAAGCACTCTAGCTATTTCCCAACTCTCCTCTTGTGGGTAACGTGGCTACTCCTCTCTGGACACATGCTTGTCTTATATGGACCACCCCAGGTCCAACAAATTAGTGGCCTCTTCATTGGGTAGTTTCCGATGTAGCATGGTCCATCACAACGGAAACACTTCATCTCTTTCTCCCATGACCTAGTAAACTAGATGCGCCTATTGTTCGATGGCTTCTCATTGCCACCTCTCGAATCTAACTCTTCGACCCTAAGCATATTGCTCGGTCCTTCCATGTCCTCCTTTGTTGCAACGATTTTTCTTCATTGTTCCATCTCTACACGGTTTGGATACGGAAAATGGCTCTAATACCACTTGTCACGGGGCTAGAGTTTGACTAGCTAGTCTGTGCAGCCTTAGTCAACGATCTAAGTTGAAGACTAAGTCAGCCTTCACAATTGTTAAGCAAGAGTGCTTAGAATAGCGGAAGCTCAATGGAAAAATGGGAAATGGCTAAGCAAAACAAGGAAGATGAAGAAAGAATAAAGTGAAGAGAAATTCTAAACTCTTTACTCAAGAAACTCAAAGAAGTGAAAGATGATTTACAATGGTGGGTGAAGGCCTCTATTTATAGCCTCACCTCCTACGATCAACGGTCATGGATAATTCGATCCAAGGGCTATGGATGAATCCTCAAGATACATATCTCATATCTATGGAAAGAGTATCACTTAAATACAATGTTACCTAAATTATAAGGGCATGAATCACTCTATGATATCACACTTAGGTGGCAAAGGATACTTTCCCCAAGTGTTGGTCAAATGTGATCTCCTTCCATATGTATTGGTCAAAAGATGACCATTCTCAATGGGTCTTGGAGTCTTGGGCGGATTGGGCATTGATGGGCCCGGTTTGCTCGTCCAAAACCTCCTTGGCAGCATGCTCGGTGCTGAATCAGGCCTTAGGGTCATGAGCAACTCGGATGGGGCTTGTCTCGGCCCCCTAGTGTACACATCGGGTGTTGACTCGGGCTCCATGGCTTGGGCAGCATGGAGAGTGCTCGGCAAGGCCCCCTTGGGTGCGATGAGAGTGCTCTCTCGGGTTCTTCTCTCATGAGCAGCACATGGGGTGCTTGTCTCGGCCCCATGGTGCGCGGACAAGGTGCAGACATAGGTCCCTCGGTCAGGTGCGGCACTTGGTGTACTAGCAAAGGCCCCATGATGTGTGGCCTTCTCGGTCACGCGGCCCGTAACATTATGGACATACTCTTACAATTCAAATTTTTTCAATGTTTTTTATGAGGGGCCCAATTTTCAATACTTGTTATTATGGATCTATTTTTAAATTTTTTTTTCATTACTTGATATTAGGGATAGAGATTTAAATAGTGGTATACAACTGCAACAATGACCATTATATGACAGTAATGACATTATCTGCAACTGCAATATCTGCAATTATTATGTCCACAATAGCGTATGTTATTAAAAAAGTTCACAACCGCGATACTTGTAATGACCAAAATAACATATGTAATGCCCGCAACCATGATAAACGTAATACGACTACAACCATAATTTAAATATAAAATTAGGGTCTATTTTTTAGATTTTCTTTGGAGCACCAAAAGGCTAGAGTCGGTCCTGATTTTAAAGTAGGGAAAAAGAAAAAAAAAACAATAAAAGAACAGGAAATTTCTATTCATGATTGATTTAAGTGGTTGCTTTATTGTGAGCGTCGAACGAAACGAAATGAAAATTTCCTTACTCAGCTCACAAAGCCGATTTAGGTTTTACTTTTACATGTGTTACCGGAGCAAAAGTCCTAACATGCTTTTGGGAGCCTTTTTTTTCGTATCGTAATACTAAAAAAATTAAATTTTAAATTTAAAAAATACACAATACTTTTAATTTTTTAAACCATAAGCTCTAACCCTACATCTTAATTTTAAAGCTTAAATTAATTTTTAGTGTGTGGAGATATAAATAAAAATACGTGAGGGACAAATGATTTGGATTCGTGTTACTGATCTATAGCGTGATGAGCGAAGTGCAACTTCAAAATATGAATATTACAAGAAACATATATTTACTTTTGGTCATTCATCAGCTTTACCCCCCCCCCCAATTTCCAACAATTTCCCTTTTCATAAATAGATATTTATGGTTTACAACTTTACATATCTTACTAAAACAGAATTTGTAATTTAATATCTTTTCACCTAATGGATAAGGATTTATTTTCGTAAAAAAATATTCGATCTGCTCGAAAGTTCAACTTCTTTACATTACTAAAATTCATGTTGTAAATTTAAAAGAGGTAGACCTTGCTTCTCTCATGAAACACTTCCCTTCCTATTGAGCCCCTTTCTCCTCGGTATATAGAGACAAAATGTATGACTAAAACTGATGTAAACAGTTAATCACAAAAAAAAAAAAGAAATGATAGTTTGAATTGCAAAACTATAATGAAATATACGATCAACCAACATTTCGAGCATTTCATCTCTGAGTATAAGAGTTTTGTCCAAGTTGTGTTTAATAAACAATGTTAACCATGCTTGCAAAGGTTTTTTTATGGGTAAAAGGCGTTTTTCTTGAGGTTTTGTGTAAAATATATCTATTCCCTTAGTTTGAAATATATACATTTACTCCAACAAAGATAAAATTGGACAATGTTAACCTGCACATCCATATCACATTATCACTCTAATTCAATTGAATACTTGATATATATGTTAGCTTTTTGCTCCAACCCAAAACCATGACTTGATTAATTCAAATTTAGACAATTTAACTTGATTTAATCATAAAAAATCAACAATTCAAACATGGTCAACTCAAATCCGAAAATGATCGAAGTCTAGAATAATCAGGCTTAAAATGACTCAAATTTAAAAGACCTAACCATAACTCGAAATAATATAAATTTTTAAAGTTGAAAACCCGAGCTAAATTAACTCGATCTAAAATCAACCAACCCACCGCCCACGCCATTGAATTATATACAGGCCTAGGACTTGAAGTGGTAGACTAAACGTTGCTTTCCATTTCCTACCCTTGTTTTGTCCAAACACTTGGTTAAACCATCACAAGAATTTTCCTATCTCTCATCTTGTTTCTTTATTCTGGACCACTTCCCATGGGATGAAAATGATTGATAGATAGGTAGGTAGGTAGGTAGGTAGGTAGATAAATAGATAGACAGACAGACATACAGACATACATATAGATAGGTAGGTAGGTAGGTAGGTAGGTAGGTAGGTAGGTAGGTAGGTAGATAGATAGATAGATAGATAGATAGATAGATAGATAGATAGATAGATAGATAGATAGATAGATAGATAGATTACCTTTTTTGGTGCTCCTATTTATGTCTCACACTAAAAATTAAGGTTAGAGTTTAAGGTTAGGGTTTAGGGAATTTAGGGTGGGTGTATTTTTAGGGTGTAGGGTATAGGGTTTGAGATTTAGAATTTAGGTTAGAACTTAAATTTTAATTTTTTAGTGTTGGGGCATAGAAAGGGGTAGGAGATTTTTATCCCTCTCACACTATGTAAAGCTTGAAAGTTTTACATCTTTTTTTTGACTGTTGGATCAAGGTAAATGGATGGATGAGATTAATAGTAGAAAATATGAAGATTATCACTAGAAAAAAAAATAAGAAAATAATCTTAGCAATTTATTACCATCATCCAACGGTCCAAAAAGGTGTAAAAATAATTAAATTTCACACAGTGTAAATGGATCCTAGCCATATGTGTGTGTGCGCGCGCGCGTGTGTGTGTTTGTGTGCGTGTGAGAGATGGGATCCAGTTATATGGTGTAAAACTCATTTAGTTTTACACTAATCCATGGTCATTGGATGAGTAAAATGGATGGATGAGATTAACAGTAAAAAATGTGAAGATTATCACTTGGGGAAAAAATAAGGAAACTATCTTAGCAATTAATTACCATCGTCCAACAGTCCAAAAAAAGTGTAAAAGTAATTGAGTTTTACACCATGTAAGTGGATCATAATTATATATATATTTATATATATATATATGGCTAGGATCCTAGCGATACTTATATATGTATATATACTTTTATATATGTATATATATGGCTAGGATCCGTTTACATTATGTAAAAGTTTAAAGTTTTACACGTTTTTGGATCGTTGGATGGGTGAAATAAATGATTGAGATTAACAGTAGTATATGTGAAGATTATCACTTGAAAAAAATAAGGAGTTTATTTCACATATTCAACGATTCAAAAAATGTATAAAACTCATATTTTACATTGTGTGTAAGTTGATCCTAACTCGTAGAGATAGGATCCTCTTACACTGTGTAAAGTTTTATACATTTTTTGGATCGTTGGATGGAGATCAATGGATAGATTAAAAAATGTAAAGATTATTACTTGGGAAAAAATAAGAAAATAATCTTAGCTATTTATTACCCTCATCCAACGGTCCAAAAAAAGTGTAAATGTAAATGAGATAGAATCCTTTTACACTATGTAGAACTTGAAAGATTTACACCTATATTGGACAGTTGGATTAAGGTAAATGGATGGATGAGTTTAACAATAAAAAAATGTGAAGATTATCGCAGGAAAAAAGAAAATAATCTTAATCATTTATTACCATCATCCTATAGTCCAAAAAATATGTAAAAATAATTGAATTTTACACAGTGTGAGTGGATCCAAATTTACTTAATATCAATAATAAGAAATTGAAGTTTAAAGACTACTGCAACAAATGTATATAATCCAAGGGCCCACCATTAATTTCCTCAAAGTTGCAAGATGGTTCCTGCTGAGTTACAATCGTGTCAGTACAAATCACCATAAACCTAATAAAAAGCGGGGTAAACTACACAGGTAACCACTTAATTATGAGGTAGTGTAAATTTGATCACTATATTTTTAATTTTGATAATTTTATCACTTAATTATTTAAGTGGTTTCAATCAAGTCACCAACCGTTAAAACCTAACGGATGAGTAAGGTGGCAGTTAAAAAAATTATATAATTACACATTTAGTCCTTGCTACTTACACATTCTAACAATTTCGTATTAGTTTTAATTTTTAATAAAAATAATTAATTATTTAACATGTCACCACTTTATTGGAGGACTTTAACTATGTATATTTTATTTAATAATTTTATTTTTCCCTCCAATGAGATGGTGACACATGTCACCACCAGTCAAAGAAGAAAATAAAGGAAGCTATATGGGAGCAACATGATTTAAACTAGCAAGCTCTTAGTGAGAGTGGCGCCTATTTACCATTAGGCAAAATGTACATTTGTGTTTAGATGTACAAAATTTACTATATGTTTATATTTGTTGTTAAAGCCAGTAAAAAAGAAAATAAATATGAATTTAGGAGAATCGAACATGACACAATTGTTATGCATAAAATATTTAAATTACCAAAATAAAATCTAATAATTAAATTAAATTGACATACTTGTATTTTTAAACTAAATTTAATATATTTTTTCTTTCCATACTATATTTTTAAACTAAATTTAATATATTTTTTCTTTCCATAATTATTTTATTGTAATTTCATATATATATATATAATCATTGAATTATTTTTTAAATTAATTAATAATTTATTTTTTTATTAAATTATTATATACGTAAAATTATATTAAAAAATTCAAAATCACGAAAATAATTCTAATAAATTGATGTGATTTTAAAATTTTGAATTTTTAATATAATTTCATATAGATAATAATTAAATTAAATTTTTAATAAATATTACAATTATTAATTAAGTTAAAAATATGTTCATTGATTATTTATATGTGAAATTATTAATTAAGTTAAAAATATATTAAAATTAATTTAAAAATACAAGTGTGTCAACTTTAATTTAATTATTAAATTTATTCTAGTGATTTAGATATTTTTATGCACCCCAATTGTGTCAAAATTCGATTCTCCTTAATCCATATTTATTTCTTTTTTCTGGCTTTAACAACAAATAAAGACATATAGTAAATTTTATACATCAAAACACATTTGCATTTGGCTTAGTGGTAAATAGGTGTCACTCTCACCAAGAGCTCCCTAGTTTGAATCTTGCTACTCCCATCGTAGCCTCCTTAATTTTCTTCCTTTAATGGGGATGACACGTGTCACAACCTCATTGGAGGGGAAAATAAAATTGTTTAAATCAAATATAAATAACTAAAGTCCTTTAATTTATTAAGTTAAAACTAGGACCGTGTCATCCCCATTAAAGGGGAAAATAAAATTGTTTAAATCAAATATAAATAATTAAAGTCCTTTAATTTATTAAGTTAAAACTAGGACTAAATTAATAGAATATGTAAATAGCGATGACTAAATGTGTAATTATACAAATTTCTTTTAACTGCCACGTCACCCTCTCCATTAGATTTTAACGGTTGGTGACTTGATTGGAACTACTTAAATAGTTACGTGGTAAAATTACCAAAATTAAAAATATAATGGTCAAATTGACACCAACCCTATAGTTAAGGGGTTATATGTGTAGTTTACCCTAAAAAGTACTATAAGTATAAAACATGAGACTGATCATCTTCATGTTAACTTTGCTTTTGGTACGGCCAGCAGCCTCCATCAAGGAGACAACCTCATAGCTCGATCTAATGAGTCCAAATTTCTTGATGTTAGAAATAGAATACTAGTGAAATTCAACTTGTTATTGCAAAATGCTAATTCCCAGGCTGTTAGACTAATAATTAGTCATTAGTCTAACACAGGCTTTTCTCCAATCTTCAGGGAGCTCAATATATGACATTAACGTATTACTACTAATTACCCATTTCAGAAATACTGTGTTCTTGATGACGTCGATGACGAAGATGCTGCTGATGCGTTGTATGGTCGTTGCCTGAAACAATCCAATGGCATTCTCGGTGGCGAAATTGCAACGGTTACCGAGGAAGACGACAAGAACTGGACCCTAGAATCCGGTGGAGACCGGCCTAAACCTAAACACACAGAGAGAAGGAAATGTTACTTCTATACTATTTTCCTGGTCAATATAGCTTTTTGAAAATGACTTACTTGGGGTGTTGCCGGAGGAGGAGTTGCCGCCATTTCAAGCAGCTGCAGCTTCGGGTTTACTCGATTGTTGGGTTGTCGTTGAGATTTCTGCCTACGACGATTGTGATCAGCCAATCTCTTCCGACAGCTACGCTTTCCGTTGTCGAATTCTGATAGAAGATGGAATCTGTAGAAAGCTTTAACTCTTAAGAACCCCTACGTTATTGAAACTAACAAATGCACCTACTTTTTTTGGGTTCAGTTGAGCAATAGCAAGACCAGCACCTAGAGTACTACTGCATAATATATCAATTGAGGATTTAGCACGATCATGCCCTCGGGATCCAACAAGTGCGGGAAAACCAATTATTGGTCTTGCAGCATAGGTCCCGGGGCAATTTTGTCAATTCCATCCTCATCCATATTCACAAAAATACTACAACTACAGCAAAAACAGAATATTCTTCTGGCAAACCGCAACAACGCATTGCAGAGAGACTGAAAATACGAATGCATGTGGATGGTGTTTCCGTAATTCACAGTTTAATTAACGAGTGCTTCTGTTAAGACTAACAGCCTATTACCATAAGTAGCAAAGCAAACGGGTACGTAAACGGGAAAAATATGGAACTTTTACGGACACAAATGCCCTCGGGATCAGCCCCCCACGTACGGGCCAGGATTGTCATTCCGAACACGCATAATTACCTTCATCCTATTATTCCTATAGGCTAGATGTTTTGTGATTGTTACCACAAAATCAGAAATGACATTTTGGTAAATTTTCGTAGACCTGCTGCACTGCTGGCAGAATCGTTGAGTCAACCCGGAGGCGATGACGGTGGAGGCCTTCGAATGGAATTCGTAGACTTTATGGTGGCGATGGTAGTGCTTTGCGCGGGCAAAGTCCGCATTGCAACCCTCAGCTTGGTGTCACGGCCATGTCGTCTAGGCCCGGGTCGGCACACCGTGCGGCACTTGAAAAGGGACTCAACCCAGACAAGTCAGCCTTCAACAAGACCTTTATCCAAGGACTTAACAAGGAAGCGTCGTCTCATCATCCATCAGGCAACATGCGCGTCGAACATCGTATCCCGCAGGGTCTAGCGAATGCTAGCTGCCAACCCCTGACTCTCGCAACGAGCGCGATATGGGGCCCTCTGGCCCCAAACCGTCCCTAGGAGGTCCTCCTAGAGAGACATCGTGCCATCCGCTTGGCTCCAATGCCCGCACACCTAGGCCCCATGTGGGCCTAGGAGAAGGTCACTTACACCAAGGCAGCTCGGCCGCTAGCGCTTGGCGAGGAGGATGGTGGAGACCCAACACCAGACCACTTCCCTCTAAAGAGCTAAATAAACTTATCAAGTATGACGCGAGTAGACGTTGCTCATATCATCGCTCGGTCCTCCTTTGCTCGGTCCTAAACAGGCTTGTCAAGGCAGGATCGTAATACAATAAGAGACAGCCTTGACATTCTCCCACACTTCCTCTTATCGATGTCCTCATCGATACTGAGACTCGTTCTTCATCACTTGATGAGTCGATGTGGACATCGAAGGCAGTTCCTCTTTGATCTGTGCTTGACTTAATACGTTTCTCTAGTCCCATCATCTGAACATTCAAGCAAATAACTCAAGCCTCGATCCTGGGTTCTTTTGATTCCCTTATGACCACGTTGCACATGTGTGACCATCTACATCGATTATGAACTCATTATGACCTAGTTTTGCTCCTTCAATGTCAAGTGCTAGACTCATGCTCCCACACTTTTACTCTGATTGTGGCTCGAGCGAAACACAAGTAGCGAATCACTGACTCAACTGACATGTGCCTTGTAGTGTCTTTGAGTCTCACAATCTAGCCATCGACCTACAAAACAAAAATAGCATACTTGCCCATATGCAAGAGAGCCATGACTCGCCACACAATGGCTTGCTCTTTGGCACTAAGCCCATTCGCCAACTGTGTCCCCCCCGGTATAGTGAGACCTTCAAAGCAAGGAATGTGTCACAATATCACCATCACCTTATCCATTCAAGCACCTAAGTGTAGGCTCGTATTGCACTTAGTTGCTTGACGTCGTAAAATGGTCTCTAGTTGCCCTCGTGATACAAAAAATGTACTTTGCCTCTTTGCCTTTCTTTGTATTACCTGTGCTACAAGACATACAAGCGAATATATCAGTAATAACATATTCACACAATTCTCGAATGATACCTGGTTGGCACTTATTGCCTTCCGCATTCACCATTTACCGGGTAAACGTACCCCAACGCCTACTCGAACAACCTTGCTCGATAATTCATGCATATTGTTTCCTATCAATTAAAGCACGTTTTTCCACAAACCAACCCGCTTTAATGTTGTCCAGCGTAATGTACAACTTGTATCGCTTCTCTCTGCACCATCTTGTCGACATCCTCGTCGACTGAACAGAAAGAATTCCTTCGCTAATTAGAGGCACCATTGTAACCTACAAAGACTACTTTCCATTGATCAAGTTAGGCACTATTGTGCCACAAAACCAACAACATTCTTCTTTTCAACACAACAAGCGCCTCTGCGCTAAACGTAAATGAGCACTATAGTGGGTTACTTCCCGCACAACTTCATGCTAGGATAATCATTTTGATTAACGACAAGCACCTCTGTGCACTGTCTTCAATATGATTACCAGGCATGCATCATCGATTTACAGGTAGTCAGCTTCTCAATACTAAGGTAACCGTAGTGATTAACGTCAGACACCTCTTGTGTACTAATTTCACTATGACGACCCAGCTAAGATTCCAAGGCATATTGAGTGCCTTTGCACCAAAACCAACCATAGTGCGTAACGTCAGTCACTTTCGTGAACCGGTGACACTATGTTTGAACTTGTTTGCACCTCTGTGCGATAAATAATAACTGCCTCCACACTAAAACAGCCATAGTGGTTAGCATCAGTTCACCTCTTGTGTACTGATCCCATTAGGTTCAACTCGTTAGCACCTCTGTGCAATAAGAAATAAGTGCCTCTTACACTGAAACAACCATAGTGGTTAACTTCAGTCACCTCTTGTGTATTGATCCCACTAGGTTCAACTCGTTAGCACCTCTGTACAATAAGAAATAAGTGTCTCTTGCACTGAAACAACCATAATGGTTAACATCAGTCACCTCTTGTGCACTGATCCCACTAGGTTCAACTCGCTAGCACCTCTGTGCAACATAAAGATCGAGCACCGCGTATGCTTCGATCGCTATAGTGGTTACCGACAGGTACCTCTGTGCGCTGGCTCCACTATAAAACTCACATGCACCTCTGTGCCACAAATTCATAACCGAGCACCATTGTGCTAAAAGGAATGAGCGCCACTGCGCGAAGATAATAAGCAAGCACCTCCGTGCCCAAAACAACAGTTAGGCACCTCCGTGCACTAACCAACCCTCAAATTGTTTAACATTGTTGACTCACCCAACCCACTCCTTTTGCAAGGGCGCTTGGTGTGGAGTCCAACAATCTAACGTCGTACAAGTTTAAATTCACATCAATCTGGCTCAAAAACCTTGCTCTGATACCAACTATCACGGCCATGTCGTCTAGGCCCGGGTCGGCACACCGTGCGGCTCTTGAAAAGGGACTCAACCCAGATAAGTCAGCCTTCAACAAGACATTTATCCAATGACTTAACTCAGAAGCGTCGTCTCATGATCCATCAGGCAACATGCGTGTCAAACATCGTATCTCGTAGGGCCTAGCGAATGCTAGCTGCCAAACCCCGACTATTGCGACGAGCGCGATATGGGGCCCTCTGGCCCCAAACCGTCCCTAAGAGGTCCTCCTAGAGAGACATCGTGCCATTGCTTGGCTCCAATGCCCGCACACCTAGGCCCCATGTGGGCCTAGGAGAAGGTCACTTACACCAAGGCAGCTCGGCCGCTAGCGCTTGGCGAGGAGGATGGTGGAGACCCAACACCAGACCACTTCCCCCCTAAAGAGCTAAATAAACTTACCAAGTATGACGCGAGTAGACGTTGCTTCGTCCCAAACGGGGACACTTTCTGAACAGGGCCTTCATCGTCTTGCCAAAGCATCCTAACTTGAATCCTTGACTTGGTATCTCTTCAGGGATTGTTCATATCATTGCTCAGTCCATCTTTGCTCGGTCCCGAACAGGTTTTTCAAGGCAGGATCATAATACTATAAGAGACAGCCTTGACACTTGGCACCTCGAGACGTTGATCGAACCTGGTCTAGACCGGCGATAAAGCTTGTTGACAAAATCATCCTCGGTGGATGAAAAATACGTATGGACACCTAAGTTAAGATCGATTCTCGATGTTAAGTCAACATGAGTAGAAACTTCCTCCGTCTTTGGAACTAAAAAATAATCGCCCCCACTTCCTTCGGTACCAGAAAGAGGGTCCGATGAGAGCAGGGAAGAATGGAGTGTAGAGTAAGATGAGACGCCAAAGAAAGCGTGTGGGTCGTATATGGAGTTAAGATTGGCATGGGATTGGGGTTCAGCTTGAAATAATTTTGGTGAGAAAAGACAGTGTTGTTTTGATAGGCAAAGACAGTTTCTTCATAAGATTGTTGGGTCACGGTGGAGTCGGCGTAGTGATCGAATATCTTACCCTAGAGTCGGGTTCTTCATTGTTTTCTTTGCCCGATATTTCTGATGGGTTTCCCCACTCGTATTCCAACATTTTGTCAAATTAATTTGCACCAAAATTGCAAGAACAAGAACACTCGCTTCTGCCCCTAAGTTTCCGGCGAGGTTATACTGTCGGAATGATTGCAACCAATGATCTGTCAACAACAAGGAATAGAAGGAAAAAAAAGGGAAGCAAAGAGTTAGGTAGATAATGAAAGAGAAGAGATGGGGAAATGTGTCAGCTTTCGACAGAGTTAATAAATGGGATAAGGGCATGGTTTACTGGTTTTGCTTTTCACATTAGGGCATGGGGTCGATGAGAAGCTCACTCTACACTTCAATTATTGGTTTGTTATTTTGATTTTGAAAAGTAGGGACGTAAAAAACTGACCCGACCTGCAAATCTGACTGAAATTGACTTGATTTAGAATTGTTTGTGACCTGAGGTGGTAGTGATCCGAAATCGATTCGAGTCCGAACTGGTGTTGACCTGAACCCGGGTTAGACTTGGAAATTTTGGATTTGAACCTGACCTGAGAACGACCTGAAACCGAAATCAACCTGATAATGTGATAACCGAACCCGACCTGCATCCGACCTGATATGAACCTGAACCCGAGATTAACCTGGTAAATAACTGATATTACCCGACCTGTTACCAACCTGACATGTTATGAACCTGGTCTGTAATTGACTCAACCTGTAAATGATCTGACTTATTATTGAACTGATATAATATTTATCTGACTTGTAATAACTAATAACTTACAATTGATGAAGTTGTGAGATTATGAATTTATTATATTATATTGTGACAAAATACATTTTCACTATTTAAGGTATATGATTAACTATCATCATTAAATTAATACGTTTACTTTTTATATTTATAAATTATGTAGTATATAAAAATATTTAAAAATTTTATTAAATATCTAAATGTTGCCAACATGATTCCTTATGGTTTATGGTCTATGGTTTTATATTAACAGTTTATGGTTTAGTGTTTAGTTTAGGGTTATTGGTTTATGTGATTAATTTAGATTCCTTAAGGTTTGTGGTTTAGTATCAATGATTTATGGTTTAGTGACAATGGTTTATGGTTTAGCTTATGATTATTGGTTTATGAGATTAATTCGATTCCTTAAGGTTTATGGTTTTGGTTTAGTATTAACGGTTTATGGTTTAGTTTAGGGTTATTGATTTATGAGATTAATTTCTATGCTACTTGCTAATTTATGTATTTGAATTTGATTAAATATTTAAATCAAAGCTTGATGTGTACAGTTGAACTAAATTAAAGTTTCAACTTTCATGTGACCAATTACATGTTTACATCCAAATCAAAATTTTGTGTATAATTATATTAAATCAAAGTTTATATGGTATAATAATAATAATAATGTTGTCCGAATTGAATTAACTTATAAAATTTAAGATCTAATTGAGCCAAATTAAAACCCAGAAGCATAAATCACGAACATAATTATAAGAATTCTAAAACTAAATGTGAAATTTCAATTAAATTAATCTAAATTGAGACTCAATTAAATTAAATTAAAACATAAAAGTAAAAATTTGGGACTTTAATGAAAAGAATCTAAAGTTAGAAGGGCTAAAGAATAATTGCCCCTAATGAAAATATTAGGCGGGTTCTTTCCCTTTAGGCTCTCACCGTTCAATTTAATTAAAAAAGGAAAAGTTATAATTGTTAAAATGGGGGAAAGGATAAAAATTTGGAAGGAATTAAGCCGCCTAATTTTTAAGTTAGGGGTTAACTACCCTTAGGTCCTGTTGCGTTTTAAATGTTACATTTTAGTCTTAATATTCACTTTTAAGTTTCAGTTTAATTCAATTTAGTCACAATTATATATATATATATTTAATTCTAACATATTTCGACATCCTAAGGATATTTTGGTTCATATTAATCCCTAAAATTTTATTTTTATCCGAAATTTACCCACAATTACCATACCGAAGTCTATTTGTACACGATAAGACCCGACTTGAACTTCAATCTAAACCGATATTCCTCGGCCTGAATTTTATCCGTCAACGACGTGACCTGAACGTGGCCTGACCTGAAGTCTATCCAAACCTGAATTAACCGGTTAATTAACTAATTCGGACCCGAACCGTTTTGGCCTGAACTGAAACTTACCTGACCTAAAATTAACTCGACCCGAACCCAAACTCAATCTGATTTGAAATTAACCTGATAATGACCCGAATCTGAGTCGATCCGGACCCAACCTGATCCGAGTCGAACTATTAAATTGACCTGACATAACCCGTATTCGATTTAACCTGACCTGACATAACCTGACCTGAAATCTGAACGATTACCTAATTTCACATCACTGTTGAAAAGTGTGATAAAAAAAGTAGTTTTGAGAAATGGGGTGAAACAATATTTTTGAGCAATGTGTTTTAAAGTTAATTTTAGGCCTACTTCGAGGACAAAAATTCATTGTACTTTTTCAATTCTTTATGTCCAATACAAAAAACTTAAATTTTAAGCCTTAATCTCGAATTCTAAATTTTAAATTATATACTTTAAAGAATACACCCTACCCCAAATTCCCTAAATCATAACTCTAACCTCAAATCATACACCCTGAACCTAATTTTTAGTGTGAGGTTAAATAGGGGCACAAAAATGATGGAAAATTTCTATTATTCCTTCTACAACACTTTTTTAATTGCTTTTACGTCAATAATAACTAATTTAAGCATAAGCAATCCAAACAATGACATTTTGTCAGTAAAATCAGTTTTGAAAACTGATTATTGACCTAACTTTAAAAACTGGGAGATTCTAGGGAACGACCCTTATTTGAAGGCTAAATGAAGGTCGACCGGTTAACTGGTAAACTGTGTGTACATAAATTCTTACGATGCCTGTACATAATTCCTTACAAAAACTGTAAGAAAATGGTATATAT
Source organism: Hibiscus mutabilis (assembly GCA_019671005.1). Classification (NCBI taxonomy): domain Eukaryota; kingdom Viridiplantae; phylum Streptophyta; class Magnoliopsida; order Malvales; family Malvaceae; genus Hibiscus; species Hibiscus mutabilis. The sequence goes on from CM033715.1 coordinate 54,517,463, forward strand.
ATAAAATGTTACAACGTAAGGATTTGTGTACATACATAATTCCTTACAAAAACAGTAAAAAAAGGTATATACATAAAATGTTACAACGTAAGGATTTGCGTACATACAAAATTTCCTACGAGAAAATATAATTTGGTACAAGAAATGTAAGGATTTGCGTATGTACTCAAATTACTACAAAATATACACAAATCCTTACAAAAGTTGTAAGAAAAACGGTATGTACCGAATTTCTTACAAAATTTCAACAAGGCCCAAAGGGGCTCAACTTAGTGTAAGGATTTGTGTACATACAAAATTTCCTACAAGAAAACATAATTTGGTATAAGAAATGTCAGGATTTGTTTATCTATACAAATTATTACAAAGTATACACAAATCCTCACAAAATTTGTAAGAAAAACGGTATGTACCGAATTCCTTACAAAATTTCACCTAGGCCAAAAAGGGCTCAACTTAGTGTAAGGATTTGTGTACATACAAAATTTCCTACAAGAAAACATAATTTGGTACAAGAAATGTAAGGATTTGTGTATGTACACAAATTACTACAAATTATACACAAATCCTTACAAAAGTTGTAAGAAAAACGGTATGTACCGAATTCCTTACAAAATTTCACCAAGGTCCAAAGGGGCTCAACTTAGTGTAAGGATTTGTGTACATACAAAATTTCCTACGAGAAAACATAATATGGTACAAGAAATGTAAGGATTTGTGTATGTACACAAATTACTACAAAGTATACACAAATCCTTACAAAAGTTGTAAGAAAAATGGTATGTACCGAATTCCTTACAGAATTTCAACAAGGCCCAAAGGGGCTCAACTTAGTGTAAGGATTTGTGTACATACATAATTTCCTACAAGAAAACATAATTTGATTCAAGAAATGTAAGGATTTGTGTATGTACACAAATTACTACAAAGTATACACAAATCCTTATAAAAGTTGTAAGAAAAACGGTATGTACCAAATTTCTTACAAAATTTCAATAAGGCCCAAAGGGGCTCAACTTAGTGTAAGGATTTGTGTACATACATAATTTCCTACGAGAAAACATAATATGTACAAGAAATCTAAGGATTTGTGTATGTACACAAATTCTTACAAAGCATACACAAATCCTTACAAACGTTGTAAGAAAAATGGTATGTACCAAATTCCTTACAAAATTTCACCAAGGCCCAAAGGGGCTCAACTTAGTGTAAGGATTTGTGTACGACTGAATTCCTTGCAAAATATCACCTAGGACCAAAAGGGCTCAACCTAGTGTAAGGATTTGTGTACATACAAAATTTCCTACGAGAAAACATAATTTGGTACAAGAAATGTAAGGATTTGTGTATGTACACAAATTACTGCAAGGTATACACAAATCCTTACAAAGGTTGTAAGAAAAACGGTATGTACCGAATTCCTTACAAAATTTCACCAAGGCCCAAAGGGGCTCAACTTAGTGAGGATTTGTGTACATACATAATTTCCTACGAGAAAACAGAATTTCGTACAAGAAATATAAGGGTTTATGTATACAAATTACTAAAAAGTATACACAAATCCTTACAAAAGTTGTAAGAAAAACGATATGTACCTAATTTCTTACACCTACTCACCATGGCCCAAAGATAACCTCTTTTCTTACAAGATAACCTTTTTTCTTACCGTTTTATTACACTGGTAATAATTTCAAGTATGTGAATATTGGTACGGTTATAAGAATACCGATACTACTCTCAAAATAAATTCTTACCGGGACCAACATAAATTTTTACTGAATAGGTATGAAAAAGGTTAGAGCATATATTCTTACGCAATATCACCAATTACTAAAATTTTTCCCTGGTTAATCAAAACCAAAATTCTTGACATTAATGGTAGGAATTTAGGTTCCAATCTAAAATTTAACTGAACCAACCTGATTTCTTAGTAAACTCGTAAGATTTTAGGTTCGAACCTAAATTCTTATCCTAGTTAATAAAAACTAAAACCTTTACACTCATGGTAGAAATTTAGGTTCTAACCTAAAAATTAACCCAACCAACCTGATTTCTTATAAAACTCATAAAATCTTAGGTTACAACCTAAATTCTTACAGTGGCCAACCTATAATGTTACCTTGTCCAACCAAAAAAATTGCCTGATTGGTAAGAAAACTTGTCCCAAGCTAAAATGTTACATGTGTTTCTCTAAATCTAAAAACTTAAAACTGATGGTAACTTTGTTACATGTGTTTCTCTAAATCTAAAAACTTCCCAAGCTAAAATGTTACATGTGTTTCTCTAAATCTAAAAACTTAAAACTGATGGTAACTTTCTTACATTTTAACCTAATGAGTTACAAGATCTAAATAACTTATTATGGATATCATAACATTTTAGGGTTCAAATCTAAACCTAAAATGTTACCCTGTCCAACCTAAAAAGTTATGTAATTGGTGAAAATCGCTTATAACCTAAAATGTTACATGTGTTTCTCAATTAAAAATAACTTGCCAATGATGTTAATATGTACAAGCATTTGTATAACTGATTTTCATTTGTTTTATACTTTTCGATTGTTATATGAAAAAAAACCATGATGTTATTCATATGAAATAGGTTATTTAATCAAATGTTTACATTTGATAACTCCCTTTAGCTGAACCGTGATGATGTTAAAATTTGTTATATTTTTTCATATCACCCTATACAAATAATATGGAATTTAGTGCATGCCGGTGAACAACTCGACATTATAGAACTCATCATGAGAATTTTATAAGTCTCATCATTTCTCCTGAAAAGCTGTCCGATTTACACTCAATCTAGAACACTTATATTTCACTAACGCAAAAGAGTAATAAGAAGCAAGAATTATAAGCCACTTACAAATAAGAAAAGATAGGAAATGATACGCATACGAATAAGAAAAGATAAATTTAACAAGTTTACATTAGTTTGTATAGATCCAGAGCTACGTTTATCATCAAAACTTCTATCTCTAGTTCACATACGATGATGAACTATATCTTTAACATGCCACTTTAACTGCATGTGTCACAATTCTAGGAACTTTTTGAGAACCAAAACCATTATACAAGAAATCCATATATATCAATGAGGCACATAATCCGTTGCGCACAAAAGAATTGTCACCACACATGTGTTGTCTGAAACCAAGACATATGTTAATAAATGATTATATATAAAAAAAAATTATATTTTTTATAGATCTTTAAAATTTAAAATAACTAAACAAATAAAGTTATACAAACAAGGTGAATCAAATAAGAAAACAATGACGAAAATCATAAAAGAATAAGACTTACTCACTAGCAAATAAGTGAGTAGGAGATATAGCATTGAGTACACAACTTTCATAGCACATGAAGCATGTATTAAACAAGAACAAATAGTGTTAGAAAGAAAAATTTCGTTACCATAATAACACATTCTAAATATTAAGTTGATAGCTAAATTATCAATTGTAAACTTTTCTTCTTTGTTCTCTAATCAAAAATTTGCTTAATTTAAAATTACTTTGTATTTCTGAATGCTTCTTGTTTGCTATAATTTTTAATTTCATTTATAACATATTAACTTAACAAGCTAAAGTATCAAATATATGTTCCTTTCAATTAACGTGATACAAAAGACCAAGAAGAAAAAAGCATGAAGGTATCTACTGAAATTGTGGTCTCATGCAATTAACGGGCAAATTTTGACAGAATGTTAACACCAAACAAGAACAACATGATTTCAAACCTCTTTTTGATTTCAAACCAATCAGGCGAGAAGTAGACAGAGCACGAATGTTAACACCAAACAAGAACAACATGATCAACAAGAAACTAAACTTCTAGAAGTCGGTAAGTAAGAGATTCTGCAACCTATCATTTATCGTGTTATGACTCAATGTATGGTTATGTAAGAAAATACTATAAAACTTGATGAAAAGCTATATTTTTGAAAGATTTTATAAGCAAGAGCTACTTGTCACTACTTTAAAAAGAAAGCCAATTCCAAAAGTTTCATTAAAGAAACTCCTCATGAATAATGATCCTTTCTTAAAGCCAAAGCTATGTTTGCAAACTCATTATTTAGTCCTATCTTTCTCTTAAAATCACATTTTATTTCAATATTCTAAAAAAGTTTTTGAAGGCTTTAACATGATCCTTTACCCTCCTGTAGAAGGCATTACAAAGTCTCCAATGAAATTGTCCATAAAAGTGTCAATACTACTGAATTCCAAACTCCAATTAGTGATTACAAAAAAAAGAAGTATGCTTCAGACAAAGAGAAGAGTTGCTAATGCTAGAACAAAAGGAGATACATGCAAATCCATAGTGGAGTTAGCAATCACAAAAACCACATTATAACTGCTCATTCATAATATGATAAAATTGATACAATTGATTACTTAAGGATTCAAAACAGGCAAATCATAAGAACCGGGGACATAACCAATCCCAAGTTTCAAGTACTGTAGTATTAATACCTTCTGGAGAATCAGTTCTTGCTTCAAGTAAAGGAAATATACGAGAACAAACAAATCATTGGAATTTCAACATAAGTGTTTAGACAAGTAGATCAACTAAATCATGATCAAAACCACATACGTTTTGCCTAAGAATGATATATTTTTTTTTCTAAAGAAGCTAAAATATTCTGAGCAAAATAACAACACTAAGATTACTTGGCACCTTCTAATTTCAAGCAGAGAAAAAAATGTAAAATTAAGCTGGACATTTCAAAAGAGTTTGCCTAAATTAAACCAAACCAATTAGAATACCAATCAACAATAACATTAAAGTAGAGAAAAAAATTACACCCCAATAACACAAAATACAACCGCAACTCACATATTCCAACCTAATTGTCATGATATCAATTAACTGAATTATAATATCAAATTACCTAATTTGTTTGAACCAACCAAAGCTTTAAAAAAGCACATAACTCGAGGAAATTAGGAAAACGTAACCTCCATATCTAGTAAAGATTGACCAATTTTGTAGAACCATTCAATTTTTTTACCAAACCATAAAACAACCCACATGGGGTTTTCATAGAATAGCCAAAAAATTACACTAAAATGATTATAAAAAAACACAAACCCAACAACAAACTCCATGAAAACTCTATAATTTTTTTAAAAAAAATCAACAAAATGGCAAAAACCCTAATTGCTAAAAACATCATCAGCTAATATAAGGCCAATCTCCCACAAATCGAAATTGCAACAACAAAAATAATCACAAAATCAAAACCCAAAAAAGACCTAAGTTTCAATTTCATGAGAATCAATCACGAATCAAATACCTAAAACAATTTAACAACAAATAAAGCAAAGGAAAAAACAATAAATTGAATTAAACAAACACTTCTACTAACAAATACCATTCATTTAACTAAAACATAAAAGAAAAAAACAATTCACTTAATCCCTTCTATTTTTTCACTAAGATGTTAAAATTCAACTCAAAACTCAACAATAACCCAGATTTTAGAAACCCACGGAAAATAAAAGAACCAAACTATAAAAAAATTACCAAGAAAAAAAAGAGAGCATATGTACCTATTTGTTTGTACCAATCAGTGTCAACCTATTCCTTTAAATTCAAACCCAAAAAATATCTCTCCATTGTTCTTCAATTCTCTTATTTCAATATTCAAGCAAAACCCACCTTAAAAATCAACCCAAAACCTACATAGACAAAAATATTTCAAATTTTTACGATTCTACGAATCCCTTTTTATCTTTTGTTATTTCTCCACCAAGCATGAAAAAAAAACCAAAGTCGAAGTGCTTTCTTACTGCTGAGAAAAAATAATAAAGGCAAAGAAAGACAATTGTTTTATAGCATAAATCCGTCACAAAGGAAAGGAAAGGAAAAAGAAACGACCTGTAAAACTTAAAGCATAAAAGATGAAACCCTTGCTCACATATGTCACAAACTACCACTCTTTCTTCTTCGACCATCGTCTGTAATCTCTTTGCCTAGGGTTTACGTTTTTCCCAAATCTCATGTAAGCTCTTTGTTTCATTTTCTCGCTCCCTTACGAGATTAATTCTTTTTTATCCTATAGTAACCGGCTAACCAATTCTAATTTTTGCTTTTTTTTCATCCAACGCTTATTATTAATTTGGCTTGATCTAACGGCCTAAAAAACAAGGCCTTAAATTAGCCTCTTTTTAAGCCGTTTGTTTTTAGAATCTCCCTTAAAAACTATGTTTTCTAGTTTGGGGTTAAAAATCCCGTTTAGATTTAAAATGATAAATTTAGCCCTTATTAATTTTTAAACTCGAAATTCACTTTTTTTTTCAAAATATTTGTTGACAACATGTTTAAAATATACATTTTATTTTTTCAAAACTAATTTTTGACAGCAATACTAAACACTACATTTTTAAATTTAACTTTTTAATTCACTTTTCTACAACACTTTTTAAAAGCAATATCAAACTAAATTGTTTAGTTTAAAATATAAGTGGTTATTATTATTGTCAAAAATACATTTAATTATATAAAATGTTTGTTTTAGACAATATCTTTAAAAATATAATAAAATTAATCATATAAACGAAGATAAATGTATAATTTTTCTCCATAATAATTTAAAAAAATTAAATTATAAATTTCAACTTTGAAAAATATTCCGTATCACTTTTAATCCCAAAAGTACTTATAACAAAAAAAAAAAGTTTTGAAAAATATTTACAGAACAAGACCTAAGCTTACACTTGTACAGCAGTGGATGCAAAATTCGGAACACCAACTCTGCTTTTCGTTCTTGACATTATCACCAAAATAGTACCATTTAAAAAAATTTATTTCACAAAATAGTACCCGAAAAAATTTATTTCGCAGATAGTTCTCTTACAGTAAATTCACCAAGTATGCATGGTAAGTTTTACTAAAATTTATTTCTTCTAAGGCTTAAAGGCTCTATTATTTACATTAAAAATTCACCCAAAAAATGAAATTTGTCACTGTAAAGATACTATGATGGGGAAATGATTTTCTCTGAATACCATTTTGGGAAACAAAGTTTTAAATGATGCTGTTCCAGGGAGCTCAATATCTCACTTAAAAGACTTCTAGGTTTAAGGGGTGAGATGTGCGGAAGTGATTGGCAAGCTGAGGAGAGGAAATTACAGTAAACCCAATGTGAGGGCTACGCATTTGTTGTGGGGGCAAATCTCAAATCAGTGTAAAATACTAAAATGGTTTTAATATTTTCTTCACCATGAAACGCCACGCGGTGCTGTTTAAACCTCTTGTTCCACTTACCCTCCTCTGCCTATTCATCAAACTCATCATTTCACGTTTTACTTCCTTAATCACTACCCGTATTATTACTACTTGACCTTAGTAAAAATTCCTTTATAATCAAGATGAAGTCAAAGTTTAATATCTGATAATCGAAAATTTTGTCCCTAAAATATTGTTAAACACAACTCAAATTTACAGTTCAAAAAATATTTAGAGCAAAAGCTCAATAAGTACACAAAAATAAAGGCATAATACTCACCATTTCCCACCAATTAAGAAGCAAAACTAAGATTAACAATCCTCTAAACAACACAACCCATCATATACACATCAGTCTATCTTGTTTTATTAATAGCATCATCTGTGATACACCCATCAACAACCAATTTTAAACGGTCAACATAGATCATCTAGGGGTATTCAATCGGTCGGTTTGGTTAACCAACCGAATTGAACTATCAAAAATTCATTAACTGAACTTTTTTCTATTAACCATTAACTAAATCGAAAAAACTCGGTTAATTCTGTCGGTTTTTGAATTAATCATTAACCGAATTAACTGCAAAATTCATTAACAGCAACGATGACAATTGGTGGGTCAGTGACATGCTTCTCATAAAAGTTGTTGTGAAGGAATCGAGCAGGCTTATGACAATCTCGAACAAGATCCTCTAGCAAATTACGAAATTTACACACAATACCTTGTCTTCGTGAATGGCTAAATGGAGTGACAGGGCTATGACAGTCACTAGAAGTCGAATGACCAAAACGACCACCTTCTCTTGAGAGCGATTAGCTAAATAACCACGATTATGATACGCAAGATTTGTCATGGCAAAAAAATATAGATTGTTCAGATTCTTGGAGGAGACGCTGATGATCAGTTAAGGTCTCAGACAACTCAAGCATTGTTGTCGGTGTGTTATGCACACGAATGACAACAACTATTAGGTGATAGTCATTGCCTAATTGATTGACGTTAGAAATCAGTAGATCCGTATCAGAGACGTGAAAGTTTGCCAAGGTAAGATCAGAGGCAATATCATGCATGTCTTTCATGTAGTCGGAGATAAACCTAGAACCACGCCAATTGTGAGCCAGCTTGGATTTAATAGCAAAGATGTGACCAGAAGATGTTTGGGCATAAATTGCGACCAAAGTATCCCAAGCCATTTTTGCAGTGAAAACGGATGAAATAAATGGTTGAACTACATCATCACAGCTGCCAAGAAGAGCACTCATAAGAATTTAATCCTGATGATACCATTGCAGATATTCAAGATTAGCAATTGTTGTCGCAGCCTCGGTAAACTGAGATGAGGAAGGCTACGAACAATCAATATAATCGATTAGCCCAAAACCAATGAGAGTGGCCTCTTCTTTTCGATGCCAAACAAGAAAGTTGGCGGAGTAAGTTTGATGGGAAAGTTGGTTGGTGCATTGAGATGCACAAGATCGTTGGAATTAAAAGACAGAGCCATGAGAGGATATCCGATTTGAAGAAGAGCGGAAGAGAAAAAAATTGAGTACAAAAATTCTACTTGGCTCTAATTACTATGTAAAAGATTTGTATTATTGATAATCCATAACATTTACAATTGGAGTATATATAAGATTACAATGGTATTTAAATACAAGGATATGGAAATTCAAATGTTACACACAAGATAAGATTTAGATAAAATAAGATAAGATTTAAATGAGATTGATTAAGATTAGATTAAATAATCTAATCTAATCTTTATCTTTGATAAAATTAAGATGATGTTGTTTTATTTAATTGGGTATGACCATGGATGAAGTGTTAGGAATGTTCCATAAAATAATTTCTCTTAATTTTGTTTTGAAATATAATCAATTGCATGCGGAGTTCTTGAGATTTTTAATAATTATTTAAAAATTATTAAAAATTAATTGTGTATAGCGGTTTGTAGCGTTAGTTGTGTAAATCGGTGTGCATCACCCGTTCTAGAATTTTTCAAAAATATATACAATAAATCATATATCATTGGGGTTATGCACTATTAAAGCATGTGAGTAGACTTGATAAACTTGACTCAAGACCCTAAGACCCGAACCTATTTGTTAAATTCGAGACCCGATTTTTTCTCAATAGTTGTTGTTATGGATCTACTCTTAAATTTTAATTTTTCAATACTTGTTATTAGGGACATGGATTTAAGTAACGGTTCGAACAACAATAGCGATCGTTATAGCAGTAGCAACATCGTCTGAAACTGTAATATCCGTAACCGTTATGTCCACAATAGCATATGTTATTAAAAAAATTCAAAATAGATACTCGCAGTGACCGCAGGTAGCATATGTTATGTTTGTAATCGCAATTAACTCAACGTAATTGAAACTATAACCGCAACCGTAATTCAAATCCCTAATTAGGGGCCCAAATTTTTAGTTCGCCCTAGGGCCACAAAAATTTCAGGGGCTTGTCTCAACATCAACACCAAGAGCTCATATTCGGCTTTAACATGCTTTCCATGCAATGCCCTGAGATTAAAGTATGATAAGCAGGAGGGTCTTGTACTCGTGTTCTCCTCTTCAGTAGCTGTCTAAACACTCTCAGCTTTCTTAGTTTTTCCACTGCCACATAAATACTCAAACACGGGATTATAAGCCGCGACAAGAGGCATACAACCTACATCACTTTATAGGATCTCCTTTTACGCTAGCTCGTCAAAGAATTCCTCTGCCTTCTCAAAATTCCCTGTCTGACACAAACTCCAAACTATAACAATATAAGTAGCTAAATCTGATTGTACCTCCAATTCCGACATCCTTTTGAACACATTCAAAGCTTCATCCATGTTTCCAGCATTGCAATATGCATTTATGAGCGTGTTGAAAGTACAGTATCCGGAGTAAATCTTCCATCTTCTCCTATTTCCTCCAAAATTTCTTTTATCTTACCATACTTATGCATCTCAGAGAGCCCTTTAATTAAAGTAGGATTAATTGCTGAATGGTCACTTATGCTTCTTCCTAGTACAGAGTTGGTCACCAATTTTTAAAAACGATAAGTAAGATCACTTACGTTTTCGGGGCGTAAACTTTTTGTTACTCAACCTTTCATTTCCGTAAAAGACGACTTTCTGATCTAGTAGCTAAAAAAAATAAATTATTGACGGCTTTCTGATTTGACAGTTAAGGAAATAAAATGTATTCCACGTTTATCACACCTCTTCCCCTTGGCTTCCAGTCTCCTCAAACTCTGCAACTCCTTCCTTTTTCTCCTCTTTTCTTCTGTCTCCACAGGCAAAGAACATGTCCTAACAAAAGAACCACAAGCCGCCATGGGAAACGAAGATGAAGATGAAGATTTATCAGTTTCTTTCTTCATTAAGATGTTGATGAAATCGGGTATGGAAGATGATCTGGTGAGTTTGTTGGCTCTTGGGTCAACCCCAAAACAACCATTCAACGAGAGTCCTAAGCTCAATTCAATCTCGTCGCCATTTTCATCTTCTTGTCGGGAAAAATGGTTGCTTTGTGACATGAATCTTTGAAGTAAATCTTTTGAGAGATTCACAAATTGCATGGTTTCTTTCTTTCTAATTTCCTCAACCTTTGCCATTGAAAAAAAAACCAAAATTATTTTTTTAAAATTGTTTCCTTGTTCTGTTTTGGGTTCCTTGTCATATTTTAATTTGAAAAAAAGGAAATCAGAGATTGGATCTTTCTGGCTCTATATCAAGTTTGAAAATGTTAAAGCCTATTAATTCTAAGAAGTTGAAATTGATGATTTTTCACGGGTCTTTAGCGAGACGTGTGCTTTTACGTGCTTTCGTGTTTGCTGGATCTTCGGTTTTGAGTATGAGTCAAATTGGAACAAAAAATCCTCTGTCCCTAACCATGTTTCCTTATATGTCATACACTAAAAAAACACTTAAAAACTAAATTATAAATTTTAACCTTAATTTTCACATTCTAAACCCTATACCCTACAAATACACCCTACCCCTAATTCCCTAAGCCCTAGCCTTAAACCCTAAACTCTAATCCTTAAACTTATTATTTTAAAGTGAGGCACCAAATGAAACATGGTTAGGGGCAAACGATTTCCATCCGTCCAATTAGAGAGTATATATAAAATATTGGTATATTCTTGTAAAAAAATATATTTTTGTTTGTCAATTAGTACATGTAACACCCTGATCTTAATCCGGATCCGAAGTACTACATTCGGGTCACTCAAAACCGACTCATCAAAATTTTCATTTTAAATTACAAGTTTAACCATTTTCAAAATATCAAATCATCCAAAATTCATGTAATTAAATAAGCATTTAAATAAGTTTACAAAACATGAACTCTAAATTTAAAACAACTTATGCTAAAATAATACTCCCTCCATTCTAGTATTAGAGTCACATGTTGACTTTTCACGGAATTTAAGGAGGAATTTTTTTTTATTAAATATGTAATGTAAAATATCTAAAATGAGACTTTTATCCTTGAGGAGCTTAACTTTATTTTTTGTGGGAAATGGGTTAAAGTCTGGCGCTAAATTCTTTCATTTTCACGCAGAAAATCAAATTTTTTGCCATAATTGTTGTCACCAAAATTTCTCAAAATTTAACTCAAATCGTTTTAAGTCTTGTAAAAGCATGGGGTTGCATGCTAAGAATCCCTTAATTAAATGTAATATCGTAATTTTTGGAACACAAAATGTTGCATTAGAATTTGATTAATTTAATTAGTGACCAAATTGAAGTTGAATTTTTTACAAGACCACCCTTAGGACCAAAATTCGATATCTAGCAAATAGTGAGACTAGTTTTAAATGACCAAATCGGTAGATTGGTTAAATGTGTGGATTGCATGCTAAACTCCATTTTAGAGAGAACCATATACATGTGTCTTATGATGGTGAACTAAGTGGATCTAAGGTGGGGCATTCGGCTAACACATGAAGAAGGAGAAAACATATCCAACCTTTCCCCCATTGTTGTTGCCGAAAGAATTTGTGAGAGAAAGTAGTGAGAAATTGCTTGAATCCTCGTTAGATTAGGCTTGAAGGGCTAGATTTATTGATGTTTGTTTGTTTGATTAATCAACCAAGGAAGGTATGATGTTCTTCAATTTCCAATTGCATGTTGCTTTGCTTGAAATGATTTATGGAAATTATGGTTGAACTGGCTTAATGCATGTATGAATGAATGACTTCGTGGTTGTGAAGTTGAATGTGATTGATAGTTTATGACGTTGGAACTGAAATTAGTTAGATAATAGCATTGGAGGTTCGATTTATACTTGAATGAAATTGGTATTGTATGAATTGTCAATATATGATTTAATCTAGGGATCGATCTTCTGGTGGAACAATCAAGTGAGCTTAAATATGGAGGAAAATTTCTGTCAATATTGTGTAAATTGGCTGCTGTGAATTAAAATGAAAATTTGGCCTAGATATATATTGAATGAATGGAATTGAAGAAATATATATGCGTATTCAAGTGACTACATTTGTTAGCTGCCTTGATAAGTCGAAAAACAGTTTCGAATGTAAACTTGAAAGCTTGGGACTGTCCTGTTATTACGAGCAGTTTGGAAAACTGTTCTGTTTATATCGAAGTAATTAGTAGGTTGTTATACAAGTTAGGGGACTGTTCCATTTAAAATGGTTTAAACAAGGAATTTCGGTGGGGAGTTTCGGTTTGAAACCTGCCCTGTTTTAAATGAAACATAATGCAGGAAATTGTTTGAATGGTTAGATTGAAATGTGTTCATGAATCAGTGTTAGCTGGAACTGTTCTAATTTTATGTTTAAATTATTATCTTAGACCGAGAAGACTGTGAAGGAAAAAGAGCTAGCACTGATCAAGGCCTAGATAGACAAAAAGGGATAGTAATTCGTGATAAACAGTAGCTTGGATAAATCTGTGAGTTAGTTTAAAGCCTCTGGAAAGGCTAACTACGGTCCGGGACAGTGGTCCCTATTTAGCGACAGTATGAGGGAAGTTGTTTGGTCACTTGGCGACAGTAGGATGGATTGACCGGTACTATAAGTACCAAATGTTATTACAAGGGCGACAGTTAGTTGGGGACTCGTGTACCTAAACCATGACATCGATTCACAAGGCTATAATATTAATCTAATAAGGCTGAAATTATTAAAGACCTTTGATTACTATGACTTGTGTATCAAGAAAACTTAATATGTTAATAATGTTAATTTCTACTTTTGTTGAAGTTATTAGCATATGAAGAATAGTTGTTGTAATGATCATGAAACGTAGTTAAAATGGCTAGATTGAACCTATGCATGATGTTGTTCATTCGAATGGTTGCTTGAATAAGGGGTATTCATGTTTGATGCTAATTCGATTGACATATCTATATAGGAATTTAGTTGATTAAATGACAGGGGTGCTCATCATTGTTAGTTTATTTGATTGATTATTTAATTGTGTGATGAGTGAAGTTATTTGGTTCATTGTAAGGAAATAAGGGATATATATATATATATATGCATATGCTTAATTCGAACGAATCACTGGTTTAGACATCCATGCTTGAGTTGATTATCAAATGCTTAAGTAGTGAAAGCTTCATATGCTAGATATTCACTAGATGCTTTAAACTTTCTCAATAAGCCAAAGCTTATTAACTCTTTCTTTCACTACTTGCAGATAAGTTTTGGATGGTTGTCCCTTTTTGGGAAGCTTAGTCAAGTCACAAAGCCACACCAAAAGTATGTTATGTTTCCTTGTTTTTAACTCCTAGGATGGTGGCGCCTTAGTGATTGTGTAAATATTTGTGCATAAGCTTTCATAATATTTTGGCTTGTTAAACCTAAATCTATGACTATGTTTGTAAGCCTATTATGGTAAAATGAGGAAGCAGTGAATGCATGATGGTTGGTTGAATGTTAGTGATGACCTAGGAGTTGGATGGTAGATCGAATTAATATGAATTATAATCTGATCGAGATATGAAGATATGCATGAGTTCAAATAGGGTTTGTAGTAATGTTTGGAATATGCTAGTCATATCTTAATTTGTATGCTTTTGTAAATTGGTGGTTGATGCTTATAGGGAGATGGTTTAAAGGCTAGTTTGGTTGCCTCAAAAGTGCTTTGTGAGTCTATTGCTGTAACAATCTGTAAGGTTAGAAATGATTGATGATAGTATAAGAATTTTAGGCCATAAATAAAGGAATTATAATTCGAGGAAAGACCTAAATAAATAAACTTGACTTTGGTACACGAAAGCTGCTAGGAAACGAATGCAAATTACTTAGTAGAAAACTTTCTATACACTTTAACATTAAACTGGATTAGATTGGTTTTGTCTTTAACCTAATTTATAAAAAAACATTAATTATAATGTTGACTTATTATTTGTTCGAATAGTAGCTTGCTTCTTAAGTAATTGGCATAGGTTGGTTCGAACTTGAGCTTGCAGCTCAAGTGTAGTGTTGTTTGTTGTTTTCCTTAAACACCTAGGCTCGGTCTTCTTTTAAGCCTGATTTTGGGTGTTTCTTTAAAAGGGTTAGCACACATGTCATTCATGTGTGAATCATGTGTGAGTGGGAGAAGGGTGGACCGGCCATGTGTAGGATTTGAATGATTTCATTCTCCTTCTTCCTCTTGAGGCCGATTCATCCATGTAGGGAGAGGGAGTGAGAGATGCTTAGAGAAAACAAGAAGAGTTAAGCTTAAATGTGTGAGAGATGCGAGTAGATACATAACAACAAGTATTGAAAAAAATTTGAGCTCATAGTAACAAATAGTGGAAAGAATTGAATTTGAAGGGTACGCCCATAATAACAGATATTGAGAAAAAACTGGACCCTTAATAACATGTATTGAAAAAATTGGACACATAATAACAAGTGTTAGGAAAAAAAATTACATTTTAAGAGTAGACCTCTGATAACAAATATTGAAAAAATGGTAGGCCCCTAATAACAAGTATTAAAAAAATTGGGCCCTTAGTAACAAGTATTAAAAAGAAAAAAAATGAATTTTAAAAATATTCTCATAATAATAAAATTAGAAAAAATTAGTCCTACAATAATAAATATTAAAAAATAGGCCCGTAATAATGAATATAGGAGTAAATTAGACCTCTAATAACAAGTATTAAAAAATTAAGCCTTATAATTAATATAAAAATATTATTTTATAAGTGTACTTCATTCTAAAAGTTTTGGGCCCTGGGCAGATACGGCCTGTGTTGAGATTAGACTTCGAATCTGGTTTTGAGATCTGTGACTCACTGATTACTGGTTTCTTGCGGAAGGTGAACCTCTTCTTGCCTACCTGACCCTGGAGAAGATGGTTTATATGGAAAACTTGCTGTATTTCCTTTGCCAGAGCGGAATGCTTCTAGAGGCATGCAAGATGATGCAATTTAGTTTGGAAAAGCACCGAACTGTTGATATTGAAATATGCTGCACAGTCATAGAAGGTCTTTGTAACAACAGGAGACTTTTAGAAGCGTTTACTTTGTACTATGAACTGGTGGAGAGGGGAAAACATCAACAATTGAGATGCCTTGACAATTTGAAAATGGCATTAGAAGCTGGAGGAAGGTTAGATGAAGCTGAGTTTGTATCAAAGAGAAAACCGAAGCAGTTGCAGGTTAGCGATGCTTCTCCAAAATTCAGCACCAGGATGCCAAAATTTCAGTAGCAACGATTCCTTTGGAAGTCTTTTTTTATAATTTGATACAATTTCCAAAGTAGACCAAGCATCTTAACTAGAGGATGTTTTAGGCTCATCTGAAGTATTGAAATTGAAATACGCGGAGCCTTCAGATAGGATTCACTTCTTAGTTCTTCAACACTCTAATACTGGACCACTTCCAGTTACTGCATATGAATTGACGATGAACTGCTTGTGTCTTGCATTTACTGCTAAGAAATTACATTTCTTGGATTTAGATTTGGTTGGTTGATACCTTAATTCGTTGTTTCAATAAGACGATGAACTTTACTATCTTGTGTCTGCGTAAGATGCTTTACGCTGTTTTTGTATGATGGAACTAACCTATGTTTCACTGGCACAGGACCCTGCTGCAGATACAATTAAGAATTTCATACATAAATACCCCAGTATCTAATTTCTTTTATACATTGTAGTTGAACTTGTTATATGCATCACAAGTTTCATCCATAATCGTAATCTAGGAGAATCAGGTTGCAGTAAGTCACGCATATCATTGAAGCCAACTATGAAACAATGGAATGCATAATCTATGAGGATCTGTTCTTGTGCAGCATTCCAGACCCTCAAAATGAACGATAGGATTCTCCCAAGTTGTCAAGTCTTTCCAACTTCAAGGCCTAAAATTCAAGTCTAGTAGTGGTTTATTTATTTGTTCTATTGTGCATGTAAATATTCGATGCCAAGATACTTCATTTGAGAATACTGTAAAAGAGAGAGAAAACCCAAGGGATGTGGATTAGGAGACTTTTCCAAATTTTCGACATGTTCTTTTATTTATCGGAAGAGGATGAAGAAAGATTTTCCTTGCATTAAATTGTAAATCCTATATTTTCTACTCATGCCAAAAGCCTAGCTAGGTTTTAAATTACAGTTAGTTAGCTGGATCTAAAGAAGTAAAAGACTGCTGTCTTGGGAGCTTTCAGACTTCTAACAACCTTTGTCCAAAATATTAGAAAGCCCCCTTTTCATGATAGGCTTTCTTGAAACCAAACTCTCTCCAAGAACAACCCAACCCTCCCTTTATATTCTTTGCTCATGGAAACACTAAATTATTAAACTTTTTTCAGAAGATAAGTATCTTGTTTCCAGCACTCCTAAAGATGTCAAAAACTGACAATAACAATGCTCCATGGCACCGGCTCAAGCGTGCTTCCACTCCCGGGAAGGCAACAGTGCTTGCCATCGGCAAGGCCTTTCCGAGTCAACTCATTCCTCAAGAATACTTGGTGGAGGGCTACATACGTGATACAAAATGCCAAGATGTCTCCATCAAAGAGAAATTGGAACGTTTATGTAAGCAAAATTCTCTCTGTTTCAAGCCTCTGTTATGGTCTTTTAGAGAATAATACTACAAGCACTGACTAAAACTACTTGTTTGAAAATGATGTAGTCAGGCTCTCCATGTGTTTCTATTTTGTAGGTAAAACAACTACTGTGAAGACTAGGTACACAGTGATGTGCAAGGAGATTTTAGACAAATACCCGGAACTGGCAACCGAGGGTTCATCAACAATCAAACAAAGGCTTGAGATAGCAAACCCGGCTGTTGTTGAGATGGCATTGCAAGCAAGCCTAGCTTGCATAAAGGAATGGGGGAGGCCTGCTACTGATATCACACATATCATCTATGTTTCTTCCAGTGAAATACGTTTACCCGGGGGTGATCTTTACCTTTCTAGCGAACTTGGCTTAAGAAATGATGTTAATCGAGTAATGCTCTACTTCCTTGGTTGTTATGGCGGTGCCACTGGCCTTCGAGTAGCTAAAGACATAGCTGAAAATAACCCAGGAAGTCGGATTCTGCTAACTACCTCGGAAACTACCATCCTTGGTTTCCGACCTCCGAACAAGGCACGCCCTTATGATCTTGTTGGTGCAGCCCTGTTTGGCGATGGAGCAGCAGCAGTGATCATCGGAACCGACCCAGTAACTGGCAAAGAGTCTCCTTTCATGGAACTCAACTATGCAGTGCAACAGTTTCTGCCAGGAACACAAAATGTCATTGATGGGTGCCTTACTGAAGAAGGCATAAACTTCAAACTTGGCAGAGACCTTCCGCAGAAGATCGAGGACAACATCGAGGCATTCTGCAGGAAGCTCGTGTCAAAGGCTAGTTTGACGGAATTCAATGACTTGTTTTGGGCGGTTCATCCCGGAGGACCGGCAATACTAAACCGGTTGGAGAATAGTCTGAAACTGAAAGAGGGGAAGCTAGAGTGTAGCAGGAGAGCATTGAAGGACTACGGAAACGTGAGCAGCAATACCATATTCTATGTGATGGAATACATGAGGGAAGAGTTGAAGAGAGAGGGAGGGGAAGAATGGGGGCTTGCCTTAGCATTTGGTCCTGGAATTACATTTGAAGGCATTCTTCTTCGCAGCCTGTAAACCGCATGCCATTCATATTGGGAAGTTGCATTTACTCTGTTTTCTAATTTTTATAATGCCAACAGCAACTTATTAACTCTCTCTCTATATATAAAATACATATTTATATTGTTTCTTCATAACTATATATGTATACGTTGAATTCTTCTCAACTTTCAATTTACTTTTGAATTTGTGTCTATTTCATCCATAATAATTATTTCTTTTATATATAAAAAAGGAAATGTGTGTTTTATTTTAACACATAAATTATGGTGTAGAACATTTATAAGATCATAAGTTACATAAAACTATTTCATATATAATGATAAACTTCAACAGGGTAATCCAACTATTATACTATTAGTAACATTGCATTTTAGTGAGAAAAAAACTATGGATTGATTTGTCATTCATCTGTTGATCACCCTAATAGAATATTAACGTGATCCGTTTTCTAAGTGATCATGATAATATCAATCTTCTGGGATATAACATGTGAATTTATAGTATTAGTGTTGTTTGATTTAAGGGCGGGTACATGACTTTATCTAAGGGATGTAAAAAGAAGTATATTAAAATTTTAAGAAATACGAAATTAGATTATTAGTAAAAAATTACTTAAATTATATAAAAATTTAAAATATTCTCATCAGTTCATCCCTAGCTAGTTCGGTCATCATTTCGTGTAATAATTAAATGCATTCATCTCCTTTAAAAGACAAAGAGAAAAAAATAAGAAAAGGAGCTTAAATAATGGCTTAACATCAACAAAAACCAACACTCACTTCACATGGTCAAGTCTGCAAAGAGAATTGCTTATATAACCAAGTCAAACATGCTTCAAAAATCTTCAACAACAACTCTAACACTTGTGGATTTTGATAATAAGAAATAGAATTGTGATAAGAAATGCCAGCAAATATTCGTAATTTGACACTGTAACGACATTTTTTCAAAGCATTTTTAGAGAAGAAGCCGGCTACTAATTATCCCCTAAATCGTATGTTCAAAATCTTGTTTTAAAATGAGGGATTTCTTCTTTAAATTCTTTTTCTTTAGAAAACTGATTGAAAACTGAGAATCGCCACCAACCACTTGAATAAGGTAGGCCGGGCACCACAAAACCAGAGATTCATTTCGAAAGGGCTCGGGAGTTGGTTACGTGTGGGGAAGGATTAGCACCCCCATCACGCCCGAAAATCGGTACCAAAATATTTGTTGCTTTTAATCGAAGAAAATTGTTGGAATTTGAAAAGAATTTAATTCGGTGACTTTAATTGAAAATTAACCTCAATTGAACGGGCTTCATCAAATTGGTGAGTTCAAATTAATTGGACATTTAATTAATAAGGTTGACGATACATCGGACCATAGATTAAACCGACATCGAATAAGCCCGACAGCCGTGTTAATTTATGGTTTGAATCCCGCACGTCACCTTTATGCATGGAGCAAGCAGTTAAGATATGATGTAATGATTTTATCAACTTTTAACTTTACCTTGAGACGGTAAGAATTAATTCAGATATTTGGTCAACATCCTTTAAGCTCGAACTGTTACGACACAAATATCGGAATTAATAAATATCTCCCTTTTTGTGATTTAGATTAATTAATGCAAAATTAATGGGCCGTATGAATGACAATTAAGGAATGGCAAATAAAAGCACAAAAAAAAAACACAAAAGGCCCTACCCAAGACCTAACCTATAAGGGCCCAAACTATGGAAAGCCCAAATAATGTTATAATTATTAATCAGGTGATTCTAGTATTTAATCTAATTACTCTAAAAGGCTAAAATTCTAACACATTATGATAATTAATTTAATGTTAATCTCAGCTTTGAAGTTCATTTTATCCTAAAAGTTATTGAGAAATGTTCGATTAATTTAATGAATTTAACATTCACTCAAATGAGCCAAGAATGAATTTAAATTCACTAAACTAATTCGAACTCTAATCTAACTGAGGCTCTGAAGAAACTAAGCCTAGAATTAACTTAATTAATTTAAGAATTGTGTCCCTCTGAGACGAGTACACGATCTAAATTAATTAAACTAATTCATTTAACCTAATCTAAAGCCCAAAAACCATTAGCTAGGCCCAAAACCTAAAGCCCACACCGCAAAGGCTAGGCCCAAAACTAGAAGAACTAGGCCTACACTAAAAACTTAACCAAGCCCACCTATCACAAGTATACCAAATTACATTACAAATGCATAGATATTATAAACCTTTAAAAACAAGTATCACATTCTTTAAATTATATTATAAAAACTTAAAAAACAATACATACATCATACCTCATACTATATCTTTTAAAACTATATATATTATATAGTTTTTTAGAGGACTATATATTATATGCTAAATAAAAACTGTATATTAAGTAATATACCTATATTAAGCACCTAAAATTAAGCACAAGACTACATATTATAAACATTACATAAAATCAACTATATTCTAAAAGAAAAGAAAAAAATATGAACATTTCACAACCACTAAACTAACAGATTAAAACATAAAAACAACAATAAACAAATTGAATCAAAAAAATGCATGAGATTAGGGTCTTCAAACACTGAAATCTGGACCAAAAAGCAAAGAAAGAAAATAAAGGGGCATAATTTAAAATAAAACAAGGACGCGATTGTAAACTATTTTAAAATCTTAGGGACCAGGGACGGAATTTAGAAAGGCAGAATGGCTTTAGTTCGTAATTATCCCACACGGAGGGACTATTTGCCTAATTTCAAAATACAGAAATCCTTATAACGCGATTTAAGTGGGGCAGAGGTCCTTAAGTGGCTATTAAACCATTTTTAAAACAAGAAAAGTTTATAAAAACCCATCATTTCGGTTATATTACCTCTTTTGGCAAAACCGAGCTCCTAAGCTCTTGAAACCCTTCCCCCTTTGTTCATCTGGATTCATCATGAACCCAGATTCTGGCGACCTACTGTCGCTATTCCTAGAAAATTATCATTGCTCCGTCGTGCCGGCCGCCATACGACGGTGGCCGGTGAGACCAAAAGTCACAAAAAAACCATTTTCTCAGCCTAAAACCAGATCCACCCATGATTTTCAAAACTCAACCTCTTCTCTTTTCAAAAACCCCAAAAGACAGACTTGAAAACGGGACTCAAAAAGAACCGACCCCCTTTTTACGATCCTCACCCTTCCATTTCACCATATACGACCTCGAGAGGTCGTAAGGCTTGTCAACGGCGATGGGAGGCGGGTCGACACGAGAGGAAGGCAAAGCGACGAAGGTAAAAAACAAACTGAAACCCTAACTATTATGCGTTTATGCTTTGGAATTAAAAAAATGAGATGTTTATACCTCTGTAAATGTGAGAGTTTTAGAGTTTTAGCTTTCTCTCTATTCCCAATGAAATCCAGAAAGCTTACAAAGTTCTTAGGGCTTCGAATATATATACCTTGATATATTGCATGATTTAAAAAAAAGAAAAATACTATCTAAATTCCCTATTGGCTGCCTTGCGTTTTTATTTTGATGCATCTGATAATCTGCCAATGTTAGGACGATTCTGAAATTTTTTGTGCATTTCTGCCATGTCCCCTAATTCTCTTGCAACTCTTGACGTTTTGAGTTCATTCTTTTTCCTTGCATGTGATCGAGCGTTGGAGAGGAGGGGACCAGAAGAGTCACGCGTTACGGTGCGTAGGCGAAGATGGAGAGCCGGACATTGACTGCACGCGCGATCAATACGATCTCAGCCTTTCGATGCGATCCTGATCCGATGGTGGGGATGTTGCGGGGCGGTGTTATGTGGGCTGCCATCTAGGGTTTCCTCCTCAGGGGCGCTCTGGACTGTTAGATTAAGGTTTGATCTAACGGTTACCATTTGCCTGCACAAGGATTATTAGGGTTAGGGTTGTAATTGTATACGGGCCTAAAACAGGTTGATTGTAATAAAGCTGTAATGGGCTGCTTAATTTTTAAATATAAAGGGGACTGTTATTTAATTAAAGAAACTTGGGCCATTTTAAACTTTGTTCAATGGGCTATTAGGTATGTTTGTAAGTATGGCTGATAAAAATAAACTTCGGATTTATTTATTAACTCATTAGTCTTTTTGATTTTTCCAGCTTAGTTTTGTGATACTAATAACAATAATAATGATAATAATAATAACAATAGGAGATAGAAAAACGAATACCATAATAATAATAATGATAATCGTATAATAATAAAAGGATAACAATGATATCAAAACAAGGTAATGATATTAGCATAACATACTATAATGTTTAGGGGTTTTTTCAAAATAACATAACATATAATAAGGTAAGAAAAATTAATAAAACAAATAAACATACCACTAGTAATGTGTTTTTGGTTTTTTCAAGTAGCAAAAAACACACATACATATATAGATATATAAATAAATAATTAATAATTAAGCAACAACCTATATATGCCCATTATTATAAACGAAATAAAAGGTTGTCCCGGACAAAATTAGTGATTACAGCTGCCCCTCTTTGCTTATACTTGTGGAACAAGAATAAAGCAAAGACCATAACCACTAATTTTGTCCTACTTCCCTGTTTGAAGGTTCTGAGCTGCAAGTTTCTCCTATATAAAACCGTCTACCCTTCCTCTCCCTATAGTATGGAGCTATGAGTATCTGCCTCATTTGCTCTAAAATCTTTGAGCTTTGAGTATCTGTCTCCTTCACTCTGAAAAACCCTGAGCTATGAGTATCTACCTCCTTTACTCGAAAAAACCCCGAGCTATGAGTATCTACCTCCTTTGCTCGAAAAACCCCTAAGCTATGAGTATCTACCACCTTCGTTCGGACGTTCTGATACGGCGAGTTTGAAATTCGTCGCCTGTAATCCTTGAGCTTTGAGTATCTGCCTCTTTCGCTCTGAAATATTTGAGCTTTGAGTATCTGCCTCGTTTGCTCTGAAATGCTGACGTGGCAAGTCTGACATCCTTAGCCTGAGGTCTTTGAAATTTGTCGTTTAAATATCTGTAAAAGAGATGCAATATTATGATGGTGTAGGTTAGCATGCTCTTATCTTAGGGATGTCTAGTCTACATATGATGCATGACTGACGAGATTTAATCACTTTTCCAAAAGCCTTTGCTCCTTCGATCAATCCTTCGTTGATCTCTTCTTTACTTCTTTCTTCTTCATCTTCTTGCCCTTTGCAATGAATGGTGTTTTGCCTCATACCCAGGTGCTACCATTTATGCCCAATTTTCATTCCAATCTTCTAAAATCTCAAAGTGCCATTTTAGGTTTTTACTTTGGTTTTCTTGGTTTTAGGCCAAGAAAATTGGCTTTATCCTAAAGTGCCAATTTTCATTTCGATCTTCTTGCCCTTCGATCAATCCTTAGATTCATTTTCCCAAAGTGCCATTTTAGGTTTTTACTTTGGTTTTCTTTTTCTTCTCCATTTTCTTTTCTTTCTTTTTCTTTTTCTTCTTTTTTTCTTCTTTTTTCTTTTTTTTTCTTTCGGTGCCTTTTCGGGTTTTTACCTAAGGATGGCTTTATCCTCATAATCCCTTTGCTTCACTGTGACAGTCTTGAAACCTGATGTGGCCGAGACTTGTTTTTCTTCCTTGGCCTAATAAATTGAGTCTTTTCTTAGGCCTTAACATACCTTTTTGCACCGTCTGCATTTAAAAGGTTAGAACATAGTAATACCAAGAAACCTTTTACTTTTCATAAATCTACGTCAACCTACTTGTAGGATGCTTGTAAAAAAGACATGAAAAGGTATGACATAATACTTCATTAATATTTCAGAATTTTAGAATGATTTGAAAGTCATGGCAAACATAGAAGAAAAAGGAAAAAAACATGACGTTGCATCCCAATCATTGGCTGTATGAATGATGCGAGAGCCCATCAACCAAAATAGATCTCTTGCTAGAAATTCTCTACTGAATCTTCTTAATTCCTGAGAGGGTTCATTATCTTGGATGCCTAATCTGCGACGATCATCTGAGCTGCGCTTTTTGGGTTTTCAACTCAAATCCTCCTTTGGTTTCAAGATGCCATTTTCTGGTTTTCATATTGAACCCCTTATTTTTGTGTTTTTTTCCTTCTTTTTTTGATACTTAAAGCGCCCTTTTGGGTTTTCACTCTAGGTATTTTTTCATTTTGCGAAGTGCCCTTCCGGGTTTTCACTCCACTTTTTCTTATTTTTTCTTCTCTTTTTTCTTTTCTCCTTATTCCTTTTCATGCATAGTATTTCTTGACCAGATCTGAATTCACTGGATTGTTCAACACCTTTCCATCCATTTATGCTAGGATCAATGCTCCTCGAAAAGGTCCTTTTATTGACGTAATGCCCTTCCCAATTAGGCATCTATTTCCCACGGGAATCCTTTTGAGTCATCATGATTCTTTTAAGCACTAGATCCCCTTCTCGGAATTATCTTGGGTGAACTTTCTTATCGTAAGCTCGCATCATCCTTTTTTGGTACATCTAGCCATGGCAAAGGGCTTTCAATCTCTTCTTCTCAATGAGATTCAATTGGTCGAACCGAGCCTGCACCCATTCAGCTTCCTCCATCTTTACCTCACTTAGAATTCGAAGCAATGGAATCTCTACTTCAATAGGTAGCACTGCCTCCGTTCCATAGACCAATGAGTATGGTGTTGCCTCCGTAGAGGTATGTATCGATGTCTGATAGGAAAATAGAGCAAATGGCAACTTTTCGTGCCAATCCCTGAAGGCGTCTGTAGTCTTTCCTATGATCTTTTTAATGTTTTTGTTTGCTGCTTCTACCGCTTCGTTCATCTTGGGACGATAAGTAGTGGAATTATGATGTGTTATTTTGAATTGCTCACACAACTCGTCCATCATCTTGTTGTTCAAGTTGGAAGCATTATCGGTGATAATCCTTTCTGGCAAACTATAGCGACAAATAATCTTTTTCTTCAAAAACTTACAAACTATTGCTCTTGTAATACTGGCATATGAGGCTGCTTCTATCCATTTAGTGAAATAATCGATGACAACCAAAATAAAACAATGCTCATTGGATGCTTTAGGGTGAATCTGGCCAATGACATCCATCCCCATAGAGTGAACGGCCGTGGCGAGTTCATGGTGTGTAGAGGTAATGGTGGAGAATGAATCCTATCAGCATATATCTGACATTTGTGACATTTCTTCGCATAGTCGATGCAATTTCCCTCCATGGTCAACCAGAAGTACCCATACCTTATGATTTTCCGAGCCATCGAGAATCCGTTGGCATGCATCCCACATAGCCCGTCGTGAACTTTGGCTAGGATGTTCTTAGCGTCTTGAGCATTAACACACCTTAGTAGAATTTGGTTCATTCCCTTTTTGTATAAGATTTCTCCGTCCAAAATATAACCCGCTGCCATTCTTCTAATTGTTCTTTTATCATTCTTATTGGCCCATTTAGGGTAGGTTTGGAACTTGATGTACTAAAGGATGTCATAGTACCATGGGTTACCATCTGGTTCTTCTTCCAAACTACAACAATGAGCTGATATTTCAAAAATTTGCATCTCAATTGGCTTTATTTCAGCTTCGGTATTTGCTTTAAACATTGCAGCTAGTGTTGCCAAAGCGTCCGCCATTTGATTGTCTTCCCTTGGAAGGTAGGTGAAACTGATTTTTTCAATGCTTTTGACTAACTCTTGGATCAGGTCATAAAACTTGACCAACTTCGGATCTCTCATTTCCCATTCTTTCTGTAACTGATAGACTACCAAAGAAAAATCCCCAAAAACTTTAAGCACCTTGACTTTCCTTTCAATGGCTGCATTCAAACCCATAACACAAGCCTCATAATCGGCTACGTTATTTGTGCAAAAGAATTCCATTCTACTGGTGAAGGGATAGTAGACATTTTATAGAGATATTAACACTGCACCAATCCTGTGACCTAAGGTATTGGATGCCCCATCGATGTAAAGCTTCCACAACTCATCCTCCGAAGTAGTCTCTTCTTCAACTGTTATGTACATTAAGTCTTCATTCGGGAAATTAAAGTTCAAAGATTCTTAGTCGTCTGAAGTGTGGCTTGCCAGGAAGTCTGCTATAACGCTCACTTTTACTGCACTCTGACTCACGTACAATATTTCGAATTCAGACAATAGCATTTGCCAATGAGCCAACCTTCCATTTAGTGCTGGTTTTTCCATCAGGAACTTCAGAGGATCCAACTTGGATATCAACCACGTAGTGTGATACAGCATGTATTTCCTAAGCCTTTTGGTAGCCATACTAGAGCACAACACAACTTTTGAATCGGCGGGTACCGTGTTTCGCAATCGGTGAACTTTTTTCTCAAATAGTAAATCAACTTCTCTTTCTTTCTGGACTCATCGTGTTGCCCTAAAACATAACCCATTGAATTCTCAAATACTGTTAAATACAATATCAATGGTCTTCCTGGTACCAGCGCTACCAGAATTGGAGCGTTAGTTAAATATTTCTTGATTTTGTCTAAAGCCTCTTGACACTTTTCATCCTACACTCCCAGATTATTCTTTCAGAGCAATCTGAAGACGGGATCGCATTTGTCGGTTAACTGAGAAATAAACTAAGATATATAATTTAATCTCCCTAAGAAACCTCGAACTTCTTTTTGGGCCTAAGGTGGTGGGAGGTTTTGGATAGCCTTCACCTTATTCAGGTCAATCTCAATTCCTTTTCGGCTAACCACGAAGCCTAAAAGCTTACCGGACATGACGGCGAATGTGCATTTCACCGGGTTGAGTTTTAACTGATACTTTCTTAACCTTTGGAAGACCTTCTCAAGTTTTAAATATGCCCCTCCTCCGTTTGAGATTTAGCAATCATGTCATCTACATATACCTTGATCTCATTGTGCATCATGTCATGAAATAGGGTTACCATGGCTCTTTGTTGAGTTGCTCCGACGTTCTTCAATCCGAAGGGCATCACCTTATAACAGAATGTTCCCCACATAGTCACGAACGTAGTTTTCTCCATGTCATTAGGATGCATTTTGATTTGGTTGTACCCCGAGAAACCATCCATGAAAGAGAACCACGAATGTCTCGCGGTGTTACTGACCAAAGTATTAATATGAGGTAGAGGAAAATTATCTTTGGGGCTTGCCTTATTGAGGTCTCTAAAATCTATACACATACGGACTTTTCCATTATTTTTGGAAACATGAACTATGTTTTCCACCCACTTCCTAAAAAACCAGCATCATGCTGTTACTTTACCTCTTCTCGAATCTTCAACAACATTTCTGGTCTCATCCTTCTAAGTTTTTGTTGGAACGGCTTATATTCTGGTTTGATCGGTAGTTTATGCACTACAATATCTGTGTCCAAACCTGGCATGTCTTGATAAGTCCATGCAAAAAGATCATTGAATTCTGAGAGCAACTTAATCAATTCACGACAGGTCTCAGACGAGAGGGCAGTACCAATCTTTACTTCTTTTCTTTTTCTATGCCCAAATTGAGAATCTCTAACTTTTCTTAATGAGGCAAGATTTGTTTATCTTCACTTTCCATTAATCGGAGTAGTTCATCTGGGATCTCATCTTCCATCTCATCATCCCCTTCCTCGATTTCTGCCAAACACAAGGGTCGTTCAAAATATATCTCAGGATTAGATTCAAAATCATTCATACATTTAATAATAGGGACCCTAAAACAATTTGAAAGTAGATATGTATCGGGACAAGAAATGAATACTCTTATGGAATTAATGGAACAAACAAAATAATAATGAATAATGAATGTAATGCAAAAAACAAGGTGTTTGCCATTTGAGAAAAAACGAAAAGCATCCTTTTCATTGAATTGAAAGCAAGTTGATTAACATAAAAGCCCTTTACAAAAGATCCCTATCGCTCGTGGGCGAAAGCAAATAGGTTTGGTTCTGAGTATTACTCTGATTCCAACCTAAAAACTACTGGCAGATCTACAATGGTCCAATTGCTGAGTGTTTCCCCCGGGAAGCAATGGTGGATTCTGGCAAAGTATTTGCCACTCTTTCCCTCCTTGGTTATCATGTTGACATCCATTCCTTCCAATTCCTCATTGAACCTTTCATCATCGCTGAACATGGCGCTTTCTAGACCGGCTTCGTGTATCTTATCCTCCATATTGATTATCCCCCCAGACACAAAAACATTATTTAAGTGAAAGAAGGTCATTGGTTCTCACGGGATATCTTCGCCCTTGAATTTGGCCTTTCTTTGTTCTTCTCTTTTCTTCTATTCTAACTTCCTCTGATGAAAATTAAGTTTATGACCGAGCCCAAATTGGTCTTTTTTGCCGATAACACTCTTGGCGCGCAAGCATCCTTGTAAGCTCTTTTTGAGCCCTTTGCCCTTCCTGGCTCCTCGCCCTAAAGTTTGCCAGACTGTCATCTTGGTGCAGTTTGACAGTCTAGGGTGTGGGATCTTGCTTCCCTCTGCTGCAAAGGTAGCATTCATGATTTCCAAGGCCCTGAAGGATCATTTAACAACATCTTCGTCAGTTTGGACATAAGGAGCGTCGGTGGTTACAGAGGCAATGATGTCTTGCTCAGCTCCCACACTTACCAACTTCTCCTCAATAACAAATTTCAACTTTTGGTGCAAGGATAAAGGCACGGCTCTGGCCGAGTGGATCCACAGCCTCCCTAGTAGACAATTATAAGTGGGTCGGATGTCCATTACCACAAACTCAACAATGTTCTCGGTAGGCCCGATTAGCAAAGGTATCTCTATCTTCCTAATAACATCCCTTTTGGTCCCGTCAAATGCCCTAATGGAGTTTTGACACGGTTTTATGTGTAAATTTTCTACTGGCAGCCTTTTCAGAGTCACCATTGCAATACATTTAAGGCGGACCAGTTGTCGATAAGCACTCTTAGCAAGACGTGCCCCTTGCAGTGGGTAATGATGTTCAAAACCTTAGTTGATCCCATGCCTCCATCTGGAATTTCATCATCACTAAAGGTGATGTAGTTATCTGCAGCAATATGACCTACTATCCTATCTAACTTGCTTACTAAGATATTATCTAGAACGAACGTCTAATTCAATACTTTCAACAATGCATCACTGTACTTTTCTGAGCTTAACAACAACTCAAGTACTAAAATTCGTGCTTGTTGTTTTCTGAGCTGCTCAATGATGTTGTATTCACTGTGCTTTAGGAACCTCAAAAATTCTTACGCTTGACTCTCTATCACTGGCTCATGAATTTTTTGGGGGAGGTTCTTCTCTAAAAATTTTCTCAGGTTTGGCGGTTACCGCTTTGCCTTTATCTCTCATCTCCTCTGTAGCCTTTGGTGTTTTTAGTAAGTAGCATCTGCCGCTCCATATAAAATGTCCCACTTCATTTACCATCTCGGCGTTTGATTCTACCGGGTCTTCCTTCTTTGCAGGTTCTTCACCAGATGGTTTCTCCTCTCCTTGTAGTTCTGACTTCTCTGGTATAGAGATGTGGGCAATATAGCTCCACGGGACCTTTCGAGCATCCTTAAACAAAAAAAGGAGTCGGAACCAAAATTTGTATTTTGGAGTTACTTTGGAGCTCTCTTCTTGGGATAAGCTTTTTGGCTTTAGCTTGAGTGATATGATAAAAGGCCTATCTACCCCATACTTGACCTTGAGGGTATCTGATGTGCATACATCTAACTTCTTTCTTTCTTCATCATTCTCGAAGAACTCAATCTCCTTATTGTCTATCATTTTCTAAATCACTTGTTTAAACTCCCCGCAACACTGAATGTCATGTCCTTTCTCTTGGTGGAACTCACAATACGGTTCGCTTCCTTGTTGCACAACTTATATGCCTCGGTCGATTAAGCGCGTAACTGTTGGAATACCCACCTCAGAGGGGATTTAACCTCAGAAACGATCGTCTTGGCCTTCCTAGTGTACTTTTATTTGATTACATTTATGTCACAGCTCCTCGTGATTTGGTAACAGGTTAGTGGCTACATTCGGTTCATCTAACTACAACACCTTGGAATTTATCATGTTTTGCATGAACTTCTTGAATGCAATACAATTCTCAATTGAGTGTCTCGGGACGCCACCATGATATTCACAGTTTGCTTTTTCATCGTACCACGCTAGGAATGGTGGCTTGAAAGGAGTGACATTATAAGGTTGGACCAAATTAGCCTCGTACAGTTGCAAGTATAGTTCGACATATGATACCGATAGTGGAGTAAATGACATCTTCTCATTTTTCCTCTTCGGGGCCCTAGTCTCCTTCTTGTTCGAGCTTTACCCTCCTCCGGCTGTGGCTCGTGGTGGTGAAATAGTGAAACTCTTTGGGGTTACATAGGCGTTCGTATTGTTCACATCGTTATCTCTTTTCTTGTAATTCTTACGAGTGTTCTCCCCACTATTGATCATTCTGCTCTTTATTACTACTTTAATCAATTCCCCAGTTCTCACCATATCAATAAATCTTTGGGTGTTGTTATTTATCAGACGATCGAATAACATCCCCTTAAAGTATTGACGAACATTGGCGTGATTTCATGTTTGGGGATCAGTGACTGAATTTGAGCGGCCACATCACGCCATCTCTGGGCATACTGGCGTAGATTCTTATTCGACCTTTGCTCTATCCCTTCTAGCATGATTCGACTAGGGGTCATATCTGTTACATGCTTGTAGTGTTCTACGAAGGCCTTCTAAAGGTTCTTCCATGACTTGATATTAGTTCGGCTAAGCAGGGTGTACCATCGAGTCGCAAATCCAGTCAAACTCTTTTAGAAGCAGAGGATAAGTAACTTCTCATCCTTCACAAAAGCAACCATCTTTCTACAGTAGACGGTGATATGAGCTGATGGGCAAGTGGTCCCGTCATACTTGTCGAAGTCAGGCACTTTGAATTTGGGTGGGAGAATCAAATCGGCCACTAAACTCAAATCACTTGCATTATTTTCATGTTCATCTGCCCCTTGAATGGCTTTTAGCCTCTCATCGAGTAGACATAATTGCTCCTCATACTTTTTCTCCATATCGGCCCTAATTCTCTTCTCAACTTCATCCATCTTGCTCAAGTCTGGCACTTCATTCTCGTATCTTAACCCCAAATGAACGGGTTGACTTGTTAGAGCTCCCCCATGCTGACTAGCAGACGCTTCCATAGCTGGATTAGCAGAAACTCCCGCGAGATTAATGTAAACCCTTTTTTTAGGGTTCTGCATATCTGGTTGTACCTTTGCATAAGACAAAACACATTTTTGCTCGTCAAAATTCGAGTTGTCGACATAAATTCCCTCTTTTCCTTTCACCTTTGCTAATAAACAGGTTATTCGAGCGATAACAATGTCTTGTGACTGAGCTATCTGGTCTCTAATATCTTGGCTGATCCCGTCCAAACGCGTTTTAAGGCCTTTTTGCCCTTGTTCTACTTTAGCTAGTCTATCATCCATCGTTCGGGACTGTAACCGGGTTCCGTATTGGTGCAGAATGATTGAAATTTTAAGAATTAAAATACTATCTAAAATGAAAAGTCCTTTAATTAATTTTGGTAATTAGATGAGGTATGCAAATAAATGTATTATGCATGAATGCAAAGAGTAACACTGAATTCAACAAATATCATCGTTAAACGACTTTCATTGATGGGAACATTGTCCTATTACAATAACTAGAGAAAGCTAACTACACATATGGTTTCAAGGTGGTATCGAGATCAATAATCTCCCTCAAAATCCACATAATCCTCTCTCTTTCTTCGGATTCATATCGACATAGTCATGCAGCTCGGTATCGTCCAATGCTAGAAAATGCATCTTTCGAGCGACCTCTTGCATCTAAGCCCCCCACCATGCCAATTCTTGCTCTTGCCTCCAAATCGTATATGCGGCAAAGTGTAATAGCTCTAAACTCAGAGTCGGGTGTACCTAAATTGCCCCTCTTATGCTTGCTACATGATCCTTAAGCTGTTGAACCTTGGTTTCCAACTTCTCGACATGTGTCATCAAAGCTTGATTTTCTGAGTTGCTGGCTTTTAACTTGTTTGTCGAACCCTTATGTTTGAAAATAGACTTTTCCAAACATTTCACTTGATCTCTCAAGGCTTTGCTTTGGTGTTGTTCATTCTCAATTTGTCTTGAATGGGAGGTTCGTAGATTCTTCATTTCTTGGGTCAAAGTGAGCACTCGATCTTTGTGCTCGAGAAACATCCTCTTATAGTTCTCGGCTCATGTTTTCTCTTCCTTAAGCCAGAGCTCTAGCCCCTCGTTTAGCCTACCTTCTGCAACTCTCTTGCTTATACTTAACCTCTGAAGCTGCTGAATCTCTTTCTTTTTTCATCTTGAGTTCAAGTTCTAGCTCCTCTCTTCTCTTTTGTAGGTCTTTGACCACTCCTTCGAACTGCGCCTTTTCTAACTCGAAGTCGAACTTCTCTTGATGGGCTATCTCCTCGAGCTTGAGGTAACTCTTTCGCTCTTCTTCAAGCTCTTTCCTCATTAAATCAGCCTTGGTAAGGAGTGTGGCCAACCTTTCCTCTAAAGATCTCCTCCCATCGGGGGTCAAACACGAAATGTTGTCGTTGACCCAGTTAAATCGCTATGCCTCATATTCAGGAGTAACCATGTACGGAGCATTCATGATCCTAACTCGTCTTGCGTTATTCCAGGTGAAATAAGCGTGTATACCATCGTCTTATAGCCATTCTCCTTTGCATAATCCACGTTGAATTCATTCAGACCTTTGGTGGCTGGCACGAACTGTTTTGAACCGTACTATCTCAGAACTAGCATAGGTGCATAAGCAGTATGCCCCCAAAGGCCAAGTAGTGGTACCCACGGATGCTCTCCGCACCTATAGAGAACGTTCTTCGCCAACAACCATAGGTTGTAAGTGGGTGTTTAAAACTAAATTGAAAGCTAATGGTACTTTGGAAAGATACAAAGCTAGGCTTGTAGCTAAGGGATATGCTCAACAGTCTGGAATTGACTTTTTTGACACTTTTAGCCCTGTAGCTAAAATAAATACTATTAAGGTTCTTATGGCATTGCTGTTGCTAAATAGTGGCATTTGCAACAACTTGATATTAATAATGCTTTCTTGCGTGGTTATTTGCAATAGAAAGTTTATATAGATTTACCTCCTAAATTTTCTTCTCTTAACTCTGGTTTAGTTTGTAAATTGAAGAAAAGTTTATATGGATTAAAGCAAGCTAGTAGGAAATGGAATGAAAGGCTTACTGATACTTTGCTTTCTCTTGTTTTTAAGCAAGCTAGTTTTGATATTTCCTTGTTTGTTAAGGGTACTTATTTTTCTTTTATTGCTCTTGTTGTATATGTGGATGACATCATCCTTGCTAGTCCTAATATGTTTAATTTCTATAATAAAGACTGTTTTGTGTGACACTTTTAAAATTAAAGATTTAGGAGATCTTAAATTCTTTCTTGTGGTTTGGAGGTTGCTAGATCTCATCAAGGTATTAATTTGTGTCAACGAAAGTATACCTTAGATCTTTTGAAAGATACTGGTTTTTAGGATCCAAACCTGCATCTACTCCTATTACCTATTCCACTAAGTTGTCTAAAACTGAAGGCACTCTATTAAATGATATAACATAATATAGGAGATTAATAGGCAAGTTGTTATATTTGACCAATACCAGGGCTGATATTTCTTATGATGTACAACAATTATCTCAGTTTCTTGCTACACCTACCACTATTCATCTTACAGCTGCTCATCGTGTTCTTAGATATTTAAAGGGTAGTCCAGGGCAAGGTCTTTTCTTCTTGCTACTAATAACCTCAAATTAAGTGCGTTTCTGATTCCGATTGGGCTTCTTGTCCTGATTCCAGGAAATCCATCACTAGTTTTTGCATTTTTTTAGGGGAGGCATTAATTTCTTGGAAGTCAAAGAAACAACAAACTATTTCTAGATCTTCAGCTGAAGCATATATAGTGCTTTAGCTACCATTACTTGTGAACTTCAATGGTTTAATTATTTGTTTTTTTATTTGCAGGTTGGCATTGCACCTGCCAACTTATTTTGTGACAACCAATCTGCCATAAAGATTGTTGAGAATCCAGTACAACACAAGCTTATCAAACACATTGATTGTCATCTGATAAGAGAGAAGATTAAAAAGGGAATCATCAAGCTCTTTCCAGTTTCATCTCAGAATCAACTTGCAGATTGCTTCACTAAAGCCCTTTTACCTTCTGTTTTTTCTAGCTCTATACGCAAGTTGGGCATACAAAATTTGTATGCTCCACCTTGAGGGGGGCTATTAGAGATACAAACTGATTTAACCGTTTGGTTAGCAACGATTATTTCTTTATTTCTTTTTATTTTTTTATTTTATTGTATAAATAAGGAGAGAAGTTAAACTATCTCCCCACTGACTTTACTCATACCAAAAACCCTAAATAAGAAATTCCTAAATTCATTTTTGATGAAAGGTTTGATTCCTCCATTCTCAGTCTAGTGAAAACTCTCGATTTCACATTCTAATAAACATCATCCTTTTTTTCACTTGAGTTATTAATTGGGTTCTAAATATTTCAAGATAAATAGCAGGGATAAACTTTATTATAGAGATGAAATTATTTTTCTTTATGTGAACTTTTACTTGAATTAAGATTTTTTTTATGACTTTATGTAGTTTTCTTGTTAACCAAAAACCTCCATCTTTGATGCATAATCAAATGTAAATACGTACAACTCAAAAAGCAAAAAAAATAAAACTTCACAGCATTTGATTGTTCCAATGATATGTCAGAACATAAGAATAGTTATAGGGTGAAGATCCTAGTGTCTGGGCCATTATCCGCTTCTCAATAGACATGTATAATAGGATGTGTAACGCCACCGTTTATATATCCCAAGACTTCACTTTAGACCTACCTCACTTTAGACCTACCCCACTCATGGGCGCTTGACGTGAAATCGGACAGTCAAATGGTCACTCTGATATCACTTGTCACGGGGCCATTACCCTCTTCCCAAAAGACATGTCTAATAGGATGTGTAGCGCCGCCGCTTATATATCTCAAGACCTCCCTTCTCCTTTTCGATGTGTGATTAATGACCCTACCTCTTCAGACGCGACACTAGCGTGCAGCTAAAATTAGGCGGACTCCTACACAAATTCTTACTTAGTTGGTAAGAATTTGTGTAAGGCAAAATCTACACAAATGTAAGATTTTAGGTTATAACATAAGAATTTGTGTAGTTACGTAAAATCTTACTTAAGGTAAAATCTACACAAATTCTTACCAATATGGATATTCTAGTTGGTAAAGATTTTTATAGTTATAAAAATTCTTATCCAGTTCAATCTTACATAAATTCTTACCAAAATAAAAAAAAAAATTTATGTTGCGGCACTAGCCTTGATCTAGAACAGACGTTACAACACCAAACATCAATTGCTTCAACAAAGTGGATTTTCCTTTTCTAATTGGTTCTGAGATTAATTTAATGAAATTCAAAATTGATAAATATTTTCAATATCAATTTTTATGTTTTATTTTATTTTTGTTGTGTTAGTAGAAATGTAAAATTCAATCATATTGTTTTCTAACGAAATGCTGATATCATTATTAAAATGGTAAAAGCCAAGAGATCTACTAATTGGCCTAGTAACTCATCTTGCCTGTTTTATATGGGTTCAAATCTCGGCATGAAAATATAATACATCACTATTTAATTAAAAAAATGGTAAGAGCCAATACAATATGGGCTTTTCCATTTTCTTAGAGTTTTGTTTAAGGGTTATTACTTCTTAAACTGGTACTGAAAAATATAGTTTAAAAGTACGTCTGATTTTATTTTAAAAATTAGAATTTAAATAATTAATTTTAACCCTAAATTATAATCATAAATTCTAAATTTTAAAATCTAAACCATAAATTAAATCTGCCAAATTTTCCACATTCAATACATTGCAATGTTTTCTTTTTGTTTAATTATTATTTGTATAAAAAGATACATTCGGAAGCAGAGGAGGAACCATAATAGTAGAGGGTAAAAATTGAACATAAAAGGTCAATTTATAATAAAATTGATTGTTAAGTGAAATGCTATTACAAAAAGTAGTTTTTATAAAGAGGATCGTTTCTGTTTTTTTATCAGAAAGAAAGTATGAATTTATTAGGGGAAATCGACCTAGTTGAATAAAAAGAGTACCCTCGACAATATTAAGCCAAACAACCAACATATAAAATCAATAACAAAAAAGCACCAACCATCCACCCCCCACACAAAGCCACTACTAGAAACAAGCATGATTCCAACCTCACTCCAACAAACAGCATCACCCACGCACTCAAGCTAATCCAGCCCGCAATCCCCAAACACGATCAACACGCTACTCCCAAACCTTCAACCAAGTCGACCGCATCACCCCACCTTTGGCCAACACGTCTGCCATTCCATCGCCTCACAAGGCACATTACAAAAACAAACGCATGAGAGCCGTGTCCCAGCCAAATGAATTGCTCGAAAACACTGCCACAACTTTCATGGCCGCTTATTTACATACATCACCCATGAAAGTGCCACTCGCGAATACGATTCTATTACAATCGAAAACCCCTCTTTCTAACGAGATAACACTAACATCTCCAACGCCACCATTATAGCTCGAACTTCCGCCTCATTTGAGTCCATAACTCCCAACAAACCTAAAATCATCGCTAAGACCACACCATCCGAGTTCCACAATACACTACCACACCCCACCATTCCTGTTTTACCTCTGGCTGAACCATCAACATTAAACTTTAACACTCCTTGCGAAGGTGGCTGCCATACAACTCCCAAACTGATCAGTACTCTATCGCCCAGATGATAACAATGCCTCAGACAATTCCACCACGCGACTCCGCAAGTGCCGAACCCAACTTTGTCGCTTTCACCCAATAGCACGCTCGTAACTTCACCATAAAAAATAAATTTTCCATCGTCCAACACTTCTCATTAAACATCATCCTATTTCGCGCAAGCCAAGCTATCCATAAAACTGCAGCACACCCTGCAATTCACCAATTATGCAACACCCCTACGAACATCGCCGCTCCTTGCATCAGAAAATTCTCCAACGTACGTGGAAGAACCCAACAAACTCCCCACCAATCAAAGAACAAACACCATAAATTACGAATCACCTCACACGAGTATAAAATATGATCACTTTCATCTTGTCCCTCCCCACACCACAAGCAAATATTTTCTACTTTTTGCAATTGAACACCCCTCTCCATTAACAATGATATCGTCGGCAAACGATTGAGCGAAGTAAACCACAAAAAACACTACACTTTAGGTGGCACTTGTACTACTCCTATCGAAAAGGCCTCGAAACTCTCATCCAAGACAGTAAACGAGCTCATCAACCTTGACAAGTCCCGCACCAAGAATTGTCCCACCAAATTCGGCTTCTAAATAAGCCTATAAGCAATCTCAGGGACCAACCGATAACCTGAAATAATGGGCAGCAACTCCTGCAATTGTTGCTGTTCAAATCCGCGCAATCCCCTACTAAAAAATTGCAGTCATCCAGCATGTTAAAAGTTGCCCTCCGATGCAAAGTCTGCTATCACCGCCAGTTTGCATAACGCCACACGAAACAAACGCAGAAATAAAATTCGTAATGGCTCATCGAAATACCACAAGTCATGACAAAATAATATCTTTTTACTATACCCCACGATCCACAAAAAGCATTAAAATCCCATAAAACGCTGCACATTTTCATCGTCTTGCACTTCCACAATTTGGCGCCACACAGTCGACATATGTATCTTACCCTTCACATTAAACCGCCACTTAAGGACCGGTTCACCATACTTCGCTATAATCAACAACTTCCATAAAGAATTCTCCTTAATCAAGAACCCCCAAGCCCACTTAGCAATCAATGCCACATTCTTAGTACGCAAATCAACCACTCCCAAACCGCCTAAGTGTTTCGTTTGACATACTCGCTTCCATCCCACTTGACTCATACGTTTCCTCCTATCCTTCTCGCCCCATAAGAAAGTTCGCCTAATGCGATCCAACTTATTCACCACTCCCTTAAGATTAGAGAAAATGGCCATATAATATGTCGGTAAAGCCGACAAAACAGAATTAACCAACACCACCCTTGTCGCAAAGGACAATGAAATACGTTTCCAACCTACCAAACAAAACCGAAACTTTTGCACCAAATGATCCCATACATTATGCGATCGCGGATTCACTCAAATTGGCATACGTAGATACTTAAATGGCAGCTCCCCACACTTACATCCTAACTCCAACGCCATCTCGGACACCACCAACTACTCTATACCAACCGCATACAAAGACGACTTGGAGAAATTAATCTTCAACCCCGAAATATATTAAAAATAAGTTAAAATACTTTTTAGATTTCGCGCCACCTCTATATTTCTGGGAATATCGTATCATCAGCAAACTTTAAGTGAGTCAATCGGAAGTTCGGCGCACGCATACACCTTCAATCATTCCCAAATTTTTCGCATTCCTCAAGAATTGATGCAGCACCTCATCAATAATGTCACGGGGCTAGTATTCTGCTAGTCAACAGTGCGGCCTTAGCTGCTTTCTCGGCTGAAAACTGGGCTAAGTCACTTGGAAAACTCCTAAGTAAAAATACTTAGAAACCGCTGCGGAACAAAAGAAAAGCGATGGCAAAAGAACAAGAGAAAGTGAGTGAATACTAAGTTGTATTACTCTGGGTAAAAGCTTACAAACTGAAGCAAGTGATGAATGAAATGACCTGGGTTGAGCATCCTTTTATAGTGAGAGCTCAGTACAATCAACGGTCAAGATTACAATAGATCAACGATCCAGATGAGAGCCTATCCTATCCTCAACATTTGAATTTTAAATAAGAGATAAAGTGAGAATTATCTTTACAAATAATCACATAAATGATAAGTGAGATGCCTTATCGGATTTTACCATGGTAAATACTCTGCTTGCTCATTTTACCATGGTAAATGGCCAGCTTTCTTGGGTCATTTGGCAAGCCCAAAATGCTGTAGAGATAGGCTTGGGCTGCCATGGTTGCACTTGTCTCGGTCGCGGGCTTGCGGTCCGTGACATTCTCCCCCACTAGTTCTAGTGACGCCCTCGTCGCGCGGCTAGAATGGTACTAGTCGATCTGCTCCTGGAATTGCCATAAGCCATCGGCTGGTTCCCAACTCATCTCACACTCGGGAAGACCCTTCCATTGAACAAGGTACTCATGCCTTGGTCGATTTCCCACTTGACGAACAGCTCTCTCTGAATGGATTGCTTCTACCTCTTTCTCGTATGAGACCTTTACTCCGACTGGCGCTCGGTGTGATTTGCCCCGATCTGGATCATCCTCATCGTGGTGATATGCCTTCAACAAACTCACATGAAACACCGAATGAGCTCGGATAGTTGGCGGCAACTCTAGTTGATAGGCCATGGTGCCTACCCGCTTCACAACTTTGAACGGCCCCTCATATCGTCGCACAAGCCCCTTGTGATTTGGGTTGCGCAAGATCGAAGTCAGTTTGGCAAGGACTAGATCACCAACCTCAAAGTAGACATCTCGACGCTTTCGATCCGCCCACTTCTTGGTCCGCTTTCCCGCCTTGCGCAAGCATGCCCGGGCTAAGTCATAAAGCTCATGCCACCCCTTGGCAAAATGATAGGCTGCTGGACTCGGCCCCCGGTACCCGGTCACAACCGCGTTTGGTGTAAGCGGCTGCTGCCCGGTTACAATCTCGAACGGACTCTGGTTTGTCGCCTCGCTCCGCTGCAAGTTGTAAGAGAACTGGGCCACATCTAACAGCTTTGGCCAGTCACGCTGATTAGCACTCACATAGTGCCTCAAGTAGATCTCAACGAGTGCATTCACTCTCTCAGTTTGCCCATCGGTTTGCGGGTGGACACTCGTCGAGAAGTTCAAGTTTGAGCCCAACAACTTGAACAACTCTGTCCAGAACCTCCCCGTGAACCTCGTGTCCCGATCACTGATAATGGATTGTGGAACACCCCAGTACTTCACCACGTGCTTGAGAAAAAGCCTAGCTGCCTCCTCAGCTGGACACACCTTGGGTGCTGGGATAAAGGCCGCATACTTGGAAAATATGTCTACAACCACCATAATACTAGACTTTCCGTCAACAACAGGCAAACCGACTATAAAATCCATGGAAACACTTACCCATGGTTTCTCCGGAATTGGAAAAGGCTACAACAACCCCGCTGGACTCTTCTGCTCGATCTTGTCTTGCTGGCACACAAGACAAGTCTTCACATAGGCTTCAACATCACTGCCCATGTGCGGCCAATAATAGTGCTCCGCCATCAAGGCCAATGTCCGGTGCATCCCCGGATGTCCTGCCCACTTGGAATCATGGAATTCCTTCATGAGCTCCTTTCGAATTCCATCAAACTGAGGCACAAAGAGGCGACGTCCACGAACAAACAACAAGCCTCCATCTAGCCAAAACCTTCGGGTTTTGCCCTCCTTGGCAAGTTCGATCAATGACTTGGCCGTCGGATCATGTGTCAATCCCTCCTTGATGCGCTCCAGCATCGGTCCCTCTGGCAAACTCGCAAACTCCATGGTATACCTTCGGCTTAGGGAATCGGCCACGGAATTCACCTTCCCTAGTTTGTGCTCCAAAATAACGTCGAACTCGGCAAGAAACTCCTGCCAACGAGCTTGCTTCGGGGACAACTTCTTCTGAGTCAAGAAGTAACTATTGGCGACATTGTCGGTGTACACCACGAACTTGGACCCAAGCACATAGTGTCTCCATGTGCGTAGACAATGCACCACCGCTGTCATCTCCTTCTCATGGATTGTGTATCTCCGCTCGATCTCATTGAGCTTCTGGCTTTCATATGCAACCGGATGCCCCTCTTGCATTAGGACCCCACCAATGGCAATGTCGGATGCATCAGTGTGAACTTCGAAAGGTTTGGTGTAATCTGGCAACACCAAGACAGACTCATTCACCATGGCGAGCTTGATCTCATCAAAGGCTTTCTGGCACTCCGATCCCCAATCCCACGCCTTGTCCTTCTTCAGTAAGTCGGTCAACGGTGC
The DNA here is from genome assembly GCA_019671005.1 of Hibiscus mutabilis. NCBI lineage: Eukaryota > Viridiplantae > Streptophyta > Magnoliopsida > Malvales > Malvaceae > Hibiscus > Hibiscus mutabilis. Next base: position 54,558,834 of record CM033715.1, read on the forward strand.
GGCAATTCTGAAGTAGCTTTTGACAAACCTCCGATAGTAATTCGCCAACCCCAGGAAAGATCTCAGCCCGGTTACCTTAGTTGGCGCCTCCCATTCTTCAATGGCTCGAACCTTCTCTTTGTCCATTCGGATCATACCTCCTCCAACAATGTGGCCAAGGAAAGGAACCTCTTGCCGGGCAAATGAGCACTTCTCCTTCTTGACATACAACTCATTTTCCCGCAAGACTTTGAACACCTCCCGCAAGTGTTCGACATGCTCCTCCAATGTCTTGCTGTAGATGACGATGTCATCAAGGTAGACTACAACAAACTTGTCCAAGAACGGTTGTAGCACCTTGTTCATCAGGGTACAGAAAGTAGCTGGAGCATTCGTGAGGCCGAAAGGCATCACAAGATACTCGAAAGAACCATACCTCGTCACGCAAGCTGTCTTCGGCTCATCACCCTCGGCTATTCTGACTTGGTAGTAGCCCGATCGCAAGTCCAACTTGGTGAACCACCTTGCACCACCAAGTTGGTCGAACAAGTCCGCAATGAGAGGAATCAGATACTTGTTCTTCACTGTGAGCTTATTCAAAGCCCTATAGTCGATGCACATCCGTAGGGACCCATCGTGCTTCTTCTGGAACAACACCGGTGCACCGTAGGGTGCCTTTGATGGGCGGATATGCCCGGCATCTAGGAGATCGTTCAACTGTTTGCGCATCTCCTCTAACTCAGGCGGGGCTAGTCGATAAAGGGCTCGAGTGGGGGGCTCCGTACCTGGCACAAGCTCAATCTTGTGATCAACATCCCTCTTCGGAGGCAACTTCTTTGGCAACTCGGCAGGCATCATATCTTCAAATTCCACAAAGACTTGCCCCACCTCATCGGGGACTCCCTCAGTTGCGACAGGCTCATCGCACACCAAGGTTGCTAGGAAGGTCGGCTCCTCCTTGCGCGCCGCCTTTGAAAACTGAATTGCAGATAGAACTTTTGCACCTACTCCTGATCCTCGGCTCTCTGGAACAATGCATTGATGCTTCGGATCTATAATGCACAGACAATTCGCAAAAGGAACAGGGAAAACGTTGATCCGGTCTAGAAAACTTAACCCAAGCACAAAATCAAAGTCATCGAGTGGGATTACCTTGACGGCTTCCTTACCGGCCCAACCTCCAATGTCAAGTTGAACTCCCTTTGTGACTCCCGCAATCGGTACTTCCTTGGCATTCACTATTTTGATGGATCCACTGGACTTCTCGATAGTAACGCCAAGTTTCTCGGCAGTTTGCTCGGACATGAACAGTTTAGAGGCACCGGTGTCAACTAGTGCACTCAACTTTTGGCCCGCAATAGTGATGTCGACGAACATCAACCCCTTCTTCTTTCGACCCTTATTGACCTCCATTGTACTAATGATGGAGCCAAGCTTCAGAGCCTCGCTAGTCTCGCCATCAGCTGTCTCCTTGACGGCAACGATTCTGTTCTTTTGGGGACAATCCCTGGAAATATGCCCTTCTTTATGGCAATGGTAACACTTGCCATGCTGCTTGTCCCTTGAATCAGCATGTTTCCCATTCGAAGGCTTATTCCCGCCACTCGAATCTTTGTCGGATCGACTTGACTTCTCCTTGTCTCCACCATGACCTCTGTGCTTCGGTCTTGGTTTGGAGGAGTCAGGTTTCCTACGCCTAATCTCAATGATGGACTCGGCAGTAGTCAGGGCAGTAGAGAGTTTGGTCACTCCCCGTCGCTGCAACTCCATCTTCGCCCATGGTTGCAACCCATCCATGAAGGTGAAAAACCCATCCTCTTCACTCAAGCTCGGGACCTGCAAACTCAACTCCACGAACTTCCGGACATGGTCCCTCAAAGTCTTGGCATCTTCTTGCCTAAGTCGCCTCAACTTTGACCGTGCCTCATCTTCAGCATACAGAGGATAGAAATGTTCCTTGAACTCATCTTGGAACTCCTTCCAAGTCTCAATGGCAGTGTTTCCACGCTTCACATCTTCGCACCTACGTCGCCACCACGTTTGTGCAAGATCAATTAAGTAAATACTTGCAAAGCTTACCTTCTTAGCATCTTCCTCGATGCCCATGGCTTTGAAGTATTGCTCCATTCCCCAAAGGAAATTCTCCACTTCCTGGGCGGACCTCGTCCCCTTGAACTTTTCCGGTTTGGGGATATCTCCCGAGGTTCTAGGAACTGCAACAGTCGCACTGTTCACAATCGCCGCTTTCAACACAAACAACTCGGTCTTGAGCAGCTCCACTTCCTTCTTCAGTTCATCTTTCTCGGAGTTGGAACTCTTTGCCTTGAGCTCCTCAACCTCATCCCTTAGAGCAACCACCATGGCCTCTAAGGCATCGCCACACGTAGACATCTTCACATCCATCCCATTAAGAGCCTCATGAACATCATCCTGAATTCCCTCCAAGGACTCGAGCCTCTCGAAATCCAACGAACTCAGCTTCTCAACATCCATTGACTCCAAAGGTTCCAACGTCGCCTTGGCCTCCGACATAGACTCCTCGAGCTTGGTAACCTTTCCCTGGATCGATGTGATCACGTCCTTCGACGAACCCCTCTTGGATTTGTCAGCTGTGGCCTCTGCACCCTTCTTCACTGCAGTGTTCTCTCCATCACGTGCCATCTCGAATCAACAACTTCTCAGCAAAACTTCGCTCTGATACCACTTGTCACGGGGCTAGTCTTCTGCTAGACAACCGTGCGGCCTTAGCTGCTTTCTCGGCTGAAAACTGGGCTAAGTCACTTGGAAAACTCCTAAGTAAAAATACTTAGAAACCGCTGCGGAACAAAAGAAAAGGGATGGCAAAAGAACAAGAGAAAATGAGTGAATACTGAGTTGTATTACTCTGGGTAAAAGCTTACAAACTGAAGCAACTGATGAATGAATGAATGAAATGACCTGGGTTGAGCCTCCTTTTATAGTGAGAGCTCAGTACAATCAACGGTCAAGATTACAATAGATCAACGATCCAGATGAGAGCCTATCCTATCCTCAACATTTGAATTTTAAATAAGAGATAAAGTGAGAATTATCTTTACAAATAATCACATAAATGATAAGTGAGATGCCTTATCGGATTTCACAATGGTAAATACTCTGCTTGCTCATTTTACCATGGTAAATGGCCAGCTTTCTTGGGTCATTTGGCAAGCCCAAAATGCTGTAGAGATAGGCTTGGGCTGCCATGGTTGCACTTGTCTCGGTCGCGGGCTTGCGGTCCGTGACAATAACTACAAATAATAATGGCGACAACGATCGCCTTGGCGTAACCCATGCCCCATCCCAAACTCGTGCGTAACACTACCATTAACCAAAACCGCAAGTGTAGCTGTACGCACACACGCGTTTATCCATTGTACCCAATGCTCACCACAACTCATTTTTAACAACACAAACTCTAAACACTCCTAATCCACACAATCATATGCTTTCACAAAGTCCAACTTCACAATCACTCATCCATTACTGTATCTATCATGCTTTAGAGAATGAACCACTTCATTAACCAAGAGAATCCCATCACTAATCTGTCTACCCTTGATAAATGTAGTTTACGTATCACTGATCAACTAACCAATTACCTGCTAAAATCGGTTCGCCAAAACCTTCACAATTATCTTATACACAGAATTCAATAAGCATATGAGGCAAAAATCACCAATGACACATGGATTATCCTTTTTGTGAATCAACACAAAAAATGAAGAATTCACTCCACGTTGTAACGTACCTGAATTATGAAAATCATGTATCACTCTCATCACATCAGCTTTAAGAAATTCCCAACCTCTCTTATAGAACTCAAAACTATAACCATCCGTTCCCGAAGCCTTTGCACTATCACAACGCCACACAGCCCCCTTCACCTCTTCCTCAAAAAAAAAAAAAAAACCCACCGTCAACAACCTCGCTTGCTTAGTCGATTTACTATGAAAATTCAAACTTGCATCCAGCGAGCAACTTCCTCGCATCTTAGCAAAATGTTTTCGGTATTCTTTGAACATATGGTGTTTAATGCGATCTGGTTCCTCTACCCAAACGCCATTAAATTTCAACCCCTTCAACTGATTGTGCATACCTCTACTTACTGTTGTTCGATGAAATAATTTGTGTTCCGATCGCCTGTACATAACCATAATGAACACAACTTCTGCCGCCAAATCATCTCCCTTAATCTATTCAATTTCCACAATTTCATCATCAACCAATGTCTCTCATCCGCACCATTTTCCACTAACTCACCCCTTGCAATTCGAGCATCCAAATCTTCTAACAAATTTGTTATAACCTCTAATTGTCCTTCCACACTTTCAAATTCCTCACGATTCCATTCACGGAGAAAGCCTCGAAATACACATAGCTTGTCCATTAAACAAAACTCACTCTTCTCTTGGGAAAACTTACGCCATTCAGCCTCCATCCGTTGTACATAACCCCTCTTCTCCAACCAAAAATTAAGAAAACAAAACGAACGCGGCCCCCAATCTTTATGTTCAGAAGCCAACCGTATAGGAGCATGATTAGATAGTCCTCTCTTGCTAAACTTGTTTGAACTAAATCTGGAAATCTCACCACCCTTTCACTTGACAACAAAACCTATCCAATCTACTACAACGATTTCCCGGACCAAACCACATAAATTGTTTACCCTTCAACGGTAAATCAATCAATTCCACCGGCTCTATAAAACCATTGAACTTAGCCATCTCCCGCAAGTCACTCCCGCAAGCTTGCCTTTTCCCCCACCTCCCGAACCGCGTTAAAATCACCTCCTAAACACCACGACCCCTCCTATTGAACCGTATCCTCCCTCAACTCCCTCCATAATTCGATTTGTTCCTGTACTGCACATAGAGCATAAATCGCTCCCAAATTGCACTCTTACATATCAAGCACCCATCTACCACGCACCAAAATGTAACTTGATTTCAAAACTGTTTCCAACACTACAAAATGATCATCTTCCCAAATAATCACAAAACCACCCGAACGCCTTTGCGATGGAATAAACACAAAACAATATTTATCTATATGCCAAATCTTTCGAATCATATCTTTCAAGACTGTCTCCAAATTTGATTCCTCAATGAAGACCATCTCGCAATGGTGTTGTCTCAATAATCCCCGAATTGCCTTCTTTTTTGCTGCTGTTCCTAACCCCTTAATATTCCAAGATAGCACCCTCATTGCGATAATTACTCGCGATCCCTTTCCGCAATGATTTCTGCTATTTCCTTGATATTCATGTCCTCCTTCCCAAAAGTGTTCGCTTCGATAAATCACCTCAAATGCAGAGTCTATTCCGCTTCGTGCAACACCGCTGCTCTAGAATTTCTCGCCCAACACTCTAGGTTGCCCTTCGACACCAGACGAAGGTTATTTGCTCTTTCGCGGTCTTCCTCTTCCTCTTTTTTTTGATTTCACGGTAGTGTGCTCCTCTTCTTCTATCGACACATAATTCCATAATGCATCAGGCATATATTCATTAATTTTTTGAGACTCATTATACACCACAATGTCTACTCCTAAGGCCTTCTTATTTGACCCAAAATTATCCTCACTCGACTCAACTTCAATTCTTTCTCCTTGAGCACTAAAACCTTTCCTTCATGTCACCTCATTCTCCTTCACTGCCTCACCTCGATCATCCTTAGTCCTCTGCTGGATTAATCTAAACCACACTAGACAATCAACCAAAACACAATCATTGGAAACTCGCACCTCCGCCAATCCATCCTCTCCCCTCACGTCCCTCGACACAATCCCCACCACTTCCTCACTCGACAATTTCTCCACAATTTCAGTCACGGCTAATGTTAGCCCTTTTTTAATATCTTGTGTATTCCCATCCCTCTCCCCACATTTCGTTACCTGCTCTTTCTCTTTACACATTTTATGTACATCATCTCCCAATGCTCCTCTAGCATGCTTCCTCCCAACCTCTATAACACCTATTACACCAATTCCACATTCTAGCTTATTCGGATTTTCTTCATCTATCTCTAGGTTGGACTCGCCATCGTCATTTTCAACATCTGGACAACACAGACTCTCGCAATTTGAACACAATTGAGCTTCCAACAATGATTCAAACTCCGTCACACACACTCAATAGGATAAGCCATGTACTTATACTTCCACCAACTCATCAATTTTCTTAAATTGTTCTGTTTCAATCATTATTTGACCTCGCTGAAAAGAATTTGGTTAAAAAATTAACTCTTCACATTGAATTAAAACACCCCATAGCGCAGCCAAATTACCGAAAGTCCCACATGACCATGCATGCATCGGTAATCCTCTAATCGATAACAATACCCTACAATTACCCCTATCAATCCCTGGTTCCCAAATTTGAACCTTTGAAAACCATTTGTCTAATGAACCCTATTTAACACTTACTCTCGATTTTCCACACAGTTAAACATCAACAACATCCTTGACCCTGAAATACGCATCATCGAAAAACCCACAATCTCTTCCGCATGAATTTGTTTTGCTAAAGATGCAATACCTATTGAAACGCAAGTACACGCCACTGCACAACATTTAAGAATTTCAATTTTCCCACTATCCACCACTCATTGTACTGTACGACTAATACTCTGGCAATTTGAAATCCCCTGAATACTCTTTATTACACGATTCCCTCCCGTAACCTCCCACTTCTGCCTCCAATTTAAGTTATTTGACCCTTGTCTTCTCTGATACAACTCATTCAACCCTTTTCGAGCCAATGAAACCCTTATCCTTGAACCATAAATCCATTGATCATTTAATCTTTCAATAGATCTCTTTGCATCTACCTCTAATTCCATAAGCACGAAACCAAATCTCTCCCCATTTCTTGCCCGTTTAAAAGGAACGAAAACCTCTATTACCCTCCCACGACGATCAAAAACCTGCCGCACACCCTTCCAATGAATTTTATCTGATAAATTTCCTACGAAAATGGTCCACCATTGCCGACGGCTATCATCACTTCCGATTTTAGAGTAAGTGCTGGGATCTGCTATATAGATTTTTCTTTATCTAAATTTAAAATCTCAATTGATATTTAGAATGGTTAAATAAAAAATTAACCTAAAAATGCCCCCACAAAAGAAATTGCACCCACTTGGAAAATGAGTGTACTTGAACTAACAAGTAGTCTCACTAGAAAAGAGGATTATGCTTTTTTATCCGCAAAATATAATTTTATAGATAGAAAAAATCATATAATATATTATCGTGTGTCTCATTAAAAATCTCCCTAAACTTAGATTAGAAGAAAAGAGTACAAACACGATAATTGAAAGAGCACACCACCATAAAACCAAGATCCAACACAACCAATCAAACCCCAAAACCCATGCAATATACAGCCAAACGCCTACCACCCCATGCTCGGCAACAACCCCTCACAACACCCAAAAGAAGCATACGGACCCCATGCCTCACACAACCATCCACTCACACTCCTTATGCAAAAACCAACAGCACCCAACACTCACCCAAACAACCATAACTCCAGTACGAGCAAACCTGAAAACCCGATCATCAACCATCCCTAAAAAATAAACCAAGATCCACTCTTAGACAAAGCGTCGGCAACACTATTCGCCTCCCAAAATAAATGAGCAAAGCAAACACATGTCAATAGACCTAAATATGCTTCAAAATATCCATAAACGTTCTTTATGTATCACCCACCTAACGCCACTTTTGAATCGGAGTCGATAATTAAATTGCTAGCTTGACACCAATGAGAAGATGAAAATAATGACAACACACACTCCACAGCTCGAAGCTCCGCCTTATTAGATTTAACAATCCCAAAAGACAAGAAAACATCGGCAAAATAGTACATAAATCATTTCACAATGCACTGTTGATCCCTCAAGCCCTCGAATATTCATCAATTCACCCTCTGGCGATCAAAGATAATACGAGAGATGTCTTTGATAACATCCTCTTTCTCCCCATAATTGAAATCCCAACAAATTTACATAATTTTCTAGTTGATTCAGCATCTCGAAGTAACTCATCTTGTCGAGCTTTAGAACCAACCTCAAGAACATAATTTTAAGCTAAAGATTCACCCTTGTGCGGCCTCCCGCGACCTGTTTTAAATGGCATTTATCGATCCAAATGAGAAGAAGTACCCGCATCCACTAACCCCGTAGCTTCAACAATACCATCTCTTGACTTATTTTGCTTATTTGTGATTACAAAATCCATGGCGCTCACCGAATCTTGTACCAAAAATTCAAATTCCAAAAAATCAGCTGATATGATTCCGGTTGAGAGTTCTGAATCATATATATTGTTGCCCGATCGTGATTCGAGTAAAACCTTGGATGTCGTTTGTCGAGGCAAGTTAGTTGTCGTGGCAAGTGGATTGTCGAGGCAAGTTGGTTGCCCTGGCAAGTTGGATATGAAGTTGTTGTGGCAAATTAGTTGCTGAGGCAACTGGGTTTATGAAATGAATGTATGAATGGATTGTGACCCTCTAGTTATATGAAATAGGAACCAGTAATATAAAATGATGGAATCGAAGGGATAGGGGATGGAACGTGACCCACTAGCTATAGAAGATCTAGGAACCAACGCTATAATCAAATGAATGGACGAAGACCACAAGACTAACTTGAAGCCGATAGAGTTCTTCAAAAGAACTAGAATGAAAGCAACCTTTCAAAAAGTATTTTTATAAATCAAAAGTTGTTTTTCAAATGATCCTAAGGTGCCTATTTATAGTATTTCTAGGCAGCATATGAAAGGTCACACAAAGATGAAACATTCTCATCAAATTGGTAATAAAACACACTTAAATACTTGGTCTTTTAATCTTCAAGGCTGGCCGATTTTCATAGATCATTTGGGGATGAATCTAGATGATTTGAAGCTGAATATAGCCTTAATTTCATCCAAGGGATGAAATACTCTTGGGTTGCCTTGTATTGCTTTCCTATGAAAAGAAATATGGTTGAATGTAGACATTTAGTGAATGTAGACATCTGTGTCGTCCACAAGGAGGTGACTCTTCATATTCCATGCTGATCTTCATCACTTAATTGTTTTAATAAGTGAATTAAACCAGCCTTCATTGCATGTTCCCTTGAAGAATTCGAACAGCCCTTGAATTGGATGATAAAAATAAGCTTTGAATGCCTTAAATAGGTGAATAAAGAAGGCCTTCAATGGTTTCTCTCTTGGTTGAAGTTGAAAAGAATCCTCCTTGGTTCAAGCTTCATCTACTCGTCCATGTACCTAGACACAAGATAGGTCTTATTCAAACTTTAAATAAAAACATGCATGAAACAATTAAATGCTAGTTAAATTAATAAACTAGTTGAATGAATAAACTAGTTTAATTAATGAACTAACTTTATTCAATGAACTACTTCCCTAAATGAACTATAAGCTTAAATGCAATGCAAACTTTAAATTCTCATGCAAATTCATGCATAAGTAAAATAAAATGTTCCCTCTTTGTTGGTGGTCTTTCTCCTTCACGTTCCAAGCTTGTCATAAACAAACTTTCCATGGCTACTTGAAACTTCTTGGCCCTTGCACGTGTAATTGGCCTACTTGGGTATTCTCCTGGGTCTTTGCTGGCCTGATCACATCAGTCACTCCCTCTTGGAAGCGATTTGTCCCTAAATCGTCCCCTACATCAAAAAGAGATAAATCAGCCACATTGAAAGTTGCACTAACATTATACTCACCTGGGATGTCCAGTTGATATGCGTTGTCATTGATCCTCTTGACTACTTGAAATGGTCCATTTCCTCGAGGCATCAATTTGGACTTGCGCTGGGCCAAAAACCTTTCTTTTCTCATGTGCAACCACACCCAATCTCTCGGCTCAAAGGTAACTCGTTTACGACCCTTATTTGCTTGATGCTCATATTGCTTGGTTCGCTTCTCAATGTTCTCCCGTACTTGTTGATGAAGCTTTTTAACAAACTCAGCCTTGTTGTGTCCATGTTTATTCATGATTTGTTCCATGGGTAATGGTAATAAATCCAATGGGGTTAATGGATTGAATCCATACACTACTTCAAAGGGCGTGAGTCCCGTGGCGGCATGAATCGAGCGATTGTATACAAACTCCACATGCGGTAGGCTCTCTTCCCATGTTTTCAGATTTTTTCGGATAATGGTCCGAAGCAGCATGGACAATACTCGGTTCACCACTTCTGTTTGACCATCATTTTGAGGATGACAAGTGGTGGAGAATAACAACCTTGTACCGATCTTACTCCACAATGCTCTCCAGAAATGGCTTAGGAACTTCACGTCCCTATCGGATACAATGGTCTTTGGAATACCATGGAGTCTCATGATCTCCCTAAAAAATAAATTAGCAACATGTGAAGCATTATTAGTTTTGTTACATGGAATAAAGTGGGCTATTTTAGAAAATTGGTCTACCACTACAAATATGGAATGTCTATTATTCTTTGTACGAATCCTTAGAAATGTCCATCCATGGTGCTTCTGGAATGGATAGTGGTGTGTAGAGCCCATATGGCATGACTTTCGACTTGGCCTTCCTACAGGTGAGGCAACGTTCACATAACCTCTCCATATCTTATTTCTATTTTGGCCAAAATAGGTGCTCTTGAAGTATGCCCAACGTCTTAGCTATCTCAAAATGTCCCATTACGCCTCCTCCATGGGCTTCTTTGGCAAGTAACTCACGTGTGGAACCTTGTGGGATGCATAACTTTCCTTCCTTGAATAGGAACCCGTCATTCCTATAGTATTTTTCAAATATTCCCTTCTCACACGCCTTAAAAATATCTCCAAAATCAGGATCAAAATCATATAATTCTTTAAGATAAGCAAATCCCAACAATTTAGAATCTAAGGTATTTAGAAGAGTATACCTTCATGACAAGGCATCAACAACTATATTCTCTTTACCTTTCTTATACTTAATCACATATGGGAAAGTTTCAAGAAACTCTACCCATTTGGCATGCCTTTTGTTGAGCTTATGATGTCCCCAGATGTGCTTTAATGCCTCATGATCCGTGTGAATTATGAACTCCTTAGGCCAAAGGTAATGTTGCCATGTTTCCATAGCCCGAACGAGAGCATACATCTCCTTGTCATAAGTGGGATAATTAAGCATAGCTCCACTCAACTTCTCGCTGAAATAGGTTATAGGACGTCCTCCTTGAGATAAGACCGCTCCAATTCCCACACCTGATGCATCACATTCAATTTCAAATGTTTTGTTAAAATCAGGTAAAGTAAGCAAATGTGCATGAATTAAACACTCTTTAATGGCATTAAAGGACTTATCTTGATCTCTCCCCAAAATAAGTTAGAATTCTTCCTGATAACACTTGTCAATTGGGTGGCTATAGTGCTGAAATTGGGGACGAATCTCTGATAAAAACTTGCGAGTCCATGGAAGCTCCTTACTTTAGGAATGCTTGCTGGTCGTGGCCATTCTCCAATAGCTTTAACCTTCTCTTTGTCAACCTCCAATCCTTCAGAACTCACAACAAAACCCAAAAACACAACTTTGCCAGAACAGAAAGTACATTTTTGCAAGTTAGCGAACAACTTTTCTTTCCTTAAAACAGTCAAGACTGACCTCAAATGTTGAACATGTTCTTCCATTGATTTACTATAGATTAGTATATCATCAAAGTAAACCACACAAAACTTACCCAAGAATGGTCTAAGAACATGATTCATTCACCTCATAAAAGTACTTGGTGTATTAGTTAAGCCAAAAGGCATAACCAACCACTCACAAAGGCCTTGCTTGGTCTTGAATGTTGTCTTCCACTCATCACCTTCCCGCATCCTTATTTGGTGGTAACCACTTTTAAGATCAATCTTTGAAAAGAGGTTAGAACCACTAAGCTCATCCAACATATCATCCAAACGGGGAATAGGGTAACGATATTTTACCGTAATTTTGTTTACCGCCCGACATTCCACACACATGCGCCAAGTTTCATCCTTCTTTGGCACAAGTAAGACCAGTACGGTACATGGGCTAAGACTCTCCCTCACGTAGCCTTTTGCCATTAACTCGGATACTTACCTTTTCAACTCTTTAGTTTTTTAAGAGGTTGCTTCGGTAAGCTAGTCGATTTGGAATGACGGCACCGAGTACAAAGTCGATTTGATGTTCAATGCCACAAATAGGTGGCAATCCATCCGAAATTTCCTCTGGAAATAAATCGTCAAATTCCTGCAATAGAGAAACAACAAAAGAAGGCAAATCTTTGCTAAGGTGGTTAGTGTTTAAGAAATTTTTGTTGTACATGAGTACAAGTGCTTCCTTGCCCTTCAATAAACACTTCCTCAACTCTCTCTCTTTTGAAAGAACACTGATTTTCTTTCCCTCATCTTGGTCACTGTCTTTTGCTTTTACCTCAATTTTGGTCTCTCTCTTTTTGGCTTTTTCAAAACTCTCTCTCAAGTGGATTTGATCTTTTTGTACTTATTTTGGTGAAAGTGGGGCTAGAGTAATCTTTTTCGCCTCATGGATAAATGTATATCGGTTGGTATACCCATCTTGTACTGCACGCCTATCGAACTGCCATGGTCGTCCTAGTAGTAGGTGACCAACGTGCATCGAAACAACGTCACAAAGGGCTTCATCTTTATACTTTTCAATGGAGAAAGCAATAAGGACTTGCTTGGAAACTTTGAGTCTCCTCCATCGTTGAGTCACTGCAGCTTGTAAGGATGTGGATGCTTTGCTGTTGCTAAGCCAAGCTTTTTTACCATCAAAGTACTAGCAACGTTAGTACAACTCCCACCATCTATAATGACAAAGCATACATTTCCACCTATGTGGCAACGAGTATGAAAGATGTTATCGCGTTGCTCATCTCCTTCAATTGACTGCATGCTTAGACTTCTTTTGACAATGAGAGCCTCTCCTTCTACGGCATGCTCCAATTCTTCATCTTCTTGTATAATAGTATCTCCATTCTCATCCTCCCCTTGATCTGATTCAACTTCTCCATCATCTCGAAGAAGCATGGTGTTGTGGTTTGGACATTGACTTGCAATATGTCTTCGCCCAAGCACTTGAAATATTGGAAATCACGGGATCGAACTGGCATAGTTGTGCTCTTTCCCATGCTGGTTTCGACAATGGGTTTAGCATTCTTTGATGGTCCGCCTCGTTCATTAGGAGTAAATGATAGCTTCAGTTTGTAGGGACCTTGCCCCCATTTAGCGGTGGATCCTCCATAGGCACGGGTTGTACCTTTCCTCTTAAGTTGCCTCTCTACCTTCATGGTCATATGAACCATGTCTTCTATCTCCACATAATGTTGCAACTCAACTATGGCCGCAATATTAGGATCAAGGCCGGATAGAAATCTAGCCATTGTGGTCTTGATCCTCATCAATGTTGGCTCGGATCATGGCTACTTCCATCTCTTTGTAATAGTCCTCAACACTACGGTTGTCTTGTACAAGGTTTTGAAGCTTGTTGGACAACTCCCTATGATAGTGAGTTGGAATGAACCTTTTACGTATAATGGCTTTCATCTCATTCCAAGTAAAAATTGGGTGTTCACCATTGCGCCTCCTGCTAGATGTCAACTGATCCCACCATATTAATGCAAAATCCATGAATTCAATGGCGACTAGTTTTACCTTCTTACACTCAGAGTAATTGTGGCACTTAAAGATGTGCTCGATTTTCTTTTCCCAAGATAGATAAGCCTCAGGATCGGTTTTGCCTTGGAATGGTGGAATGTTAATTTTGATGTTGTTAAGATCATCATCCACTCGTGGGCGGGCTCTTTGGAGCCTAGGCTCTTGACGCCTCAAACTTTGCTAGGAGGCTTGTTCGTCTGCTTGTTCATCAACCACCTCGTCATCATATTCTTCCTTGTGGTCTGAATTTTTCCCCCTTTGAGATCTTTCCTCCAAATGTTCTAGTTGTTCTTGCATCGGCCTTAACCTTTGTTGCAACAGCCTATCCATTTCTCGAATAATATCTTGAAGATTGGGATTAGTTGCATCCATGTTAACATTATTACTATCACCAACAGTGTTTCCTATGGAATTTTGAGATATTTTAGTAACACAATAAAGTATAAACCTAACCAACACAAAACCTCACCTTTCCACTCCAAGAAAATGCACTCACACTCGTGTTTCATTCGAGATGGCTTTTACCCTCGATGTGCACTCTTGCCTTTTACCACTTTTGCTTCCTTTTCAAGTTCTAGTGGAACTCACTCAAGGCTTACAAGGTCTCTTGTAGAATTTGGCTGAAACAAACTGGTTAGGTAGTAGTGTGAAGAGTATAGAAATGAAAATTGGCTACAAAGAAAAGAAATGGTGATAATAGGTAAAGAAAAAAACGGGCAAAATAAATAAATGGTGAATATCTCATTTTTTACTTTTTTTCTAAAAATGAAAAGATTGCTCCATCCCTCTTTAAAATTCGCTTTTGAAGTTTTTTCCTTTTTTTACTAACTCGAGAGAGAGAAAACTATAATCTTACTGAATCGCCAACGCTTTGATACCAAATGATATAATTTCGGTTGAGAGTTTCGAATCATATATATTGTCGTCCGATCGTGATTCGAGTAAGAACTTGGATGTCATTTGTCGAGGCAAGTTAGTTGCTGTGGCTAGTGGATTGTCGAGGCAAGTTGGTTACCCTGGCAAGTTGGATATGAAGTTGCTGTGGAAAATTAGTTGTCGAGGCAACTGGGTTTATGAAATGAATGGATGAATGGATTGTGACCCTCTAGTTATATGAACTAGGAACCAACAATATAAAAGGATGGGATCGAAGTGATAGGGGATGGAACGTGACCCACTTGATATAGAAGAGGTAGGAACCAACATTATAATCAAATGAATGGATGAAGACCACAAGACTAACTTGAAGCCGATAGAGTTCTTCAAAAGAACTAGAATGAAAGCAACCTTTCAAAAAGTATTTTTATAAATCAAAAGTTGTTTTTCAAATGATCCTAAGGTGCCGATTTACATTATTTCTAAGCCGCATATGAAAGGTCACACAAAGATGAAACATTCTCATCAAATTGGTAATAAAACACACTTGAATGCTTGGTCTTTTAATCTTCAAGGCTGGCCAATTTTCATAGATCATTTGGGGATGAATCTAGATGATTTGAAGCTGAATATATCCTCAATTTCGCCCAAGGGATGAAAGACTCTTGGGTTGCCTTGTCTTGCTTTCCTATGAAAATAAAGATGGTTGAATGTAGACATTGAGTGAATGTAGACACCCTTGTCGTCCACTAGGAGGTGACTCTTCCTATTCCATGCTGATCTTCATCACTTAATTTTCTTAATAAGTGAATTAAACCAGCCTTCATTGCATGCTCCCTTGAAGAATTCGAACAACCCTTGAATTGGATGATAAAAATCAGCTTTGAATGCCTTAAATAGGTGAATAAAGAAGGCCTTCAATGGTTTGTCTCTTGGTTGAAGTTGAAAAGAATCCTCATTGGTTCAAGCTTCATCTACTCGTCCATGTACCTAGACACAAAGATAGGTCTTATTCAAACTTTAAATAAAAACATGCATGAAACAATTAAGTGCTAGTTAAATTAATAAACTAGTTGAATGAATAAACTAGTTTAATTAATGAACTAACTTTATTCAATGAACAACTTCCCTAAATGAAAAATAAGCTTAAACACAATGCAAACTTTAATTTTTCATGTAAATACATGCATAAGTAAAATAAAGTGTTCCCCCTTTGTTGGTGGTCTTTCTCCTTCACGTTCCAAGCTTGTCATAAACAAACTTTCCATGGCTGCTTGAAACTTCTTGGCCCTTGCACGTGTAATTGGCCCACTTGGGTATTCTTTCGGGTCTTTGCTGGCCATGATCACATCATCAGCATTCAATTTTGAATTGGATACTTCACCTGCTAACTCCTTGGCCCCCACTTCCATCGATTGAGTCCTCAAGTGATCCAAATCCTCAATGGACTTTGCTTCCATCACATGTACTCTATCAACAAACTCCAAACTTTGTCCCGACTCAATAGACACCTCCCTTCCTGACCCTTCAACGTCCACATGTTCACACGTATGTTCAACCATACTAGGAGACTCCACCCAAAGGCTATTCGACAGTTAATCAGTCAGCGAATACAATCCCGAATCTCAAAATTCCCATTGCACCGCCCAATCACCTCTTCTCTAGAATAGCGACAGAGTCTATATCTACCTCACCAAAAAGGGTCTTCATTTTAGTTGCGTCAAGATCAACCCTATTTGAACCTCCTACAATATTACCTTGTTGTGACCCTTTCGCTTTCGCCTTCCTCCAAAAATTATAACAAACATTATGCCTTGCTTCAAACATTGAAATAACCGATCCGCATAACCGAAATCCATTATACCTCTCAATTGCAGCCGTGGCTGCCACTCTCGACACCATTCGAAAAAAGCCAAATCTGCGTCCACTACGTGCTTTCTTCTTCGGAATAAACGTGCTTAGAACCTCCTCACAACAATCAAAGGCTAACCTTAACTCTTTCCAATGAATGCCTTTTGACAAGTTTCCATCAAAAAGAGTAATGCATTGCGCCCTCGAATCCGTTCTCCGTTTGTCGGTCGTCACCGCCATCAACACTCCTAAAACTATGAATCGCCTCTTCACCCAAACTGTCTCAAACCACCCAACAATAAAGAGGATTATGTTTATCTTAGGAGACTTAGGGTCGATTAAATTTGTCTGCAAGATTTATATCACTTATTTAAGTGTTAAGAAAAAATATGAACATATATTCCCTTTTAATTGCCATAAAACTTTCAAAAAAATGAGTTGACTTAGTTTTTAAGTTCGCAATGTATTATATGATTTATTTTACATAAATCAAATCTATAATAATATAAATATATGGTGTAAATAATAAAAATATTAAATTATAAGTAACTCAAATATATTTTAAAAAGTAATATGTACAAATGAAAAATGAAAAATGAGCTCGAGCTATAACCATTTTAAATACGAGTGTTTTGAATAAATTTAAGACTCACATTTCTAGTCAGACTTAGACTGAACAAGAATAAAATGTGTTAATATCAAATGTAAATCTAATCTAATCTAACCCAACTCAACTCAAGCTCGATTCAATCTGACCAATGAATTATGAATACCTCTTTTTTAATCAAATTAAGGATATAATCTGTTGGGTTAGTCGGGTGGGGCAGAGAAATCGAAAATCAACTAAATTAACTTTTATTTTTTAAAAACTTGAAATTATTTTAGAAGAAAATAGAGAAAATTGATCAATTGAATTTTGGGTTGACTTGGTCGAAAAACCGACCAAACCAACTTTAGATTGATTTTTTAACAAATTCTAAACCAAAACAAAAATTTGAATATTATGTATATTTATTTATTTATTTATTTACTTATATTACCATATATATTATAGTAAGTAGTATATAGGTATATTTATAAGTGTGTGCATATATTTAATTTTACTTCCAATAATAATAATAATAATAATAATCTAAAGAATTCATGAAAAACTGTCATTGCATCTTTCTTAATAAAATCCCAACATCTCTTATAAAACTCGAATGTAAAACCATCGGGACCAGAAGCTTTAGCTCCGTCACAACTACACACCGACTGTCTCACTTCCTCAATTGAAAAGTCAATCTCTATAGCCTCAATTTGCGCCAAACTCAACTTGCCCAATTCAAGGTCAACAATAAAGGATCCAGCTAAATTAGATTGAGCAAAATATGACCGAAAGACTGTAA
Organism: Hibiscus mutabilis; assembly: GCA_019671005.1. Lineage (NCBI taxonomy): Eukaryota > Viridiplantae > Streptophyta > Magnoliopsida > Malvales > Malvaceae > Hibiscus > Hibiscus mutabilis. The sequence goes on from CM033715.1 coordinate 54,576,599, forward strand.
ATACATACCTCTCCAACTGCACCGGATCTGTGACCCATCGCCTTCAAACCTGTAAACTCGTCATACAATTGCTCATCCCACGGATCTTCGCCAAACGCTGAAAATAAGAAGTATTCCTATCTCCCAACTTAAACCACAACATGCATGATTTTTGTCGCCAAATCGACTCCCGAAGCCGATATAACCTCCATAACTCAGGCTAAAAACGACATCACTCATCATAATTCACCATAATGCCCTCCACTCTACTAATGCGCATGTCCAATTCCTCAATTAAAAGCCCCTTTTCCTTTATCCTCTAATCCATGCTACGAAACGATTCCTTATTCTAGACCCGAAGAAATCACTTTAATCCATTCAATTTATGTATCAAATTTGATGACGCGCCTTCATTAGCCAAGGTCGTACATTTCCTCAATTCCTCCTCCATCGTTCGAACATAAGCACCTTTCTTCAAACAACAATTTAAAAAACAAAATGGTTTGCGGCCCCAATCCTTCTCACCGCAAGATAACAGCAATGGAGCGTGGTCCGACACCCCTCGCGCAATATTTCACTGTGTCAAACTACCGAATTTTTCCACCCAACTATACGTCTACACTTGTTTCCCGGCCCAAACCAAGTGAATTTTTTGCCGATCAACGGGACATGAATCAATCCTTCTTGTTCAATAAAATAAGAAAATGCCATAATCCCCCGCCTATTACCAACACAACTATGTCGTTCCTCAACCCTCGTCATTACGTTAAAATCGCCTCCAATCATACATGGCACCAGTACTCGCCCAAATAGATTATGAAAATTTTCCCATAAAGCCAACTGCCCCCTCTAAAGTACAAGGTTACATACTACTTTCTTTTTTGATATAGACCCCAACCCCCTCACATTCCATGACAGCACATTCATAGCTCCTTACTATTCCTCTCAATCCCCCTTATCTAACAAATTCGCAATAACTTTAACAATCGTTTCCTCGTTACCAATTGTTGAAGCCCCTAAGAATTTCCCTAACTCAACTATAGCTCTCGCATCCCTCAATAAAGCTTGATGTCGAGTATCAAATGCAAAATCAGTAAACAAACCTCTATTCGTCTCACGTCCCTACACTGCCAAAGACTTGCCCTAACCTCTCCCTGTTTGACACAAACGATTGCTCACAATTGGCAATACCACATCCAACACGTTTCTTGACCCTTTCTGAACGGCCTGGAACTTATCCTAAGAAGTATCATGTAAGGGCTCCACTGGAATTGTAAACCTAGCCTCTATAGACCCAATCTCCCCTGGTTCTGCTCTTATGGACTCAAAATTTACGGGACAGTCTATCAAGTCCAACTCTTTAAACCCGGATCTTACCTTGCACTACTCATCAAACTCTAGTCGCGGCACCATACCCACATCGTCATCCATCATCCAATCCTTAGAGCACGAACGAACTTTTAAAGCTTTGTCCTCTGATCGCTGCGGCTTAGACCAAACTCAATTTCCCTCTAAGCTGGTAAATCCTCCTTTTCTATCCCCTCTCGATCAGCCCAATCATCTTTAGCATTCAATAAACACTACTTCATATCATCGCACACTCCTTCACCAACAAGTACTTATGTTCACCCCGAGACCCATCTATGTTGGACTCATCGTCCTCGCTCGCAACCTCCGACCCACTCGCTCATTCACAATAGGAACATAATTGCATTTTTGTCAACAACTCAAACTCAACAACACGAATTCTATAAGACACACCTTGAACCTGTAACTCTAAAACCTCATCGATATGTTCTAATTGATCAATTTCCACCAACACATGTGTAATACCCCCTTTTCTGGCTTGGTCGAGAACCGGGTCGAAGAGTGCTACCAGTGAACGATACGGAGATCGGAGCGATAATTACAACAATGGTCAACATTTTAATGCTGACACGCTTAGCAAACAGTACAAAATAATACCACATAATCAATTAAACCAATACGAAACTGTGATTATCCATTCATGACCAATTTTAAACTTTTATGAACTTTAAGGGTAAACTGTAATTTCAGTGTTCAAGACGTCCTTTTACAGAATTAATGTTTATACAATGAAATTCAACCTATAAACAACGATTTTATAAATTTTCATGTTAATCAGAGTTCAATTCTCCTTTCAATTAAGGTCTATAACATTTAGTGAGCAAAACACAATATTTCAGAACTATTTCATAACACTTATAACTGAATTACCTGTCACCGTACCGATACTCGGAAGGCTGTATCGATACACCATGCCTAATTAAAAAGTTTCAGATTCAAAAGATTCAGACTCGTATTGATACATTTGGAGACCGTATCGATACAAGTTGACCACGTTGACTCGAATCGATACACCCTAAGACCGTACCGATACCTTTAATTTTTCTAGATTCCAGTGACCAAAATCCATATCGATACTCACTGTGCAGTATCGATACGCCCTATTTACTAAGTCCAATTATGCATAGCTGTACCAATACGCCCTAAAAAGTATCGATACGCTCTGCACTGTAATGACAGATTTTATCTGGTTTTTATTCAAATTAACCTATCAAACGTTGTCCAAATGCAATGAAACTTTACCAGCAGGTCCAAAACTCTATAATCTACTAGCATGTTGAATTTCACATACATCCGAATCCGTGTACTAGATTTTTACCTTTTAGAGCCATAAATGCCAAATTAAGCATTTTAACCACTTTTATAATACCATGTTGAGCCTTAAGCCTTTATACAAAACATATGCAATGCACACATACCAAAAGGCTAAAAGTGACTAGTTCAACTACTTTGCCACCACACTAGGAGTTCGTAAGGGCAATATACATTACTTTTGCCTTGTGATGACTTGCCAAAACTTCTAATTTGCTCAGATCTCGATTCGATAACTTGATCAACCTGAAATGCATTAGGCATACTTTGCCTAGTGAGGTAGTCATAAACAATGCAATTAACAATGGAGTGCATAACAACTTATGCTCAATAACATCAATGCTATATTTTATGTTCAATATCATTTAGTTCATAGTTTAATATTAATCATTGGAATCAATTCAACATAGTGGATACGTGAATTCCCTACGCCTCGCCAAATCAATGAATGGTATAGTCCCTCCGTCTCGCCAATATGACCGATATCACAACACATCTCTTTGCCTCGCCAAATTAATACAGGTCGTAGCCTTAGGACCGTAGTCCACTCGTACACTGAGCTCATGAATTCTATGGCATGCCAATTGTATCCAATGTCTTTTGAATCCAAGGTCCGGTGACAATATCAATAATCAATGCTCAATTACAAAGACAATATCCAATGCTCTTATCAATTAGCAATGTTCTGGTGTCAATGTTTAATAACAATATAAATGTAAATGGAAGTGTTCAATGATCTCAATGGCAATGGCAATGATCGATGCTTGATTTTCAATGTTATGATGACAATAACTATATCAATATCAATGTTCAATGACAATGACAATGACGATAACAATAGCAATGACTATGCTTTATGCTCTATGTTCGATATTCAATACTTCAATTATTCATTAACTATATCGATGGCAAAATTAATGACAATGATCGATGGCAATGACTATAACAATATCGATGTCCGATATTCGATACAATGAATTACCTCTACTTCCAACGACATCTACTAAGTGGTTCGATGCAATATTCCTTAACAATGACGCTAGCAATACTATATAAAATGACAATGGAATTAGGAAAGACACCTAGCCTAATTCTGAGACTCCGACTACACTCACCTCAATAATCCGATGCTCCTACGGCTCTTAGATGATAATTCCCTTGTTCTTAGATTTTGTCGGTGATGATGGATGATCTCTATTCAATTCTTGAGCTAGGTTAAACAATAGGAATTAGTTAGAATTGATAATATGATACCGAAATCAATTTAACAATATCAAAATCAATATCAAAGCTTAAAATAGCTATTGGCCATCAAATTTCATGGATGACCAAAACCCTAGCTTAATATTAAGCTTGATTTGTCCATGGATTTCATTGATTGTTTGGGGATTATAGCTTACCCGATTGAGAGCAACGATTCAATGTCAATAAACCGAATAAATTCAAACTCCACAACACTCTAAACAATAGAGGTGTGTGCTTAGGTGAAGAAGATGAGATGAAGGTGCTAGCTTGAAGAGCAATCGGGTAGGGTTTCTAGCTTTAGCTATTCAATTTCTTTCATTAGAATAGCTTTCCTTCCAATGAAGGAATTGCATCAGATAATCCAACGTATGTGGTGATTATAATTGAGGAGGGGTTAATCGCAAGGTTAGCCCTTCAATTCTCAATACTCTATAATTGAACCCCCAAACTTTCAATTTCAATAATTTAGCCACTAAAAGATTTTCAATGCATTCAATAAGGTCCTTAAAATGAATTGACTCAGTTAGAGTCCAACATTGATGTAATTGACCTTGCAGTTAAAGTCAACACAATATTAAAACCTTTCCGATGTAGGGTTTTTGATCGTCGGAACCCAATTCTGACTAGACCAGATTTTGGGGTGTTACAACTCTCCCCTTTAAGAAAATTCATCCTCGTATTTTACCTGAATCGAAGAGATGTGGATATTGCTTCTTCATTGTCTCCTTAGGTTCTGAGGTAGCTTCCTTAACTGTGTGGCTCCTCCAGAGCACTTTGACTAATGGTACAGTTTTATTACGAAGTCTTTTAACTTCTTTTACAAGTATCTGAACCGGTTCTTTTTCATAAGATAGATTAGGTTGGCTTTCAATAGATTTTGGCTCAATGATATGCGAAGGGTCAGAACGATACTTCCGTAGCATCGATACATGAAACACATTGTGAATCTTGTTCAGTTCCGAGGTCAACAATAGTCGATAGGCTACAGGGCCAACTTTTTCAATAACTTCGAAGGGTCCAATGAATCAGGGACTCAATTTCCCCTTTTTGCCAAACCTCAGAGCCTTCTTCCACGGTGAGACTTTAAGAAAATCTTTTTCTCCAATTTCATACTGGATATCCATTCGCTTAAGATCATCATAGGCCTTTTGTCGATTGAAGGCAGCTTTCAAGCGATTATGGGTGATGGTAATCTGTTCTTTGGTTTTCCGAAGCATATTAGGGCCCAAGATTTTTCCTTCACCGAGTTCATTCCAACATAATGGAGTTTTACAACGTCGGTCGTACGATGCTTCATATGGTGCCATTTTGATCGAAGCTTGATAACTATTGTTGTAGGCAAACTAAATGAGAGGTAGGGGTATCTCCCACGATCTGCCAAATTCAATGATACACGCTCGTAGCATGTCTTCCAAGATTTATGAAGAAGGATTCAATAACGGTATGTTTCATCGATGGTTCAAATGAAGGAGTTTTCGATGGTTACTTGGATCACCCTTTCTGACTGGCCGTCAGTTTGAGGGTGAAAGGCAGTGCTAAGATTAACTCTAGTACCTAGAGTTTCTTGAAATATTCTCCAAAATTGAGAAGCAAATCGTGGATCTCGATCAGAGATAATAGATTGTGGCACTCTGTGGAGTCGAATAACTTCCTTGATGTACAAACCATTTAACTTTGGAATACCATAGTATATTCTAATCGGTAAGAAATACGCTAACTTGGTTTAATGATCCATAATAAACCAAATAGCATCGTGTTTAGCGGGAGTGAGGGCAGACCACTAACAAAATCCATTGTGATCTTCTCCCACTTTCATTGCGGTAATTCAATGGGTTGCAATAATCTGGTAAGGACACGATGCTCTACTTTAACACGTTGACACGTGAGGCACTTGGACACGAAGTCAATTATGGCTTGCTTCATACCTGGCCACCAATAGAGTTCACGAAGATCCTTGTGCATCTTCACAGACCTCGAATGACAAGAAAATGGACTTAAATGAGCTTCCTTACGAATATCGTAATGAAGTGATTCGTCATTAGGCACACAGACCCGATCACGGAAGAATATGAGTCCTTCAGAATTGATTCTATAGTCGGGATCATCTTGATGCTTAGAGATAATAGACTGAAGTTCTGAGTCTTGACTTTGCAATGCCTTGATTCTCTAAACAATGGTAGACTAAACTTGAAGTTCAGCTACAAGACAATGATGCTTTCAAAGTCGAAAGTGAGCATTAATAACTCGAGAGGCAGGTGAAGGTTTGCGGTTGAGTGCATCAACTACAACGTTGGCCTTGCCCAGATGGTAATCAATGACAAGGTCGTAATATTTAAGGAGTTTCATCCATTTTTGTTACCGAATATTTAGCTCTTTCTGCGTCAAAAGGTATTTAAGGATCCTATGATCGGTAAAGAGGTATCACTTTTCTCCGTAGAGATAGTGCCTCCAGATTTTCAACGCAAATACAACCGCAATCAATTCCAGATCATGAGTGGGATAATTCATCTCATGTTTCCTAAGTTGTTTTGAAGCATATGCAATAACCTTTCCCTTTTGCATCAATACACATACTAACCCAAGATGTGACGCATCACTATAAATGTGTAGTTTTTTCCAGACTCGGGTTGGGTTAGGACTGGTGCATGAGTCATAGCTTGTTTCAACTGGTCAAAGCTTTGTTTTTGTTCCTCGGTCCAAACAAATGGAGCTTCTTTCCAGGGTAGTTTAGTCAGTAGGGCCGCTAACATAGAAAATCCCCTAATGAATCTTCTATAATAGCCAGCAAGACCAAGGAAACTTCTCACCTCACCAACGTTCTTCGGTGGGTGCCAATCAATAATGGCTTGAATATTCTTCAGGTCAACTTGAATGCCCGTTGCTAATACAATATGCCCAAGGAAGGCAACTTTGGTAAGCCAAAACTCGTATTTGGAGAACTTAACGAACAACTGCTTCTCTCCAAGAGTTTGAAGCACAATACGGAGATGTTCACGGTGTTTCGTATCATTCTTGGAATAGATTAGAATATCATTGATGAATACCACTATGAATTTATCAAGATAAAGTCTAAAAACCTGATTCATTAGGTCCATAAAAGTTGCCGGTGCATAGGTTAGCCCAAATGGCACCACCAAGAATTCGTAGTGACCATATCTTGTACGAAAAATAGTTTTGGGTACATCACAATCTTTAACTCTCATTTGATAATACTCGGGCCTTAAATCGATCTTGGAAAACACATAGGCATCATTGATTTGATCGAATAGGTCATTTATCCTTAGCAATTGATACTTGTTCTTGATGGTAAATTTGTTTAGTTGTCGGTAGTCAATACATAGCCTCATAGAACCGTCACTCTTCTTTAAAAAGAAGACCGAGGCTCCCCAAGGTGAAGAGCTCGGTCGTATGAAACCTTTATCAAGCAGGTCTTGAATTTGGGGCTTTAGTTCTTTCAATTCAACAGTTGTCATTCAGTAGGGTGCAATGGAAACCATGGCAGTTTGAGGTTGCACTTCAATACCAAATTCAACTTCACGGGTCGGAGGTAAACCTGGAAGTTCATCAAGGAAGACGTTAAGAAATTCGCATACAGTGTTAGTACTTGACAAGAGAGGTTCATCCTTGGTTTCCAATATCAAGGCACACAATGAGGGGTTTTGGGAATCCATTAGAGCTATGCTCTCCTTGCCAAGGCCTCGAATATATAGCTTCCTCTTGCTACAGTCTACTCAAGCCTGATGTTTACTGAGCCAATCCAAACCTAGTATAACATCAAACAAGTGGATCGATAAGGCTAAAAAATCAGCCGAAAATAGAATCCCTTAGATCATCAAGGGGCAGTTCTTGCACACAAGACTTACGATGACACAGTTACCCAATAGATTAGTCACAGAGATCTTTGATGCTATAGGTTCAGAAGACATGCTATGTTTTTTTATCAACACGATGCTTATAAAAGAGTGAGTAGAACCAGGGTTAATCAATGCATATAAAGAGTAGGAATACAGTGTTGTGAGTAGTTACATACTGGATTATGTGAACTTCGATCTGAAACTCTGGTACTTTCAATTGAAGTTGTCTTGACAAAAGTCCGGGTCACAATTTAGGGCCTCTCAATGTTCCTCGAACTGAAGAGCTGTTAGTATGTATTATGTTTTGGACCTTGGTACTTGCATTTCTTGTTCCAATTAGGAGGTCGAGAATCATTTCTGAACCTCTTCTCAGACTTGCCTGATCCACCAGCCCTTTGAGCTTTCTATGCTACTTAAGTATCCTTGACTCGATTCACAAGATCTTGGAAGTCAGTGATGCCCAAAGCGGTAAACATAGGGTGTAGCTCATCACTAAGCCCAGTAATGAACATTCTGTACTTCTCTTCCTCCTTCTTGATATACTCTGCACCGTATCGGCAGTACTTGCAAAAATCATGAATGTACTACTCGATAGGTCGGACACCTTGTTTCAGATGAAGGAATATGTTATGCCTTTCTGTGAGGTAGAACTCACTGATGTACTTCTTTCAAAATTCTTGAAGAAAGAACTCCCAAGTGACAGTCTCTTCAGGAACAGTAAGGATAGTGGTCTCACACCACTGAAGTGCTTTATCAGCTAGCAATGCGAGAGCGCACTCCAGCTTGTGCTCGTCTGAACACTACAATTGTTTGTTTAAAACCCTTAGTATATTATCCAACCAATACTCAGTGATCTCAGGATTGTCGTCAATCTGACCAGTAAATGTGTAGGCTCAATGTTGTGCCAGCTTATCAATAGGGGCCCGAATGTACTGGATAACAGGTGCAGCTGGTTGCATAGGCTGTTCAGCTCTCATAAAAGTCATAAACTGTTTGAACATGTCAGCCATGCTCCGGTAACACTCAGCCTGAGCTGTAGGCAATTCCAGCTCAACACTTTGAGGTGGGGGATTAGGTGGATTTGGAAGGTCTCCCCCTTATTTCCTCGCCATGAGTCGAATAGCTAGTAGCATGCTCGTTTATGTGAGCTTCATTAGTTTTTGACATAACTACAATATAAAGAGATCGAATTAGTCGGCAAGTCACTATACACAATAAAACAACTCTTAAGAGGCAAAGTAACACAATAACAATGCAATAGGCTTTGGTTTAGTCCTAAAATCAACTAAAATCTAGCTCTGATACCATAAATGTAACACCCCTTCCCGACCTGGTCAAGAATCAGGTCGGAAAGTGCTATCGGTGAATAATACGGTGATTGGTGCGATAATTACAACAATGGTCAACATTTTAATGCTGGCACGCTTAGCAAACAGTACAAAACAATACCAAGGAATCAATTAAACCAATACGAAACTGTGATTATCCATTCATGACCAATTTTAAACTTTTATGAACTTTAGGGGCTAAATTTTAATTTCAGTGTTCAAGAGGTCCTTTTACAGAATTAATGTTTCTACAATGAAATTCAACCTATAAACAACGATTTTATAAATTTTCATGTTAATCAGAGTTCAATTCCCTTTTCAATTAAGGTCTATAACATTCAGTGAGCGAAACGCAATATTTCAGAACTGTTTCATAACACTTATAACTAAATTACCTGTCACCATATTGATACTCGGAAGGTCATATCAGTACGCCATGCATAATTAAAGAGTTCTAGATTCAAAAGATTCAGACTCGTATCGATACAGCTGGAGACCGTATCAATATGAGTTGACCACGTTGACTTGTATCGATACACCCTAAGACCGTACCGATACCTTTAATTTTTCCAGATTCCAGTGACCAAAATCCGTATCAATACACACTATGCAGTATCGATACGCCCTATTTACTAAGTCTAATTATGCATACCCGTACAGATACGCCCTAAGAAGTATCGATACGCCCTGCACTATAATGACAGATTTTATCTGATTTTTATTCAAATTAACCTATCAAAACGTTGTCCAAATGCAATGAAACTTTACCAGCAAGTCCAAAACACTATAATCTACTAGCATGTGGAATTTCACATACATTTGAATCCGTTTACTAGATTTTTACCTTTTAGAGCCATAAATGCCAAATTAAGCATTTTAACCACTTCTATAATATCATATTGAGCCTTAAGCCTTTATACAAAACATAGGCAATGCACATATACCAAAAAGGCTAAAAGTGACTAGTTCAACTACTTTGCCACCATACTAGAAGTTCGTAAGGGCAATATACATTACTTTTGCCTTGTGATGACTTGCCAAAACTTCTGATTTGCTTCGATATCGAGTCAATAACTTGATCAACCTAAAATGCATGAGATGAAATGCATTAGGCATACTTTGCCTAGTGAGGTAGGCATAAACAATGCAAATAACAATGGAGTGCATAACAACTTATGCTCAATAACATCAACTCTATATTTCATGTTCAATATCATTTAGTTCATAGTTTAATATTAATCCTTGGAATCGATTCAACATAGTGGATATGTGAATTCCCTACGCCTCGCCAAATCAATGAATGGTCTAGTCCTTCCGCCTTGCCAATATGATCAATATCACAACACATCCCTCCGCCTCGCCAAATTAACATAGGCCTTAGCCTTAGGACTGTAGTCCACCCGTACACTGAGCTCATAAATTCTATGGCATGCCAATTGTATCCAATGTCTTTCAAATCCAAGGTCCGATGTCAATATCAATAATCAATGCTCAATAACAATGACAATATCCAATGCTCTTATCAATAAGCAATGTTCTGGTGTCAATGTTCAATAGCAATGTCAATGGAAGTGTTCAATGATCTCAATGGCAATGATCGATGTTTCATTTTCAATGTTATGATAAAAATAATTATATCGATATCAATGTTCAATGACAATGATAATGACGATAACAATGACTATGCTCTATATCCGATGTTCAATGCTTCAATAATTCATTAATTATATCGGTGGCAAAATTAATGACAATGATCGATGGTAATGACTATAACAATATCGATGTCTAATATCCGATATCCGATACAATGACTTTCCTCTACTTACCAACGATAACCACTTAGTGGTTCGATGCAATATTCCTTAACAATGATGTTAGCAATACTATATAAAATGACAATAGAATCAGGAAAGGCACCTAGCCTAATTCTGAGACTCTGACTACACTCACCTCAATAATCTGATGCTCCTACAGCTCTCGGATGACAATTCCCTTATTCCTAGATTTCTTCGGTGATGATGGATGATCTCTATTTAATTCTTGAGCTAGGTTAAACAATAAGAATTAGTTAGAATGGATAATATGATATCGAAATCAATATAACAATATCAAAGCTTAAAATAGCTATTGGCCATCAAATTCCATGGATGACCAAAACCCTAGCTTTTAAGATTAAACTTGATTTATCTATGGATTTCATTGATTGTTTGGGGATTATATCTTACTTGATCGATAGCTATGATTCAATGTCAATGAACCAAAGAAAATTCAAACTTCACAACACTTAACAATGGTGGTGTATGCTTAGGTGAAGAAGATGAGATGAAGGTGCTAGCTTGATGAGCAATCGAGTAAGGTTTCTAGCTTTAGCTATTCAATTTCTTTTATTAAAATAGCTTTCCTTCCAATGAAGGAATTGCATCAGATATTCCCACGTATGTGGTGATTATAATTGAGGAGGGGTTAATCACAAGGTTAGCCCATCAATTCTCAATACTCTATACTTGAACCCCTAAACTTTCAATTTCTATAATCTAGCCACTAAAAGATTTTCAATACATTCAATAAGGTCCTTAAACAATAAATTGACTCAATTGGAGTCCAACATTGATGCAATTGATCTTACGGTCAAAGTCAACACAATATTTGGACCTTTTGATGTAGGGTTTCCGATCGCCGGAACCTAATTTTGACTAGACTGGATTTTGGGGTGTTACAACATGCCCTATTTCAAACGAATTTGGCTCTAGGAGAGAATCCTCACACCTTATTAATGTCCCCCAAATCAAAGCTATATTAACAAAGGTATTGTACGGCCGTGCATGCATTAGAATTCCACATATCGACAACCAGACCCTCCGATTCCCTTTATCCCATCCTGGATCCTAATTTTCGACCATAAAGAACCATTTTCTTAGTGCTCCATTACCAAGAATCTCACGCTGAGTATCACTACTAGAGAACAGCAGTAACAATCTCGAACCCACAATGCGCATTATTGAGAATTTGACAATCTCCGCCTCTTTTAATTCTCGTATGAGCGACGCAATCCCCATTGACACTCTGCACCATGCAATTGCACAATGGTGGAGAATTCCAATTCTACCATCATCCTTCACTCCCTGAACAATTCGTTTGTGACCCTCCACATTGTGATCACCTAACCTAATGCTCAATTCTTTACTGCTCGTCTTTCTATTCTTCACTTTTCATCTCCAAGAGGTCTCCGGTGATGCTTTTCGAGTGGAAGAAACCCTCAATCGAGACCCATAAATCCAACTACCATCTAACCTCTCAATCGCCCTCTTTGTCCCAACCTTCGACTCCATATGCACAAAGCAAACCTTGCTCTATCAATCGTCCTTTTTGCTGGAACAAAAACATCCAAAACCCTGCCATGTCGATCAAACACCTGCCAGACTCCTTGCCAACGTATTTGATCCGATAAATTCCCAATATACAGAGTCCAAACCTAACAACGACTACGACTGCTCTGGTTTTCCTCTATTTGATTGTTTCAATTCATACTGACCATAAATTTTAAAGTTGCTCCATGCCCAGGATGATCAATGTCATCATCTTTAATTTTTAATTAATTGGTCTATTGTATTAATTGAATTTGGGTTGAGTATTTTTTTAGTTTGAATTATGTGTATTTTGAATTTGGATTTGAGTTTGAGCATGGTTGTATAATAGTATATTGTTTGGATAAGGACGGACGCATAATTTCATATTAATGGTGCAAATTTTCATACTTAGTAAAATTATACGGGAATTTGAAAATTTCAAGGGTTCAAGATTAGATCATTAATATAAAATAAAAAATTCTAAAATATATAGAAATTTGAAATTTCTGAAGTGCGACTGCCCCTAGCACCCTCATCGGTCTATTCTTGTGCTTGGATTTAAATATATGTTTAATAATAAACCAAAATTGGTTCCATTGGTTAAAATGATTTTAAATTTTAAAACCAAAATTGAATTGATATAACTAACTTTTAAAACCAAGGTAAAATTGAAATTGAATAAATCAAACAGAAAAATCAAATTGAACTGGTTCAGTTTCCACCAATTTTTGCCTGCCTCTATATTGTTTTGGTTGACTGATGGCAATTTTTTTTACGGAATGGGTTGAGCTGATTGTCCTGTTCTTGCACAGTTGTAGTGCCAACTATAACTTCGGCTTAAACCTCTATTAATTAGTGTTGTGTTGATCGAACAGTCGAAATTGGACAAGAGGAGGTGAATTAGAAATTTAAAAAGATTAGAAAGGAATGTGCAATAATTAAAAATTTACAAGAGAGGTTTAGAGTGGTTCACCTCCCTCAATGGAGTCTACATTCACTACCTTAGCTATCACACTAAGGATTTCACAAATTCACTCAATTTGTCTTTCCTTTGAGGACAAGGAGTAACCTTACAACACTCACCAAGATTTATACCCAACATCTTGTGAGACCCTTTCCCAAAGATGCAACAAATAAGCAAACTTAAGAAACCTCACTAGGTAGTAGGTAGGTGCTTGCAATAATTGAAGCTCTCTCAAATCCCAAACACTTGATAACAAATGAATACAAAGAGAACAAACAAGTGTTTTACAAGAAAGATATGAATTGAAGCTCTAGTAGACTTTTAATATGCTTGAATGATTTTGGATAGTTGTCTCTATAGTTGAAGAATCTTTGGAGACTTGTTTTTATACCCCTTATTGATTTCTAGTCGTTTGAGTTGTTGAACAACTGTATGCATGAGGGTACATTAGTATTCTGGGAATTGGCAACATTGACAGAAAGAGGAAGAAAAGGGGTAGGAATAAACTTTTTTAGGTTTAGCTATACTAAAGTAAGTAGTTGGCCTAACCTTCGGTTCATGTAAATAAGTTTTTCTTTCTTTTTTATGTACTTTTTCTTACTTAATTTAGACTTTTTGACTTTTTTTGAAGTGTGGTCAATAAAGTCGTTGGGCTGCATTTCCCCCACAATAAATGTTGTCTGGTAATTGTGAGTATCGCTATACGAGTGTCCGTATCGGTACCTGTTCAAAGAGGAAATAACCATTACAAGATAGGGGTACTGGCACGCAGACTTGCGTATCGTTACGGAGTAAGGGATACCGATATGCTAAAGGCCATACCGATATTGAAATTTCTCACTAGAAATTTTGTGGAGCTTGGGTACCGATACGCTAAAGGTCATATCGGTACTAAAATTGTTCACTAGAAACTTTGTGGAGCTTGGGTAACGGTACACTCATGGTCGTACAGGTACTCAGAACAAAATTCTCTAAGTATCAAGAATCTCTTATCGGTACAGGGTTCACCATACCGGTAATCGTTTTGTTTAAAAATCTTTTAAGCTCCAATTGGTATCATTATGGGACTCACCGTACCGGTACTGACAAGCATAAATCAAAAGTCTTGTATCGGTACTTGTTTGCCAAATTGGTTCCAGTAACAAAATTTTGTACCGGTACTCACTGACCAATATGGTTTATTAGAGAACCAAAACACTTAGAAAAAATATTGTATTTGAAAGGATTGACTTAGGAGAATTTTTATCTTTAAAAAAACTCAATTTAGTTTGAATTTTTGTCAATTGTGAGTAATTTCAAATACATTTAAAATTTTATTTATTTGCATACTAGTCCTTGTTATATCAAAATAAAAAATAGGTTTAACAATTAGGGTAAACAACTGACTCGATTTAGAAATTCCACTTAAATCAACTTGAGTCTAAATTGGTTGTGATATGCGATGATTTGAATTTAATTTGAGTTCGACTTGATGTTGACCCGAACTCAAGTTGGACTAGACTATTTTAGAGCTGAACCACACCAAAAAATGATCCAAACCCAATAATGTAATAATCGAACCCGTTTACTTAGTTTCGTTTGGACGTTACTGCTTCCAATTCAGGTTTGCATGGTTGGTTTGTTTTGTCCTTGTATATTGTTTCCTAGCATGAAGGCAATGCACTCTTTTTTCTCCACCAATGTTTAGGGAGGTTTTTTTATTGAGGCCCACATCTATGCTTTCCATTGTATGTTTTCATTGATAAAAACATATAGCTTTTCCTTTCAAAAAAATAATCGAACCCGAAATTAACATGGTAAATATTTGATGTAACCCGACTTGAAATGAGATTTATCTGATTTTACCTGACTTGTAATTGACCCAACTTGTTGTTGACCCGACCTGTTAATGAACTCGACCTATAAATGACACAACATGTTAATTGACCCGACTTGTTAATTGAATCAAACTGATATTGACCCAGCCTATAATTAATTGATTTAATTTTTTTACTAATTATCTGTTTCTAATAAAAAAATCCAACATTTTCACCTCATTATTACTACAAGATATTGATTGCAATTTTTTAAATTTATTTCCTTATGATTATTTCAAGAATCTTATGAAATTAATTGTCACTTACAATCTTACACTACTTTTCTACTTAATTTAACAATTGTTTTCTTCATGAAAATATAACTCCATATATTCTTTATGTTCTAAATTGGTTGGATTACTTGAATATATACTTGAGACTTGTGAGAGTTATGATTATTTTAAGGAAGCAAACAAAGTTCTAATATATACTTGTAGCTTGTAAGAGTTGAGACTTGACCCGACCTGAATTTCACTTAAAACTGATATAAACCGATTTGATCTTGATCCGAAATTAACATGACCCAACTTGAGCTTGACCTGATACCCGTAATGACCCGACTCAAAATCTAACTGACTCGAATTAACTCAATAATTAACCGGCTCGAACTTGAACATTTCTAAGCTAAAACTGGTATTGACCCGAGTCGAGTCTTTGTTGAGATCAACCAAGCATCGACCCAATTCAAGTCAAATTATTGATTTGGCATGATATAACTTGAACTTAATTTGGCTTGACCCGAATTGAAACTCATTATAATATTCAATTTTACATGCTACTATTAATAAAGATATCATCTAGGCTAACGCGTGTCTTCTTCAATTTCTAAAACCCCATACCAAAAGCGAAAGCCATTTACATTTTAATTCTTAGTGTTGTGACTAATTCAGTGATTCCAAAGAGGACTCAACTTCGCAATCCAAGTGTCCTTCCAAAAACTAACAATATGTATTGTTCATCATGTACTTGCCAACAAATTCCATCTTTAAATTCCCTCGAAACTTTTGACAATGAACACCAAATATAAAAAGAGCATCTCGCTTAGGATTTAAACTTAAAATGAACACGGTTATAACGACTCATATTAAAGCCTAAGAAGAAACCGTTTGTTTTAGTCTCAAGTTCTTAGAGCTTTTTTTGTCATATTTTGCTACTACTATTTTTCGTAAACATATTAAATCACAAACATTGATATCTCTTTTTTATCATTCAAGAGAACACAGAAGTCCAAATACAACGATGGATAACATAGGCTCACTAAGACGGACTCGACACAAGGTCCAAAAACACATTGAAGAAAAATAAGGCTCACTAAGTGGCTGACAAACTAAGCAGGAAAAACGTAGGTTGCATAGGACATTAGAAGGAGAGTGATGGCGTACGTATGGACCAACTTTGGGTCCACCAAATGGGAAAATCCTTGGTGGTCGAAAAACAGACAGTTATTTCAAGAGGTCGGGATGACGAAGACAGTAGAAGAGAGCCACTAAAATCATTTGAAATAACTCTTTTCGGTAGAGAAAGAGGTAGTTTGGAATCGTTGAGAAACATGTTGAAGAAGAAGCGAAACCTTTGAATGATAGACAACGAACGCCTGTCGGAGGGTAGGCGAAGACCCATTACATTTGTTAGAGAATTTGACGAGACTACAAAAAACGACCTTCGAAGGAAGAGGGGGAGGTGACTCTAACTCCAAATGACACCGCCAGATCTGCAGGAAGGAAGACAAAAACAACCACAATGACTAAAAAGGACAAAGAAAAGTAACATCCCAAGAAAGAACAGACAACGAAGAAACATAGAAGAAAAACGACACAAAATGGAGAAAATGAGAAAAATAACAGAGACCCGCCCGCCCTTCTTTTGACCGTCCGACTATTTGCTGACGAGAAATGATCTTTTTCTACAACGATTGCTGGCCCTTGAAAAGGACACAACGTTATCGGAGGAAGAGAACCTTGATCAAGTTGTTGAAAAATTCATCAGAAACAATTAAAAACGGGAAGAAAGAAAGAAAGAACTCAAATAGAACAAATGAGAAAAAAAGGGAAAGATGCGGAGGGTGACAACTGCGCAAACCATAACACACAACGTCACCTAAGTGAGATCCATGCAAGAAACTTCTAAAAATTAAAAGAGAAGACAAACCGAGTTTTTTGAAGGGCGTGTTTCAACATTGATATCTCTTTTTAAGTCTTCAATCAATTAATTATTTACCGTAAATAATAAAAAAAAAACATTTCTAATAACGAAATACAGCACCAACAATTTATGATTGAACTTGTTCGAATACTTCAAAAAATTTAACGTATGAAAATCATTAAAAAATGGGAATTTAAATCTTCTCGAATCTTGAATTTGCAAGGCAAAGGCCAAAGCCAAAGCCAAAGCCAAAGCCAAAGCCAAAGCCGTTTACATTTGTTATAAGGCGACGTAAGTTAACTACCAACCCCCAAATAAATCCAAATTTGTAACGCAGTTTTAGGCATTGGCCTTGGCGCCTGCGGTAATTGAATTCAACCCGTCTAAAAGGAAAGCCACTCTGTGTGTGACTGTGACAGCAATGCATTCCATAATTGGCAATAAGCTTTCAAAGCTCCAATGAAAGCCTCAGCCTCAGCCTCAGCCTCAGCATCCAGCAGGGCTAATCCATTGCCCTTTTAAGTTTTACCCAATCACATAGATTCCACTCTTCACTCCCCTGCCACCGCTTCCACCTCTTCAATCTTTCGTTTAAGAGTTTGCTCTCCAGCAACAGCAGCTCTGTAGTGTGTAAGCATCTAAACTGAGTAAGAAAAAAAACTGGGTTTTGGCCCCAATTCCCCAAAGTTGAAACTTTTTTTCTTCAGGGTAAAGAAAAGGTCTACGGGTCGGATACGCTATTGGTTTAACGAGAATTGAAAGATTGTTTATTAAAATATTTATATACGCTGCTAGAATCGACCTTCCAATCAAGATTTCACATTATTTAATTTTGCATTCTCCTACTCGAGCTTTATTGCTAGGGGAACGGGGAGTTTTCATTTTGTTTCAGATTATAATTTGGATAAAGCTGGAATTTTTAGTGTAAAAAAACTGATCATTTAGGGCTTTCAAATTTATGATTTAGGGTTTCGAACGGATTATTCGCTAACCAGGTTCGAATTTTTGTTTATTTGGGGTGGATATTCCACTTGGCCTTCATGGGAATAAAAGTCGGGATTTTAGGGTTTGTGAGTGTGGCGTGGGTTCAATGGGGAGCACTGGTGAGGCTGACCGAAAACGGCGTCACTTTAGCTCCATATCGCCCACTGCTGCTGTTGCCGCGAAGAAGCAACGATTCTTGTCAACTTCAGAGGAGAAAAAGGTACTGTTTTCTTTGCTGATCATTCTGTTATTTTATTTGCAGCAGTGATGTTTATGTTTGTCCTGATTTTCTTAAATTCCACTTTGAAAAATCTAAATTACCTTATCTTTGACTTGGGCTTTTTTGGTGTGAATCAAATTTGGCATTGCTATTTTAGCATCTAGTTTGCACTTTAATCTCTTTTTATGTGATCAAATGGATGCATGTGAGTATACAGTTTCAACCAAATGCTTGAAATATTGATACCGGAAAAATGAAAAATTACCCCTCTTTCGACTTTTGAGGATTTTTTATGCTAAGATTCAATGTTTTTCGGCTGCTGTTTTGTCCCCAGGTGGTCATGGATTTGATGAAGGCAGGTTTATTTGCTTTAAAAGTCACTTAACCCCTTTTGCAGCTCTTGTTTACCTCACTGTAAACAGTATTATTTTGTATCCATCTCCTCATTGTAGTTGTATGCTTTTGGTTGGACATTGCTGATTCATCGATCATCTCATGTGCTTCGCTGTGAATATGGGTGATTTTATTATTTCTTTTGGGAAAGGGGTTTTCCTTGGGTAGGTTGATTGATCTGCACTCTGCAGAGTTTTGTGAATATGGGTGATTAACTTCATTCATGCCAAGCTACATTATTGCCTGCAAAAATTGTATTTTATATAATTTTATTTGATATTTTAATCTATACTTGTATATTTTCTTGCTTTCAGGCTTTTGGACTTTTGTATTGGCTTTTTTGGTTGTTGAATACTGGATTATACAGTTGATTTTTTTCTTTTTATAACTCATATTTTGAACCTTCTCCTTATGTCACCTCTTTTTTTTGTTGGTATGGTGCAGCTTGATTCTGCAGTTTTGCAATTTCAGAATCAAAAGCTTCTTCAGAAGTTGGAGGCTCAAAAGGTTGAGTATTCTGCTCTCGAGAACAAGTTCATTCAACTGAAGGAGAAACAAAAGCAATATGATTCCACATTGAAAGTGGTGAATAAATCTTGGGAAGCAGTAAGCTCCTTACTAAACTGCTAAACAATTTTATGCATTTTCTGCTTATTAGAAACCATGGCAACCTCATTTATATATTTTAGGTCTTTGTTTTATTTAGTAAATTGCTCAATGGAAATTAACATTAACCTTTTACAATAGCTAATCAGTGACTTGGAATCACGGTCCATCACAAGAGAGTCCTGCAGACAAGATGTTGGATGTGCATCCAATACAAAGGGTGAGGATCTTCTGCCTTTATTTTGCTTCCTTTTGTTGTTGTGGGCCCTTGTAATGGAATGTTAACATATTTCCGTAGAACGTGCTTTCTTTCTTGTTATAACTTATAATTTATAAGGCCGAGTTAGACTTTTTGTTTAATTCTTCTGTTGTCTTTTATCATTTTGCAATTATACTTGCTGAGAAAGCTTTTCCATCACAATGTAGATGAGCCTTTGTCTCCCACTGAGGATGCTTTTCTTAGCCGACTTATGGAGACGGGTGCAACTGAAAGTTTCTCCTCGGATAATGGTGAGCAGATTAAAGAAGATAGAGAACAGTCTGCCTGTAAAAACACTGGGAACATTTTACGCAATATAGTAGTTTCCATTAATGATAAATGGTGCCTGAAGGATGGACTATATGCAGCAGTTCGGAAAGATCTTCTAGACTATGGTATGCATTCCGTGGAAAGTGTATATTGTGTATTTTCTAGTCTTATCCCTTTTTTAGTAAATTATTTTCTCTAGTTATTACTCGGTTAACTGTGTTAATGTCTCTTTATGTTAGGTTCATGCAGGCAGAAAGCATTTAGTGAACAAGAATCAGAAGTTAAGAATCTCAGGTTAGCAATAGGTGATATCCATTTGAAACACAGATCTATGGTGAGAGAATTGCAGAGCCATAGCGATGTTGATGCAAAGAATAAGGCTGAGCTTAAACGTCTAAAAGGTAACCTTTTATATGTGGTCAAAATTGGTATGTCTATAAGCAATTGAGACAATATCATCTCCATCGGTTGTCTGGGTGTTTACATTATCAGTTGCCACCTAAGAAGATGCAGCATTCTAGATATTTTCTTAACACATTTATGATATTATCTTGCATGTATATGGCTGGCTGCATGTACAAAATCAGTGTGCATGACTGCAATGTCATTATGTAAAATAGATTTATTCCATGGTGATGCACAAAGGACTATTTCAGTTTATAATAATTTTTTGAAAGAACTAAACTAACAGTGTAAAGGAAAGTAAATAAAAATTAAGTTAAAGATATACTCGTCGAACAATTTTGAAAAAACTTGATAAATAAAAAAACTGTTCTAATGAAAAATTTACTAATATCATTGCCAATGCTAGAAAATAGTTGTACTAAAGAGAAAAAACAATAAATTCAACTTTCAAAGTATACCAATGTAAAATAAAAATTCAAGTATTAAATTTACATGTCTAATGCCTTTTAATTGTTGAATTACATTAAAAAGTATAGATAATTATGTATTATTTATATATGATATATGCAAAAAACTTTCACCAAATAAACGTGAAAGCAATTTTTATTTGAGCTATTACTTTAATCATAATTATGATTGAATTGGAAAAAGCAATGTTGTCAAGGGTGCAAGGTGCGCTCTAGGCGCTTAAACCCTAACATTGCCTCAAGCTCAAGGCGCTAGCCTGAGAGCGCAATATGCATAAGAGTGGGTTTTTGTAATACATATTGTCTTGCCTTAAAGAGGCGAGAGACATTAATCCCACGTCGAAAGGAAAGGGAAGGTCATGGGGAATAAAAGCGGTGACGCTGCACATCCTATCAGACATGTCTTTTAAGGAGGGTAATGCCCCGTGACAGTATATAAAGCCTAAAATATTTAATAAATTCTAAAGTGGGGTCTAGTTTATCTACAAAACATGCAGTTTTTTTATTGGTCAATATTTATGATTTACTTATGGTTAATGTTTGTTGAATGCTCAAATGTAATGAAGTATAGAGTTTGATGTTATCCCTTTCTTACCAGTAAATGTATATCAATGGAAAGAAAGTGATAGAAAAGAAACTAAGGAGTAATTCAATCAGGTGGTTATAACCTTAAAAAATGCATTCCTAGGTGCACGCCTTGACAACAATGGAAAAAGAAAGAAAAAGAAAATCAAAACATAATGTCAACAACCAACAATAACATTTAAATTAAAGTATGAACTGAGATTATATATATTTAAATAAGAAACAAGATCATTTATCTTTGCTGAAGCAAACTATCTATTCTCTCTATTGAACTTTGACAAATGTAGGGTACTACATTATAAGTTTCCAGCCAAACAGTATTAAGAAAACATAGGAAAAAAACACTAATTATAACTAATCTTAAATGTTAAAGAAATAGATTGAATAGTCAATTCCTAGAGAATGTAATTTGCATAGCCATAATAGAAATAATTCCATGCTTAGACAGCACTTTGTCATCCAATCTGTTATAAAGTTTAAAACTGTTCATATGTATGCATTGCTTCAAATAATTGATAAAGAAATATATTGGAAAGGTTAGAAACACAAATCTAAAAAGGAAAAAAAATGTTATTCTAAATGCTAGAAAACTGTAAAATGTATTAAAAATCATTAAGGTTTTAGTGGTCGTCTATTTACAACAGTGAATAAAGGTCAAAGTAATTGAAATGCATTTGACCGTAAAAGGAAAGGTATTTGTAATATGGCATTTGCGATAACTTTTGTTAGTTAATTGAAATGTGTTTGTTTGTGATTATTGAAATTATCATTGGTTAGTGTTTCTTGTTTGAACTTGACTTATATTTAAAATTTGAATTTAAATGGTTCCAAATTTATCTTCTAAAATCAATGTATAGAGACTTGTACTATCGAAAAGAAATACAATTAATTTTCCATGATCAAATCAAATTAAGAATTTTTAAAATGAAAATTAATCTTTCATTTGTCAACTTCCATGTAAAAGAAAATAATTGTAATATATTAATAAATACTATTAAGGATTAAATTAAATCAATCAAAATAGTTAAATGGAGGACAATATGGTGAATTTTAAGACTGTCCGTTGTATTAGTACACGTTATCCACATTCGGTAATTGCCTTTTTTGGCATATGTACATGTATATGCATCTATACACAATTCAAACATTTATTGCACCTTAACAAACTACCATCTTCTAATGCTGTGGACGGGGTAATCAATTGGAGATAACCCTTTTCATCGCTGTTCAAATGCAAGTTTTATGTGCGCGTGTATAAACGTATGAGATGTCATTCAAATATCTCTAAGTTGGACTGTCTTTTGAAGGTGAATTGGAGAGTGCAGTAGTGGAACTGAAGGAAAGTAATTGCGAATTGGCAGCTCTTAAAGCTGAAAGAGATGCAACAAAAGGGGCCTTTTTTCCTGTCTTAAACCTTGGTAAGCAGGCTGCTGGCGATAAAGTCAAGGATAAGCATAGAGATCTGCAAGAAATGAAGTCTTCCCTCAAAGAGCTTTTGGTAACCCCTATCTTCCTATTAGTTAGTTTGTCGAGTTCCGGAAATTGAAAGTTAGTCTTAGTGATTAATTTGATCTGTACAGGAACAATCTTCTTCTCGACTGATCGAATTGAAAGAGCTTCATGTAGAAAGGATAAAAATATTGCGGCAGTTATCAGAGTTGCAGGTTTGCTTTTTCTAAATTAGTATTGTTCTTCGTTTATTTCTGAAATGCAGTTCTATTTGTTCAGTCATATTAATTGATGGGGATTTTTGATTGTCAGAACACATTAAAGAGCATAAAGCGTATTTCTTCTTCCCAAGTTTACCTTACGATGAGAGATCAAGTTGAAAAGTCAAAGTCAGAAGCTTTCCATTATAAAAATTTATTTGAGAAACTACAGGTTGTTACTGGTCGGTAGTTTCAATTATGCCTTTTGTCCGGTAATTTTATTGGCGGCATCCAATTCCAATGCCGACTATAACTTCCTCAAACTTTCAGATTGAGAAAGATAACCTGGCCTGGAGAGAAAAGGAGTTGAGTATAAAAAATGATATAACTGATGTTTTTCGGAGAAAATTGGCAGTTGCTGATTCTAGAGCTTCTCATCTGGAGGGAGAGATACAACGGAAACTTGATGAAATAAAGGGAATTGAAGCTAAGCTTAAAGAGGCCTCTGTAGATCCAGGTAGGAAATTATATGCTGTTTGCTCTGATTCTGAATCTACTGTTTCCATCTTATTGCTATTCTTTTGCTGAAAAGGTGCTTAAAATACTTTATATTTCAGGAAGAAAGGAAATAATTGCAGATTTTAAAAGCTTGCTTTCTTCATTTCCTGAGGCAATGAGTTCGATGCAGAGTCAATTAGGTAAGTACAAAGAGGCTGCCGTGGATATTCACTCACTCCGGGCTGATGTGCAGTCTCTTTCCAGTATTTTTGATAGGAAGGTCCGTACTTTTATAAGTTGTGTGGTTATTCCTGGTTTTCCTTTAAGGGCTCAGACATCTTTTTTTCATTTCTATATGGACTTACAAAGAAGTGGTAAATAATGTGAGCAGACGAAAGAGTTTGAGAATTTATCTGTCAGATCTGCTGATCAAGTTGCTGAGATACATAAGTTGCAAACCATGGTAAGATTGGTTAATATTACTCAATTATTGTGATTAAATTTGTGATAAGAAACCTGTGATACAAACTTCAGCTGAAAGAGGAAAATTAATTTGTCTAAATATATATTATTACAGGTGCAAGATTTGAAGGACAGTGATATGGAGTTGAAGTTGATATTGGAGATGCATAGACGTGAATGTACTGATTCAAGGTCCGATTATCCATACATGACTCTTTCTTTTATTTTCTTCTACATGATTTGATACATTGAGTTGATTTCATTCCCCATAGAAAATGCTGGATACCCGAGCAATGTTTTGACAAATCTATCTCACAAAATTTCTTTCATTCATCACTGGTTGGAATTAAAATGAGAATCTGTTTCTTCTGCACTATAACTTCAAGTTTTCCGGAAATTATTGTCACCTGAGGTGCAAGAGAATGTTAGCTTATCTTATGTTATACTAGTTACGATATGCTACCTGTTTTCTGGTGTTATGAGTTGATGATGCTTAACTTTCTTCCAGGTTTTGTAAGAATGACTATTCTAGACCTAAATTTAGGAAATATGATTTAATTGAATTTATTAGTGAACTTGCTTCTCTTTATTCGGGTGAGCTTTATTGTCCCACGCTCTTAAAACATGTATGAAGCTAACATTTGTAGGTATCTGTGTGTTGCTTTGTGTGCTCTACATGGGAGGTTGGATTATTAATTTGATATTGAGAATTTGGAGTTTATACAATTGAGATTTTAGGCAATTTATTGAATATTGTACTCTAGATTATTGTTCTGTATCACTTCAGGACTCAGGTTCTCATCTTGCAATCCTTGATATGGTTCAATATTTTTATGTATATTTTTAGATTCTTACTTTTTTTTCTATATTGCAGAGATACTTCAGAAGTGAGAGATTCAGAATACAAGGCATGGGCTCATGTTCAAAGTTTGAAATCTTGTCTCGATGAGCAAAATTTGGAATTACGTGTTAAGAAAGCTAATGAAGCTGAAGCGGTATCCCAGCAAAGGTTGGCTGCTGCAGAAGCTGAAATTGCTGACTTGCGACAGAAATTGGAGGCTTCCAAGAGGTTAAACTTTTTTTTTTCTTTTTTGAGTCTTTCATTTGTGTTTGGAAAGGGGTGGTGTAGACCTTTCCAGAAAACCTGCAATTTTCATTTCTGCATTAGGCAAACATTTATTTAGTGTGCCAAGGCAATTTCATCATACGGTATTCTCTTCACATTCTTGTTAGCCAAAATCTAAATGTACCGGAAATGGATTCCTAGGTATTTGTATAGCTGCTTCCTATATCTTTCTTCTCATCTAGAATTTGTTTAACAAACCAAGGAATATGAGGAGCATGAAAAACATTGTATATTGCTATTGCAGGAATGAGGCTAGCCTTTCCGATACTCTGAAATCCAAAAATGTAGAAAATGAAGCTTACTTAACTGAATTAGAGGTTAGTGTTTCATCATTTTGTCTTGGTTCTCCCTTTTATACTATCATGATGATTTTTTGAGGCTTACTTTGGTGCTTTCCTCAGTCAATTGGACAGGCATATGATGACATGCAGACACAAAACCAGCATCTATTGTTGCAAGTTACGGAGAGAGATGACTATAACATCAAGGTAATCGATTTATTTGGTTTAGGATATTCTGCTCATTTAAAAGTTTGTATTGGTATCATTTACTGCATTTCGTTTTCTGCTTACTACCATAAGGTGATGGATTCTGTTGACATCTTTTTATATTTATTTTCTTATGCTGGTAAGATTTATTGTGTTAGACTCTTTATGCTCTATTCCAACCTCAAAGTGTCCACTTATGGCCAGCTATCAGCCATATAGTTACAAGTGAAACAGTTGGGTACATTCATGGATGCTTGCATAGCAAATAGGAAAAGATGTTTGACATGGAATAGGAAATTTCACTTCAAACCATGGAAAACTAACAATTAAAAGGGATTGTATCATTTTCCTTTAGTTTAGGGAGATGGAACATGAAAAGTTGAGCCCAGTGCTTGGTCTCTTTTTGGTTGTTAATTCTAGCTATGATATATTCATAGATGTTCTTGGTGAGTTATCCGTTTCAATTGGACTTGTGATAACCTCCATGTTAGAATTTTATTGAGATGAGATTTTTTAATTGTGTAACGGCCTTCCAAATATTTTTGGGCTGTAAGCGTTATTGGCCAGCCCTTGATGGATTTGCTTAATTTGAAACTGGAAGTGCAGTTAATGTATGTGATTTTGTCATAAACTATTTCTGTAAAGGACTTCGGGCTTCTAGGTTCATAAACTATTCTGTGACATTTACATTCACGTAAAGGGTATACTTTTGTTTTGACACCTATAACTTGATCTTGTCGCATCAATGGTACTTCTTCAGCTTGTTTTGGAAGGTGTTAAGGGAAAACAACTGCAAGACACTCTCTTCTTGGAGAAGCATACAATGGAAAAGGAGATTCAACAATCCAATGCTGCCCTTAACTTCTATGAGAAGAAAGCTGCAAAAATTGAGGATCAGGTATACATGACTTATTTTGAGTGGAATAATCTTTCTAAAAGTAATTACTTCTTTTGATTGTTGTGCAATTGAGTTTGCAGGTGAGGTTCCTGTCAGACCATGTTCAGAAACTCGCGGAAGAAAGATCTCAGAAGTTAGTTTCAATGGAAAATACACAAAAGCAATTGTCAGATGTGAGAAGTTCATCTCAACAAGCAAGGGAGTCACTGGAGGAGTCGCAATCTAAGATCGAGAAAAGTCGAGTGGCATTGGCTGGGTTGCAGATTGAATCAGAGAAGGAAAGGTAAAGGAATTTATTAGTATTTTCTATGTTTCCATCTGTTCTAAGTGTATAGAGTGAATTCATGTCTTTCCTCACTTTATTCGCATATTAGGTTTAGCAAGAAAAGAATGGAGGAGGAATTGGAATTGGCAAGAAGGAAGGTTTCACATCTTCAAGCTAAGACAGAAGGATCATCAACTGCTGAAAGGCTTCAACAGGAACTTAGAGAGTACAAGGAAATACTGAAGTGCAGTGTCTGTCTTGACAGACCGAAAGAGGTAAATGTGCTATTATGTTTTATTAGTTCCAGACGGCAATTGTTCAATTCGGGTCTTTGTTATTGTAGCTTGAGCTTCTTATTTTTTTCCCCTCTTTTTCGCACTGAAATAGGATAGGATGGCTTCTGTTTCAAATAATGCTCTTACTTTGGCCTTTTCTTTCTCTCTATCTATGCTCTGAAGTCGCTTAGAGATTGTTTGGCCCTTATTCAGGTTGTTATTACAAAATGCTACCACCTTTTTTGCAACCCCTGTGTTCAAAAAGTTACTGAAAGTCCTCACCGCAAGTGTCCAGTTTGTGCAGCAAGCTTTGGTGCTAATGATGTTAAACCTATTTATATCTGATATTGGAGCTGTTGTCACAACTGCCCATCAATGCGATTTGGCCAGCATCTTGTGTGTATATGCACTCTCACAGGTTCCCATGTATTCTTATGTTAGAGATTTGTTAGAAAAGAATGAACTACAGGATTCCTGCCCATTAGTGCCTCAGATTTGCTTGTTTGGTCTTCAAGTTATTGATTTAACTTGATTTATGATCTTCGACTGTTGAACTACCTGGAGCCATTGGAAACTTGAGTTATTATTTGCAGATTAGTCAGGATCAATCAAATTCTACAATCCAAGAAAAAAAATTCCCCTTTCGAAATAATTGGGGGTGTTAAAATCAAAACCTTGGTTGAATTTATTTAATACTGTATCAGGGTCAAAATTTCTCCTCTAAAAATAGACATTCTTGAGCCGGGTTGGTTCGAATATAATTTTTTTATTTAAATTTAATTATAAAATTTTTAAATATTTAGATAAAATTATGTTTTTTTAAATTAGAAATATATAATTGAGATGGTCTGGTCTGGAAATTTTTTGAAGACAAGTATCGGATCGACGTTACATATAGATAGGGATGATCATTTAATCGAGTCAAGTAAAAAATTTGAGTTATTTGAGTTGACGTATTGTTTTATAATTCAAATTTTATTTGAAAATTTTCGATCCTAGTCTAGTTTATGAAATTCGAGTTAAGTCGAATTTTTTAGCTTCTATACAAATTTAATTGTAATTATTTATTATATATATTTCTTTAGGAAAAATTGAAGGACTTGACTCGAACTTAAAAATAAATTTATTAATTATTAAAAATTTTGAGTTATTTGAATTTTTATTTTAAAATTAAAATTTTATTTGAAATTTTTTTGAGTCAAGCTTTTTCACCTTGAAATGAGCTGAGAAATTTGATTTTTTTGAGTCGAATTTTGTTATCCCTACGTATAAACTATGTATTCCAAATAAATACATAACATATAATTCTTTTATGTTTTTGCACATTTCTTAGTTGGAGTGCTGGTTGTTCTGTAGTTTGTTTTTATATAGACTTGATAATATTAGATATGACAAGAGAAAATATATTGACCTGTAAAATGTCAAATGTATAATTTAAACAAAGTCCAATGAAAAGATCTATGAATTTTCGTACCAATATCTCCTAATTTAATATTGAGTCAACATTGTTTAAAAAATCTATTACAAGAACAATCTGTAAAATGTATTCTCGAGTAGTTTTGCATTCCACAAAACTATACATAATTAAAGAAGATAATGTAACATTCATAATAATACGACAATAACTTTAAGTTTTAATAATTTAATTTATAATATCACTACATTTTGTGAACTGGATTTGGGCAATGATAAATGGTTGGTTGCAGTAGCATTCTTACCCTTAAGCCAGATTCCATGAAACAAGCAATTGGACTAAATTGAAAAGTAGAGAAGTAAGTATAAAAATTTGAAGTTTATTTATAGAAGCTGTGTAGAAAACTGGATTATGGCAGTAAGTTTGAAAATTCACTATACATTCTACAAAAATGGCTAGATGGTGAATTTTATACTGATGTGAAGATTTGTTCGTCTAGTTTCGTTTCCAACAAGCGGAAACTGATTTCAAGTTCCGAGTCAAAAGATATGAATTTTTAAGTGACGAAAGGTTAGAAAACAGAGCACACCAGTCTGTTCCGAATTCCAACTCTGTAATTGACTTTGAAAATTCGCCATAAATCGTACAAGTTGAATTCGGACTATTAATTTATATGGGTGAAAAGCTTATTGAATCTAGTTTCTTTCAGAACAAACGGAGTCAAATTCTGAGTTGTAAA
The DNA here is from genome assembly GCA_019671005.1 of Hibiscus mutabilis. Taxonomy (NCBI): domain Eukaryota; kingdom Viridiplantae; phylum Streptophyta; class Magnoliopsida; order Malvales; family Malvaceae; genus Hibiscus; species Hibiscus mutabilis. Next base: position 54,605,996 of record CM033715.1, read on the forward strand.
TTATTTTATATAAACATTTCTTTGAAGGTAGTGTGATATGCCAGAAAATGAGAATTAATATATTTTGTATCTAAGGTTAATTAGTAAGCTTGAAAGGGGTTAATGGAAGTTCAAATTGGTCACTAAGGACCATAATGAGTTTTTGAACAATTCAAGGAAGGAAGGAAATTTTGGAAATTCTGTATATTTGAATGATTAGATTTGATAGCATGTTTGAGAAATTGTTAGATTTGAATCTAACAATTTGTTGTTTACATTCATGTGATTGATGAAGTTTGATCCGAATCAAAAGAGGGTTCGAGGTACTATGAAAGAAAGGATCGAATAGAGCTTAGTGAGGCAAGCTAATAAATTGCCCAGGTGAGTGCATTTATATGTTTTGAAATGTATTTTAGTATACTTTTAAGAATTTTATTTACTCGATTTTATTGAAATGATAACATGGTTTCTGTATAAGTTATATGATGTTTTACAAGCAAAGGAAAAAGGTTTGTATATGATAGAGTATGAACTGCCTTATTATGTTCTATTATGGCAAGTTATTACTGAATAATGGTGATATATGAATCATTTACAAAATGATAATTTACAAGTTATTGATATGGATTTATTGCCCAAGTTTATGATAGAGAGTTACAGTATAGTAGCATGCCATTAGAGGTCTAGCAATATGAGATTGCGTGTAGCTACACACCGATCTTCGAATCTATATGTTTACCGGCACTTTATGTGTCTATATATTTTCGACACTTTACGTGTCTACAAGTTATTGTCACTCGGTGACTAGTACTCAAGGAGTGCCGACCTTGCATACTTAAGTTTCTCTCTATACATAAAATTATATTATAGAGAGTTAATTATAGTGGCATGCCATTAGAGATCTAGCAGTTTGGGACTACGTGTAGCTACACACCGATCTTGGGATCTATATGTTTACTGAAACTTATGTGCCTATATGATGCTGACACTTATGTGTCTATATGATATCGACACTCATGTGTTTATATGATGTCGACACTTATGTGTCTATATGATATCGACACTTATGTGTCTATATGATGCCGACACTTATGTGTCAGTATGTTACCGCACTTTATGTGTCTATATGTTTATCGTCACTTCAGTGACTAGTACTCTGGGAGCATCGATCTCGCATACTTAAGTTTCTCTCTATATAAAATTCTTGGGATAAAGGTATAAAGAATTGGTATAGGTAATCTTAATATGATTCAAAAGGGAAACAAGAAATTTTTTGAGAATATTGAATTGACTTACCATGCCTAACATATGTATATGAGATGTTGATTTTTATAGGTTACATGACAAAGGAAAAATTTTGATATATGTTAGTACATGTGAGGTAACTTATGTTATTAGGCATGAAAATGGTAAGTAAGTTAAACTTAAAAGTTTAACATTAATGGTAAGTAGTGATATGATGTTAAAGGAATAGAACAAACACATTCATTAGCTTGTAACATGATATATATGTTCATGCATTGAGGTATAAATGACATATTATAATAAATGAACAAACAAGAAAATATTATGATATTAGCATATAGTGAATTATCACTAATGCAACATAAAAGTTAATGCATTGACATATATCATGCTATATAAATGTAGCCATAAAGTTTAATAAGTTTAAATTATTATTAATTTTGTTTATTGCCTCACTAAATGAAAACTTAGCGTGTGTTTGATTCACACGTAGGTTAAGATGGAGTACTTGAAGAGGAGTTGAGCATATTGATCAAGCTTCAATCTGCAAAACATCAGTAAGATATTCTAGCTTATGATAATCTCTAGTGGGCATGTAATTATTTATCCGCTGGTAGTATATGATGCATTAAATTAGATTAAACGATAGATAATTGATCAGTTTTAATGATGAATCATATATGGATAAAGTAAGCTAAGGTATTAGTAATATGAAAGAATAAACTAAAGTAGAACGAAAGCTTACTTTGTTAATATGAGTAATCGGTAAGCTTAAAAAGGTAGTAAATCGTGTTTAATCAGTTTAAATTTTTATTTATCGATAATCGCATAAGGATTTTAAAATCAAGAAAGGGTATAGGCCGTGAACCTATTTTTCACCCCGAATTTCATTATCGTTTTAATAACTGACTAATTTGTTTTACAAACTAATTCAGGGTCGAAATTAGCCAACTACACATAAGTTATGATTTCAAGAAAACCGAGAAAAAGGTTAGATTAATAAAGACAAGATTTATATGTATAAAAAATTATTATGAGTCAGGATTTCTTTAAACGAATTCGTAACATCTTTAATGTATATTTGGTCTACGAGTATACATTAAGGGTGTTACATTTAATGGTATCAGAGCAAAGGTTTAGCCGGTTCTGGATGCTAAACCAAGATTGATATGAATTTGTTATTAAGTACATGCCCCTAGGATATCATATTACTGATGTGCTGATTGTATGACTTGATGTTGCTCCTCATTAGTATAAGATGGAATGAGACTAGAATAAGGAAAGTAAAACGATGATGGATTTCATCAATTGACGAATCTTGGAGGTCAAGAAATGAACCATAGAGAATATGATACAATGAAATAAGCATGAAAGTTAGCTGATACTAAGGATTGAAGTTATGATGAAAATAACTTAGTAGTATCTCATTATAAGATGTTTGTACTATCAGTACATATAAGGGGAGAATTAGAAAGTTAAGTAGTGATACTACTTTGAGATGGTTAGAAAAGAAGCTAAGAAGAATTGATCTCATTAAGAGAGGAATCACAAGATTGAAAAAGTCACTTGGGAAATTGAAAGAAATTGAAGGAGCAATATCTGCAAATGTTTGAAACTAGTATGTGTTGAATATTAGACGAATAATTTTCTTAAAGGGGGAAGAATTGTAATATCCCAAATTTTTGGCTAGTGACCAAAATGTAAATTTTGAAAGTTTTGTGGTTAAAGTATAAACTTTGGATAAGTTTGGGAAGTAAAGTGTAAATTTCCCCAATAAGTAATTTTATTTAGTATTAGAGTGAATCGGATCGAAATAAGTACCTTGATATTGGTTTTAATAATTAAGATGCAGTAAAAGGTACCAAATTTGGATCGAATAAAATTATTAAGCGTGCTCAGTCCAGGGAAATATTAGGATGGGTGACCTTCGGGAAGGTCCCATAAAAGTGTTTTTGATCGATATTTTGGACTTAGTAAAAGTAGAGAATATTCGTATGGATTATCGATAAAGGAATTCTAAGAGAAATTTTATTCTATGAAGATTTTCAATAAGTATCGAGAAAATAGAATGAGTTAAGAAAATTCAGTCTAAGATCTTAGGAAAGGAAAATTTTATGAGATGATATTGTGGATTTCCCAAATATGGAAATATAGAATTATTGGAATAAATCCGACAGCTCGATAAAGGTAAAATCGCAGTAGAAGTATTTTATGAATATCGGGAAATCAAATCGAACTAAAATTTCAGAGGCTGATCCAAAAGCCATGGAAAAGTCATAAAATATTATTTTATGAATATTTTATTACAGTTGGTTGGATTCCAACTAGAATTAGTTGAATTTTTACAAGAATGGCAAACTAGTAAATAAAAACTTGTTGGAGGGCAAATTGGTCATTTGGCCCTAATGGCAATTTTAAAATATTTAAAACGTTATAACGGCAATTTTGGAAAGATGAAATGGAAGATTAAATCTTGGCCCTTGATTGATGATAAAATCAATCTCAACCATTGGATAAAAGGGTAAAATTGTAATTTCACTATTAAATGAATTTAATAGTTATATATGTAAAATAATGGTGCCAAAAAACATGAGAGCTAGGGAAAGAAAGAAAAATTTGTTCAAGCTCAATTCAAGCCCCAAAACTCGATTTTTAGGTAATCTCTTCAACTTCAAAGTTGTTCTGCTCTTCAAGCTCTATCTTTTGATATCAATAATTCATGGAATTCATGCTTGATTGATGAGAATTTACATGAGAAAGAAATTAGGGTTTATGGATCAAATGGGGCTTTTGAGATTTTATGATTCCATGATTGAATTCAAGTTGAAATCAAGTTAGTATGATGTTAAAATCAAGATATTGAGTTGGGATTTAAGTTCTACATGTTTTGATTTTTATGAAGATGATTAGGGTTTATGGATTCAAGTTTAATTTAGGGTTTGTAATGTTAAATTAATGATCTAGTAAGCTTGAATTCTTATTTGGAAGCAAAACCCTAAGTTAAAGGTATATAGACCATTTTGGCAAGTTTAAAAGTTAGAGGACCAAATCTGATTTTTATGATTATGGTGTGTATTTATGTTATTAATGATGTTAGAGGCATGAAATTGAAGTTAGAATATTAAATTGATGTTGAATCGAATTAGTGACCATTTTGACAAATGGTCAAAGTTAAGTGACCAAATTGAAAATGAAGTTTTGTATGGGGGATAAATCTAATTTTTAGTTGTAATGGTGGAGTTAAGGTAGTAATGTTGAATTGAGAACTAATTTGCAAAGTTAAGAAGCTTGAATCCTTATCTTTGCATTTTAGTGACTATTTTGTCAAAGAAAGAAAATAATGGAGAACTATTTTGAATAATTATTTGGTGAAGAAGGTGATGAGTTGGTGGTTTAAAGCAAGCAATTGGACTAAATTGAAAAGTAGAAAAGTAAGGATAAAAATTTGAAGTTTATTTATGGAAGCTGTGTAGAAAACTGGATTATGACAGTAAGTTTGAAAATTCACCATAAATTCTACAAAAAATGGCTAGATGGTAAATTTTATACTGATGTAAAGATTTGTTCGTCTAGTTTCGTTTAAAACAAACAGATACTGATTTTGAGTTCCGAGTCAAAAGATATGAATTTTTAAGTGACGAAAGGTCAGAAAACAGAGCTCCAGTCTATTTCGAATTCCAGCTCTGTAATTGACTTTGAAAATTCTCCATAAATCGTACAAGTTGAATTTTGACTATTAATTTATATGGGTGAAAAGCTTATTGAATCTAGTTTCTTTCAGAACAAACGAAGTCGAATTCCGAGTTGTAAATTATTTTATAGAAATATTTATTTGAAGTTAGTGCAATCTACCAGAAAATGAGAATTAATATATTTTGTATCTAAGGTTAATTAGTAAGCTTGAAAGGGGTTAATGGAAGTTCAAATTGGTCACAAAGGACCATAATGAGTTTTTGAACAATTCAAGGAATGAAGGAAATTTTGGAAATTTTGTATTTTGAATGATTAGATTTGATAGCATGTTTGAGAAATTGTTAGATTTGAATCTAACAATTTGTTGTTTACATTCATGTGATTAATGAAGTTTGATTCGAATCAAAAGAGGGTTCGAGGTAATATGAAAGAAAGGATCGAATAGAGCTTAGTGAGGCAAGCTAATAAATGGCCTAGGTGAGTGCATTTATATGTTTTGAAATGTATTTTAGCATACTTTTAAGAATTTTATTTACTTGATTTTATTGAAATGATAACATGGTTTTTGTATAAGTTATATGATGTTTTACAAGCAAAGGAAAAAGGTTTGTATATGATAGAGTATGAACTGCCTTATTATGTTCTATTATGGCAAGTTATTACAATAATGGTGATATGAATCATTTACAAAATGATAATTTACAAGTTATTGATATGGATTTATTGCCCAAGTTTATGATAGAAAGTTACAGAGATAGTAGTATGCCATTAGAGGTCTAGTAATATGAGATTGCGTGTAGCTACACACCGATCTTGAATCTATATGTTTACCGCACTTTATGTGTCTATATATTTTCGACACTTTACGTGTCTACAAGTTATTGTCACTTCGGTGACTAGTACTCAAGGAGTACCGACCTTACATACTTAAGTTTCTCTCTATACATAAAATTATATTATAGAGAGTTAATTATAGTGGCATGCCATTAGAGATCTAGCAGATTTGGGACTACGTGTAGCTACACACCGATCTTGGGATCTATATGATTACTCAAACTTATGTGCCTATATAATGCCGACACTTATGTGTCTATATGATATCGACACTCATGTGTTATATGATGTCGTCACTTATGTGTCTATATGATATCGACACTTATGTGTCTATATGATGCTTGACACTTATGTGTCTATATGTTACCGACACTTTATGTGTCTATATGTTTATCGTCACTTCAGTGACTAGTACTCTGGGAGCATCGATCTCGCATACTTAAGTTTCTCTCTATATAAAATTCTTGGGATAAAGGTATAAAGAATTGTATAGGTAATCTTAATATGATTCAAAAGGGAAACAAGAAATTTTTTGAGAATATTGAATTGACTTACCATGCCTAACATATGTATATGAGATGTTGATTTTTAACATGACAAATAAAAATTTTGATATATGTTAGTACATGTGAGGTAACTTATGTTATTAGGCATGAAAATGGTAAGTAAATTAAACTTAAAAGTTTAACATTAATGGTAAGTAGTGATATGATGTTAAAGGAATAGAACAAAAACACATTCATTAGCTTGTAACATGATATATATGTTCATGCATTGAGGTATAAATGACATATTATAATAAATGAACAAACAAGAAAATATTATGATATTAGCATATAGTGAATTATCACTAATGCAACATAAAAGTTAATGCATTGACATATATCATGCTATATAAATGTAGCCATAAAGTTTAATAAGTTTAAATTATTATTAATTTTGTTTATTGCCTCACTAAATGAAAACTTAGCGTGTGTTTGATTCACACGTAGGTTAAGATGGAGTACTTGAAGAGGAGTTGAGCATATTGATCAAGCTTCAATCTGCAAAACATCAGTAAGATATTCTAGCTTATGATAATCTCTAGTGGGCATGTAATTATTTATCCGTCGGTAGTATATGATGCATTAAATTAGATTAAACGATAGATAATTGATCAGTTTAATGATGAATCATATATGGATAAAGTAAGCTAAGGTATTAGTAATATGAAAGAATAAACTAAAGTAGAAAGGAAGCTTACTTTGTTAATATGAATAATCGGTAAGCTTAAAAAGGTAGTAAAAATCGTGTTTAATCGGTTTAAATTTTTATTTATCGATAATCGCATAAGGATTTTAAAATCAAGAAAGATCCTAGGCCGTGAACCTATTTTTCACCCCGAATTTCATTATCGTTTTAATAATCGACTAATTTGTTTTACAAACTAATTCAGGGTCGAAATTAGCCAACTACACATAAGTTATGATTTCAAGAAAACCGAAAAGGTTAGATTAATAAAGACAAGATTTATATGTATAAAAATTATTATGAGTCGATTTCTTTAAACGAATTCGTTCTTTAATGTATATTTGGTCTACGAGTATACATTAACATCTTTAATGGTATCTAGCAAAGGTTTATTCGGATGCTAAACCAAGATTGATATGAATTTGTTATTAAGTACATGCCCCTAGGATATCATATTACTGATGTGCTGATTGTATGACTTGATGTTGCTCCTCATTAGTATAAGATGGAATGAGACTAGAATAAGGAAAGTAAAACGATGATGGATTTCATCAATTGACGAATCTTGGAGGTCAAGAAATGAACCATAGAGAATATGATACAATGAAATAAGCATGAAAGTTAGCTGATACTAAGGATTGAAGTTATGATGAAAATAACTTAGTAGTATCTCATTATAAGATGTTTGTACTATCAGTACATATAAGGGGAGAATTAGAAAGTTAAGTAGTGATACTACTGAGATGGTTAGAAAAGAAGCTAAGAAGAATTGATCTGTTAAGAGAGGAATCACAAGATTGAAAAAGTCACTTGGGAAATTGAAAGAAATTGAAGGAGCAATATCTGCAAATGTTTGAAACTAGTATGTGTTGAATATTAGACGAATAATTTTCTTAAAGGGGGAAGAATTGTAATATCCCAAATTTTTGGCTAGTGACCAAAATGTAAATTTTGAAAGTTTTGTGGTTAAAGTATAAACTTTGGATAAGTTTGGGAAGTAAAGTGTAAATTTCCCCAATAAGTAATTTTATTTAGTATTAGAGTGAATCGGATCGAAATAAGTACCTTGATATTGGTTTTAATAATTAAGATGCAGTAAAAGGTACCAAATTTGGATCGAATAAAATTATTAAGCGTGTTTCACCCCGAGGAAATATTAGGATGGGTGACCTTCGGGAAGGTCCCATAAAAGTGTTTTTGATCGATATTTTGGACTTAGTAAAAGTAGAGAATATTCGTATGGATTATCGATAAAGGAATTCTAAGAGAAATTTTATTCTATGAAGATTTTCAATAAGTATCGAAAAATAGAATGAGTTAAGAAAATTCAGTCTAAGATCTTAGGAAAGGAAAATTTTATGAGATGATATTGTGGATTTCCCAAATATGGAAATATAGAATTATTGGAATAAATCCGACAGCTCGATAAAGGTAAAATCGCAGTAGAAGTATTTTATGAATATCGGGAAATCAAATCGAACTAAAATTTCAGAGGCTGATCCAAAAGCCATGGAAAAGTCATAAAATATTATTTTATGAATATTTTATTACAGTTGGTTGGATTCCAACTAGAATTAGTTGAATTTTTACAAGAATGGCAAACTAGTAAATAAAAACTTGTTGGAGGGCAAATTGGTCATTTGGCCCTAATGGCAATTTTAAAATATTTAAAACGTTATAACGGCAATTTTGGAAAGATGAAATGGAAGATTAAATCTTGGCCCTTGATTGATGATAAAATCAATCTCAACCATTGGATAAAAGGGTAAAATTGTAATTTCACTATTAAATGAATTTAATAGTTATATATGTAAAATAATGGTGCCAAAAAACATGAGAGCTAGGGAAAGAAAGAGAAAATTTGTTCAAGCTCAATTCAAGCCCCAAAACTCGATTTTTAGGTAATCTCTTCAACTTCAAAGTTGTTCTGCTCTTCAAGCTCTATCTTTTGATATCAATAATTCATGGAATTCATGCTTGATTGATGAGAATTTACATGAGAAAGAAATTAGGGTTTATGGATCAAATGGGGCTTTTGAGATTTTATGATTCCATGATTGAATTCAAGTTGAAATCAAGTTAGTATGATGTTAAAATCAAGATATTGAGTTGGGATTTAAGTTCTACATGTTTTGATTTTTATGAAGATGATTAGGGTTTATGGATTCAAGTTTAATTTAGGGTTTGTAATGTTAAATTAATGATCTAGTAAGCTTGAATTCTTATTTGGAAGCAAAACCCTAAGTTAAAGGTATATATAGACCATTTTGGCAAGTTTAAAAGTTAGAGGACCAAATCTGATTTTTATGATTATGGTGTGTATTTATGTTATTAATGATGTTAGAGGCATGAAATTGAAGTTAGAATATTAAATTGATGTTGAATCGAATTAGTGACCATTTTGACAAATGGTCAAAGTTAAGTGACCAAATTGAAAATGAAGTTTTGTATGGGGGATAAATCTAATTTTTAGTTGTAATGGTGGAGTTAAGGTAGTAATGTTGAATTGAGAACTAATTTGCAAAGTTAAGAAGCTTGAATCCTTATCTTTGCATTTTAGTGACTATTTTGTCAAAGAAAGAAAATAATGGAGAACTATTTTGAATAATTATTTGGTGAAGAAGGTGATGAGTTGGTGGTTTAAAGCAAGCAATTGGACTAAATTGAAAAGTAGAAAAGTAAGGATAAAAATTTGAAGTTTATTTATGGAAGCTGTGTAGAAAACTGGATTATGACAAAGAAGTTTGAAAATTCACCATAAATTCTACAAAAAATGGCTAGATGGTAAATTTTATACTGATGTAAAGATTTGTTCGTCTAGTTTCGTTTAAAACAAACAGATACTGATTTTGAGTTCCGAGTCAAAAGATATGAATTTTTAAGTGACGAAAGGTCAGAAAACAGAGCTCCAGTCTATTTCGAATTCCAGCTCTGTAATTGACTTTGAAAATTCTCCATAAATCGTACAAGTTGAATTTTGACTATTAATTTATATGGGTGAAAAGCTTATTGAATCTAGTTTCTTTCAGAACAAACGAAGTCGAATTCCGAGTTGTAAATTATTTTATAGAAATATTTATTTGAAGTTAGTGCAATCTACCAGAAAATGAGAATTAATATATTTTGTATCTAAGGTTAATTAGTAAGCTTGAAAGGGGTTAATGGAAGTTCATATTGGTCACAAAGGACCATAATGAGTTTTTGAACAATTCAAGGAATGAAGGAAATTTTGGAAATTTTGTATTTTCGAATGATTAGATTTGATAGCATGTTTGAGAAATTGTTAGATTTGAATCTAACAATTTGTTGTTTACATTCATGTGATTAATGAAGTTTGATTCGAATCAAAAGAGGGTTCGAGGTAATATGAAAGAACGGATCGAATAGAGCTTAGTGAGGCAAGCTAATAAATGGCCTAGGTGAGTGCATTTATATGTTTTGAAATGTATTTTAGCATACTTTTAAGAATTTTATTTACTTGATTTTATTGAAATGATAACATGGTTTTTGTATAAGTTATATGATGTTTTACAAGCAAAGGAAAAAGGTTAGTATATGATAGAGTATGAACTGCCTTATTATGTTCTATTATGGCAAGTTATCACTGAATAATGGTGATATGAATCATTTACAAAATGATAATTTACAAGTTATTGATATGGATTTATTGCCCAAGTTTATGATAGAAAGTTACAGTATAGTAGTATGCCATTAGAGGTATAGTAGTCTGGGACTGCGTGTAGCTACACACCGATCTTCAGATCTATATGTTTACCGGCACTTTATGTGTCTATATGTTTTCGGTACTTTACGTGTCTACAAGTTATTGTCACTTCGGTGACTAGTACTCAAGGAGTACCGACCTTACATACTTAAGTTTCTCTCTATACATAAAATTATATTATAGAGAGTTACAGTATAGTGGCATGCCATTAGAGGTCTAGCAGTTTCGGACTGCGTGTAGCTACACACCGATCTTCGGATCTATATGATTACTGGCACTTATGTGCCTATATAATGCCGACACTTATGTGTCTATATGATATCGACACTCATGTGTCTATATGATGTCGTCACTTATGTGTCTATATGTTATCGACACTTATGTGTCTATGTGATGCTGACACTTATGTGTCTATATGCTACCGACACTTTATGTGTCTATATGTTTATCGTCACTTCGGTGACTAGTACTCTGGGAGTACCGATCTCGCATACTTAAGTTTCTCTCTATATAAAATTCTTGGGCTAAAGGTATAAAGAATTAGTATAAGTAATCTTAATATGATTCAAAAGGGAAAGAAGAAATTTTTTGAGAATATTGAATTGACTTACCATGCCTAACATATGTATATGAGATATTAACATGATATATAAATTTTGATATATGTTAGTACATGTGAGGTAACTTATGTTATTAGGCATGAAAATGGTAAGTAAATTAAACTTAAATGTTTAACATTAATGGTAAGTAGTGATATGATGTTAAAGGAATAGAACAAGCACAGTCATTAGCTTGTAACATGATATATATGTTCATGCATTGAGGTATAAATGACATATTATAATAAATGAACAAACAAGAAAATATTATGATATTAGCATATAGTGAATTATCACTAATGCAACATAAAAGTTAATGCATTGGCATATATCATGCTATATAAATGTAGTCATAAAGTTTAATAAGTTTAAATTATTATTAATTTTGTTTATTGCCTCACTAAATGAAAACTTAGCATGTGTTTGATTCACACGTAGGTTAAGATAGAGTACTTGAAGAGGAGTTGAGCATATTGATCAAGCTTCAATCTGCAAAACATCAGTAAGATATTCTAGCTTATGATAATCTCTAGTGGGCATGTAATTATTTATCCGTCGGTAGTATATGATGCATTAAATTAGATTAAACGATAGATAATTGATCAGTTTAATGATGAATCATATATGGATAAAGCAAGCTAAGGTATTAGTAATATGAAAGAATAAACTAAAGTAGAAAGGAAGCTTACTTTGTTAATATGAATAATCAGTAAGCTTAAAAAGGTAGTAAATCGTGTTTAATCAGTTTAAATTTTTATTTATCGGTAATCGTATAAGGATTTTGAAATGAAGAAAGATCCTAGGCCGTGAACCTATTTTTCACCCCGAATTGCATTATCGTTTTAATAACTGACTAATATGTTTTACAAACTAATTCAGGGTCGAAATTAGCCAACTACACATAAGTTATGATTTCAAGAAAATCGAGAAAAGGGTTAGATTAATAAAGACAAGATTTATATGTATAAAAAATTATTATGAGTCAGGAGTTCTTTAAACGACTCCATAACATCTTTAATCTATATTCGGTCTACATGCCCCTAGGATATCATATTACTGATGTGCTGATTGTATGACTTGATGTTGCTCCTCATTAGTATAAGATGGAATGAGACTAGAATAAGGAATGTAAAACGATGATGGATTTCGTCAATTGACGAATCTTGGACGTCAAGAAATGAACCATAGCGAATATGATACAATGAAACAAGTATGGAAGTTAGCTCATCCTAAGGATTGAAGTTATGATGAAAATAACTCAGAAGTATCTCATTATAAGATGTTTGTACTATCAGTACATATAAAGGGAGAATTGGAAAGTTAAGTAGTGATACTACTGAGATGGTTAGAAAAGAAGCTAAGAAGAATTGATCTATTAAGAGATTATATTTGAAGTGCTGAGGATGAATCACAAGATTGAAAAAGTCACTTGGGAAATTGAAAGAAATTTAAGGAGCAGTATCTGCAAATGTTTGAAACTGGTATGATGTTAAAATCATGATATTGAGTTGGGATTTAAGTTCTACATGTTTTGATGTTTATGAAGATGATTAGGGTTTATGGATTCAAGTTTAATTTAGGGTTTGTATTGTTGAATTAATGATCTAGTAAGCTTGAATTGTTATTTGGAAGTAAAACCCTAAGTTAAACGTATAGGGACCATTTTGGCAAGTTTAAAAGTTAGAGGACCAAATCCAATTTTTATGATTCTGGTGTGTAATTATGTTATTAATGATGTTAGAGACATGAAATTGAAGTTAGAATTTTAAATTGATGTTGAATCGAATTAGTGACCATTTTGACAAATTGTCAAAGTTAAGTGACCAAATCAAAAATGAAGTTTTTTATGGGGGCTAAATCTGATTTTTAGTTGTAATGATGGAGTTAAGGTAGTAATGTTGAATTAAGGACTAATTTGCAAAGTTAAGAAGCTTGAATCTTTATCTTTGCATTTTAGTGACTATTTTGTCAAAGAATGAAAAATAAGGGAGAACTATTTTGAATAATTATTTGGTGAAGAAGGTGATGAGTTGGTGGTTTAAAGCATGTAATTGGACTAAATTGCAAAGTAGAGAAGTAAGGAGAAGTTAGTATAAAAATTTGAAGTTTATTTATGAAAGTTGTGTAGAAAACTAGATTATGGCAATAAGTTTGAAAATTCACCATAAATTCTACAAAATTAGCTATGTAACACCTTTACTAGTATTTAATACCCAACACTAGTATAGAGTGTCACCTGATTCCTTAACCACTATTCATAATAGTTATATGCTATAGAAATGACGATTTATCATTTTTCCCTTTTACGTGTAACAATAGTTACTAATTTTTGACCAATCAATTTAACTCCGATTCTAGGCAGCAACTTAGCAGTTTATTACTACAATCAATAAATAACATAACTGCCTAAAAACCGCCCGAAATAGAAAATTATTTCGACTATTCTAAAAATCCATTTTCTAATATTTACCCGATTTTTATTACTAGAAAATCTATTAAACCATCACCAATATTAATAAAACTATCCATCAACCATTAACCACATATCTAGGTATAATTTATTACGAACATATCTAAATTAATTCAAAACGAGCTACTAATAACCTATACATGCCAACTAGCAACATCAAAACGCATTCAAGGATATCATGACCAATGCTGTTTATTTTTCTTCCTAATAATGATGCCTGTTATTCCTTACTCCGATCTTTGTTCTTACCTACGCATGAAAATCATCATACGCTAAGTATATACTTAATGAAGCAATTATAACAATTAATGCAATACAACCTGATTTAATCTCATGTCAAGATAATAATAACCGTGCGTTGTGATCATTATATACATATATTCTTATTTCCTTATGTTAATCATGTATTAACATAATATAACCGGATATAAAATCCTACCAACAAGCTTGCCATTTACTCCGAGAGTTCATATACTCTCTAAATTATTTACCATTTATCCAATAAATTATTATCCAAAGTAGTATTGAGGACTTTGAGCACACGAGATAAAACTGCATAAAATAGTTAATAAATATAAGGTTGTCCTCCTCTGCACATCACATTAGGATGAGCTAACCATTCTGCACATTAGGTTGTGCTGACCACACTGCACTTTAGGTTGTGCTAACCACACTGCACATTAGGTTGTGCTAACCATTCTGCACATTAGGTTGTGCTGACCACACTGCACATTAAGTTGTGCTAACCATTCCGCACATTAGGTTGTGCTAACCATACTGCACATTAGGTTGTGCTGACCACACTGCACTTTAGGTTGTGCTGACCACACTGCACATTAGGTTGTGCTAACCATTCTGCACATTAGGTTGTGCTGACCACACTCAACATTAAGTTGTGCTAACCATTCTGCACATTAGGTTGCGCTGACCATACTGCACATTAGGTTGTGCTGACCATTCTATACATTAGGTTGTGCTGACCACACTGCACATTAGGTTGTGCTAACCATTCTGCACATCAGGTTGTGCTGACCATACTGCACATTAGGTTGTTACCATCCTGCACATTAGGCTATGCTGACCACACTGCACATTAGATTGTGCTAACCATTCTCGAAGTGTTAAGTACTAACACTATAGGGCTCCCCGGATAATTATGCACCGAAGTTCTTCCCGCACATTTATAAGGCTGTGCTTACCATAATGCCCGCACATTTATAAGGTTGTGCTTACCATAATGCACGTACATTTATAAGGCTATGCTTACCATACACTAAATGTACTTTTAACACTGTAATACCCGCACAAAATGCTAAACTGATATATTCTATAGCATTCCAACCGTACCCTGCCCATCAATAACTTATTTGGGCATATAATTTATATCCATATCTTTTAACTTGGAACTTCTGAAATTAACTTCGTTTGTTGGAAACGAAACTAGACAACCATATCTTTACATAGGTATAAGATTCATCATCTACCAATTCTAATAAAATTTATGGCAGTTTATTAAACTTACTGCCACAATTCGAATCCAACACAACTTCCATAATTAATTTTTTAAATATTCTAGCATCCCCTTATTACTCTTATTCTAAACATTTACCAATTGTTCACTATGGTTCTTAGTGACCATTTTGAACATTAAATAATTGTTCAAGCTCAATTTAGAGCAATTTCCATTACTATTAACTCATTTTGGAATAATATCTATTTAATTCTTAAACTTTATAAAAATGACATTTTGGTCACTACCCCACATTTGTACATTAAATTCATGTACAAGCTAACTATTTATTTAGTTCTAACCTTTCTAGAAATTTTCCTTTGACTTTCCAGCTTTGACTAATTTAATCATTCACTAAAATTTTTATTTCAAAATATTTCAAAATGGTCCATCACATTTCTTTTCTTGTCATTTTAATTCTTTTAACTTCATATCATGCTTGAAACATCATTTCTATCAAATAATCATCAATTCAAATTTAATTCTTTATTTTTCTCAAATTGCCGAATTGATCTCTCTACTTCCAAAATTTTCCATTTTGGTCCCTAATCATCAATTCATGCTATTTTGATCATAATTCATCAATTCAAATGCTACAATAAATATTCAATAATTTCCCCTAATTTCTCCAACAATTTGAATTAGTCACTAAAATTTCAACTTTGGGAAATTATTTAATCTAACATCATAATCAAGCTTACAACATCATATTCTATTCAATTCCATCCTCAATTTAATTCCCTAACCAAAAACCCCAAATTCTTAGCGTTAGGGTTTATAACTTCAAACAAGAAATTAATCTAAATTCAAGCTTGATTTCATGTCTATATTATCAATTCTACACAATACTACTCCAATTCCATCATATTCTATCAAAATCATAATCATCCTCATCCATGTACATGAACCTACTTGACCTTTATCATGCATAAATACTATCAAAATGAAGAGAATCAAGCATAAATCACTTTACCTTAATTAATTTTGCTTGAAACTTGCCTTGATTCTTCAATTTCTGGCTTGAAAGTTTTCTTTCCCCTTTTTTTCTCTAGTTTTGAACAGCCCATGGATGAGATAAGATGATATTTTTTATCTCTCCTTTTATTAATCCACATGTCATAATTAAATGAATATTAAATTCATTTAATTAGTGAATTTACTAATTTACCCTTTTTATCCAATGGCCAAGATTTAATCTTATCAAAAATCAATGGCCAAGATCAAATCCATGTGTTTTTCACCTTTCAAAATTGCCCTCAAATTTTTAAAATATTTCAAAAATGCCATCCATGGCAAATGTCCAATTTGCCCTCCAACTAGACTTTATTTACTAACAAGACTTGAAATTTGCCATTCCTTTAAAATCTAACTAAATCTAGTTAGAATCCAACCAAATGTAATAAAATATTAATAAAATAATATTTTATGAATTTTCCATAATTTCTTGGAACTGTCTTTAAAATTTCAGTTCGATCTGATATACCGATAATTACCGGGAAATTTTATCGGATGCATTTCCTCTTAGAAATCTTATCTCCACAATCCATATCGAATATTATTGACTTAAAATAAATCCTTGTTATCAGTCAAAATATTGAATATAAGACCTTCCCATTAGGTCACCTATCCCTAAACTGATCTGGTTTGAGCACACTTAACGATTTATTTCAATCCAAAAATTCTAATAATATAAGCCTCGTATGAAAAATCCGGGTAACATGAAAATGCCACTCTCGGGGGTGAACTATTCATTTACGGGGTTAACTTACATAACTTTTGGAAATTATACTTTGGTCCCTAAACTTTTCAAAAGTTCACACTTTAACCCCTAAACTTTCAAAAATTATATTTTGGTCACTAGTAAAAAAAATTGGGATATTACAATTCCTCCCCTCTTAAGAAAATTCATCCTCGAATTTTCATTATGTACTTAGTTCACACATAATCTCAATGATCCATATTTCTTTTTCACAAACAGGATTGGAGCTCCCCAAGGTGATAACTAGATCGTATAAAATGTCGATCTAATAATTCTTGTAACTGAGTTTTCAACTCTTTAAGCTCTTCAAGAGTCATCCTGTAAATTGCCATCGATATTGGTGTTGTTCCAGGAAGCACATCAATACCGGATTCCACCTTTCAATTGGCAGGTAATCTTGAAAATTCATCTCGAAAGACATCTGGAAATTTTCGTACCGTTAGTATATTTTCCAGATTTATTTTTGATTCTTGAGCACTTATCAGATTGCTCATATTGTTTGGCCTTTCGTCTACAAATATAATTTTAAGCCATCTTGTTTCTTTAAGATAAACCTTTTTAAATCGGCATTCAATAATAGCATTATATACCGATAACCAATCTATTCTAAGAATAACTTCAAACTCTTGGAAAGGTAATTCCCACATAATCTGCTTTGGAGGGACTTGTGTAGTGATTGCATTCAACCACTCATACTAGTTTGCCCCATCAATAGATACACTATTCCCTCTAATTTTCCTTGTTCACCACAAGGAATTCTGGTCAACATAATTTTGATATCATTCAACCAATTATCAGCAACCATTAAATCTTTATCAGTATCATTCTGAATTTTTGGTGCTTTCATTTCCCTTAATTCCTTTGGAACTAATACTAGCGCTTGCCAATTTATAATGACATCCAACACCCAAGGAAATAAATCTTGATCTCGCACAAACATATTTCTTTGTCGTTGAGCTCATAGCTCTACATTCTACTGAACTTGAGGTGGATTCTGATTCACCCTATTACTTTCCTCTCTTTGCAGGCATATCATACTCGATTGCCTTATGAGATTCCCGATGATCTAACATTGGTTAATGTCACACTCATCTAATATAAGTAAGGAGTAACATATTAAATAACATGCATCATCATATTTCTATACAAATATCAGTATTTTTGACATCCTAGTGGTATGTATATAATTCCGACTCTCTACAAAAACTCAATTCATACCCAGAATCGGCTAAACATGTAGCTCTAATACCAATAAATGTAACACCCTTACTAGTATTTAATACCCAACACTAGTATAGAGTGTCACCTGATTCCTTAACCACTATTCATAATAGTTATATGCTATAGAAATGACGATTTATCATTTTTCCCATTTACGTGTAACAACAGTTACTAATTTTTGACCAATCAATTTAACTCCGATTCTAGGCAGCAACTTAGCAGTTTATTAATACAATCAATAAATACAATAACTTCCTAAAAACCGCCCGAAATAGAAAATTATTTCGACTATTCTAAAAATCCATTTTCTAATATTTACCCGATTTTTATTACTAGAAAATCTATTAAACCATCACCAATATTAATAAAACTATCCATCAACCATTAACCACATATCTAGGTATAATTTATTACGAACATATCTAAATTAATTCAAAACGAGCTACTAATAACCTATACATGCCAATTAGCAACATCAAAATGCATTCATTGATGTCATGACCAATGTTGTTTATTTTTCTTCCTGATAATGATGCCTGCTACTCCTTAATCCGATCTTTGTTCTTACCTACGCATGAAAATCATCATACGCTAAGCATATACTTAATGAAGCAATTATAACAATTAATGCAATACAACCTGATTTAATCTCATGTCAAGGTAATAATAACCGTGCGTTGTGATCATTATATACATATATTCTTATTTCCTTATGTTAATCATGTATTAACATAATATAACCGGATATAAAATCCTACCAACATGCTTTCCATTTACTCCGAGAGTTCATATACTCTCTAAATTATTTACCATTTATCCAATAAATTATTATCCAAAGTAGTCTTGAGGACTTTGAGCACACGAGATAAAACTGCATAAAAGTGCTAATAAATATAAGGTTGTCCTCCTCTGCACATCACATTAGGATGTGCTAACCATTCTGCACATTAGATTGTGCTGACCACACTACACTTTAGGTTGTGCTAACCACACTGCACATTAGGTTGTGCTAACCATTATGCACATTAGGTTGTGCTGACCACACTGCACATTAAGTTGTGCTAACCATTCTGCACATTAGGTTGTGCTAACCATACTGCACAACAGGTTGTGCTGACCACACTGCACTTTAGGTTGTACTAACCACATTGCACATTAGGTTGTGCTAACCATTTTGCACATTAGGTTGTGCTGACCACACTGCACATTAAGTTGTGCTTACCATTCTGCACATTAGGTTGTGCTGACCATACTGCACATTAGGTTGTGCTGACCATTCTACACATTAGGCTGTGCTGACCACACTGCACATTAGGTTGTGTTAACCATTATGCACATTAGGTTGTGCTGACCATACTACACATTAGGTTGTGCTGACCATTTTGCACATTAGGCTATGCTGACCACACTACACATTAGGTTGTGCTAACCATTCTCGAAGTGTTAAGTACTAACACTATAGGGCTTCCCGGATATTTATGCACCAAAGTGCTTCTCGCACATTTATAAGGCTCTGCTTACCATTATGCCCGGACATTTATAAGGTTGTGCTTACCATAATGCACGCACATTTATAAGGCTGTTCTTACCATACACTAAATGTACTTTTAACACTGTAATACCCGCACAAAATGCTAAACCGATATATTCTATAGCATTCCAACCGTACCCTGCCCATCAATAACTTATTTGGGCATATATTTTATATCCATATCTTTTAACTTGAAACTTCTGAAATTAACTTCCGTTTGTTGGAAACGGAACTAGACAACCATATATTTACATTGGTATAAGATTCATCATCTACCAATTCTAATAAAATTTATGGCAGTTTATTAAACTTACTGCCACAATTCAAATCCAACACAACTTCCATAATTAATTTTTTAAATATTTTTGCATCCCCTTATTACTCTTCTTCTAGACATTTACCAATTGTTCACTATGGTTCTTAGTGACCATTTTGAACATTAAATAATTGTTCAAGCTCAATTTAGAGCAATTTCCATTACTATTAACTCATTTTGGAATAATATCTATTTAATTCTTAAACTTTATAAAAGTGACATTTTGGTCACTACCCCACATTTGTACATTAAATTCATGTACAAGCTAACTATTTATTTAGTTCTAACCTTTCTAGAAATTTTCCTTTGACTTTCCAACTTTGACTAATTTAGTCCTTCACTAAAATTTTTATTTCAAAATGGTCCATCACATTTCTTTTCTTGTCATTTTATTTCTTTTAACTTCCTATCATGCTTGAAACATCATTTCTATCAAATAATCATCAATTCAAATTTAATCCTTTATTTTTCTCAAATTGCCGAATTGATCTCTCTACTTCCAAAATTTTCCATTTTGGTCCCTAATCATCAATTCATGCTATTTTGATCATAATTCATCAATTCAAATGCTACAATAAATATTCAATAATTTCCTCTAATTTCTCCAACAATTCGAATTAGTCACTAAAATTTCAACTTTGGGAAATTATTTAATCTAACATCATATTCTATTCAATTCCATCCTCAATTTAATTCCCTAACCAAAATCCCCAAATTTTTAGGGTTAGGGTTTATAACTTCAAACAAGAAATTAATCTAATTTCAAGCTTGATTTCATGTCTGTATCATCAATTCTACACAATACTACTCCAATTCCATCATATTCTATCAAAATCATAATCATCCTCATCCATGTACATGAACGAACTTGACCTTTATCATGCATAAATACTATCAAAATGAAGAGAATCAAGCATAGATCACTTTACCTTAATTAATTTTGCTTGAAACTTGCATTGATTCTTCAATTTTTTGCTTAAAAGTTTTGAAAGTTTTCTTTCCCCCTTTTTTCTCTAGTTTTGAACAGCTCATGGATGAGATAAGATGATATTTTTTTATCTCTCCTTTTATTAATCCACATGTTATAATTAAATGAATATTAAATTCATTTAATTAGTGAATTTACTAATTTACCCTTTTTATCCAATGACCAAGATTTAATCTTATCAAAAATCAATGGACAAGACCAAACCCATGTGTTTTTCACCTTTCAAAATTTCCCTCAAAGTTTTAAAATATTTCAAAAATGCCATCCATGGCAAATGTCCATTTGCCCTCCAACTAGACTTTATTTACTAACAAGACTTGAAATTTGCCATTCCTTTAAAATCTAACTAAATATAGTTAGAATCCAACCAAATGTAATAAAATATTCATAAAATAATATTTTATGAATTTTCCATAATTTCTTGGAATTGTCTTTAAAATTTCAGTTCGATTCGATATACCGATAATTACCGGGAAATTTTATCGGATACACTTCCTCTTAGAAATCTTATCTCCACAATCCATATCGAATATTATTCACTTAAAATAAATCCTTTTTATCAGTCAAAATATTGAATATGGGACCTTCCCATTAGGTCACCCATCCCTGAACTGCTCTAGTTTGAGCACACTTAATAATTTCTTTCGATCCAAAAATTCTAATAATATATGCCTCGTATGAAAAATCCGGGTAAGATGGAAATGCCACTCTCGGGGGTGAACTATTCATTTATGGGGTTAACTTACATAACTTTTGAAAATTACACTTTGGTCCCTAAACTTTTCCAAAGTTCACACTTTAACCCTTAAACTTTCAAAAATTACATTTTGGTCACTAGTAAAAAAATGGGATATTAGAGGCTAGATGGTGAATTTTATACTGATGTAAGGATTTGTTCGTCTAGTTTCGTTTCTGACAAACGGAAACTGATTTCGAGTTCCGAGTCAAAAGATATGAATTTTTAAGTGAGGAAAGGTCAGAAAACAGAGCACCAGTCTGTTCCGAATTCCAGCTCTGTAATTGACTTTGAATATTCGCCATAAATCGTACAAGTTGAATTTGGACTATAAATTTATATGTGTGAAAAGCTTATTGAATCTAGTTTCTTTCAAAACAAACGGAGTCGAATTCCGAGTTGTAAATTATTTTATAGAAACATTTCTTTGAAGGTAGTGCAATCTACCAGAAAATAAGAATTAATATACTTTGTATCTAAGGATAATTAGTAAGCTTGAAAGGGGTTAATGAAAGTTCAAATTGGTCACTAAGGACCGTAATGAGTTTTTCAACAATTCAAGGAAGGTAGGAAATTTTGGAAATTTTGTATATTCGAATGATTAGATTTGATAGCATGTTTGAGAAATTGTTAGATTTGAATCAAAAATTTGTTGTTTACATTCATGTGATTAATGAAGTTTGATCCGAATCAAAAGAGGGTTCGAGGTACTATGAAAGAAGGGATCAAATAGAGCTTAGTGAGGCAAGCTAATAAATGGCCCAGGTGAGTGCATTTATATGTTTTGAAATGTATTTTAGTATACTTTTAAGAATTTTATTTACTTGATTTTATTGAAATGATAACATGGTTTTTGTATAAGTTATATGATGTTTTACAAGCAAAGGAAAAAGGTTAGTAAATGATAGAGTATGAACTGCCTTATTATGTTCTATTATGGCAAGTTATTACTGAATAATGGTGATATATGAATCATTTACAAAAATGATAATTTACAAGTTATTAATATGGATTTATTGCCCAAGTTTATGATAGAGAGTTACAGTATAGTAGCATGCCATTAGAGGTCTAACAGTCTGGGACTGCGTGTAGCTACACACCGATCTTCGGATCTATATGTTTACCGTCACTTTATGTGTCTATATGTTTTCGGCACTTTAAGTGTCTACAAGTTATTGTCACTTCGGTGACTAGTACTCAAGGAGTACCGACCTTGTATACTTAAGTGCTCTCTACACAAAAAATTTTATTATAGAGAGTTACCGTATAGTGGCATGCCATTAGAGGTCTAGCAGTTTGGGACTGCGTGTAGCTACACACCGATCTTTGGATCTATATGTTTACCGGCACTTATGTGCCTATATGATGCCGACACTTATGTGTCTATATGATATCGACACTCATGTGTCTATATGATGTTGACACTTATGTGTCTATATGATGTACACTTATGTGTCTATATGTTACCGACAGTTTATGTGTCTATATGTTTATCGTCACTTCGGTGACTAGTACTCTGGGAGTACCGATCTCGCATACTTAAGTTTCTTTCGATATAAAATTCTCGGGCTAATGGTATAAAGAATTGGTATAAGTAATCTTAATATGATTCAAAAAGGGAAACAAGAAATTTTTTAAGAATATTGAATTGACTTACCATGCCTAACATATGTAAATGAGATGTTGATTTTTTACAGGTTGCATGACAAAGGAAAATTTTTGATATATGTTAGTACATGTGAGGTAACTTATGTTATTAGGCATGAAAATGGTCAGTAAGTTAGACTTAAAAGTTTAACATTAATGGTAAGTAGAGATATGATGTTAAAGGAATAGAACAAGCACATTCATTAGCTTGTAACATGATACATATGTTCATGCATTGAGGTATAAATGACATATTATAATAAATGAACAAACAAGAAAATATTATGATATTAGCATATAGTGAGTTATCACTAATGCAACATAAAAGTTAATGCATTGGCATATATCATGCTATATAAATGTAGCCATAAAGTTTAATAAGTTTAAATTATTATTAATTTTGTTTATTGCCTCACTAAGTGAAAACTTAGCGTGTGTTTGATTCACACGTAGGTTAAGATGGAGTACTTGAAGAGGAGTTGAGCATACTGATCAAGCTTCAATCTGCAAAACATCAGTAAGATATTCTAGCTTATGATAATCTCTAGTGGGCATGTAATTATTTATCCGCTTGTAGTATATGATGCATTAAATTAGATTAAACGATAGATAATTGATCAGTTTTAATGATGAATCATATATGGATAAAGCAAGATAAGGTATTAGTAATATGAAAGAATAAACTAAAGTAGAAAGGAAGCTTACTTTGTTAATATGAATAATCGGTAAGCTTAAAAAGGTAGTAAATCGTGTTTAATCAGTTTAAAATTTTATTTATCGATAATCGCATAAGGATTTTAAAATCAAGAAAGGGCCTAGGTCGTGAACCTATTTTTCACCCTGAATAGCATTATCGTTTTAATAACTGACTAATATGTTTTACAAACTAATTCAAGGTCGAAATTAGCCAATTACACATAAGTTATGATTTCAAGAAAATCGAGAAAAGGGTTAGATTAATAAAGACAAGATTTATATATATAAAAAATGATTATAAGTCAGGATTTCTTTAAAGGACTCCGTAACATCTTTAATGTATATTCGGTCTACAAGTATACGTTAAGGGTGTTACAGCACTCTTCGAAGCCAAAATGATGAATTGGTAAACTTTAAGAAACATGTCGAGAGTGTTGCTTCATACGTGCAGATATTGTCAAGACAAGCCACAAGCCTGTTGGAACAACCAGATATCGAGCTGGAGCACGGAGAAGTCATCACTCGTCTACTTCATGAATTAGCTAATCTAGGAGTTAGGGCTAGCGATTTTTTGTATAAGAAATTATCTTTTCCTTGTATTTGGACCTCCTAGTAAATGAATGTTTCAAAAAAAAACTAGTTCTTGAATATGATTCCTCTTTTGCATTCATGCACTCATGCATTCATACATTTATACATTCATGCACTCACGTTGCATTTTTATTTTACAAAATAGTTGGTTTAACAAAGAAAGATTCTATGGCAGTTTGTTTTTAAACCGCAATCATACCGCATTCATACAGAGCACGCCTGTGCTCCAGGACCATGGCTGTAGAAAACAAGATTACCAATCTTGAGAATGATCGTGTTGATGTTTAAAATAGATTTGACAGAATCGAGCAGTCTATGAAGGACCATTTTGCTCAGGCTCAACAGAAAATAATCAACCAGCTGACTGTTTTTCTGGGAGCAAGGCATATGATGGATCGAATGAAATGAACGAACAAGGTGATACTACATCTTACATAAGAGAGCAGCCTGAGGGAATTCCTCCTGTGAAGAAGGTCCATATTAATCTAGCTAGGGGTACTGCTAGTCATCCGGTCAATATTGGAGCAAATTTTGGGAGTGGTGATGAAGTCCCGGGCCTGAATATAGTTAATGAGATTGAAAAGATTTGTGCTGAAATTGAAAGGAAATATGAAGAGCGCTGCAAGGTTTTGAGGATCGCTTTTTGGAAATGCAAAGGGTGAATGAGCAAGGGTCAAGTGCTACCGACTTAAGCCTGGTTGCTGATCTGGTCCTGTTACCTAAATTCAAGGTACCAGATTTCAAGAAATATGATGGTCCGACTTGCCCAATGGCACATCTTACCATGTATTTTTGCAAGATGGCTGATTACTTGAAGGATGAGAAATTGCTGATTCATTGTTTCCAAGACAGCCTGACAGGCTCAACAGCACGATGGTACACCAGCTAAGTCGAGTGAACATCAGGACATGGAAAGACCTTTTTGGAGCTTTCTAGGAATAGTATAAGCACGTGTCTGAAATGGTTTCCAGTCAAGTTATACTGCAAGACATGGAACATAAACCTACAGAAAGCTTACGACAATATGCACAAAAATGGAGGAAGATGGCAGCCTGTAGCGACCTTTTTTCTTCATTTTGAAAAAAAAGAGCATTTGTTGTGTTAAGGGTATTTTTTAGAAAAGAAGTCTGCTACTAATTATCCCCAAAATCATTAATGAAAATCTTTTGGAAGATTGGGGATTTCTTTTGAAAACCTTAAATTTTTGAAAATGATAAAAACTTGGTGTCGCCACCGACCACTTGGATTAGGTAGGCTAGACATCATAAAACCAGAGATTCGTTGTGAAAGGGTTCAGGAGTTGATTACGCGTGGGGAAGGATTAGCACCCCCATCACGCCCGGAACTCGGTAACAAAACATTTGTTGCTCTTAATAGGATGAAAATTGTTGAAATTTAAACTGAATTTAATTCGGAGTTCTTAGATGAAAATTAACCTTGATTGCATGGGCTTTACCGAATTGATGGACTCGAATTAATTGGACATTTAATTAATAAGGTTGACGATCTGTCGGACCGTAGATTAAACCGACATAGAATAAGCTCGATTGTCATGTTAATTTATGGTTCGACCTCCGCACGTCACCTTTATGCATGATGCAAACATTTAAGTATGATGTGATGATTTTGTTAATTTTTAATCCATTTACCTCGGGATGGTAAGGATTAATTTGAATATCTGGTCAACATCCTTTAAGCTCATACTGTTATGAAACAAATATTTGAATTAATAAATACCTCTCCTTTTATGATTTAGATTGATTAGAGATGCAATTAAGATTAAAAATTATATGGATGTCAATTAAAGTATGACAATCAAGGGCATGAATGTAAACATTTAAAAAGAAGGCCCAATTTAATATATATAGCCCAATTATATATTTAGCCCTAAAAGATTAAGAAACCCAATTTATGGTGACTAATTTGTAATTTAATGTTAAGTTAAACTTAAAATTGATTTTCCCCTAAAGTAATTAAGAAATGTTCAATTAATTTAATGAATTTAACATTTACCCCAATAAGCCAATGATAAATTTAAATTCACTAAATTAATTCGAACTTTAATCTAACTAAGGCTTTAAAAAAACTAAGGCTAATTTAATTCTAGGATTGTGCCCCTATAAGAAGAGCACACGATCTAGATTAATTATATCAATTCACTTAATTCTAATCTAAAGCCCAAAAACCTAAAAACTACTAAAAACTAAGCCCAAATCCAAATGGGCTAACCAAGCCCAAATAAACTAAACTCCAAATTATCCCATCTAATCAAACTAGACCTAAAAGAACTAATTGGACCCCAATCTAATCAAACTAGATAAACTAGGCCCAAAACACAAATCGGCCCAAACTAAACCAACCAACTCAAACATATGAATATACCTTAAAAACATGTGATATTAAAATTTTATTATATACTTTAAAAACATATTATATTTTAAGGAAACTATATATATTATATATTTTTATAAAATCGCATATATTATATGTTTTAAGACTATGTTATATATTGAAAGAAAACGATATATATATATATTAACCTTTATAAAACTATATGTTTAAAGAAACACTATAATATACTTTTTTATATGAAAGAGAAAACACTTATATTATATAAAAAACATCTCATATATTTTATAAAAAACTATAGGTTATATACTTAGAACTATATATTATATTTTATGCAACTATACATATTATACAATATATAAAATATGCATTATGAATTTTATAAAATATAAAAAGGACTATATTAAGTAGTATTTGAGATCCATAAGTTATAAAAATATTATACATACCATACGAACCATATACTATGTACTTATAAAAACATATACCCTATATTACATTTAACTCGTGTATCATGTATTAAAACCATATATCATAATATATATATGTATATAAGACCATATTGTATATATATATTATATGTAGTATAAAAGCCGCATGTTAAAGAAAAACATATAATATATGTTATAAAAACTAACTACATGATAATAATATACAAACAAATACCATATCATAAGCATAAATAATTTGGCATACATATGTACCCAAAATAGAATGTAAATAAGCTATGTAAAAAATATATATATACATACCACAAGATAACACAATCTATAGTATGTATACATAAAAATATAGCTATGGTTAGAAATGTACCAAGCCCAAACAAATTGGGCTGCAGACTATTGGGCTGTTGCTATTGGAGGGGGTCACCGTTTAAATTTGGGGCATGTTAATGGGTTTGGTAGGCAAACCGGCTTGGCCGGTTATAAAACCGGTTCCATTGGTTATAATAAAAAAGGGTTATAACCCTTTTAACCTCTCATTCCAACCTTTCCTTCCCCAACACTTAAAAAACTAAGAGCCCTCTGTAACTCAGCCGCCAGTGCCTTTAAACGCCGTTCACCATTGAATCTGAGGGTATTCCGACCATGCAAAGCCACCGGTGATTATGCCTAAGCCCTACTTCCTTTCTACCATCTTCGATCTCCCAGAAAGCCGGCCTTTCCTCACGAAATCGGCTGATAACCTTTCAGCTTCCTCTCACCAGATCTCCGATGGAAACCTTTGGATCGCAGTGAAATCAGAGTATGTGACTCTCCTCGTCAAGACCTAGCTCCTCACCGTTGGGATCGTCGGTTGGAGCCTCCGATCTCCATGAATCTTCACTACTGAATGATAAAACTCTTCCCCTTCCTCTTGTTCTTACTTTTTTTATTCGAATTTAAATGCTTAGTATAATAATACACAAGATATGAATGGTTGAGAATTTTTTTGTTTGTTCTTGTTGTGGCTGGATTCGAAATTAACAGGGGAAATTTTTAAAAGTTTTCCTTTTCATTTCATTATTGAATCTGGAGAAAAAAACCGAAAGTTACAACCTTATTATATCCTTTTTATCTCCGATCTTTGTTTACATTTTCAAGCAAGCATTAATTGGATTACTGTGGCTGATGATGTCTAGGATTAGGCTCTACTAACCCTTTCTTTTTTTATTGTTTCTGCCCTGTATGGTGGTTGGGAGCCGATGGTGATGTTATGGGATCGCCAGCGACGAGGCCACGTGGTCAGGAGATGAATCGACAGCGGTGGGTGGAAGGCGAAGCAGCCGCGCGTGGAAGGTGGAGCGTTGGCGCGTGGAGATCTGGATTGCCGGCTCCGGTTTAATCTGAATCGTTGGATCAAATCTGATCCAACAGTCAAATTTGGGGCGGCTACAATAGAGAAGACAAGTTATCAGATTTTAGGGTTTTTTGTTTGTATTAGACATGGGCCATAAATGGGCTTATATGATGTATTGTTATATTATTTATGTAAATGGACTTGGACTTTTATAAAAACACTTGGGTTTTAATTTTAATATGTGATATGTTTGTTTTGTTTTTTATAACAATAATACATAATAATAATACTAACAATGTACATATACACATACATATTATACATACATGAACACATATACATACAAACAAGAATACACACATAACATGTACATATAATCACATATGCAATATACAAGATTCATAGTTAAATATTTAAGACATTGAAGTAATAATGAGTACATACATTTATACATGCAAGCAATACAATGTACATACCTATACTCACATTTAGACTTTGATGATATCAAAACAAGTAGACATACTAACATGTTAATAACACATACTATTGTATACCACATGCAAGGTTGACAAACAAATGCATATATGTTTAAATAGTTAATAACCATACATATAATAAACACATATCAATGATACCTACTTGATATACATACAATAACACACATGAGCCCATTTTATAATCACCTAATAGTATAAACATATATAAGCCCATTATTGCAAAATAAAGAAAACATGTTAACCCCAAAAAAATTAGTGATTACAGCTGCCCTTCTTTGCTTATACTTGTGAAACAAGAATAAAACAAAGACCATAAGCACTAATTTTGTCCAACTTCCCTTTTGGATGATTTGCTCTTCCGAAATGGCAGCGAGCAAATCCAAATAACTTGTTTCCTTGAAACGGCAAAAAACAACTAGGTAGCACTGGCATGCCTTTCCTGATCGACAACGAACAAACCAGCTACTAAACGACTCATTCCTCCAGAGTGGCAGCGAACGAATCCAAATATACTTCAGACGACTCATTCTTTCAAAGCGGTATTGAATGAATCCAAATAACGTTGCTTTCCCAAAGTGGCAGAAAGCAATCTTGCTGACACTGGGATGTCCCTCCGAAATGGCAGCAGGCATAACCAAACAAAGCTGGCATGTTCCTCCAAAGTAGCAATGAACAAATATGAGTTCTTCAAATAAGGGTTCCATGAAGGCTTCCACTCTTTGTGAGCCTGAACGAATAGGCTAATTTTCTTCTTCCCTTTTATGCACAATTCTATTATCTCGTCTCCTTCACCGGGAAGTGGTGTGTTCAAAATCCTTTCCTTGGAAATTCCTTTCAAGTTTCTATTTTGATGTCTGTTTCTCTTCCTTAGGAGGTACTCGATTTATCTTTCAAATACCTGCAAAAGAAATGAAATGCTATGATGATAGTTAGCATGCCCCTACCCTAGGGATGTCTAACTAAGTGTGATGCATGAGTGGCACTAATTCACTTGGACACTTTTTCTTCTTGGTTTCTTGATTTTGATATTCTTTTTCTTTCTTCCTCTCTTCCTTGTAATGGCGGTGCCCCATTTGTCACTTGGGTTCACCCTTTATACCCTTTTTTGAACTCTTGGACCTTTTGTTCTAAAGCGCATTCTCAAGTTTCCACTTTAGACTTGTACTTCCCCAAAGTGCCATTTACGGGTTTTCGCTTCAGTTTTTTTCTTTTTTTTTAATTTATTTTCATTTTCTTTTTCTCTCTTTTTTTCTTTTCTTTTTCTTTTGGGTGACCTAATGGGTTTTCGCCTTTAGCTTCTTCAATTTTAATATGTGAGGTACTCATTGTCTTTCTTTGGTGAATCTCGTCAATTTCACCACTGATGATCTTTTTGCCTTAACCTTGGCAGATCCGCCTTCTATCTTGGAACAACCTGCACTCGATAGGTTAAATCATAGTAATACCAAGAAATCCTTTTCTTTTTTGTGATCTATTCCAATTCATCTGCGAGATGATTATGAGATGGACAACAAAAATGAGAATAATATTTTATTAATACTTAGAGAAACATTAACAAAATTTTGAAAGTCATGACAAACATGAGAGAAAAAGATATGGATAATATCAACTATATGAATAATGAGAACCCATCGACCATAGTAGATATTTCACTCGCCATCTTGGGTTACAATTCTTGACGACCTAAGGTTTGAAGCATCATTCCCCGACGAAGTCTACCAGCCGCATGCCAGAATTCACGTATATTTGAACCGTCCTGTTTGAATTTTCGATTCAGATCACCCTTTTGGTTTTAAGATGCCCATTTTTTGGGTTTTCGCCCTAAACCCTATTTTTTCTTTTCTTTTCCTTCTTTTTTTCGTCTTTCTCTCTCTCTCTTTCTTAGGCATAATACTTTTTTTTCAGAGTCTGAGTTTACTGGGTTGCTCAACTCTTTCCCACCCATCTCGGCTAGAATTAATGCTCCTCTGGAAAAAGCCTTCTTTACCACATAAAGCCCTTCCCAATTAGGCATCCACTTTCCTCGGAAGTCCTTTTGGTTAAGTAAGATCTTTTTAAGCACCAGATCCCTCTCTTAAAACTCTCTAGGGTGAACCTTTTTGTTATAGGCTCGCATCATCCTTTTCTGATACATTTGACTATGACAGATGGACTCAACCTTTTTTCTTCGATGAGGTTCAACTGATCAATTCTGGCTTGCATCCATTCGACCTCATCCAACTTTACTTCATTCAAATTTAGAGCGACGAAATCTCTACCTCTATGGGTAATACCACCTTCGTGCCATATACCAAAGAGTATGGCGTTGCCCCGGAGGAGGTCCTCACAGAGGTTCGATAAGCAAACAGGGCAAAAGGTAGCTTTTCATGCCAATCCTTGTAATTTTCTATGTTTTTTGCTATAATCTTCTTTATATTCTTATTCGCCGCCTCTACTGCTCCATTCATCTTGAGGCGATAAACAGTAGAATTGTGATGTACAATTTTGAACTATTCACACAGCCCACTCATCATTTTTTTATTCAAGTTGGAAGCATTGTCGGTGATAATCCTTTCAGGCAGGCCATAGCGACATATAATTTCTTTCTTGAGGAACTTACAAACCGTTGCTCTTGTGATGTTGGCATATGAGGCAGCTTCTACCCTTTTGGTGAAGTAATCAATGGCTACTAAGATGAAGCGATGATCATTAGAAGCTTTCGGGTGTATTTGACCAATAACGTCTATTCCCCAGGCAGCAAAAGGCCAATGTGAGTTCATGACTTGAAGTGGTACTGGCGGGGAATGTATCTTATCAGTGTAGATTTGGCATTTATGGCATTTCTTTTGCATAGTTGATGCAATCTCCCTCCATTGTTGACCAGAAGTAGCCGTATCTCATGATTTTCCTAGCCATCGAGAATCCATTAGCATGGGTTCTGCATAAACCTCCATGGACCTCCGCTAAAATAGTTTCGGCCTCCCGGGCATTGGCACATTTAAATAGTATTTGATATTTGCTTCTTTTATACAAAACCTCTCCATCAAGGACGTACCTTGATGCCAACTTTCTGATTGTTCTTTTTTGTTATCGTTGGCATTTTTTGGGTAAGTTTGGTACTTGATATATTGGAGGATGTCATAATACCATGGATTGCCATCATTTTTCTCTTTCAAACTATAGCAGTGGGCCGGCACCTCGAAAGTTTGCATCTCAATAGGCTTTATCTTGGCTGTCCCATTTACTTTGAAAACAAAGCCAAAATGGCTAGAGCGTCAGCCATTTGGTTATCCTCTCTTGGCAAGTAGGTGAAACTGTCTTCTTCAAAATTTCTGACCAAATCTTGGATCAAATCGTGATACTTGATTAGCTTCGGATCTCGGGTCTCACACTCTTTTCGAAGTTGGTAGACTACCAAAGAAGAAACACCAAAAACCTGAAGCACCTTGATCTTCTTTTCAATGTCTGCTCGAAGTCCCATGACGCAGGCTTCATACTCGGCTATGTTGTTGGTGCAGAAGAATTTCAGCCTACTTGTGAAAGGGTAGTGTCATCTTCAAGGGAAATTAATACTACCCCTATTCCATGGCCTAGGGTAATCGACGCCCCGTCGAAATAGAGCCTCCATCCCTCTTTCTTAGTAACATATCTCCCTTCAGTTAAACAACAAATCAAATCTTCATCTGGAAACTGGAAATCTAACGTTTCATAGTCATCCTAGGCGCGACTTGCCAAAAGATCTGCCACGACACTTTCTTTTACCGCTTTCTGGTTTACGTAAATGATGTCAAACTCCGACAAGAGCATTTGCCAATGGGCCATCTTCCCGGTCAATGCTGGCGCTTCCATTAGAAATTTCAGCGGATCCATCCAGGAAATTAGACAGGTGGTATAGTACAACATGTATTGTCGTAGCCGTTTAGTAGCCCATACCAAGGCACAACATAACTTCTAAATTGGTGGGTACCTCGTTTTATAATCAGTAAACTTCTTGTTCAAATAATAGATTGTCCTTTCCTTCTTGCCTGAGTCATCATGTTGTCCAAGTACACACCCTATAGAGTTTTCAAAGACTGTCAGGTACAGAATCAATGGTCTATCCGGCACTAGTGCTACTAGAATTGGGGGATCGTCAGATGCTTCTTGATCTTTTCTAGTGCCTTTTGACAATCTTCAACCCAGACTCCTAGGTTATTCTTTCAGAGTAGTCTAAAGACGGGGTCACACTTATTAGTCAATTGAGATATGAACCGGGAGATGTAGTTTAACCTCCCTAAAAATACTCGGACCTCCTTTTGTGTTCGCGGTGGTGGAAGATCTTGAATTGCTTTCACCTTGTCGGGGTCGATCTCGATGCCCTTTTGACTTACCACAAAGCCTAAAAGCTTTCCTGATGTAACTGCGAAGGTGCACTTGGCCGGCTTAAGCTTTAGCTGATATTTTCTTAGCCTTCGAAAGAGTTTTCGCAAGTTCTGGATGTGCTCCCTCTCGATCTTAGACTTGGCTATCATGTCATCTACGTACACCTCAATTTCCTTATGCATCATGTCATGAAACAAGGTTACCATGGCTCTTTGGTAAGTCGCCTCGACATTTTTTAATCTGAAGAGCATCACTTTGTAACAAAACGTGCCCTACATGGTCACAAAGTGGTTTTCTCCATGTCCTCGGGGTGCATTTTGATCTGGTTGTACCCCAAAAAGCCATCTATGAACGAGAACCAAGCATGCCCCACAGTATTGTTCACTAAAGTATCAATACGGGGCAAAGAAAAGTTGTCTTTGGGGCTCGCCTTATTAAGGTCCCTATAATCTACACACATACGTACCTTCCTATCCTTCTTTGGTACCAGCACGATATTGGCTACCCATTCTGGGTACTTAGAGACTTTCAAAAATCCAGCCTCGAACTGTTTCTTCACTTATTCCCTAATTTTTAGCAACATGTCAGTTCTCATCCTTCGAAGCTTTTGTTGGACGGGTTTGGATTCTGGCCTAATGGGAAGCTTTTGCAGTACGATGTTTGTGTTTAAGCCTGGCATATCTTGGTATGACCATGCGAATAAGTCTCCAAATTCTATAAGCAATTCCACTAACCCTTGCCTGACTTCTGGTGATAGGGTACCTCCGATCTTTACTTCTTTCTTTTCTTCTTCAGTCCCCAAATTTCGGATCTCTAGCTTCTGTTGGTGCGGAAGGATTTGCTTCTCCTCATTGGACATCATTCTTAGCAGCTCATCGGGAATCTCATCATTTTCTTCCTCTATCTCCTTCAAGTACATGGGCTGTTGAAAATCTACTTTAGGATTAGGTTCTATATTGTTCATACAGTTTATATTAAGGGGTCTGCACAATTTTGAAAGTGCGTATTGGGAACAGAATGGTATAGTTTATGATGTAAATAAATTATTAACTAATGAATAGGTAAGTAAATAAATAATGAATAAAATGGAATGAATGCCATGTTTGTCATTTGAGAAAGAAAAGGTAGATATAGTATATTTCATTCAAAGCAGATGAATATGACATAGTTGCCCTTTTTACAAAAGGTGTATGTTACTTTCGGGCCAAAGTAACAGAGTGATTCTAGGCATTACTTTGATTTGTTCATATTGAATGCTGGCATGACCCTGAAGGTCCAATTGTTGAGCTCCTCCCCTAGGAGGCACGGGCGAGTTCTGGCCAAAAACTGGTTAGGCTTGCTCGCGTCACCAATAATGTTCACATTCATTTCTTCTAAAGATTTACTGATCAGCTCTTCTTAGAGGCGCCTTTCACCTTCCTGGTTTTCCCTTTGGATGTCCTCCTCTGGGTTTTGGATCCCCCCAGATATAAAGATACCTCTGAAGTTTGAGTAAGTTATGGGAGCCCAGGAAATGTCTTCCCTTCTCAACCTGGCCTTCCTCTGTTCTTGTCTTTTTTCCACTCTTGTCTTTTTTTTAGAAAGTTAGGTTTATAGCCAAGTCCGAAGTGGTCCACCTTATGAATCACACTAACTGGACAAAGACGCCCCTGTAGATTTCTCCCCAAACCTTTTTTCTTTCTTGCTCCTCTTCCTAGGGTTTCAAACACCATCATCTTAGTACAGTTTGACAGTTTGGGGTATGGAACTTTGCTCCCCTCAGCAACAAAAGTATCATTGATAAGTTCCAAGGCTCTGAAGGAGCAATCTATCACTTCTCCATCAGTAGGGATGTAAGGTGTATCGGGAGTTACTGAAGTGATAATGTCCTCTTCTGCATTCACCGTTACTAACTTTCCCTCGGTGACAAACTTTAACTTTTGATGAAGTGAGGACAGAACGATGCAGGTTGAGTGTATCCAAGGCCTTCCTAACAGGCAATTGTAAGATGGCTGGATATCCATGACCACAAAATCGACCACATATTCGGTGGGACCAATGAGCAGGGGTACTTCTATTTTCCCGATCATATCTCTTTGAGTCTCGTCGAAGGCTTGTACTGTATTATGGTATGGTTTCATATGCGAGCTATCGATTGGTATTCATTGTAGCGTGGCTAATGCATGACATTCAATGCAGAGCCATCATCGATTAAAACGTCTGGCAACACATAACCCTTACAGTGGGTGGTGATGTTCAGAGCCTTGACGGACCCCGTACCTTCTCCCAAAATTTCATCATCACTGAAAGTAATATGATTGATGTCGGTGATGTAACTGATGATCTGATCTAATCTCCCCATAGAGATGTCTTTTGTGATGAAGGTCTCATTTAAAACCTTCAACAATGCATCATGATGCTTTTTCGAATTTAGTAACAGGTCAAGTACTAAAATGCGAGCTGGTTGTTACCGGAGTTGATCAAGAACATTATACTCGTGCTTCAGAAATTTCAGAAACTCTTGTGCTTGCGTTTTTGTGAACGGCTTCTTGATTTTTGAAGGTGGATATTCTCCAAACAATTTATCGGGTCCTACTCCAATTTCTTGGCCTTTCTTCATTGGATCCCTTAGGTTTTCTGGAATGTAGCATCAGCCAATTCTTGTTAGATGCCCCACATTGCTTACTTTTCTGCTACCTGGTTGAGTAGGTTCTGTCTCCATTACCTTCTTTTCCTCTTGTGCACCGGACGAGCCCAGAATCGTGACGCTCGCAGCGTAATTCCACAAGACCATCTTGATGTCTTTGAAAGGAAAAGACTTTGGGGTAGCAATGATAATTTTGGGAGTCACTTTTGGTTCACTTGCCTCACTTGTCCTAAGGCCGAGGACCAGTGGTCTCTTCGCACTGTATTTGGTTTCTTGACTCTCTGATGCACAAACTTCAACTCCTTTTCCTCTTTTCCCCTTCTCAAAAAACTCTATCTCCTTGTTATCCATCATAGCTTGAAGTAAATGCCGGAATTCCTTGCAATGCTGAATATCATGATCTCCTAATTGGTGGTACTCACAGTACATGCCACATCCTTCTGTGACCAACACCATTCCCCGATTGATGAGACGCGCCATGCATAACTGCTGAAAGACCCATCTCAAGGGAGACTGGACTTCAGCCACGCTCCTTTTGGCTTTCTCAGTGCACTAATTTTCAATGGCATTTACACCCTGCCCCTATGATTCGGTAATGGATTGTTGGCTGTATTGGGCTCCCCCAATTGTAACACCCCCGTTCGAATCAGATTCTGAACGAACTTTTTGAAAGCTATACAATTCTCAATTGAGTGTCCTGGGACATTGGCATGATACTCGTAGTGTTCCTTAGGGTTATACCAAGCTGGGTACGGTGGGTTATAGGGAGTAACGTGGTACGGTCAGACTAGATCGGACTTGTACAACTGCGAGTAGAGTTCTTTATAGGTAATTGGCAAAGGTGTGAAAGACCTATCATCCCTCCTAAAGAGGCAAAAATGGGTTTAGACCCCCTTTCATGTGTTATAACGTTTTAAAAATGGGGTAATATCCTCAAAAATCACTCTGCCCTAGCTTATTTGCTCTTGTGGTCCTTCCGTATGTGTAAATCACCGTATTAGTCCCTCCGCAAGGGATAATCACGAGTCCAAGCCATTCCGTATTTCAAAACCCTATCCCAAGTCCCTAGAACTTTCAAAGGCTTTTCAATCTCGTCCCTTTTTCTCCTTTCGATTTGACCCTCAAATTTTGTTTTCTGTTAATTTAGTCTTTTTCCAATGTTCAATTTAAATCTTGCATTGCTATTTCTATTAATTTTCAGCTTTATTTTCTTAATGTTATATCATGTTATTTGGTTATAATGTGAATTTGTGATTTTATGCTTGACTTGGTGTTTAATATATGTGTATTATATAGTATAGAATTTTTATATAATATATATTAATATATAGTTTTTTTACTATACATATAATATATAGTTTCTATAATAGATATATAACATATAGTTTTTATAATATATATTTAGCATATAGTTTCTATATAATATATATGATATATGTTTTATGTAATATAATATAATATAATATATGGAGTTTTCCTTTTCAAAAATATATAATATATAGTTTTTATATAATAATATATGTAATATAAGGTTATTTTGTAATATATATGATAGGATTTTCAATAAGGTTTTTATATATATATATAATAAAACTTTTTTTTTAAATATATAATATAAGCTTTCCTATATTATGTATGATACATAGATGTTATAATACATATATATAATATAGTTTTGAACATATGAGATATTTATATATAGTATATAATGTGCAATTAAAACTTTTTTAAAGTACACATGAGTTTTTTTGCTTAATGTGTAAGTTTAGTTTAGATGTTTGGGACTTTTGTGTTTTGGGCTTAGGATTAGCTTTAGCTTAGTGGGCCTTGGGTCTAGTTTAGATGGGCTTTGTATTAGTTAAGGCCTTTCAATTAGTTTAGGAATTAATTTAAGCAGTGTGCTCGTCTCATAGGGGTACGATTTTAAATTAATTAGACTAATTTAGGATTAGTTTTAGAGTCGTAGTTAGTCTTAAGGTTCGAAATAGTTTAATGAATTTAAATATACCCTTGGCTTATTGGGGTAAATGTTAAATTCATTAAATTGATTGAACACCACTTAATTATCTTTTAAGATAAAATAGACATGGAAATTAGACTAACATTTTAATTAAAAGTTATGATTAATTAACTTGATTTATTTTAAATAGTATTATGGGCTTATTGGTATACTAGTTTAAAATCAATCGAGTTAATTATCATATCGCAAGATAACTCATAATTTGTTAGGGTTTTCTAGCCTTCTAGGGTTAATTAACTTAGGGTTAATACTAGAATCACCTAATTAACCACTAGATCACTAATTGGATGATCCATAACTTGGGCCTTTTGGATTAGGGCCTTGGGTGGGCCTTTGTGTGTTTGATTTCCAAGATTTTCTTTTCATCCATATTAACTATCATCCATATGACCTCTAACATTTTAATTGCATGTTAATTAATCTAAATCATGAAAACCGAAGTATCTTTTAATTCCGATATTTGTGTCTTAACAGTCCGAGCTCAATGGATATTGACCAAATATTGTAATTAATTCTTACCAACTTAAGGTAAAACTAAAACTTGACTAAACCATTACATCACATCTTAATTGCTTGCATCATGCATAAAGGTGACGTACGAGATTCGAACCATAAATTAACACGGCTGTCAGGTTTATATGATGTCGGTTTAGTCTATGGTCTGGTGTATCATCAACCTTATTAGTTAAATGTCCAATTAATTCGAACCCACCAACTTAATAAAGCCTGTATAATTAAGGTCAAATTTTCAATTAAGTACGCCGAGTTAAATTCAATTCAAATTTCAACAAATTCCATCAATTTGGAAGCAACAAATATTCAGGTACCAATTCCCGGGCGCGATGGTGGAGTTAATCTTTCCCCACGCATAACCCACTACAGACCCTTTCATAATGAATCTCTAGTTTTCTTATGGTGTCCGGACTACCTTACCCAAGTGGCCAGTGGCGACTCCAAGTTTTTTATCGTTTTCAAAAGAATGAAGATTTTTCAATGGTGATCCCCTTTAAAACAAATTTTCAAAGAATGATTTTGGGGACAACCCGTAGCACCGAACTTGTGAAACTCTTATAGTTTTTAAGAGATATAAAGGTCACTACAGCTTGGTGACTCCGCTGGGGACCTTTTTGTTTTTACAAAACAAAAGAGAGTTAGGCCAAAAGAATATTTGTCGCCTTAAAATGATGAAAAATGTTGGAATTTCAATTGAGTTTAGTGAGGTTGAGCCTTTCTCGAAAATATGGCTAAAATTGCACGGGCTTTGATAATTGATGGACTTTAGATTAATTTTTCATTTAATTTCTATGGAATCACCGACATTTGTTGCATCATTTCATCAAGCTCTATACCCGAGAACCATCCATTAAGTGGGAGTGAAACACCACATACCCACGTGAGTAGCCCTCCACAGGTCGGTAATTCACTTCCGGAATCCACGCCTCTTGACACGTGAGCAGCCCTCCACGTCACTAGGTCGTGTTTTCCCTCGAACTAAAACCAATTCGCAAGCTTGTAATATGCCAGAATTGGGGTTCTTGTTGCCTTAGTAGGTAATGAGATAGGTCCGGGTACCTGATAAGTGTTCAAAAGTACTATTTTTATTACCCTTTTTACTCATATTATTGTTAGACTTAGGCTCATATTAGTTGCATAATTAGTCATTCATGCATTAATTCATGTTTCTTTCCACCGTTGAGCTTGATTACATAACTCGATGATTTTTGTGGAAAAAGATGCTGCTTTGGTGTGTTTTTGTGTGTGTGCAGAATCACTTGCCAAAACAAGGCTAGAACTAGTTGCTAAGGTAGTGCATGAAGGAGGTGCCGACGCAGTTGCTAGGGCAATGCATGAAGGAGATGCCGAGCTAGTTGCCAAGGCAATTTTTGACTAAGAATAAGGTGATATGGTAGTCGAAATTGATGACTAGATAAGCCCAAGATGACGTGGAGCAAAGTTCAATCCCAAAGGAGTTTGATTTCCATGAAGAGGTTAAAGAGAAATTAAATTCCAAGAAGATAGGAGAAGCTCTAGAAGGAATTTAAATATAATAAAGAATTATATTCTTTTAAAGTATTTAATTCCAACTTAACTTCCTCCTCAAGAAGGATTTTGACCTAGCCATCTCCTATTTAAAGGACCAAGCCGTCAAAGAGAGAGGGCAAGGAGAGGAGGAGAGATTTTGACAAGTGAGAGGGGCAAAGGGGAGAGTTCGATTGAGAGAGGAGAGCAAGGGGCTGATCGATTTCTTTTTATTCTTTTTTGCTTCCATTAGATTCATGGTTTGGGGATTATTCTTTGTATATCTTTTGAACGCAACCATTAACTAACTTGATTGGTTGGGGTTATTGTGTTTTGTTGTTGTGAGAAACAATTGGATTTTGTTTAGGTAATAAGAGTTTGCACTTTCAATTCAAGGTTTACTCATTATTGCTTCTTATTCTTGTTTGTGAGTGAATTGGGAGAGGATCTCGTAACTTCATCTATTTATCTAATATCGAGAGAGTTAGATTCAAGAAACGAATGAGTATGGTCTTTATTAAATCTATTGATGGTGAAGGTTAATCCAGCTTAGGAATAAGTTAAGGATTTCAACGGCTAAGAGGAGAGCAAGATTGGTTGTTGTTCACCCTTGATTCACGCAAGGATGTATTATCAAGGCATGCACAAGTAGCTAGAGTTTCGACTTAGGGATAAGAAGAAACCATTGAAGAAAGCTCCCCCGAACCTTGAAGTTGCTTCCCAGCCGTCCAAGTAGTTGCCCAGCTAGTCGCCCAGGCAACCATCGATTAGTTGCCAAGGCAGCCCCACTGTGCAAGTTTTTGGCGCCGTTGCCGGGGATTGGCAATAGCGAATTTGTTTTTATTTTCTTGCACTTTCTTTTTATTTTTCTTGTTTAAGATTCAAAGGGATAACAAACTTTGGTTTTGCATTGGTATATGACCAGGGCGAGACTGATTACACCAGAATATCCCTTTGATCCAGAAGTCGAACGAACCTTACAAAGACTTAGACGAAGGTTAAGAGTAGCAATGGCTAATCAAGACGGCAATATGAATCAAGATGTTCCAGCAGGAGGAGGAGTGATTCTTGCACGAAACAAAACTATTCGAGACTATCTTGAAGAAGATCTTGATGGACTTAATCCAGGAGTTGTCACGCCTGAAATTGAAGCCGACACTTTGAATTGAAACCGGTGATGTTTAATATGATCAACACAATTGGTCAATTTGGCGGCTCAGCAACTGAAGATGCACAACATCTTAAATCTTTCCTCGAGATTTGCAACTCATTCAAAATACACAGAGTCACCCCCGATGTTTTACGATTAAGATTATTCCCCTATTCACTGAGGGATAGGACGAAAGCATGGTTGAATAGTATTCCTGCTGGATCAATAGGATCTTGGACCGATCTTTGTCGTGATTTCCTTGCTCGATTTAATCCTACAAATTTGACTGTTAAGCTTTGTAACGAAATTACTTCTTTTTGGCAGGCAGATGATGAATCCAGGTACGAGGCTTGGGAGCGATATAGAGAACTTCTACACAAATGCCCCCTACACGAATTCCCAGTGTGGACACAAGTAACAATGTTTTACAGCGCCGTGAATACACCAACAAGGATGATGCTAGATGCCTCGGCAAACGGCATACTCCTAGATAAGTTGCCGAAGGAAGCAATGCAAATTCTAAACAGGTTTGCCAAGAATGATTATCAATTTCCCTCTGCTAGAAGAGGAGGAGTTAGACGCCAAGCCACAATACATGAACTGGGATCATCAGACTCAATTTCGGCACAATTGGCCACTCTAACCAAGATGGTCCAGAACATGCAGAAACCAAACAACATATAGGAAGTCAAGGTAATGGATTCCTTTTGTGAGTTATGTGGTGGTAACCGTGATTCTTCTGAATGTATGCAGAATCTGGAATCCAGCTTTTATGTGGGGAATTACAACCGGAACAACAATGTGATGTCCAACACATACATCCAGCTTGGAGAAAGCACCCGAATTTTTTATAGAGTAATCCCAACAATGCTCTAAACCATAACAATCAGAATGCACGAGCATCGGGATTCTAGCAGAATATGCCACGGCAACAGTTGTCGCAGCAACAATCGACAACATCTAGTTCTTTAGAAAATTCTCTAAATGCTTTTATGTTGAAAACTGAATCTTATATGGCTGAGAATAGTAAATTCATAAAAAGAGCTGATGCTTTTATTAACAGGATCGAGATGAGATTGCAAAACCAAGAGAAGGTAATCAAATCATTGGAAAATCAAGTCGGACAATTTGCACAAAACCTGAATACTAGACCACAAAGAGGTTTACCTAGCGATATTGAAGTCGCAAGAGGAACTGGCCATGAGCAATGTAAGGCGATCACCACTAGAAGTGGCCAACAACTTAAAGAGGCTCAAGCTCGCTCATCAAACAAAACTCCACAAAAAGATCAAGACGAACCCAATGGCAAAGCTTCAGATGCTGAACCAGGAATTGCCGCAGCAACCAGCAATAAGCATGCCTCGGCAACCGACGATAAGCATGCCTCAGCAACTGACGATAGGCACGCCATGGCAACCTCAGTCGATGATGCCTCGGCAACTCCAGTTGCCCCGGCAATGCCATCAATCAGGTTCCAGACCAATGAAAGGATCAAAGATATCCGACTTCCACCACCATTCCCACAAAGGTTGAAGCGACAAAAGAAATAATATCAATTCAAGAAGTTCATTGATATCCTAAAGCAAGTCCACATCAACTTGCCATTGGTACAAATGCCGAACTATACCAAGTTTCTTAAAGACATTGTGTCCAAGAGAACAAGGCTAGGAGAGTTTGAAACAGTTGCCGCAACAGAGGGATGCATGGCCATGTTGCACAATCGTTTGCCACCCAAGTTGAAGGATCCATAAGTTTCACAATACCCTATTCCATTGGAAACCACTATGTCGGGAAAGCATTATGTGACCTTGGAGCAAGCATAAACTTGATGCCTAAATCGGTTTTCCAAAAACTAGGAATCAGGAAAGCACGACCTGCAACAGTGATGCTACAGCTAGCCGATAGATCCTATGTGCATCCAGAGGGAAAAATCGAAGACATACTGATAAAAGTTGATAAATTTATTTTTCCCGCTGACTTTATTGTTTTGGATTGTGAAGCAGATGAACATGCACCTATCATTCTCGGGAGGCCCTTCCTAGCAACAGGGAGAACCTTGATCGATGTTGAAAAGGGAGAACTCAGAATGAGGGTGAATGACCAGCAGGTTAAACTAAATGTGTTCCAAACACTAAGGCACGCCGATGATCCAGAAGAATGCCAACTTCTTCATGCCACGACAGAGTTTAACTTCGACGAGGAATTTAGTTGGCTCAGCAACTACATTGCCGATCAAGAGGAACCTGAGGAGTATGAAGAACTGATCGATAAGGAATAACAAGAAGAGGCAAATTGGTTAGTTAATCGACCAGGTACATACTTTGAACCATTGGATTACTCAGGTAAGAAAGGTAAGCTCGAAAAGCCCTCTATTGAACAACCACCGATTCTTGAGTTGAAACAGTTGCCAGAGCAACTAAAATATGAATACTTAAGAACCGATTATACATTGCCTGTAATTATTTCCTCTAAGCTACAGCCTGAGCAGGAAAGAAAGCTGATCAAAATGTTGATGCTACACAAGAAGGCAATAGGGTGGACAATTGCCGACTTGAAGGGAATTAGCCCAGCAGTGTGCATGCATAAGATTTTGTT
Source organism: Hibiscus mutabilis (assembly GCA_019671005.1). Classification (NCBI taxonomy): domain Eukaryota; kingdom Viridiplantae; phylum Streptophyta; class Magnoliopsida; order Malvales; family Malvaceae; genus Hibiscus; species Hibiscus mutabilis. The sequence goes on from CM033715.1 coordinate 54,650,141, forward strand.
GGAAGATGATCACAAACCTTCGATTGAAGCCCAGAGGAGACTGAATCATGCCATGAAAGGGGTTATAATGAAAGAAATCATCAAGTGGGTTGACGCCGGCATTATATACCCTATCTCTGATAGTACATGGGTAAGTCCGATATAATGTGTACCAAAAAAGGGAGGTATAACGGTGGTAAGTAATGAAAACAATGAACTCATTCCAACAGGACTGTGACCGGTTGGAGGGTTTGTATGGATTACCGAAAGCTAAACAATGCCACTAGGAAAGATCACTTCCCATTACCCTTTATTGATCAAATGCTTGACTGTCTTGCAGGTAAACCCTTTTATTGATGGTTATTCAGGTTACAATCAAATTGCCATAGCACCAGAAGATCAAGAAAAGACAACCTTCACATGCCCATACGGTACTTATGCTTTTAGAAGGATGTCGTTCGGATTGTGTAACGCCCTGACAACCTTCCAAAGATGCATGATGGAACTCTTTTCAGACATGGTCGAAGACTTCCTTGAGATCTTCATCGATGATTTTTCTATTTTTGATAATGGCTTCGACAGTTGCCTCGACAATTTAGAGAATGTGTTGGCAAGATATGAAGAAACTGATTTAGTCCTCAATTGGGAGAACTGCCAATTTATGGTAGATGAAGGAATAGTGCTCAGCCACAAGATTTCATCCAAGGGAATTAAAGTAGACAAAGCCAAGGTGGACGCGATCGAGAGATTACCCCCACCAAGTTCGGTTAAAGGGATTCGAAGCTTTCTTGGACATGCAGGTTTTTACAGGAGGTTCATTCATATTTTTTCTAAAATTACTAAACCCTTGTGCAATTTTCTTGAACAGGATAAAGTCTTCAATTTTGATGATTCTTGCGCCCAAGTGTGATGCAAGTGATTTCGTGGTAGGAGCAGTCCTAGGCCAACGCACAGGTAAGACCTTCCATGTGATATACTACGCTAGTAAAACTCTTAATAGTGCTCAAGTGAATTACACAACAACGGAGAAAGAGTTACTAGTTGTAGTTTTCACATTTGACAAGTTCTGATCCTATTTGATTGGTACAAAGGTAATTGTTCATACGGACCATTCGGCAATTAAGTATCTATTTGCTAAAAAGGATACCAAACCTCGTTTGATTCGTTGGATATTACTTTTACAAGAATTTGATATTGAAATTAAGGACAAGAAAGGAATAGAAAATCAAGTGGCCGATCACTTATCACGTTTAGAACACAATAGGGAGGAGGACGCGGATTTAGAGATATGCGATGCATTCTCAGATGAGCAACTTTTAGTTGCCTCGGCAACCATGGGCGCGCATGCCTCGGTAACCCTCGACGCCTCGGCAACCACTGATACGCACGTCTCAGAAACCATGGGTGTGCATGCCTTGACAACCCTCGACGCCGCAGCAGCTCTTGATGCGAACGCCTCGGTAACCATGGATACGCATGCCTCGGCAACCCTCGATGTCACAGCAGCTCTTGACGCACACACCTCGGCAACTCCAGACGAGCACGCCTCGACAACCACCGATACGCACACCTCGGCAACAATGGACGTGTATGCCTCGGCAACTCTAGGCGCACACACCTCGACAATCTTGGGAGCAGTAGCAACGGCACCACATGCCTCAGTAATACCCTGGCACGCGGATTTAGTAAATTTCCTTGTTTGTGGTATTTTACCTTATGGCCTTACTCACCAAGGAAAGAAGCGGCTCTACCATGATGCTAAGCATTACTTTTGGGACGAGCCTCTTTTGTTTAAACAATGTGCAGATCAGGTTATACGCCGATGTGTCCCTAAAGAAGAGCAGCATAATGTACTCCGACAATGCCATTCTTCACCCTATGGAGGACATTTTGGAGGAACTTGTACCGCGGCCAAAGTTTTGCAATCCGGTTTGTATTGGCCAACACTGTACGAAGATGCCCAAGAGTTCTACAAGCAATGTGATTGTTGCCAGGGGATGGGCAATATCTCTAGACGACATGAGATGACACTCCAAAACATCATTGAGGTGGAATTGTTCGATGTATGGTGGATCGATTTTATGGGACCTTTCCCATCTTCATTTGGCAATCTCTACATTCTACTTGCCGTTGACTACGTGTCTAAATGGGTTGAGGCAGCTGCAGTTCCCAACAACGATTCCAAGACCGTGCAACGATTCTTGCAGAAAACATATTTACACGGTTTGGGATGCCGAGAGCAATTATAAGTGATGAAAGCAAGCATTTTGACAACAGACTTATTGCCAAGATGTTGCAACGCTTCGGCGTATCACACAAGATTACCACGGCATATCACCCACAAATCAATGGGCAAGCAAAAATTTCCAACCGGGAATTGAAGGGTATACTCGAGAAATATGTAAATCCCTCTAGGAAGGATTGGCCAGTAAGACTAGATGATGCACTTTAGGCATATCGCACTGCATTCAAAACACCCTTAGGTATGTCCCCCTTCCGACTTGTCTATGGCAAAACATGCCATCTACCGGTGGAAATCAAACACAAGGCATATTGGGCAATCAAGACCGTGAGTATGGATTGGGAAAGTGCCGGACAAAAGCATTTTTTGGACCTCAACGAGATAGAAGAATTTTGTGCACTCGCTTGTAACAATGCACGAATCTACAAGGAGAAAACAATGCAATGGCATGACAAGAAACTATTGCCGCAACAATTCATGCCAGGGCAACTAGTTCTCTTATTCAATTCTAGGCTAAAACTTTTCCCGGGAAAACTGAAATCAAGATGGTCGGGACCATTCAAAGTTGTCAAACCATTCTCCCATGGTGCCGTGATAATCAAGTCCATCACTGACAAACATGAATTCAAAGTTAATGGACAAAGATTAAAGCACTATAATGGTGCCCATGTGGAACGTAACAAAGAAGTGGTCACCTTAGGAGATGCATGAGCATGCTCTCCTTTCGATATTTTATTTTTTATTTTTTTATTTTTTTATTTTTTTCAAACTAATTAATTTTTATTTTTTATTATTTTCGATTATTTGTTTTTTTAGGATAGATTTATTTTCTTTAAGATTAAAACTACATCTTTCATTAGTTTATCTTTAATTTTCTTTTATTAGTTTATCTTTAATTTTAATCCGTATTTGATTTGTCTTTGAATTGTAAGAAAAGAGTTCAAGATAAAGAGGAATTTTGATTCAAGAAGGAAACTTCTTCAACAAGGAAATTAATGGGATGAATCTAAGGCTTATTTAAAGCCTCCAACTTACCCTAAATAAACCCCCTAGCCATCACCCTTCCCCTAAACCGAAACCCTTTTTTCTTCTTTCCAAAATTAATCCCACCCACCATATTTACTACCTATATTTTCTATATAACCCATCACCCTTAACTTCCAAGGAACCTATTCCTACTTTTCATCTTGCAACTCTTTAGTTTTTTTTGCTTTCTTTTCTTTGTTTTTACAAAACTCACAACCAAGATCATCCATGGCGTCCAAAATTAAATTTTTGGTTTATCCAAGTTCCTCCAAAGAACCAAGATACAAGAAGTTTGCTACACTGGTGGTTCAAGAAAGATTTCACTCCAAGTTTGAAAGCCGAAAGATTTGCGAAGAACAAGGCTTTGAATACTCCAACTCTCATCAAGATTTCAGCCTTGAACCATTCATCTTCGAAAGGATTGCACATCAAAAGTGGCAAATCTTTTGCCATCAATTGGAACTGGGTAACATCTCAAGGGTAAGAGAATTCTATGCTCACTCACCTAACCTGGATAATCCTTATGTTTTTGTTTGTGACAAGGCTATACTAATAAGCCCCGAAAACATCAACACCTTTTACGGGCTCTACATTGAGAAAGACGAGCATCAAGACTTTGTTGATCAACTCACGCCCAAGCAACTCGACAAGGTGCTTCAAGAACTCACTCTACCGGGAACTCATTGGAATGACGGTAAATACAAGGGCACTGTAAATCGCCTTCAGCTTAAACCTGAGGCAAAACTATGGGATAAGTTTGTTAAAACTTCTTTAATGTCCACCACACACAATACTACCGTTGATACACCTCGTCTTTTGCTCATACATTCTATCTTGCATAATCGCATCATTAACATTGGAAAAATTATTTGTGATAAGATCTTTGTATGTAGCTCAAAAGACAAGGGTTCTCTTTTCTTCCCTTACTTAATTTCCAATCTTTGCAAGGAGATGCATGTCCCAAGTGAGTCCACCGATGAAAAGGCCCTACCAAAGTCCGGGTGGAATCGAGCACAAATCCAAAAGCTAATGGGAGAGGCACCGATAAAATCCTCAATGCCTCCAATTACCGTGGCAACCCCTGCCGCCTCGGCAACACTTAATGCCCAAGCACCATTGCCCAGGCAACTTGGCCATCAACCCCGGGACACTTTGAAGCACTCTTGCAACCGTTGGCAAGCCGCCTTAGGCAAATTGAAGACTGGCAACTAATGTTCATGCGGCACATGAAGGATCACAACAATTCCATCACCCAAGTTATCCTGGAAAAGTACCCGGACAACTGCATACCGTTCCCAATCTTTTCTGCCGAGATCCTTGCCCCGGCAACCAATGAAGCAGTCGCCATGACAATCGCAACAGATGATGCCGCGGTAACCTACACCGCGCCTGCCCAAGCAAATGCCACGGCAACCAACCCTGAAGATGCACGTCAACCAAAGCTAAAGGCGTCCCAACAACCACTGCAAAAGCCAAAGGTAAAGCACCTATGCCCGAATCAACTCGTACGGAATCATTGTCTGATTTTTCAGATTCAAACGAGTCCTCCATCGCACCAACAAAGACAGCACCAATCGAATACTCCAAGCCCAAGTGAAAAGTCAATGACATTGATGAGGAGGATGATGAGGACAACCCCGTACAAGGATTGATTCCACCATCAGCAATAAGGAAGCAACCACCACGTTCAAGCAAAAGAATCAAGACACCAACCAAAAGGAAACTAATCATCCACGGCGATGAACTCTCAGAGTAAGTCCTCGTTTGCATTTTACTTTTCTTTATTTTTGTTTTTCTTTATTACATGCATTGAGGACAATGCCTCACTCGAGTTTGGGGGGATTGTTATTAGTAGTTACCATGTTTAGTTGCATTCATCTTAAGTATTGCATTTAGGATACATAAATTGCTTGCCATGCCTTTAGTTGGAACAAGAATTGCCTAGATTTGATGAATATCCGATGATGACTTTGCCAATGCACTTAATTGATAGAATTTTTATTCTAGGATAACCATGGAAACACTTAGAATTTTACTATGATGCTAAATTTGATGAAACACTGTTGTGGTTTGATTGATTTAAGGAATTCTAGTGAACTTAGGTTGATAATTAAAAAATTGGGGGATTAGAATAAAAATTGGATGAATGCTAGAGGTGCCCGAAATTGGCTCTAGTATGTGCTAAAAAAATTGATCGCTAGAGGTGCCCAAAATTGGCTCTAGTATGTGCTAAAAATTGATCGCTAAAGGTGCCCAAAACCGGCTCTAGTCGAATAAATTAATTAACTTAAGAAAACTAAAAACAAAACACTAGAGGTTCCCGAAACCGGCTCTAGTTAAAACATATTAAAAGAACCCAATGAAGTAATTTGAAAACCTCTTGTTTGCATAGAATCCAAAAAATCAACTTGCACACAACTCTGCACACACTCACAAGCATTATAGTTTGATTCTGAGTAACTCCTAAGTTTTCTGAAAAATGAAAAGCCAATCATACATTGTGCCCCGCTTCTGAGAATTGAAATCAAGTTCAAAGCTAAGTTTGTGAAAATTGAAGTCTTGGCGGGTAATTATTAGTTTGCACTACTTGAGGACAAGTAATAGTTCGAGTTTGGGGGTGTGATAAGTGTTCAAAAGTACTATTTTATTACCCTTTTTACTCATATTATTGTTAGACTTAGGCTCATATTAGTTGTATAATTTGTCATTCATGCATTAATTCATGTTTCTTTCCACAGTTGAGCTTGATTACATAACTTGGTGATTTTTGTAGAAAAAGATGCTACTTTGGTGTGTTTTTGTATGTGTGCAGAATCACATGCCTAAACAAGGGTAGAACCAGTTGCCAGGGCAGTGCATGAAGGAGATGCCGATGCAGTTGCCAGGGCAATGCATGAAGGAGATGCCGAGCTAGTTGCCAAGGCAATTTTTGATAATGGATAAGGTGATATGGTAGTCAAAATTGATGACTAGATAAGCCCAAGATGACGTGGCGCAAAGTCAAATTCCAAAGGAGTTTGATTTCCATGAAGAGATTAAAGAGAAATTAAATTCCAAGAAGATAAAAGAAGTTCTAGAAGGAATTTAAATATAATAAAGAATTATATTCTTTTAAAGTATTTAATTCCAACTTAACTTCCTCCTCAAGAAGGATTTTGACCTAGCCATCTCCTATTTAAAGGACCAAGCCGTCAAAGAGAGAGGGCAAGGAGAGGAGGAGAGATTTCGACAAGTGAGAGGGGCAAAGGGGGAGAGTTCGATTGAGAGAGGAGAGCAAGGGGCTGATCGATTTCTTCTTCTTCTTCTTTGCTTCCATTAGATTCATGGTTTGGGGATTATTCTTTGTATATCTCTTGAACCCAACCATGAACTAACTTGATTGGTTGGGGATATTGTGTTTTGTTGTTGTGAGAAACAATTGGATTTTGTTTAGGTAATAAGAGTTTGCACTTTCAATTCAAGGTTTACTCATTCTTGGTTCTTATTCTTGTTTGCGAGTGAATTGGGAGAAGATCTCGTAACTTCATCTATTTATCTAATATCGGGAGAGTTAGATTCAAGAAACGAATGAGTATGGTCTTTATTCAATCTATTGATGGTGAACATTAATCCGGCTTAGGAATAAGTTAAGGATTTCAACGGCTAAGAGGAGGGCAAGATTGATTGTTGTTCACCCTTGATTAACGCAGGGAATGTATTATCAAGGCATGCACAAGTAACTAGAGTTTCGACTTAGGGATAAGAAGAAACCATTGAAGAACGCTCTACCAAACCTTGAAGTTGATGCCCAGCCGCCCAAGTAGTTGCCCAGGCAACCATCGATTAGTTGCCAAGGCAACCCCACTGTGCAAGTTGCCACAGCAACTGAGTTGCCCTTGCACTCTTTTACCAAGACGATTCAATCAGCTATCACACCTCAACTCACGATAACCTGGCCTATTCACTCTATTTTGATTTCATCTATTCTTTTAGTTTATTGCTCTTAGTTTACTCATTAGTTATAATTCCTACAATCACCTACTTGTGTTTTTCTTTTCCAACGCAGTAACTTAAGCAAAGTGGCCCAAACCAATCCCTGTGGAGACGAGACTCGATACTCGTATCACTTTATTACTTGCGACGTGTATACTTGCACAATTACGTAGCACTTATTACGCGCAACAATACCCTCAATCAGGACCAAGCCATGTGTGAGAATCTAGGAAACCTACCCCATTAGAGCCATGCAGATAACCCTAGCGAACTAGAATTCTTATGGTTAGGTTTATTTCCTTATTGGCTTGTCTTGTGCTTATTTCATTTTGCGTTTATCTCTTCTCATTTCCATTTGATTGTTTATCTTATAACTAACGCTTCTTTTTGTTTTCTTCCTTTTCCTCTTTTACCTTTTTTGCATATCTTATCATATCATGAAGAGCACATTGAGTTGGAAATAGTTTGAAGTTAAAGACTAGATCAATGGGAGACTTAGACAATAGAAGTGATGAAAATAATTCTAATGTCCAGATATGGTCGGAAGGGCAGCAATTACATGAGGGAGACAATATTGCCGCTGGGTTTAGATCAGCCATTTCAGCCACGACATTCATGAATACGGAGTTCAATAATATGTTTGAATTGAAGCCGATTTGGAACAGTTTGGATTTTGAAACAAAGAGTACTTTCAGAGAAGAGTTTGGTGACATCGCGTACTTTCTAGAGGTTCCGGTTGATCAAGCATTATTACAAGCCTTGGTGGGTTTCTGGAGCTCTGCCTACACCTACTTTACGATTGGTCACTTTGACTTAACTCCGACGATCGAAGAATACTAGGACCTTATGAATTGCAAGAAGATTGACATGAATCAGATATATTCTAAGCCAAGTAAGAACAAGGCTTTCTGAGGAAAGTTAAGGATGTTCTCGGATATGTTGTCAGCTTGGGTTGAGCATCAAGTCACTACCTGGAACAATAAAGAGTATCTTAAGTGGGAGGGGATCTTGGCCTTAGCTTCTGTACATCCTGTGGGCCGAGTTCAGCAGAATCTCTTTGCTTTGTTGGTCTATGGATTGGTACTTTTTCCTCGAGCATTAGGACTCATTGATCCATCAATTTTGGATCTATTTGATCGTTTGGATAGCAGGACTAATCCGATATCTGTTATTTTGGCTGAAACTTTTTTATCTTTGAGGTTCTATCGAGAGCATGGTGGAGGTCACTTTCGAGGATGCCCACAGCTTTTGACTATTTACAACCACCTTTGGACGAATCCCAATTTTTTGAGGCCCCTCTATGACGGCAAGTTCTCACCCTTAGAAGAGTTCATACGAAAGAATTATTGGCCAACTCAAAGATCTAAGGAAGTATGGCAAGATGTCCTCTGAAATCTAAAGGAGGAAGATGCAGTTTGGAGAGCACCGTGGTTGTTGGCAAAGAACATTCTCTATAGATGTGGAAATCTTTCATGGGTACCATTACTTGGCCTTTAGGGGCATACTGCATATGCACCTCTTCTAGTTTTGAGATAGTACGGGTCTAAATAGTTCATGCCAACCACCAAAGGTCTAAATGAGTTCAATGTGGATTATACAAGGTAGAAGGGCTAAAAGATGATAGTATACAATGTTTCTTCAACTTGGAACAACACAAGATGGGTTAGGATCATAAATGCTCCGTACATGGTCACTCCCGAGTATGAAGCATGGCAATTTAATCATGTTAACAACAACATTCCCCACTTGAGTCCCGATGGAAAGAGATCTATGGACGAGAGATTGGCCACACTTTCTACTGAGGATGATTTAATGAGGAAACAACTTAAGGAAGAGCAAAAGAGGTACCTCAAGCTCGAGGAGAGAACCCATCAAGAAAAGTTCGACTTCAAATTAGAGAAGACGCAGTTCGAAGGAGTGGTTAAAGATCTACAAAGGAAAAGAGATTAGTTGGAACTCGAACTCAAGATGGAGAAGGAAGAGATTCAGAAGCTTAAAAGGTTAAATACGAGCAAGAGAGTCGCGGAAGGCGAACCAAGTAAAGGGTTAGAGCTTTAATTGAAGGAAGAGAAAACAAGAGCTGAGAACTACAAAATAATGTTTTATGAGCACAAGGATCAAGTGCTCACTTTAATCGAAGAAGTGAAAAATCTACAAATCTCCCACTCAAGACAGATCGAGAAGACACAACACAAAAATGAAGCCTTGAAGGATCAAGTGAAGTGTTTGGAAAAATCTCTCTTCAAGCATAAGAATTCAACCAGCAAGCTGAAGGCCAACAACTTGGAGAATCAAGTTTTGACGACTCACGTTGATGAGTTGGAAACTGAGTTCCAACAGCTCAAAGATCACGTGGCAAGCCTTAGGGGAGCGATTCAAGTATACCCGATGCCAAGTTTGGAGCAGTTGCACTTTGCCACCTACACAATTTGGAGACAAGAACAAGAATTGGCGCATTGGATGACTCAGATGCAAGAGGTTGCCTGGAAGGTACAGATTTTTGCGAAAGATGCTACCAAACTCCATGACTGTGTGGATGATGATTTCGAAGAAGGAGAGAGGATTGTTTGGATTCTGAGAGAGATCATTGACCTTGATGCTACCTTGAAGCCATATGTGTAGTTGGTTCTCTTTGAGTTATTGTAACAAGACAACGTTTCCATTAATGAAAGTCATTTAACAATGATATTTGCCAAACGCGGTGTTGCTCTTTGCATTCATACATGATTCTTTCATTTGCATTGTTTGTTAAAAGCTAATAATCATCTAATTAGTACAATTGCTTGCATTTTTGATTAATTGCCACTTATTAATTAAAAGGCTTTCTATTTCAGAAAGATTGCATTTTGCTTCTTAAAAATTGTTATCATTCCATACCCTTATAACACTCGCTCACGATCAAAGAAAATGGAGGAGAACTTTGCGAAGTTGGAGGCCGACCTACGTGGCCAGATGGAACAAGCCCAACAAGAATTAAGGGACTCCATCATCAAGTCTTGGCAGGACATGATGAAGGAAATATCTCAGCTGTTGCAAGCTCGACTAAGACCAGATCCGAGGGGCAAGAGTACCATTGAGAATCCTTCCCAAAACTCGGGGGATCGCCTTTATACCTAGAACATCCAAAACCCTCTATTTGTTGATCCCTCTCTTAATCCTCCACAAGGGGCATCTTCCTCTCATATCGGTCTAGCCCTTCAAACTCAACCGGGGGTGACCTTAGGGAATCCCAAAATTGTCGGAGACAGTATCCCAGACTTTGATGAGTTGGAAATGTTGAACCAGGTGAAAGCGGAGTTCACTAAGCAATTCGAGGATACTCAGAAAGACCTACAGGAAAAGTTTTGAGTGAAGGAAGACGATGATGGCTCCTATGGGTTACGTGCTAGGGAACTCAGTTTTGTCTCCGATGTGGAGATCCCATATAAATTCAAAACCCCCGAATTTGAAAAGTTTGATGGGTCCACCTGCCCCACTGCTCATATAGTGATGCTTTTCTGGAAGATGGTTGGGTTTACGAACAACGAGAAGCTCCTAATTCATTATTTTTTAGGACATATTAGTGGGATCTACTTCGAGGTGGTATAATAAGCTAATAAGGGCTCAAATTAAGTCATGGAGGGATCTGGCAAAAGCATTTATTGATCAGTATAAGCATATAACCAACATGGTTCCCAACCGACTGTTGTTGCAAGGCATGGAACAAAAGCGCAATAAGACCCTTCGTTAATACGCTCAAAGATGGCGTGATGTGGCGGCGTAGGTTCAACCACCGCTTCACGAGCACGAGATCTCCCTAATATTTTTGGACACATTAAAAGGGACGCTATATGATCAATTTATCAGCAACCCTATTAGCAATTTTACGAATATGGTCATGACTAGCGACTGCATTGAAGCAGCCATCAAGAGCGGAAGAATTGATGGAGGGGATCATTCATGCAAGCAATACAAGAAAAAGTACCATGAGGTGAACAATACAAATGCCTTCGAGACAACCAAGAACTTCACTATCTCCCAGCCCCAGCCCACAGCGGGAAATTCCAGAAACTTTAATAAGAGAGAAGATAGGGGACCCAGGAAGGAAAGAGATGATAGACCCTTCACTCCTTTGCCAATCTCTTAGAATGAGCTCTACTCACAATTGTACAAGGCTGATTTAGTTCGTCCTTATCATGTTACTCCAGGAAACCCACCTTACCCAGCATGGTATAACCCCAAGGTTCATTACGAATACCATGCTGATGTTCCGGGGTATTCGATTGAAAATTGTGTGGCGTTCAAGAAGTTCGTTTAGAACTTAATTCAGACCAGCGTGTTACAAGTGGAAGAAACGAGCACAACCAACAACCCCCTACCAAATCACGGAGGCCAAGGCGTGAATGCCATCGAAGAAGAGAATGCTAGAAAAACTAGGGAGAACGTGTTCGAGGTTCGGTTACCGTTAATGTGGGTTTTTTAATGTTTGTGTATGAATGGTGATTGTGTAAGAGGGTTGTGGCCCGTATTGTGAATACCATCAATCGGGAGATCATGAGATTCAAGATTGTGAGGAGTTCCGTTAGCTGATACAAGCTATGATGGATACAAAAGAGATTGAGTTTTTTGAAGAAGAGAGAGGAATGAATGAAGTGGAAGTCTGTGCATCGGAGAACCAGGAGACCAAGTATAGTGCCAAGATACCGCTCGTCCTTGGTCTCAAGACAAGTGTACCGAAGGTAGCCCCCAAGATGATAATTGCTTTTCCAAGGTCGTTTCCTTTCAAGGATACGAAGATGGTTCCATGGAACTACACTGCAAGCATCACAATGTCGGGTTCCTCTAGTTTACATGGAGGAGAAGACGTGGAAATAGGGATAAAACCCATTCAAGAAGAACCTTTGGAGCCAAAGGTCTGAGAGGTAAAGGATGTAGGGCATCTCACGAGGAGTGGCTGATGCTATGCTCCGGAGAACCAAAAGGCACCGAAGGAACCAAAAGAGAAAAGCAAGGAAGTCAAAGTTAAACTTGAGAAAGTTTTTGGAGATGACCCACCACCAAAGATCAAAGAGCCGGTCACAGAAACTCAAGCACAAGAGTTTTTAAGATTCTTGAAGTACAACAAGTATAGTGTCATCGACCAGCTTCAAAGACAGCCAGCTTGAATTTCTATGCTTGATCTTTTACTAAACTCAGAGAAGCATTGTGAGGCCCTGTTGAAGGTTTTGAATGAGATCTATGTTACAAAGGATATCTCAGTTAGGAGGTTGGATCAGATTGCCAGCCATATCATTGACGTTAATCACATTACCTTTGGTGATGACGAAATTCTGGGGGAAGGTACAGGGTCCACCAAGGCCCTAAACATCACCACTCACTGCAAAGGTTATGTGTTGCCAGGAATGTTAATTGATAATGGCTCCGCATTGAATGTTATGCCTTTAGCCATACTGTAACAACTACCAATCGATAGTTCACATATGAAGCCGTATCATAATACGGTGCGAGCTTTCGATGGGACCCAGAGAGATATGGTCGGGAAAATAGAAGTAATCCTGCTCATTGGTCCCACTGAGTATGTGGTCGATTTCGTGGTTATGGATATCCAACCATCTTACAACTGCTTGTTAGGGAGGCCATGGATACACTCAGCCGGTGTCGTTCCTTTTTCACTCCATCAAAATTTAAAGTATGTCACCGAAGGGAAATTAGTAACAGTGAATGCCGAAGAAGACATCGTCGCTTCCGTGACTTTGGATACGCCGTACATCCATACTGATGAGGAAGCAATGAAGTGTGGCTTTAGAGCCTTGGAACTTGTCAATGCTACCTTTGTTGCCGAAGGAAACAAGATTCCATGCCCTAATTTGTCAAATTGCACTAAAATGGTGGTATACGAAGCCCTAAGCAAAGGAGAAAAGAAAAAGAAAGGCTTGGGAAAGAATATGCAAGGACGCCTCTGTCCTATCAAGGTGATCCACAAATTTGACCATTTTGGACTCGGTTACAAGCCAAATTTTGTACAGAAAAGGCAAGAATGAAAGAAGAAGCAAGAGAAAAAGAAGGCTAGGCTTAGAGGGGAAGACATTCCATGGGCCCTTATCACCTACGGAGACTTTAAAAATGTTTTCATATCTGGTGGAATTCAAAATCCAGAGGTGGACGTCCAAAAGGAAAATCGAGAATGTGAGAGGTGCCTCCAGGAAGAGTTGATCAGCGAGGCTTTCGAAGAGATGAATGTGGATATGATCAACGACGAGAGCGAGGCTAATCAATTTCTGGCCAAGATTCGCCCTTGCCTCCCATGAGGAGAGCTCAACAATTGGACCTTTAGAGACATACCGATATTTTTTAGGAACCAATCAAAGTAATGATCAGAACAATCTCGTTACTTTGGCCCAAAAGTAACGACCATCCTTTGTAAAAAATGGTAGTTGTGTCATATCTATATGTTTTAAATGAAATAGACTATGTCTACATTTTCCTTCTCAAATGGAAAACACAGCATTCATTTCATTCCATTTCATTTATTATTTATTTATTTATTACTTATTTATTTAATTAGTCATTTGTTTATTTAGATATTCATTTGATCATATCATGAGCTATTCCTTTTGTTGCGCGTAATAAGTGCTATGTAATTGTGCAAGTATACACGTCGCAAGTAATAAAGTGATATGATAAGTATCGAGTATCATCTCCACAGGGATTGGCTTGGGCCACTTTGCTTAAGTTACTGTGTTGGAAAAGAAAAACACAAGTAGGTGATTATAGGAATTATAACTAATGAGTAAACTAAGAGCAATAAACTAAAAGAATAAATGAAATCAAAATAGAGTGAATAGGCCAGGTTATCATGAGTTGAGGTGTGATAGCCGATTGGATCGTCTTGGTGATTGAGTAGAAGTCGGATTGCCAGGGCAATCCTGTTACGATTGCCTAGTCGATTGCCAGGACAATTTGGTTGCAATTGCCTAGTTGATTACCACGGCAATTCTACCGTGTTGCCTGGTCGATTTCCAGGGCAATTCCCCCTCGTTGTCTGATCATATTGCCTGGGCTATGCTCCCGCGATTGCCTGGGCAATTAAGGATGGGTCAATTGCTTGGGCAATTGAGCATTCACTTCCAAAGTTCGGCAAAGCGTTCTTCAATGGTTTCTTCTTATCCCTAAGTCGAAACTCTAGCTATTTGTACATGCCTTGATAATACATCCTTGTGTGAATCAAGGGTGAACAACAACCAATCTTGCGCTCCTCATAGCCGTTGAAATCCTAAACTTATTCCTAAGCCGGATTAGTTTTCACCATCAATTGATTGAATAAAGACCATGCTCATTCGTTTCTTGAATCTAACTCTCCCGATATTAGATAAATAGATGAAGTTACGAGATCCTCTCCCAATTCACTCGCAAACAAGATTGACAACCAAGAATGAACAAACTTTGAAAATTGAATTGCAACTCAAAAACCTAAACAAAATCCAAAAGATTTCACAACAACAAAACACAATAACTCCAACCAATCAAGTTAGTTCATGGTTGGGTTCAAAAGATATACAAAGAATAATCCCCAAACCATGAATCTAATGGATGCAAAGAAGAAGAAGAAGAAATCAAACTCTCTCCCACTTGCTCTCTTGTCGAAATCTCTCCATTCTTGTTCTTTGGAGTTGTCGAAAATCCTTTTTTCTTCTCTTCCCTTTGATTTTTGATGGCTTGGTCCTTTAAATAGGAGATGGCTAGGTCAAAATCCTTCTTGAGGAGGAAGTTAAGTTGGAATTAAATTATCTTTAAAGAATATAATTCTTTATTATATTTAAATTCCTTCTAGAACTTCTCCTATCATCTTGGGATTTAATTTCTCTCTAACCTCTTCATGGAAATCAAACTCCTTTGGGATTTAACTTTGCTCCACGTCATCTTGGGCTTATCTAGTCATCAATTTCGACTATCATATTATCTTATTCCTTGTAAAAAATTGCCTTGGCAACTAGCTCGACATCTCCTTGATGCATTGCCTTGGAAACTAGCTCAGCATCTCCTTCATGCATTACCTTGGCAACTGGTTCCAGCCTTGTTTAGGCAAGTGATTATGCACACACACAAAAACACACCAAAGCAACATTTTTTTCCACAAAAATCACCAAGTTATGTAATCAAGCTCAAACGTGGAAAGAAACATGAATTAATGCATGAATGACTAATTATGCAACTAATATGAGCCTAAGTCTAACAATAATATGAGTAAAAATGGTAATAAAAATAGTACTTTTGAACACTTATCACCTTTCCTTTCCCAATACGCACTTTAAAAATCGCGCAGGCCTCTTAATATAAACTGTATGAATGATGTTGAACCTAATCCTGAAGTAGATTTTAAACGACCCACATACTTGGCAGAGGTAGAAGAAGAGGATGATGGGATTCCCGATGAGCTGCTAAGAATGATGGCCAGTGAGGAAAGGCAAATCCTCCCACACCAAGAGAGGATAGAGGCTTTAAATCTTGGGACTAACGAAGGGAGGAAAAAAGTAAAGATCATAGATACCTTATCTGGTCATCAATTTCGACTACCATATCATCTTATTCCTTGTTGAAAATTGCCTTGGCAACTAGCTCGGCATCTCCTTCATGCATTGCCTTGGCAACTAGCTCGACATCTCCTTCATGCATTGCCTTGGCAACTGGTTCCAGCCTTGTTTAGGCAAGTAATTCTGCACACACAAAAACACACCAAAGCAGCATCTTTTTCCACAAAAATCACCAAGTTATGTAATCAAGCTCAACGGTGGAAAGAAACATGAATTAATGCATGAATAAATAATTATGGAACTAATATGAGCCTAAGTCTAACAATAATATGAGTAAAAAGGGTAATAAAATAGTACTTTTGAACACTTATCACACCCCCAAACTCGAACTATTGCTTGTCCTCAAGCAATGCAAACTAACAATTACCTACCAAGACTTTAATCATCAAAGACATGCTTCAAACTTAAATTCAAACCTCGGAACCGTGGCACAAAGTATGATCACCTTTTAATTTTTCGGATAGCACAAAAATTACCCGGAACCAAACTATAATGCTCGTGACAATGTGTGTGCCTAGTTGTGTACAAGTTGATTTTCAAGATTCTATGTGAACAATAGGCTTTTATCAATTTAATTACCGGGGCATTTATTTTTAAATTCACTAGAGCCAATTTCGGGCACCTCTAGCAAAGTAAGCAATTTCTCATTTTATTTTAGTCGACTAGAGCCAATTTCAGGCACCTCTAGCGATTCTTTAATGTGCATTAACTACTAGAGCCAGTTACGTGCACCTCTAGCAAGAAAGCACATTTACTACTAGAGCCAGTTTCGAGCACCTCTAGCAAGAAATTAACTTTTAATTTTCAATTTTAAATTTACCAAATTTTAAGCAACCTAAGTTCACTAAGTTTCTTTCAATCAACAAGCCACAACCGTGTAAAAAATTCAGCATCTTAGTAAAATTGTAAGTTCTTTTCATGCAATCCTAAAATTAAAGGTTCTTTCAATTAAGTGCAGTGGCAAAAAATCATCATTGGATATTCAACAAGTCTTAAGCAATTAAATCCAATTAAAGGCATGGAAAGTAACATATGGAACCTATATGTGATTGCTAAAGATGAATGCAACTAAACATTAAACTAACTAGAAACCAACACCTCCCCAAACTCGAGAGAAGCATTGTCCTCAATGCACGTAAAAGTGAAACAAAATTTAAAAGAAACTAAATGAAATGAGTTAGTCAGAGTGGTCGTCACCTCGAGTGATAAGTTTCCTTCGTGCCGTTTTCTTGATTCATTTTCCGGTTAGTGGTTGAATGCTTGTGGCTGGTACAGCGTGAATAGCATTACTTTAATTTGATCCATGTTTGCCGAGGCAGGTTCACTTGCCTGGGCATCAGTAGTTTCTGTTGTTGTGGCAACTGCTGAGGTAGTTGCAGGGGCATCCTCTGTTGCGGTTGCCGTGGCAAGTAGTCGGCAGTGAATTTCCTTAGCATGTTGGTTGTGAGTCTTGTTGTGGAAAAGAAAAGAAAACAAAGAAAACCTGGAAACTAAAGATAATGAAGAAAAATAAAATAAAATATCTTCTAAAAATAAAAAGAAAATATTGAAAGGAGAGCATGCTCATGCATCTCCTAAGGTGACCACTTCTTTGTTACGTTCCACATTGGCACCGTTGTAGTGCTTCAATCTTTGTCCGTTAACTTTGAATTCATGTTCGTCAGTGATGGACTTGATTATCACGGCACCATGAGAGAATGGTTTGACAACTTTGAATGGTCCCGACCATCTTGATTTTAGTTTTCCTGGAAAAAGTTTTAGCCGATAATTGAATAAGAGAACATGTTGCCCTGGCATGAATTGTCGCGGCAATAGTTTCTTGTCATGCCATTGCTTTGTTTTCTCCTTGTAGATTCGTGCATTGTTATAGACGAGTGCACGAAATTCTTCTATCTCGTTGAGGTCCAACAAATGCTTTTGTCTGGCACTTTCCTAATCCATATTCATGGTCTTGATTGCCCAATATGCCTTGTGTTCGATTTCCACCGGTAGATGGCATGTTTTGCTATAGACAAGCCGGAAGGGGGACATACCTAAGAGTCTTTTGAATGCAGTGTGATATGCAAAAAGTGCGTTATCTAATCTTACTGACTAATCATTCCTAGAGGGATTTACAACTTTCTCGAGTATACCCTTCAATTCTCGGTTGGAAATTTCTGCTTGCCCATTGGTTTGTGGGTGATATGCCGTGGCAATCTTGTGAGATACACCAAAGCGTTATACCATCTTGGCGATAAGTTTGTTGTCGAAGTGCTTTCCTTCATCACTGATAATTGCTCTCGGTATCCCAAACCATGTAAATATGTTTTTCTGCAAGAATCGTTGCACGATCTTGGAATCGTTGATGGGAACTGTAGCTGCCTCAACCCATTTAGACACGTAGTCAACGGCAAGTAGAATGTAGAGGTTGCCGAATGAAGATGGGAAAGTTTCTATAAAATTGATCCCCCATACATCGAATAATTCCACATCGATGATGTTTTGGAGCGGCATCTCATGTCGTCTCAAGATATTGCCCGTCCTGTGGCAACGATCACATTGCTTGTAAAACTCTGGAGCATCTTTGTACAGTGTTGGCCAATACAAACCGGATTGCAAAACTTTGGCTGCAGTACGAGTTCATCCAAAATATCCTCCATAGGGTGAAGAATGGCATTGCCGGAGTACATTTTGCTGCTCCTCTCCAGGGACACATCGGCGTATAACCTGATCTGCACATTGTTTAAACAAAAGAGGCTCGTCCCAAAAGTAATGCTTAGCATCATGGCGGAACCGCTTCTTCCCTTGGTGAGTAAGGCCATAAGGTAAAATACCACAAACAGGGAAATTAACTAAATCTGCGTACCAAGGTATTACCGAGTCATGTGCTGCCGTGGCGACTGCTCCCAAGATTACCGAGGCGTGTGCGTCTAGAGTTGCTGAGGCATATGCGTCCATGGTTACTGAGGCGTGTACGTCTGGAGTTGCCAAGGCATGCATGTCAAGAGCTGTTGCGACGTCGTTGGTTGCCGAGGCATGTGCATCCATGGTTGTCGAGGCGTGCACGTCAAGATTTGCTGCGGCGTCGAGGGTTGCCGAGGCATGCGCATCCATGGTTGCCGAGGTGTCAAGGGTTGCTGCGGCATCGAGGGTTGCCAAGGCGTGCGTGTCAGGAGCTATTGTGGCGTCGAGGGTTGCCAAGGCATGTGCATCCATGGTTGCTGAGGCATTAAGGGTTACCGATGCGTGCGCATCCATGGTTGTCGAGGCAACTAAAAGTTGCTCATCCGGGAATGTATCACATATCTCTAAATTCGCGTCCTCCTCCCTATTACGTTCTAAACGTGATAAGTGATCGGCCACTTGATTTTCTATTCCTTTCCTATCCTTAATTTCAATATCAAATTCTTGTAAAAGTAATATCCAACGAATCAAATGAGGTTTGGCATCCTTTTTAGCAAATAGATACTTAATTGTCGAATGGTCCGTATAAACAATTACCTTTGTACCAATCAAATAGGATCAAAACTTGTCAAATGCGAAAACTACAGCTAGTAACTCTTTCTCCGTTGTTGTGTAATTCACTTGAGCACTATTAAGGGTTTTACTATCGTAGTATATCACATGAAAGGTTTTACCTGTGCGTTGGCCCAGGACTGCTCCTACCGCGAAATCACTTGCATCACACATGAGCTCAAAAGGTAGCGTCCAATCTGGTGGAACGATAATGGATGCCAAGGCAAGCTTCTCCTTTAGGGTTTCGAATGCTTGGGTGCAAGAATCATCAAAATTGAGGACTTTATCCTATTCAAGCAAATTGCACAAGGGTTTAGTAATTTTAGAAAAATTATGAATGAACCTTCTGTAAAAACCTGCATGTCCAAGAAAGCTTCGAATTCCTTTAATCGAACTTGGTGGGCGTAATCTCTCGATCACGTCCACCTTGGCTTTGTCTACTTTAATTCCCTTGGATGAAATCTTGTGGCCGAGCACTATTCCTTCATCTACCATAAAATGACACTTCTCCCAATTAAGGACTAAATCGCTTTCTTCACATCTTGCCAACACCTTTTCTAAATTACTGAGGTAACTGTCGAAGTCATTACCAAAAATGGAAAAATCATCCATGAAGATCTAAAGGAAGTCTTCGACCATGTCTGAAAAGAGTGCCATCATGCATCTTCTAATGTTACTGCATATCTGAGAAAACTTGAGGAGTTTCGTTTCCGATACTTCTTATAGTCCATCCGTACCCTCCATCGGGTGACAATATTGGCCAAAAAGAGTTGGGCCAATGTGCTCCCAGCTACTCCCTTTTGCAATACCATGGTGGATGTGTCTTTCTTCCGTGTTCCCTTGTAGTCCATGCACATCTTCCACCTTGCTACTGTTCTTGAAGGCATGAATTTACTATTAGGAAAAATTATATCAACATCCAACCATTTAATTACCTCATTCTTGTCGGGCTCCATCATGGTTGGATGTAGCCTTCGTTGTCGTGGCAATTGCTGATCTAGCTAATTGATGTGGCAATCAGTTGCCAAAACTTGCTGTAAGTCAAGGGAAGAACCAATTTTCTAAAAAGCTTTATGAATCCAAACACCTTTTTCTTTTGACCTCTCAAACATCTTCATCAGTAGAGATTTCGATGACTTCAAATCTACCAACATCGGTTTCTCAAGACATACCTACAATGGGCGATGTGAGTTTTTAAAGAATTCAAAAGGTTCAACCATTACCTACTCATATTCCATTGGCAAAGTATTATTATCTCGTTGATCTTGCATGTGGTCGTGTAATTGCAGTGGCAACTGTAGATGAGAGCAATCTACATATTCCTGTTTCAACATCAACGTTGTAACCTTCTGGGCATCAGGTTCCTCAGAATTTGTTGTAGTAATGTTGTTCTCAGCTTCACTGAGTGTTGTCGCGGCATTGCTCTGTTCAGGCTCCTCAATCATTGCCGAGGCAATTTGTTGCTCTGGCTCATCAACTGTTGGGCAGTCTTTCTCATTGGCATCCTCTTGACTTAGAGGTTCTAGTTGTCCCCAACACATCAAGGACCTCTCTTCGCATTGCTCTTTATCCTCTTGCCTTGGGACGTCAGTATCCCTAGGAATGGATTGTTGGTGCATGTTATCCAATGCATATGTGGATCTCCTCAATTGATCTTCTGAATCCCCCAAAGTTACATCCCATTGAGCTATCTTAGCATCCATTTTCTTTGATAGCTCTCGAATCTCTTCAATTGATCCATCAAGTTTAGCCAAGGAAGCTAGCAACGTTTCCTCCAAGGAATTGGAATGTTCTTGAAAAGGACTACATTGATATGGCATATATGTTGTCGTGACAGTAGGCTGCTGATAAGGACTACATTGCTGAGACATGTCTATTGCTGCAGCAAAATTGTTATGGTAAAAGTTTTTTGAGCTTTTTGATCATACCATGAAGGATTTTGCTGTTGGTTCCATTTATGGTTCTCCATGTAGTCATATGCACCGAAAATGTGAGGGCAATTTTCAAACACGTGATGTTCTCCATAACAAGTGCACGAGTTTTCCACGGTATATGCTTTTCTTGGTTGGTATAAGTAATCATCGAAGGGTGCAAGAAAATCCTGATTGGATTGATTCATATCTTCCAACATCAACTCTCGAATAGATCAGCTTTTATTTCCCGACATGTTGATGTACCTTAACTTGTAATGCACCTAATTTTTTTTGATAAAACAAACAAAAAGAAAAGTTAGTAAAACTAAGAGAAAAAGATGCAATAACAAAAACAACTAACACCAATTGCCAATCCCCGGTAACGGCACCAAAAACTTGTTGCGCGTAATAAGTGCTACGCAATTGTGCAAGTATACACGTCGTAAGTAATAAAGTGATATGATAAGTATCGAGTATCGTCTCCACAGGGATTGGTTTGGGCCAATTTGCTTAAGTTACTGCGTTGGAAAAGAAAAACACAAGTAGGTGATTGTAGGAATTATAACTAATGAGTAAACTAAGAGCAATAAACTAAAAGCATAGATGAAATCAAAATAGAGTGAATAGGCCAGGTTATCGTGAGTTGAGGTGTGATAGCCGATTGGATTGTCTTGGTGATTGAGTAGCAGCCGGATTGCCAGGGCAATCCTGTTATGATTGCCTAGTCGATTGCTAGGGCAATTTGGTTGCAATTTCCTGGTTGATTGCCAGGGAAATTATGCCGTGTTACCTGGTCAGTTGCCAGGGCAATTCCCCCTGGTCGTCTAATCATATTGCCTGGGCTATGCTCCCGTGATTGCCTGGGAAATTAAGGATGGGTCGATTGCCTGGGCAATTGAGCATTCACTTCCAAAGTTTGGCGAAGCATTCTTCAATGGTTTCTTCTTATCCCTAAGTCGAAACTCTAGCTATTTGTGCATGCCTTGATAATACATCCCTGCGTGAATCAAGGGTGAACAACAACCAATCTTGCGCTCCTCTTAGCCGTTGAAATCCTAAACTTATTCCTAAGCCGGATTAGTCTTCACCATCAATTGATTGAATAAAGACCATGCTCATTCGTTTCTTGAATCTAACTCTCCCGATATTAGATAAATAGATGAAGTTACGAGATCCTCTCCCAATTCACTCGCAAACAAGATTGAGAACCAAGAATGAACAAACTTTGAAAATTGAATTGCAACTCAAAAACCTAAACAAAATCCAAAAGATTTCACAACAACAAAACACAATAACCCCAACCAATCAAGTTAGTTCATGGTTGGGTTCAAAAGATATACAAAGAATAATCCCCAAACCATGAATCTAATGGAAGCAAAGAAGAAGAAGAAGAAATCAAACTCTCTCCCCCTTGCTCTCTTGTCGAAATCTCTTCCTTCTTGTCCTTTGGAGATGTCGAAAATCCTTTCTTCTTCTATTGCCTTTGATTTTTGACAGCTTGGTCCTTTAAATAGGAGATGGCTAGGTCAAAATCCTTCTTGAGGAGGAAGTTAAGTTGGAATTAAATTATCTTTAAAGAATATAATTCTTTATTATATTTAAATTCCTTCTAGAACTTCTCATATCTTCTTGGGATTTAATTTCTCTCTAACCTCTTCATGGAAATCAAACTCCTTTGGGATTTAACTTTGCTCCACGTCATCTTGGGCTTATCTAGTCATCAATTTCGACTACCTTATCATCTTATTCCTTCTCAAACATTGCCTTGGCAACTAGGTCTACATCTCCTTCATGCATTGCCTTGGAAACTAGCTCGTTATCTCCTTCACGCGTTGCCTTGGCAACTGGTTCCAGCCTTGTTTAGGCTAGTGATTCTGTACACACACAAAAACACACCAAAGCAGCATCTTTTTCCATAAAAATCACCAAGTTATGTAATCAAGCTCAAAGGTGGAAAGAAACTTGAATTAATGCATGAATGACTAATTATGCAACTAATATGAGCCTAAGTCTAACAATAATATGAGTAAAAATGGTAATAAAAATAGTACTTTTAAACACTTATCACCTTTCCTTTCCCAATACACACTTTAAAAATCGTGCAGGCCTCTTAATATAAACTGTATGAATGATGTGGAACCTAATCCTGAAGTAGATTTTAAACTACCCACATACTTGGCAGAGGTAGAAGAAGAGGATGATGGGATTCCCGATGAGCTGCTAAGAATGATGGCTAGTGAGGAAAGGCAAATCCTCCCACACCAAGATAGGATAGAGGTTTTAAATCTGGGGATTAACGAAGAGATGAAAGAAGTAAAGATCAGAGGTACTTTATCACCAAAAGTCAAGAAAGAGTTGGCGGAATTGCTTGTAGAATTTAAAGATGTGTTCGCGTGGTCATACCGGGATATGCCAGGCCTAAACACAGATATTGTAACACATAAGCTCCCCATTATGCCATAATGCAAGCCTATCCAGCAAAAGCTTCGAAGAATAAGGACATACATGTTATTAAAAATAAGAGAAGAGGTGAAGAAACAGTTTGAGGTTGGATTTTTAGAGGTTTCTAAGTATCTATAATGGGTGGCTAACATAGTGCCGGTACTAGAAAAAGATGGGAGGGTATGTATGTGCGTAGATTATAGGGACCTTATAAGGCGAGCCCCAAAGACAATTTCCCTTTGCCTTATATTGATACTTTAGTTGAGAATATTGCGGGGCATGCTTGGTTTTCCTTTATGGATGGCTTCTTAGGGTACAATCATATCAAAATGTATCTTGAGGATATGGAGAAGACTACTTTTGTGACCCTGTGGGGCACATTTTGCTACAAGCTGATGCCTTTTGGTTTGAAGAACACCGGGGTGACATATCAAATAGCCATGGTGACCTTGTTATATGACATGATGCATAAGGAGATTGAGGTGTACGTGGGTGGCATGATAGCTAAATCCCAAACCAAAGAGGAACACATTCAAAATCTGCAAAAACTCTTCCAAAGGCTAAGAAAGTATCAGTTGAAGCTCAATCCCGCCAAATGTACGTTTGCGGTAACATCTGGGAAGCTCTTAAGTTTCATGGTAAGTCAGAAAAGCATCGAGATTGATCCCGACAAGGTGAAAGTAATCCAAGATCTTCTACCACCTCAAACTCAAATGGAAGTCTGAGGATTTTGGGGAATATTGAACTATATCTCTCGATTCATCTTCCAGTTGACCGATAAATGCGACCCCGTCTTCAGATTACTCCGAAAGAATAATCCGTGAATTTGGGATGAAGAATGTCAAGAAGCGCTAGAAAAAATCAAGAAGTACCTGACCAATCCTCCAATCCTAGTAGCACCAGTACTAGATAGTCCATTGATTTTGTACTTGGCAGTTTTTAAAAACTCTATGGGATGTGTGTTGGGGCAACACGATGACTCAGGCAAGAAAGAAAGGGTGATCTATTCTTTAGCAAGAAATTCACTGAGTGTGAGAGGTGATACCCATTGACCCAAAGGTTATGTTGCGCCCTGGTATGGGCTACTAAGCGGCTCCGGCAGTACATATTGTATCACACCATTTATTTGATTTCCCGAATAGATCCGTTGAATTTTTTATGGAAGCACCAGCTTTGACCGGGAAAGTGGCTCGTTGACAAATACTTCTGTCAGAATTCGACATCGTTTATGTGAGTTAGAAGGCGATAAAAGTAAGTGTGGTGGAAGATCTTTTAGCCAGTTGTGCCTCAGACAACTATGAGCTGTTGGATTTTAGTTTCCCAGATGAAGAGTTGATTTGTGATCTTTCCGAAGAGACGTCCACTATAGTAAATGAAGGATGAGGGCTTTATTTTGATGGGCATCGAATGCCCTAGGCCATAGAAAAAGACAGTTTTGGTTTCCCCCGACAATGTCTACTACCCTTCCATAAGTAGGTTGGAATTCTTTTGCACCAACAATATAGCCGAGTATGAGGTATGTGTCATGGGAATTCGAGCAGCGATAGAGAGAAAGGTCAAGTTGCTCTTGGTTTTCAGAGATTCTTCTTTAGTAATCTGTCAGCTTCGGAAAGAATGGGAGACTAGAGATCCAAATTTGATCAAATACTACAACTTGATCTAGGATTTTGTAGAGGTCAGTTTCACCTACTTGCCAAGAGAGAATAATCAGATGGTCGATGCCCTAGCAACTTTGGCCACCATTTTTGAAGCAAGCAGGGCAGTCAAAATGGGTCAATCGAAATTCAAGCCTTTAAGGTGCCAACCCATTGATATAGTGTGGAAGAAGAGGAGGATGGTAACCCATGGTATTTTGACATCCTCCAATACATCAAGTTCCAGACTTATCCAAAGGGGGCTGATGACAATGACAAAAGAACTATTAGAAGGTTAGCTTCGGGATATGTCCTTGACGGGGAAATCTTGCACAAAATAAGTAAGGATCAGATACTATTGAGGTGCATCAGTGCTTGGGAAGCCGAAACCATTTTAGCAGAGGTCCACGAGAGCTTATGTGGGACCCACGCCAGTGGCTTCTCGATGGCAAGAAAAATCATGAGATATGGCTATTTATGGTCGACTATGGAGGGAGATTGCATTAGTTACACAAAGAAGTGTCACAAATGTCAAATCTATATCGATAAGATACACTCCACGCCGGTGCCTCTCCATACAATGAATTCACTGTGGCCATTTGCCACTTAGGGAATGGACGTCATCAGTCAGATACACCCGAAGGCTTCCAAAGAACATCGGCTCTTCCTAGTGGCTATCGATTATTTCACCAAGTGGGTGGAAGCTGCCTCATACACTAATATCACAAGAGCAACGGTTTGCAAGTTTCTCAAGAAGGAAATTATGTTTCACTATGGTCTGCCCAAAAGAATCATCACCGATAATGCATCCAATTTGAACAACAAGATAATGACCGAGGTGTGTGAACAATTCAAGATTATACACCATAATTCTACCGTTTATTGCCCCAAGATGAATAGAGCGGTAGAGGCAGCAAATAAGAATATTAAGAAGATCATAGCAAAACCTACAGAGACATTTAAGGATTGGCATGAGAGGCTCCCTTTCGCCTTGTTTTCCTATCAGACATCCGTGAGAACCTCCACCGAGGCAACGCCGTACTCCTTAGTATATGGCACCGACGCAGTACTACGCATCAAAGTGGAAATCCCATCACTTTGAATTTTGAACGAAGTAAAGTTGGATGAAGCCGAATGGATGCAAGCCAGGTTTGATCAGTTGAACCTCATCGACGAGAAAAGGTTAGAAGCTATTTCCCATAATCAGATGTATCAGAAGCGAATGATACGAGCTTATAACAAGAAAGTTCGCCCGATGGGGTTTCAGGAGGGTGATATGGTGCTCAAAAAGATCTTGTTGAATCAAAGAGACTTACAGGGAAAATGGATGCCAAATTGGGAGGTGCCCTATGTCGTGAAAAAGGCCTTCTCCGTGGGAGCGTTAATTCTAACAGAGATGGATGGGAAAGAATTGAGCAACCCAATAAACTCGGACTCTGTCAAGAAATATTACGCATAAGAACAAAAAAGAAAAAAGAAAAAAGAAAAAAAAAGAAAAAGAAAAAAGGAAAAAGATAAAAGAAAAGATAAAAGAAATAAAAAAGGATAAAAGAAAAAAGAAAAAAGAAAAAGAAAAAAGAAAAAAGAAAAGGAGGGTTTAAGGTGAAAACCCGAAAATGGGTGCCTTAAAATCAAATGAGGATCTAAATTGAAAATTCGAAAAGGACGGTTTAGATAGATTTAAATTTCGGCATCCAACTGACGAGTCTCGTTTCAGTTGAGGGTTTATGCTTCGGTCTTCAAATCATCAGGGGAAATGGCCAAGGGTGGCCTGCGAGAAATCTACCGAGGTTGACGGGTTCTCATCATTCATGCAATCGATATTATCTACATCTTTTTTCTTTTTTTTTCATTTTCTCATGTTTGCCAAAACTTTCAAATTAATCCTAATATCCCTTCAAGTTCCAATAAAGTAGTATTTTAGCCCCTATTGTTTGTTTCACAGATAGATTAACATAGCATAAAAAAGTAAAGGATTTCTTGGCATTACTATGATCTAACCTATTAAGTGCAGGTTCATTCCCAGATAGGAAATGAGTTCGCCAAAATTGCGACAAGAGGACATCGAAGGAAAAATCTATTGCGGAAAGGCATCGAACACTGTTCATGTTAAGGTCTGAGGGGCTAAAGGTGAAAAACCATGGGGCACCCAAAAAAGAAAAAATAAAAGAGGGAAAGAAAAAAGAAAAGAAAAGAAAAAAAGAAATAAAAGAAATAAAGAAGAAAAGAAAAAAAAGAAAAAGAAATAAAAAGAAAAGAAAAAATCTCTAAAGTGAAAACTTAAAAGAGGCACTTTAGAACAAAAGGTTCAAGAACTCGAAAATGGGGCGTGAAGGGTGAACCCGCGTGAGGGAGGAAGCACCACCAACACGAAGAAAAAAAACCAGAGGGCACGAGTAAAATGGGCAAGAGGAGAAATTGCCCGAGAAAATTTAAAATTGTTATCATTCATGCATCATGTTTAGTTAGGCATCCCTAGGTTAGGAGCAAAGGTGTAAAAGTAAATGACTTTTACACAGTGAAAAATAAAAAAATATCTTTAAAAATATTAGATTCTTTTGAAATTTTTCACATTTTTTATGACAAGTGGATATAAATGCTTATACTATTAAAGAAAAATTGTTAGATGGGTCTGGATTACCATGTCATCTATGATCCCATTCAACAACATTTTTTCATGTCATTTTTTTTTCTGAAGTGATTCTTCACTTCTTTTCTACATGTAACTAAGGAGTGAGTGGTTACATGGAAATTACACTGAAATGGGGTGAATATTATTGGATGGACCATAGATGACGTGTTGAGCCGGCTCCATCTAATAATTTCTCACTAATAAATGAGTCATACACGTATTCGTGTGTACAATATGAGGAATTATTCTTTGGACCCGTCCCACCACGACATCATGGAAAACGAGTCGTTCGTTTCGGATTTGGGTCATTACGGAATCGACTACATTCGGTTTAAGTTCGGTTTGGGTCGTTTAAGTTCGGGCCTATGGTGATTTCGGTTTGGGCATCGAGTCAGTTGATTTTCAGTTCGGTTAATATCGAGTTGGTTGATTTCGGTTTGGGTTAATAGGAGATTTGTCAGTTTTAGTCAGACTTTCAGGCTGAGTTAGGTTTTTCCACCCTATATTTGACTTATATAGCTTGTATATTTGACTTTTTGGTGAGTTGTGAGACAATTCACATCTCGTCTTTATTTCAGGTTGCTTTCGGTTCGGGTCCATTTTCAATTTAACTAAAATTTAGGTCGGTTTCGGTTCGGTTTATTTTAGGTTTCAGATCAAATTCGGGTAATCGTGTTTGAGTTAATTTCGAGTCTCGGTTTAGGTCTCTGGTCAAATTTGCCAGGTCTATCCATGATCCCTAATAATTAAAAAACCAATGTCACTATTTTTACACATCATTTTCACGATCAAAATTTTATTTTCCAAATCGTCATGTATCGAAATTAAAAAAGGCTTTATTATAGGTTTTTCTTAATCTCCTTTCTTCCCCAACGTCGTTCTTGATTACTACAAGAATCAAGAATTTCACAATCTGTCAGCTAGGAATGCCAGCTTCTTCACTAAGACTAACTAGTTCTTTACTTTTTTCGATTTCTCCAATTAAGATATATGAAAATTAAAAAAAGTCTATGAGTTTATATCTAGGGTTTGTCTTAATCCCCTTTTCTTCTCCAACGTCGTTCTTAACTATCGCAAGAATCAAGAACTTCATGATCTGCTAGAAACGCCAACTTCTTCACTATGATCGGTCAATTCTTTATTTTTTTCGGTTTTTTCAATTAAGATATATGGGAGTTTGAAAAAGTCCATGGGTTTATTTCTAGGTTTTGTCTTAATCCCCTCTTCTTCTCCAACGTCGTTCTTAATTACTACAAGAATCAAGAAATTACTGATCTGCCAGGAACGCTAGCTTCTTCACTAAAACCGATCATTTCTTTAATTTTTTCGATTTATCCAATCAATAAAATTTGAATTTGCTGTTTTGGAGTTTAACTTGTTGTTTTCTTCTTGGTGATTCTAATAGAATTGATTTAAATTTGTGTTTAGTTGTAAAGCTGTTTATGTTTTATACTTGTATTTGTCTTGTTCTACTACTGCTTTTTAAGGAATATAAAAGAGATATAAACTGTAAATTAAAAGTAAATAGTAGTTAGCAATTATGATTCACAATCATGACATATAACCAACTTTAAAATGCTTGGATTGCATAGCAATGGTGTTTTTTTTTTCTCTATATGCTCTAGACTAGGCTTTCGTTCAATTGATTCGCTTGGCAAGTACCTTGGAGCGCCGGTAATTCATAAGCGAACTCGGTGGTCTAATTATGATTTCATCTTAGAGCCCGCGCCCTTTCTTTAGCAGAGCGTATAACATTTGCAAAGTTCGTTCTTTAAGCCATCCCTTTACATTTCATGCAAACTACTCTCCTCACAAAACGTGTTTGCCTTGAAATTGAATAGATAATTCAGACTTTTGTTTGGGGTTCATCTTCAACCACTAGCAAGATCTGTTTGGGAATTGGGAATCAGTGT
This sequence comes from Hibiscus mutabilis, assembly GCA_019671005.1. NCBI lineage: Eukaryota > Viridiplantae > Streptophyta > Magnoliopsida > Malvales > Malvaceae > Hibiscus > Hibiscus mutabilis. Next base: position 54,679,959 of record CM033715.1, read on the forward strand.
GTCAGCCTCTAGACAATGGGGGCCTCGATCTCCACCGCTCTTTTGACCATAGTAAAGCATTCCTGTACAAGTTGGTTATTCACTTGTCACCAAACCGATTGCTCTCTGGGTCCAGCTTCTCCACAAAAATACAAAATTATAGACTTACTGCCTATTGATTTTTCTCACCGACGCTGCTATTCTCTCTAGCGCACTTAATTTATCTAACATTTGGAATGAGGTTTTACCAAACCTTGCTTGGAGTGCGGGTGACACCTCTCGTTTATCTCTTTGGGATGATACATGGGTTCCGGCTTTGGGACCCTTAAGCGATTACGTTATAGATCCTGCATGTATGGCCACTTTTACGAATATTTCTAAGCTTGTGACTGAGTTTGGGAATTGGAATTTGGACCTGCTATCCTCCATTCTTCCTCGATCGATTATTCCACATATTTTGGCTATAAAATGTCCTAATTCTATTGATATTTGTGACATTTGTTACTGGCGTTGGGGTCCCCTCCTTAAGTTTGAAGTTGCTTCAACATATAAAGCCATCTAGCAGGATTATTGGAATCCTCATGATTCTCGGTGGAACCTTGTCTGGTAGCTACCGATCCCTCAACGTGTACGGGTATTTTTATGGACTATCTTTCCCCAAAAACTAATGACGAACCTCGAAAGATCTCGTCGTTCTTTGACTGGCGACCCTTCTTGTACTGTGTGTGGCTCATCTCTGAAGTTTATCATTCATGTTCTCCGAGATTGTCCAAATGCTAGAGATGTCTAGACACTTGTTGCTTTACCAATAGATGTTCAATCTTTTTGGAATATGGATCTTTTGTGTCTGGTTGGTTACCAATCTTGAATTCTCTGCTACCATTGGGGCTAATCTCACACCTCGGAACATAACCTTTACGTCTTTGGTTTGACACATTTGGAAGATTCATAATGGTATCATGTTTAACTCCATTCTTAGTTCTGCTGCAGCTACTCTAAACCGAAGCATGATATGGGCTCGTCATTTTCACAGCTCAAGGTTACACCTGCATTCTCTTCCTCCAAATCGCCTCAATTCTTCTCCAGCTCTTCGATATCCGACTCTTAGGGGTTGGGTTACTTTAAATGTTGATGGCACATCTCAAACTTGACTGGCCATGGATGCATAGGTGGTTTTATTCCAGGATGGTAGTAGCTCTTAGGTTACGAGTTTCTATCGTTCTATAGGCATTACAGACAATCTGCAAGTGGAGCTATGGACTATTCCCGACGGGCTATGTTTAGCTTGGTCCCTTGGTTGCAAGCTAGTTCAAATTCAATCTGATTGCTCTCAAGCTTTGTCTCTCCTTATGGACCCGGAGGCTCATCTGAGCTCGCACTCGCTTGTTCGCACCCTTGTTTCCCTTTGATGCCGATCTGGGTGACTAATTTGATCTAGATCTCTCGTGCAGCAAACAAACTGGATGACAGCTAAGCTCGCTCCCTCTCAGCATCACAATCTCACGGTTATGGATTATCCTCCTTAGGCCTTCCATCACCTTCTCTTCGAGTATTCTAGTAGTCTTGTTAGTTCTACTTATGTTGTTGCTTTCTAGTTAGCTTTGTTTCCTTCATTTCAATTAAAAATAATAATTTCATTGTTGTTCTTGTCTGTCACTACTTTGTTTTAACATAGATTTATCTATCCAAGAATAGTAGCTTCTTTGCTAACGATTTACCTGGAATTTTTTATTAACAATTAGTTTTATGAAGTACTTCTCAGTGATTATGACTTCATCATAGACAAGATGAAGGCTCGACTAAATGGATGGGCAACCCACACTCTTTCTTTAGCAGGGTGTATAACACTTGCAAAGTCCGTTCTTTCAGCCATCCCTGTATATTTCATGCAAACTGCTTTCCTCTCAAAAGGTGTTTTCCTTGAAATTGAACAAATAATTTGGACTTTTGTTTGGGGTTCATCTTCAACCACTACCAAGATATCTCTTGTGAATTGGGAGTCAGTGTGTTAGCCGCCACTAGACAATAGTGGCCTCGGTCTTCGCAGCTCTTTTGACCATAGTAAATCTGTAACACCCTAAAAACCAATTTAGTCGGAATTGGGTTCCGACGATCGGAAACCTTATACTGAAAAGGTCCAACTGTTGTATTAACTTTGACTGCACGGTCAATTATATCGCATTGGACTCTAATTGAGTCAGTTTATTGTTTAAGGACCATATTGAATTATCGAAAATTGTTTAATGACTAAATTGTGAAAATTTTAAAAGTTTGGGAGCAAAAGTGCTAAGTCTGAAAAATTGAGAGACTACCCTTGTGATTATCCCATTTTTGGGATGACTATCTTCTTGCTTGCCACCCACTTCACGTGGGATTGCTTGGTGATGGGAAAAGATGACAATTGATGGAATTGCTTTTATCATTAGAAATGAAAAAGAATGATATTAATCAATATGATAAGTATTAGTTTTCCTTCCATAGAAGGAAAGCTCCATCGGTTATGTGTAGTGTGAATACAGTGTTTTAAAACACTTAAAAAGACTTACTCTTTTAATTTTTAACACCTACCAAACCTACCTTTGCTTCCATCTTCATCTTTCTCAAATTCTAAGCAAGCACCTCCTTTTTCTTCTTCCAAGTAAGCGCCACCATTGGTGGATGAGTAAAGCTTTGCTTTCTTTTGAAATATTGATCCTAATCAATTTCTATAAGTTGAACAAGTTCAGAACATCCAAGGTGAAAAATTGCCTTTACCATCTGATTCCATCAAGCAACGGAACAAAAAGGGTTGTCATCTGAAAGCCGTAGAAGCTTGGAAAAGCTAGGTGAGTGTAGTCGGAGTCTCGGAAATAGGCTAGGTGTCTTTCCCGATTTCATTGATATTGATTATTGCATAGTTAATATTTTATTAAAGGAATATTGCATTGAATCTCTTTAAAGGCTTCATTAGTAAGCACCGATAAGCTATTGTACCGAAACATCGATCATAGTATCATCGGTATTGTTATTGTCAGGATCAACATATTGGTACATAGGAATATTACTATTGAGTATTAAAGGTATCATTGTTATAGACATTGGACATTGAAATAGGCATTGTTATAGCTATTGATCATTGGTATTGTTATTGTCATCTAAATATTGATATTGAAACATTAATCATTGATATTGATATTGGAACATCGACCATTGATATTGATATTGTAAATATTGATCATCGACATTGGTATTGAAGCATTGACATCGATATTGCTATTGGACCTTAAATTCAAAAGGACATTGGATACAATTGGCGTACCATAGAATTTATGAGCTCATTGGTATGGGTGGACTACGGTCCTTGGGCTACAACCTTTATTGTGGTGAGGCAGAGGGATGATTATGTTATTGGTTAATTGGTGAGGCGGAGGGACCAGACCATTCATTGATTTAGGTGAGGGGTAGGAATTCGCGTATCCACTATCTTGTTTCGATCCAAGGAATAATATTGAAATATGATATAATTGCCATGAATATGAATCATTGCATTGTCATTGATAAAAAACATGATTTGGAATGCATCCCATTATTACCAATATTGTTTATGACTACGTCACTAGGCAAAATATGGCTAATGCAATTCATTTCATGCATTTTCAGGTTAAAGAGTCGTTGTTGCGAGATCAGGGCAATCAGAAGTTTTTGGCAAGTCACAACAACTATAGAGTAGTGTTTATCGACCCTACAAACTCCTAGTATGGTGACATAATAGTTAGACAAGTTATATTTGACCATTTTGATGTATATTTGTGGTGTATGGCTTGTGTATGTCTAAAGGGTTTAAAGTGACCTTTTAAGAATGCTTAAAGTAGTTAAAATATGCAAGTTTGGATTAAAAAGGTAAAATCATAGTAAATGGATTCACTTGGCTATGAAATTTGGCATGATAGTAGATTATAGTGTTATAGACTTGCTTGTGAAATTTCATAGGATTTAGGCATCGTTTGACTGGTCAAAAGGCATAAAAACCAATCTATAAATGACATTATAGTACAAGGTGTATTGATACGGGTGATGACGTACCCATACGAGTATACAATATTGGTCATATCTGCATAGGCGTACTGATACGGTTATGGGTATATCGGTACAAAAATTCGTCACTGGAATTTGGTTTGTAAAAAGGTTTCGGTACGACTGCAGGGCGTATCGATACTCTTCTTCATGTACCGATACAACTAAGTCTGTACCGGTATGAGTTTTCGCCACTAAAATCCTTAATTGATAAAATGTACTCCGAGTACCGATATAGATGAACCCAGTATCGATACGGATTCACCAACCTTAACCATTTTAACAGTCATGACACAGGCGTATCGATACGACCTCTTGAGTACCAATACCAATACATGTAAATATGTTAAAAGTTAATTGAACAAGTTTGGTAAATTACTCAATGGTCACTGTTTGTTATTTGGCTTAATTGATTAGGTAAGTAACCTCTTATTGGAATGAAAACTTATAGACTCATTGTGTATAGGATGAACCTTATATTAGTAAGTTTAATTTTTGATAAGGACCTTTAAATCATTAAGTTCATAGATTGGTCCCTAAAACTTATAAAAAGTTTAAATTAGTCTTGAGATGGGAACGGTGGCATAATATCAAATTATTAACTCCATTGTACTGTTATTGTTTCATTGAATCACTAAATATTGATGAATATTGCCATATTGATCACCGTTTCGAACGTCTGTAGCATACTCCAACCCAGTTCTCTACCAGGCCAGGAAGGGGGTGTTATATTTTTGGTATCAAAGCTAGAGTTTAGTCGATTCTAGGACTAAACATAAGTCTATTTTATTGTCATTGCATTGCATATGCCACCTAGGAGTTAATTATTGTGTATATTGTGACTTGCCGACAAACTCGATCTTTTTTCTTTATACTATAGAAATGTCTGACTCTAATGAAGCTCATATAAACGAGCCTATCAACGACTCATCGACTCACGTTGAGGAGATAAGGGGGGAGACCCTTTAAATCCATAAGACTCTTGATAAGAATCATTAAGCCTTGAGTTATCAAGGTAGATTATTGAGCTTAAAAGAATTACTAAAGTCATAGCTAAAATATATGAACAATCCTTGGCTTCATCGAATCTTGAAAAGGTTTTACCTCCCTCTGTGGCTATAATTTCAACATCTTAAATCCTTATTGCCTAGTTTTCCCAATAATGGACTTACACACTCATCGACAAGGTAAATGATTACCCTAAACTTGTTAGGTATGGGTTATTAAATCATTATATTTGCTACCATCGAATCATCACAAGGTTATACTGAACATCGATATTGGATTATCGAGCCACCGTATTTGACCATGTTATAGAAGCTACATAGAGAAGTTTTGAGGGTTAAAGGACCCTCACAACTTGACAAATGCCTGAGATAATTCTCTTATTCCGCTATCATATCGAAAAAATGAGCAATATAGTACTAAACAAAAGGTGTATTCACAATCTTCTCCCTTCTACAACATTGCAAGGTTACCGGCTATGTCTTAGACCGTTTTTTAGAACGACTTATAGTACTGAGGGTTCGGGTTGGGAATTGTAATACCTGCTTGTACCTATTGCCAAATGAGGGTGATTCAAATAATATCGCAAGTACCAATGAGTTACACTCCTATCTTGATTATGCATTGATGAACCAGGATAATCACTCCTCTAGTAATACTGTTTTGATCATTGTAACCAATCCATTAGGTGATTGTGTCACCATAAGTCTCGTATGCAAGAATTGTCCCTTAATAATTTAAAGGGTTCCAGTTCTGGCCAATCTATTGGCACTTTCGTTTCACGATCTCGATGATGTACTAGGATTGGGTTGGCTTAGTGAACATCAAGCTTTGGTGGACTATTGTAAAAGAAAGCTATACCTCCAAGGCTTTGGTAAGGAGAGCATCACCCTTATGAACTCAAGAAGCCCTTCATTGTATGCATTGACATTGGAAGATAAGGATGAATCTCAACTGCAAGTTATTGATACCATGTGTAAGTTCTTTGATGTTTTCCCAAATGAACTTTCGGGCTTACCTCCAGCTTGTGAAGTGGAATTTGGCATCGAATTACAACCTAGAATAGCCTCAGTTTCCATTGCACCTTATCGTATGACCGCAGTTGAACTTAAAAAGCTGAAGGCTCAAATTCAAGACTCACTAAATAAAGGCTTCATCCAACCTAGTTCCTCACCTTGGGGAGCACCGATTCTCTTTGTTAAGAAGAAAGATGGTTTCATGAGATTGTGTATTGATTACCGACAGTTGAACAAGGTAACCATCAAGAACAAATATCCATTGCCAAGAATTGATGACATGTTCGACCAGCTTAAGGATGCTTCTGTGTTTTCAAAGATCGATTTAAGGTCATAGTATTATCAAATGAGAGTTTAAGAATGTGATGTACCTAAAACTGCTTTTCGTACGAGATACGAGCATTATGAATTCTTGGTAATGCCCTTTGGGCTAAAAAATGCACCGACACGACTGTAGGTCATATCGATACCCTTCTTCCTATATCGATACAACTAAGTCTGTACTAGTACGAGTTTTTTCCACTAGAAGCCTTAATTGATAAAATGTACTTCGAGTACTAATACGGATAAACCTAGTATCAGTACGGATTCACCAACCTTAACCATTTTAACAGTCATGACACAGACATATTGGTATGACCTCTTGAATACCGATACCAATACAGGTAAATCTGTTAAAAGTTAATTAAACAAGTTTGGTAAATTACTCAATGGTCAATGTTTGTTATTTGGCTTAATTGATTAGGTAAGTAACCTCTGATTGGACCAAAAACTTATAGACTCATTGTGTATAGGCTGAACCTCATATTGGTAAGTTTAATTTTTGATAAGGACCTTTAAATCATTAAGTTCACAGATTGGTCTCTATAACTTATAAAAAGTGTAAATTAGTCTTGAGATGGGAACTGTGGCATAATATCGAATTATTAACTCCATTGTACTGTTATTGTTTCATTGAATCACTAAATATTGATGAATATTACCGTATTGATCACCGTTTTGAACGTCTGTAGCATACTCTGACCCGATTCTCTACTAGCTGGGAAGAGTGTGTTACATTTGTGGTATCAAGGCTAGAGTTTAGTCGATTCTAGTACTAAACAGAAGTCTATTGTATTGTCATTGCATTGCATATGTCACATAGGAGTTAATTATTGTGTATATTGTGACTTATCTACGAACCCGATCTCTTTTCTCTATACTATAGAGACTCATTGCCTACTGATATTTCTTGCCAATGCTGTTCTTCTCTCTAGCACTCTTTATCTAACATTTGGAATGAGATTTTACCCAACCTTGCTTTAAGTGTGGGTGACGACTCTTGTTTATCACTTTGGGATGATATATGGGTTCCGACTTTGGGACCCTTACATGATTACGTTGAAGATCCTGCATGTATGGCCATTTTTACGAATATTTTTGAGCTTGTGACCGCGTCAGGGAATTGAAATTTGTACCTGCTTTCCTCCAATATTCCCCAATCCGTTATTCTATATATTTTAGCTATAAAATGTCCTAATTCTGTTGATATTGAAGACATTTCTTACTGGCATTGGGGTCCCTCCACAAGTTTGAAGTTGCTTCAACATATAAAGCCCTCTAGTAGGTTCATTAGAATCCTCATGATTCTCGATGGAACTTTGCCTGACAACTACCGATCCCTCAATGTGAACGCATATTTTTATTGACTATCTTTCACCAAAAAATAATGATAAACCTCGAAAGATCTCGTCATTCTTTGAGTGACGACCCTTCTTGTACCATGTGTGGCTCATCTCTAGAGTCTATCATTCATGTTCTTTAAGATTTTCCAAATGCAAGAGATGTCTAGACACTTGTTGCTTTACCAATGGATGTTCAATCATTTTGGAATATGGATATTTGTATCTGGTTAGTTGCCAATATTGAGTCATCTACTACCATTGGGGCTGATCTCACACCATGGAACACAACCTTTGCGTCTTTGGTTTGACACAATTGGAAGAGTCGTAATGATATCATGTTTAACTCCATTCCCAGTTCAGATGCAGCTACTCTTAATTGAAGCATGATATGGGCTCGTCATTTTCATATCTCAAGGTTTCACCTGCATTCTCTTCCTCCAAATCGTCCCAGTCCTTCTCCAACTCTTTGGTATCTGGCTCCCAGGGGTTCGGTTACTTTAAACGTTGATGACGCAATCTCAAACTTGACTGGTCATGGATCCATAGGTGGTTTAATCTGGAATGGTTGTAGCTCTTGGGTTGTTGTTTTCTATCGTTCTATAAGCACTCTATGCAAGTGGAGCTGTGGGCTACTCATGACGAGCTACGTTTAGCGTGGTCCCTTGGTTTCGAGCTAGTTCAAATCTAATTTGATTGCTCTCAAGCTTTGTCTCTCCTTATGGACCCGGAAGCTCATTCAAGCTCCCACTCGCTTGTTCGCACCATTGTTTCCCTTCGACGCCGAGCCTAGGCGACTAATTTGATCTAGATCTCTCGTGTAACAAACAAACTAGCTGAAAGCTTAGCTAAGCTTGCTCCCTCTTAGCATCACAATCTCATGGTTATGGAATATCCTCCCCAGGCTATCCTTCACCTTCTCTTCAAGGATTCTAGTAGTCTTGTTAGTTCTACTCCTGTTGTTGCTTTCTAGTTAGCTTTGTTTCCTTCATTTTAATTTAAAAAAATAATTTCATTGTTGTTCTTGTCTGTCACTACTTTGTTTTAACATGGATTTATCTATCCAAGAATAGTATCTTCTTTGCTAATGATTTACCTTAAAAAAACTCATTAACAATTAGTCCTATAAGTACTTCTTAATGAACTAAAATATTAAAATTTTGTTTAAGCCGTTATTTTACTATATAAAAGTATTTTATTGAACTGAAATGAAGTGTTGTTGATTTCTTTTACTAGGTTTATAAGCTATCTATGATTTATACTTTGTATGTGTTGGGGGAATGCTTAGTTTTATTTTTGTTTGGAGGGAGTTGTTCGGCTATATCAATTACTTAGGTTTTAGCCAACATTGTTTTAAACAATAAATTATTCCTCTCTCAGAAGATAGAATATTTTACTAAATTAATTCAATATGTTTAGTTTATTATTTTACAATTTAAGAATAATTATTAAATTATATGAAATTTATTTTTTAGTTGGTTACCTTATGTTGAGATATTTATTTGATATAACTTAATGAAAAATATTTTTGGACTTAAACAAAATTACAAAATATTTCAAATTACAAAATACTTGAAAAACATGTTTAAATTTTTTTACAGTGCTTTTTGACTCAAACAAATATTTTTAAGTCAAAAATAGGCCTTCAGTACCGGTACGACAATCTCAGTACCTATACGAATATGCTCGTATTAGTACAACAATGCCTTGTACCGATACTGTAACGACCTAGATTTTAGAATCCGAAGGTTAGTTTAACCCAAAATAGGGGCTTCGCGTTTGGGCCTTAGGAGCCTTGGTGGGCTTATGTATAGTTGTTGGTTTTGGGCCTTGGATTGGTGGATGGGTTAGGATGATGATGTAAGGGTATTGTGGTAACTTGCCCATTTTGAAGAGGGGAAAGGGTATTCAATTTCTCTGTAGAAAAGTTGGGATTGGGCCTTGGATCGGTTTGGGTTTGCTGGTTAAACCCTTTTGAGTGTTGAACTAAGTATTGATACGCATAGGATGGGTATCAGTACCTAGAGAGGGGTATCGGTACACGTTGGTGGGTATCGATACCCACTAGCAATCTGCCCGAAAAATACGTTTTGAGTTTGAGGGACCTGTAATTCGAGGACTAAAACCCAATGGGCTTCTAAAGTTGTAAAATGATAGGTAAAACTGAGAAACTGAGATTTAAACTGCTTATACATGCATAATGAGTAATAACTTGATAAAACCTTGGGTGACTTGTTTGTGCCACGTAAGGGCATTCATATGGTTGAGTTACCTTGATTGTTGGGATCCAGATACCTAGTGAGAGAAAGAGTGTGTTGGAACAACATGGTTAAAGATTTAGAAATGTAGGATCTCGATGCTTAGTGGACGTGAGTCTCATTCAAAGATGCTTGATGAGAGATTCTGAACATGGTTGTATGATTTTGGTGCTTAGTGGACGTGGGCCTCATTCGAAGATGCTTGATGAGAGATTCCGAGCATGGGTGTATGATCCTGATGCTTAGTAGTCACGGGCCTCAACCCAATGAGTGTATGATCCCGATGCTTAGTGGTCACGTGCCTCAACCCAATGAGTGTGTGATCCTGATGCTTAGTGGGGTCGAGCCTCACTCCAAGTTTGTTGGTATGATGCATATGTGTTGTGTTAGAGTAATGCATCTCTTTTTACTTGCTATGTGTTTAGGTGGCTAGAGGTAGCGTCAATGTTGTTATTTTATGCCATGATATCATTCTCTTAGCTACAATCTCATATTTATGATTTGCATAAAGCATGGTTGAGTGGAAGTGTATCCACTAAGCTTCGTTAGATCGGTGTTCAAAATTATTGTTTCCCTTCCCAGGTTCAGGTTGGCGTGCATCGTTGGAGCATTATCAGAGTAGGACTTCAGCATCGACTTGTTGTCTGAGTACAATACTTAGACTAATTAGGTTATAAATTCATAGAACCCTACGTTGTATTGTAACTCTATTTTGGATTTCACATCGTGAGTCAAATTCTTTCTATTATGTATTTTAGATGGAGCTCCCACGTAACATTTTCAAATACTTATTTATTTTGAAATGTTTAAACTTGATGGATTTTATGACAATGAGTGGGTTTGGGCTAAACTAGGTTGCAAATTTTATGGAAATGGTTTGGCATTAAGGCCCAAATGTGACATCTAAGTCGAGAGTGTTATATTTAGTGGTATCAGAGCCTAGGTTTAGCCGGTTCTAGAAAGCCGCAGGAGTTGTCTAGAGTGTTGTATAGGTTTCTAGCGAACATGTTGCCCATAAGTCGAAGTTGTACTCATTTAATCTAAATATTCGATGGTGTAATCTTATTTGTTTGCTTGTGCAGAAGGTAATCATGCCAAGGAGAGCACGAGATCGTGAGGAGAGTTGGGGCTCTCTTGATGGGAGCTATGATAAGGATTACATTCTCGACCCGAAGGAGATGTCAAGGGATGACAGGGGCAAGGGGGCAATTATTTCCCTCATCTACATCAAGCCCTTCATCAGATTGTGGGAGCTATACCTAGGCCTTTGACTACCCCGCGCGATGCGCCAATTTAGAATGTGTGTAGCCGTGGTGCTACGGACTTTCTTGGGACGAAACAAGACAATTCGATTAAGGCGAATCAATGGTTGAGAGATACTCATTGGATCATGCGGCAGATGAGGTTGAAGCTCGAGGATAAGTTGACATGTTTTCTTTCCCTGTTGAAAGAGAATGCTTGAGAATGTTTAGAGACTGTAGAGTTGAGTTGGTATCCTAACCAACCTACATGGGGTAACTTCTTGGATGAATTTGAGAAGAAGCATGTGGGAGAAGCCCACATTGATAGTTTAAATGATCAATTCAACCATTTGGTCCAAGGCAATCAGTCAATCTTTGAATATTAACAATAATTTCTACAGTTGAGTAGGTATGCCCTGAGTTGGTCACTACTGAGAAAATGAGGTACAAGAGGTTTCTAAATGGTTTGAGGAAGGGGATTTAGACCTACTTGACTGGTATCCCACCAAAAGTGTTTTCAGAATTGACTACTAGTGCCAAGTCACTTGAGCAAGTGCAAGGTTTGACCTATGACCTAAATAGTGGGCATGATAGCTCGAGTGGGAGAACCCAAAACTTCTTCAACCACTCATAGTCTTATTCTGGGAGGAACAAAAACCGTTAAAACCAAGATAGATGAGCTTCGAACTAGAATTCTATATCAGACCGTAGGTCAGAATCAACTGGTCGTAAGAGGCATTATTCTTTGTTCATGATGAACTCAAAGGTCTCATAGAAGAGTGTGGGTGCACTAGTTTGTGATCGATGTGGACGTAGGCATAAATGCGAGTGTTGGTGGGCATCCAGAGTTTGCTATGGGTGTAGGTCACCAAATTATTATCTGAGGGACCGTCTGGCAGCTGCTAACACCACCCAGTTCAAACTCAGAGGACCTCTTATCCATCTCAAATGGGTCAGGGTTTTGCTAGAGGATGAGTGAGCCACATGTCTAGACAATAGAATGGGGGTACGATCTAGTACACTGCGACACCAGTGAGGCAATATACAGTCAAGGCTTAGGAGGACTGTGAGGCTATTGATGTTATCTTAGGTATGTTTACCTTATTTTGAGTTCCTATAGTTGCTCTTGTGGATTCGAGGTTTACCCTTCCTACATCTATAGTGGAATATCTCAGCAATGGGGTATTTTGGCCAAGGATCATGATATAGGAGTTCGTGTGACTTGTCCTTTGGGTTATGATGTTTTAGTGGATAAAATGTATCAAAGGTGTATGATTAAGGTTTAAGGTTCGATCTTTCTAGCTGATCTGATGGTGTTACCGTTTCAAGAGTTTGATTCCATCTTAGGGGTAGATTGGTTGTTTGAGCATGATGCACGGTTGGGTTGTAAAGCGAAGCGCCTTAAGCTTCGTGGCTTGGATGAGGCCAAGTTGGTGGTGAAAGGTGAGAGAAATCCTTGTCTTTCCAATGTAGTGTCGGCCTTGGCGGCACAAAGGATGGTCCAGCAAGGTTGCAATGCCTTCATGACTATCGTAGTTGATACAAGGGTTGAGAGTCTGATGCTCGAGAGGTTTCAAACTATTAGAGAGTTTGCCTATGTATTTCCAGAAGATTTGGCCGGATTACCTCCAGATCATGAGCTATAGTTTCAAATAGATGTGATGCACGACACAACACCAATATCCATTGCACCGTATCGCATGGCACTAACAAAATTAAGAGAGTTAAAGAATCGTATTCAAGAGCTGCTAGAAAGAGGGTTTATCTGACCAAGCATATCGCCTTGGGGTGAATTGGTTTTATTTGTCAAAAAGAATGATGGGTCAACGAGGATGTGCATTGAATATCATCAGCTCAACAAGGTAACAGTGAAGAACCGTTATCCCCTACCAAGGATAAATGACTTGTTTGAATAATTAAGAGGTGCTCGTGTTTCCTCAAAGATCGACTTGAGGTCATGTTACTACCAGATGAAGAGGGTAGAAGAGGATGTTTTCAAAAAACCGCTTTCATGATGCGGTATGGATATTATGAGTTCTTGGTAATGCCTTTTGGGCTTACCAATGCACCTGTAGCTTTTGTTGACTTGATGAATAGGATTTTTCAACCCTACCTAGATCAGTTTGTGGTGATCTTCATCAATGACATCTTGGTTTATTCAAGTTCAGAGGAGGAGCATGACTATCACCTTCGTGTTGTCCTTCAAACCTCGAGGGAAAGACAACTTTTTTCCAAGTTCAATAATTGTGCATTTTGGCTCTCCGAGGTGGTGTTTTTGGGCCACATTGTTGCTACGAATGAGATTCGTGTTGATTCACAGGATCCATGTTGTGGTAGAGTGGAAACCACCTGGGAATATCGTGGAAGTTCATAGTTGTTAACTCCTCAAAAGTACTGTTTTTATGCTTATTTTACAAAGCCTTTGCTAGACCTTTAAGTACATTTAGTTGCATTTAACTGTTAAATTCATGCATTTGCATAAAGAGTTAGGAAAATAGGGAAATTTTTTTGCTTTGCCAGTGTGAAGGGTTGCTTTGTTTGCATTATTACAGGCTTGGCAGAGCTAGACATGTTTGGCAGTACAAGAGCGTAGGAGCAGAAGCAAGGAATGGATAAGAGAATGCTGAGATGCAGTTGGCAAAGTTGGACTAGAGATTGCCAAGCTCGGCTGGCATAGAAGTGAAGTCTGATGCCCGGTCAAGTAGCTGTTGGACCTTGTACACGTTAGCCCTAGGATTCAAAATTGGATAAGAGGATCCCACTTCTTATCCCTTGTACATTCAAATTTCAAACTCGAAGGCATATCCTAGGGTTCCCATGCAAGCCTATTTATAAAGCAAGCACTTGAGGGGACGGATCAGAGAGAAGAGGCTGCACTTTGGTGAATCGAGAGGGGACATGGTTTGACCAGCTAAAGACTGATAGCTTGGAGCCATTGAAGGGTTGCATCGACGAACCTCATTCTTGCTCATTCTCTTAGTTTTTATTTGTTTTTGTTTATTTAAATGATGATGTGGAGAAACGATGATATTTTGTGGATGGAACCCCCAACCATGAACTAAACTTTTTCAATTAGTTGGGGGATGTTTGCGTTTAATGTTGGTTTTATGTTTGGTTTTTAATAAATCAAATGCCTTGGCATTATTTTTTCTATCTGACATGTACTTCAATTTTCTAAATTCTTTGTCATGCGATCGCTGGCATTGTTTGCTTATTACACCTTAATATCTTAAAAGACTTGAGAGGTAACGATTAGTTGCCAAATACTAAGGAGAGAAGCTTCGAAAAAAGATGTTCAAGTATATGAGCTTACGAACTTAACCAAATTAATTAATGAAAAACTTCACTATAGACATATATGGGTTTAACACGGTTAATTTTGGGCATTGGCATCGACAAAGGTAATGCCATCCTTGAATCCGCTCGGCAATAATTCCAAGGCAGAATGTTATTAAAGGCTGGCATGAATAATGTTAAAACCAGGAATCTCTTGCCAACACTCACCATTTATTTGAACACTTCGTTACCAGACTGCTTTCATTTTCACTACACTGTTTTGTTATCTTTTTAATCTTAAAACCATAATTTTTTGAACCCTTTAAACTGTTTTAAACAAGTAAATGTTGAGCAAATAAGTTCTTGGTCAATCCCTGTGGAAGATTGGCCATACAAACCGCCATGTTGAGCATAGTTGACAAGTTTTTGGCGTTGTTGTCGGGGATTGCGATGGAATTTATTTCTTTTATTTTTACTTGTTTTTCTTTTTTTCTTGTTTATTTTATTTTTCTTTTGACTGATCTATGACCACAAACCGCCATGTGCTGGAAGATTGGCCATACAAACCAGAAATCAAAAGAACTATGCGAAGGTTAATGAAAAAAGTTTGAGAGATGGCTCAACAAGGCAATGGAGGAAATGATCTTAAAAAATGAAGAGAATCCACCAAATAACAATGGGATACCACCATCTTCTATTGCCCTAAGCATTAATGTGGAGGAATGGAGACCTATTAGAGAGCAGTCGACACCAAACATTGATAATTTGATGCCATGATTGATTGGTCCTAAGGTAAATACACCAAATTTTGAACTCAAACCGGTAATGATAAAAAACTTTTGAATGTAGGACAATTTGATGGAGCACCTACTGGAGATCCGAGGCAACACTTGAAGGAATTCATGGAGGTTTGCCAGCTATTTAGCATCCTGGAGTATCAGAGGATACAGTGAAGCTGAAATTGTTTACATTCTCATTGGGAGATAGAGCAAAAATGTGGCTAAGTTCTTTGCCACCTGGTTCTGTCACCTCATGGGGAGATCTATGCCAGAAATTTTTGTTGCGATTCTAGCCACCTAAACTTACTACCAAGCTGAGGAGTGAGATTATCACGTTTAGGCAGGCTAAAGATGAGATTCTACATGATGTCTGTGGGAGATTTAAGGACCTGTTGAGGAGGTGTCTCATGCATGGATTCCCAAAATAGACCTAAATGGAGACCTTCTACAATGGACTCAATGCACAAGCCAAAATGGTTGTTGATGCTTCGGCAAATGGTTCACTGCTTGACAAAAACTATACAGAGGCAGTTGTCATCCTTGAGAGGATTTCAATCAATGATTTTGAATATCCTACTACTAGACTTGGGACCGAAACTAAAATTGGTGGAAAATTATAGATAGATGAACTTACATCCATCGACGCCGAGATTTCCAATCTTACTAGCATGGTGAGAAATTTGAAAAAGAGTAATGAGGCCCAAGAGGTTAAGGCATTAGACCCATTCTATACAATATGTGGAAAAGATCATCATATGGAAGATTTCCCTGCCAACCCTGAGTCGGTAAATTTTGTTGACAATTTTAATTGATATTACAATCTGAATTGCAATACTTACAATACAGGATGGAGACAACGTCCAAATTTAGCTTGGGGAAATTAAGGAGGCAACCAATACAAAGCCCAACCCCAGAATAATGCCCAATGTCAGACAATGCCCAGCAAGGTTTCAATCAAAATGCACAGAGGGCGCAAAATAATTTTTATGCAGGGCAAAGGAACAACCTGAGGATTTTGATAGATTACATGGAGAGGAATAATGAAACTGTCCATAGTTTGGCAGCATCTATGAGAAACATGGAGGTACAGATTGGAAAGATTGCTAGTGCACTCAGCAATAGACCCCAGTGAGCTTTACCAAGCGATACATAGGATGCCATGCAAAACCGCAATGAACAATGCAAAGTTGTAACTCTTTGGAGTGGCAAACAATATGAGTCTGAAACACCTGTCAAGCAACCAAATAGTTACTAGGAGGATGAGAAAAGACTAGTAGATGAGCCAAAAGAAGCAGAGAAGAAAGAAGCTAACATAAGCGATTCTAGACTGCAGTTTGATGCCAGACAGCAGTCAGATGCCAACAAAACCTTGGCAAAGCCGGCAAAGCCAACATATGCTTATCCACCTCCACCTTTTCCACAGAGACTACAAAAGCACAAGCAAGATCAGCAATTTAAACACTTCTTAGAAGTCTTTAAACAATTGCAGATCAATCTACCATTGGTGGAAGCTCTCGAGAAGATTCCCAATTATGTTAAATTCATGAAGGACATTGAGAAGTGTTCAAAAGTACTATTTTTATTACCCTTTTTACTCATATTATTGTTAGACTTAGGCTCATATTAGTTGCATAATTAGTCATTCATGCATCAATTCATGTTTCTTTCCACCGTTGAGCTTGATTACATAACTTGGTGATTTTTGTGGAAAAAGATGTTGCTTTGGTGTGTGTACAGAATCACTTGCCTAAACAAGGCTGGAACCAGTTGCCAAGGCAATGCATGAAGGAGATGCCGAGCTAGTTGCCAAGGCAATTTTTGACAAGGAATAAGATGATATGGTATTCGAAATTGATGACTAGATAAGCCCAAGATGACGTGGAGCAAAGTTAAATCCCAAAGGAGTTTGATTTCCATGAAGAGGTTAAAGAGAAATTAAATCCCAAGAAGATAAGAGAAGTTCTAGAAGGAATTTAAATATAATAAAGAATTATATTCTTTAAAGATAATTTAATTCCAACTTAACTTCCTCCTCAAGAAGGATTTTGACCTAGCCATCTCCTATTTAAAGGACCAAGCCGTCAAAGATCAAAAGCAAGAAGAGAGGATTTTCGACAACTCCAAAAGGGGCAAGAAGAGAGGATTTTCGACAACTCCAAAGGGCAAGAAGGAAGAGATTTCAACAAGAGAGCAAGGGGTGAGAGAGTTCGATTTCTTCTTCTTCTTATTTGCTTCCATTAGATTTATGGTTTGGGGATTATTCTTTGTATATCTTTTGAACCCAACCATGAACTAACTTGATTGGTTGGGGTTATTGTGTTTTTGTGGTTGTGAAATCTTTTGGATTTTGTTTAGGTTTTTGAGTTGCAATTCAATTTTCAAAGTTTATTCATTCTTGGTTCTCAATCTTGTTTGCGAGTGAATTGGGAGAGGATCTCGTAACTTCATCTATTTATCTAATATCGGGAGAGTTAGATTCAAGAAACGAATGAGCATGGTCTTTATTCAATCAATTGATGGTGAAGACTAATCCGGCTTAGGAATAAGTTTAGGATTTCAACGGCTAAGAGGAGCACAAGATTGGTTGTTGTTCACCCTTGATTCATGTAGGGATGTATTATCAAGGCATGAACAAATAGCTAAAGTTTCGACTTAGGGATAAGAAGAAACCATTGAAGAACGTTTCGCCGAACTTTGGAAGTGAATGCTCAATTGCCCAGGCAATCGCGGGAGCATTGCCCAGGCAATCTGATCAGACAACGAGCCCTGGCAACCAACTAGGCAACACGTCAGAATTGCCCTGGCAATCAACTAGGCAATTGCAACCACATTGCCCTGGCAATCGACTAGGCAATCGTAACAGAATTGCCCTGTTAATCCGGCTGCTACTCAATCACCAAGACGATCCAATCGGCTATCACATCTCAACTCACGATAACCTGGTCTATTCACTCTCTTTTGATTTCATCTATTATTTTAGTTTATTGCTCTTAGTTTTCTCGTTAATTAGAACTCATATTATCAATTGTGTTTTTATTTTCACAGTGCAGTAACTTAAGCAAAGTGGCCCAAACCATTCCCTATGGAGACGATACTCGATACTCATATCACTTTATTACTTGCGACGTGTATACTTGCACAATTGCGTAGCACTTATTACACGTAACAAACATCTTGTCCAAAAAGAGGGAACTGGGTGATTTCGAGACTATGGATCTCACTGAGGGATGCAGTGCAATGATAATCAATCGGTTGCCGCCAAAGCTGAAAGATCTCGAAAGCTTTACTATTCCCTGTACCATTGGCAATAGATTTATGTGTAAGGCACTATGTGACTTGGGAGCCAACATCAATTTGATGCCAATGTTTTTAGAAAGCTCGACATTGAAGCAAGGCCTACCACGATAACACTTTAGCTGACAGACTGATCTTTTGCACATCCAAGGGGTAAGATTGAGGATGCATTGGTAAAGGTAGACAAATTTATATTCCTAGTTGATTTTATCATTTTAGATTATGTGGCAGATGTTAATGTCCCAACTATATTGGGCAGACCATTCCTTGCCTCAAGTAGAGCTTTGATTGATGTTCATAAAGGTGAATTAACTATGTGCATGAATGATCAACATGTTACATTTAATGTGTTTCAAGCTCTTAAATGCACAGATGAATTCGAGGAATGCCAAGCTGATGAAATAATGGATTCCATTTTTAATGTGGATGTGGAACAGTTGTGCCAAAACTCAGATGATGACACCAACGATCGAGTTGATGAAGAAGAGACAAGTGAGGACACTGAAGGAACAACTTTAGAAGAGGTAAGCTATTTCAGACAGCTAGAGCCACTGAGTTGGCTGGCAGAGAGATCGTGGCACCTAAACCATCCATTGAGGAGCCGCCCGAATTCAAACTAAAATTGTTGACAGATCATCTCAAGTATGCCTACTTAGGTAAACACTCAACCTTGCTAGTGATCATTGATGCTAATCTAACTAATAATTAGTAGGAAAGATTGTTGGAAATTTTAAGTAATTACAAGCAAGCGTTGGGATGAACCTTTGCTAATATTTGAGGAATAAGCCCAACCATTTGCATGCACAAAATAATTCTGGAAGAATATTGTTAACTGTCTAAAAGTACTATTTTATTCACCCTTTTTATTCATATTATTGTTAGACTTAGGCTTATATTAGTTGAATTATTAGCCATTCATGCATGTTTACATTGTTTCCTTGGTGGTTAAGCTTGATATCATATTTTGCTTAATTTTGTGGAAAAAGGGTGTTGCCGATAGATGTTTTTGCGTGTGTACAGAATCACTTGCCTAAGCAAGGCTGTAACCAGTTGCCAGGGCAATACAAGAAGGAGATGCCGACTCAGTTTCCAGGGCAGTGCATGAAGGATATGCCAAGCTAGTTGCCAGGGCAATTGTCGACAAGGGATAAGATGATATGGCAGCCGAAATTGATGACTAGATAAACCCAAGATGACGTGGAGCAAAGTTAAATCCCAAAGGAGATTGATTTCCATGAAGAGGTCAAAGAGAGATTAAATCCCAAGAAGATAGGAGAAGATCTAGAAGGAATTTAAATATAATAAAGAATTATATTCTTTAAAAGTATTTAATTCCAGCTTGACTTCCTCCCCAAGAAAGAATTTGACCTAGCCATCTCCTATTTAAAGGAGCTCAAGCCGTTAAACTCCAAAAAGTGCAAAGAGGGAGAGAATTCGACAAGAGGCTTCAACCATCTTCATATTTTTCTTTCTAGTTCGATTAGGTTTATGTTAGGGATTCTTTGTTTTGTATTTCTTTGGAACCTAGCCATGAACTAAATCTATTTGGCTAAGGTTATTGTGTTTTGTGGTTGTAAGAAACAATTGGATTTTGTTTAGGTAATAAGAGTTTGCACTTTCAATTCAAGGTTTACTCATTCTTGGTTTCTATTATTGTTTGCGAGTGAATTGGGAGATGATATCGTAACTCTATCTATTTATCTAATATCGGGAGAGTTAGATTCAAGAAACGAATGAGTATGGTCTTATTGCAATCTATTAATGGTGAAGATTAATCCAGCTTAGGAATAAGTTAAGGATTTCAACGGCTAAGAGGAGCGCAAGATTGGTTGTTGTTCACCCTTGATTCATGCAGGGATGTATTGCCAAGGCATGCACAATTAGCTAGAGTTTTGAATTAGGGATAAGAAGAAACCATTGAAGAACGCTCTGCCGAACCTTGAATTTGTTGCCCAGCCGCCCAAACAGTTGCCCAGGCAACCGTTCGATTAGTTACCAAGGCAACCCAGCTGCGCAAGTTGCCACGACAACTGAGTTGCCCTTGCACTCTTTTACCAAGACAATCCAATTGGCTATCACACCTCAACTCATGATAACCTGGCCTATTCCCTCTCTTTTGATTACATCTTATTTTACTTTATTGCTTTCTAGTTTAGTTGTTAGTTAAAACTCCTACAATCTTCTACTTGTGTTCTTTTACTTTTTACAGTGCAAGAGACTAGATTCTTGAAGTGGCACCAATCCCTACAGAGACGATATCTTTTATACTATAACTTGCGATGTGTACACTTGCACAATTGCGGAGCACTTATTATGCGCAACAAGTTTTTAGCGCCGTTGTCGGGGATTGGCAATAGCAACTTTGTCTTTATTTTCTTGCACTTTTTATTTTTATTGTTTAAAATTCGAAGGGTTAACAAACTTTGGTTTTGCATTGGTATATGACCAGGGCAAAACCGATTACACCATAATATCCCTTTGATCCAGAAATTGAACGAACCTTGCAAAGATTCAGACGAAGGTTAAGAGTAGCAATGGCTAATCAAGACGGCAATACGAATCAGGATGTTCCAGCAGGAGGTGAGTGATTTTTGCACGAAACATAAGTATTTGAGACTATCTAGAGGAAGATCTTGAAGGACTTAGTCCAGGAGTTGTCACACCTGAAATTGAAGCTGACCACTTTGAGTTGAAACCGATGATGTTCAATATGATCAACACAATTGGTCAATTTGGCGGCTCAGCAACTGAAGATGCACAACAACATCTTAAATCTTTCCTCGAAATTTGCAATTCATTCAAAATACAAGGAGTCACCCAGATGTTTTACGACTAAGATTATTCCCTATTCACTGAGGGATAGGGCAAAAGTATGGTTGAATAGTATTCTTGCTGGATCAATAGGATCTTGGACCGATCTATGTCGTGATTTCCTTGCTCGATTTAATCCTACAAATTTGACTGATAAGCTTCATAATGAAATTACTTCTTTTCAGCAGGCAAATGATGAATCCATGTACGAGGCTTGGGAGCGTTATAGAGAACTTCTACACAAATGCCCCGTACACGATTCCTAGTATGGACACAAGTGATAATGTTTTACAATGCTGTGAATACACCAACAAGGATGATGCTAGACGCCTTGACAAATGGCATAGTCATAGACAAGTCGCCGGAAGAAGCAATGTAAATTCTGAACAGGCTCGCCAAGAATGATTATCAGTTCCCATCTGCTAGAAGAGGAGGAGTTAGACGCCAAGCCACAATACATGAACTGGGATCATCAGATTCAATTTCGGCATAATTGGCCACTCTAACCAAGATGGCCTAGAACATGCAGAAACAAAACAACGCACAAGAGGTCAAGGTAGTAGATTCCTTTTGTGAGTTATGTGGTGGTAACCATAATTCTTCTAAATGTAGGCATAATCCGGAATCTAGCTTTTATGTGGGGAATTACAATCAGAACAACATGTGATGTCCAACACATATAATCCAGCTTGGAAGAAGCACCCAAAATTTTCATGGAGTAATCTCAACAACTCTCTGAACCAGAACAATCAGAATGCACAAGCATCGGGATTCCAGCAGAATATGCCATGGCAACAGTTGACGCAGCAACGGCCGACAACATCTAGTTCTTTGGAAAATTCTCTCAATGCTTTTATGTTGAAAACTAAATCTTAAATGGTTGAGAATAGTAACTTCATAAAAAGGACTGATGCTTTTATTAACTGGACCGAGATGAGATTGCAAAACCAAGAGGCGACAATCAAATCATTGGAAACTCAAGTCGGACAATTCACTCAAAACCTGAATACTAAACTGCAAGGAGGTTTACCCAGTGATATTGAAGTCGCGAGAGGAACTGGCCATGAGCAATGTAAGGCAATCACCACTAGAAGTGGCCGACAACTTAAGGAGGCTCAAGCTTGCTCATCAAACAAAACTCCACAAAAAGAACAAGATGAACTCAGCGGCAACGAACGATAAGCATGCCGCGGCAACCAGCGATAAGCATGACGCGACAACCAACGATAGGCACGCCACAACAACCCTAGTTGACGATGCCTCGGTAACTCTAGTTGCCCCAATAATGCCGTCAATCAGGTTCCAAACAAATGAAATGATTGAAGATATCTGACTTCCACCACCACTCCCACAAAGTTTGAAGCGACAAAAGCAAGAATATCAATTCAAGAAGTTTCTTGATATCCTAAAGCAAGTCTATATCAACTTGCCTTTGGTTGAAGCAATTGAACAAATGCCGAACTATACCAAGTTTCTGAAAGACATTGTGTCCAAGAGAACAAGGTTAGGAGAGCTTGAAACAGTTGCTGTAACAGAGGGATGCATTGCCATATTGTACAATCGCATGCCACCCAAGTTGAAAGATCTCGAAAGTTTCACAATACCATGTTCTATCAGAAACCACTATGTCGGGAAAGCATTATGCGACCTTGGAGCAAGCATAAACTTGATGCCTAAATCGATTTTCTGATAGATATGCTTTAGCTAGCCAACAGATCCTATGTGCATCCAGAGGGAAAATCGAAGACATACTGGTAAAAGTTGATAAATTTATTTTTCCCGCTGACTTTATTGTTTTGGATTGTGAAGTAGATGAGCATGCACCTATCATTCTTAGGAGACCCTTCCTAGCAACAGGGAGAATCTTGATCGATGTTGAAAAGGGATAACTCACAATGAGGGTGAATGACCAACAAGTTAAACTAAATGTGTTCCAAACACTAAGGCATGCCAATGATCCGAAAGAATACCAACTTCTTCATGAAACGGCAGAGTTTGACTTCAACGAGGAATTTAGTTGCCTTGGCAACTACATTGCCGATTTAGAGAAACCTGAGGAGTATGAAAAACTAATTGATGAGGAACAACAAGAAGAGGCAAATTGGTTAGTCAATCGACCAGGTACATACTTTGAACCACTAGATTACTCGGGTAAGAAAGGTAAACTTGAAAAACCCTCCATTGAACAACCACCGATTCTTGAGTCGAAACAATTGCCAGGGCAACTAAAATATGCTTATTTGGGAACCTATAATACACTGCCTGTAATTATTTCCTCTAAGTTACAACCTGAGTAGGAAAAGAAGCTGATCGACATGTTGATGCTACACAAGAAGGCGATAGGGTGGACAATTGCCAACTTAAAGAGAATTAGTCTGGCAGTGTGCAAGCATAAGATTTTGTTGGAAAATGACCATAAACCTTCGATTGAGGCCTAGAGGAGACTGAATCATGCCATGAAATGGGTTGTAATGAAAGAAATCATCAAGTGGCTTGACGCCGACATCATATACCCTATCTCTGCTAGTACATGGGTAAGTCTGGTACAATGTGTTCCGAAAAAGGGAGGTATAATGGTGGTAAGTAATGAAAACAATGAACTTATCACAACCAAGACTGTGACCGGTTGGAGGGTTTGTATGGATTACCGAAAGTTAAATAAGGCCAATAGGAAAGATCACTTCCCATTACCCTTTATTGATCAAATGCTTGACCGTCTTGCAGGTAAACCCTTTTATTGTTTTCTTGATGGTTATTCAGGTTACAATCAAATTGCCATAGCACCAGAAGATCAAGAAAAGACAACCTTCACATGCCCATACATACTTATGCTTTCTGAAGGATGCCGTTCGGATTGTGTAATACCCGGGCAACCTTCCAAAGATGCATGAAGGCTCTCTTTTCAGACATGATCGAAGACTTCCTTGAAATCTTCATGGATGATTTTTTTGTATTTGGTGATGACTTCGACAGTTACCTTGGCAATTTGGAGAAGGTATTGGCAAGATGTGAAGAATCTGATTTAGTCCTTAATTGGGAGAAGTGCCATTTTATGGTAGATGAAGGAATTGTGCTCGGCCACAAGATTTCATCCAAAGGAATCGAAGTAGACAAAGCCAAGGTGGACGTGATCGAGAGATTGCTACCACCAAGTTCAGTTAAAGGAATCTGAAGCTTTCTTGGACATGCAAGTTTTTACAGGAGGTTCATTCATAATTATTCTAAAATTACTAAACCCTTGTGCAATTTTCTTGAACAAGATAAAGTCTTCAATTTTTATGATTCTTGCGCCCAAGCATTCAAAACCCTAAAGGAAAAGCTTGCCTCGATACCCATTGTCGTTCCACCCGATTGGACGCTACCTTTTGAGCTAATGTGTGATGCAAGTGATTTTGCGGTAGGGGCAGTCCTAGGCCAACACACAGGTAAGACCTTTCATGTGATACACTACGCTAGTAAAACCTTTAATAGTGCTCAAGTGAATTACACAACAACGGAGAAAGAGTTACTAGCCGTAGTTTTTGCATTTGACAAGTTCCGATCCTATTTGATTGGTACAAAGGTAATTGTCCTTACAGACCATTCGACAATTAAGTATCTGTTTGCTAAAAAGGATGCCAAACCTTGTTTGATTCGTTGGATATTACTTTTACAAGAGCTTGACATTGAAATTAAGGATAGGAAAGGAACAGAGAATCAAGTTCCGATCACTTATCATGCTTAGAATGCAATAGGGTGGAGGACGCGAATTTAGAGATATACGATGCTTTCTCGGATAAGCAATTGTTAGTTGCCTTAGCAACCCATGATGCCTCGGCAACCACTGTTGTGCAAGCCTCGGCAACCAGTGACGATTTGGCAAATCTAGATACGCATGCCTTGGCAACCACTGATGCGCATGCCTCAGTAACCCTTGACACCTCGACAACTCTAGGCGCGCATGCCTCGATAACCCTTGACACCTCGGCAACTCTAGACGCACATGCCTCAACAACCACAGATGCCTCAACAATACCCTGGTATGTGGATCTGGTTAATTTCCTTGTTTGTGGTATTTTACCTCATGGCCTTACTCACCAAGGAAATAAGCGGCTTTGCCATGATTCTAAGCATTATTTCTGGGATGAGCCTTTTTTGTTTAAACAATGTGTAGATCAGATTATACGCTGATGTGTCCCTGAAGAGGAGCAGCAGAATGTACTCCAGCAATGCCATTCTTCACCCTATGAAGGACATTTTGGAGGAACACGTACCGCGGCCAAAGTCTTGCAATCCGATTTGTATTGGCGAACACTGTACAAAGATGCCCAAGAGTTTTACAAGCAATATGATCATTGCCAGATGACGGGCAATATCTTTAGACGACATGAGATACCGCTCCAAAACATCCTCGAGGTGGAATTGTTCGATGTATGGGGGATCGATTTTATAGGACCTTTCCCATCTTCATTCGGGAACCTCTACATTCTACTTGCCATTGAATAAGTGTCTAAATGGGTTGAGGCAGCTGCAGTTCCCGCCAATGATTCCAAGACCATGAAACGATTCTTGCAGAAAAATATATTTACACGGTTTGGATGCCGAGAGCAATTATCAGTGATGAAGGCAAGCACTTTGACAACAGTCTTATTGCAAAGTTGTTGCAATGCTTCGGCGTCTCACACTAAATTGCCATGGCATATCATCCACAAACTAATGGGCAAGCATAAATTTCTAACCTGGAATTGAAGAATATCCTCGAGAAGGTTGTCAATCCCTCCAGAAAAGATTGGTCTTTAAGACTAGACAAAGCACTTTTGGCTTACCAAACTGCATTCAAAACACCCCTGGGAATGTCCCCGTTTCGCCTTGTCTATGGTAAGACTTGTCACTTACCGGTGGAAATCGAACACAAAGCATATTGGGCAATCAAGACCGTGAATATGGATTGGGAAAGTGCCGGAAAAAAACGTTTACTAGATCTCAACGAGATAGAAGAATTATGTGCACTCGCCTATGACAATGCACGAATCTGCAAGGAGAAAACAAAGCAATGGCATGACAAGAAACTATTGCCGCGACAATTCATGCCAGGGCAACTAGTTCTCTTATTCAATTATCGGCTGAAACTTTTCTCGGGAAAACTGAAATCAAGATGGTCGGGACCATTCAAAGTCGTCAAACCATTCTCCCATGGTGCCGTAATAATCAAGTCCACTATTGACGAACATGAATTCAAAGTTAATGGACAAAGATTGAAGCACTATAATGGTGCTCATGTGGAACGTAACAAAGAAGTGGTCACCTTAGGAGATGCATAAGCATGATCTCCGTTAGATATTTTCCTTTTATTTTTAGTTTTCTTTTATTCGAACTTATTATATTTATATTTATATTTTATTAATTTCAGTTATTTATTTTTTTAGGATAGATTTATTTATTTTCTTTAGGACTGATACTACATCTTTCTTTCATATTCATTTAATTATTTTTGAATTTTAGGTTTAAGAATTTCTTTGCACATCTTTATTTATTTCTTTTTATTTATTTACTAGTTTATCTTTAATTTTAATCCTTATTTTATTTGTTTTTGAATTATAGGAAAAGAGTTCAAGATAAAGAGGAATTTGATTCAAGAAGGAAGTTTCTTCAACAAGGAAACTAATGGGCTAAACCTAAGGCTTATATTAAGCCTCCAATTTACCCTAAATAAACCCTATTAGCCGGCCAAACCCTCCCCCTTCCCCAAATCCCTTTGTCTCCCCCTTTCCCTAACTAACACCTTTGCTTTCTTTCTTTCCAATCAACCTCACCCACCATATTTACTACCTATCTTTTCTATTTAACCCATCACCCTTAACTTCCAAGAAAGCTATTCCTACTTTTAACCTTGCAACTCTTTAGTTTCTTTTGCTTTCTTTTCTTTGTTTCTACTTAACTCACAACCAAGATCATCCATGGCATCCAAAATCAAGTTTTTGGCGCACCCAAGCTCTTCCAAAGAACCAAGCTACAAGAAGTTTGCTACACCGACAGTTCAAGAAAGATTTCACTCCAAGTTTGAAAGTTGGAAGATTTACGAAGAACAAGGCTTCGAATACTCTAACTCTCATCAAGATTTCGACCTTGAACCATTCATCTTCCAAAGGGTTGCACATCAAAAGTGGCAAATCTTTTGCCATCAATCGGAACCGGGTAACATCTCATGGGTAAGAGAATTCTATGCTTACTCACCTAACCCGAATAATCCTTATGTTTTTGTTCACGACAAGGCTATCCTCATAAGCCCCGAAAGCATCAACACCTTTTACGGGCTCTACGTTGAGAAGGACGAGCATCAAGCCTTTGTTGACCAACTCACGCCCAAGCAACTCGACAAGGTGCTTCAAGAACTCACTTTACCAGGGACTCATTGGAACGACGGTAAATATAAGGGCACAGTAAATTGGCTTCGGCTTAAACCCAAGGCAAAATTATGGAATAAGTTTGTTAAAACTTCTTTAATGCCCACCACACACAATACTACCGTTGATACACCTCGTCTTTTTCTCATACATTCTATTTTGCATAATCGCATCATTAACATTGGAAAAATTATATGTGATGAGATTTTTGTACGTAGCACAAAAGACAAGGGTTCTCTTTTCTTCCCTTGCTTAATTTCCAATCTTTGCAAGGAGATGCATGTCCCAAGTGAGTCAATCGATGAAAAGGCCCTACCAAAGTACGGTTGTAATCGAGCACAAATTTTAAAGCTAATGGGAGAGGCACCGATAACATCCCTAGCGCCTACAGTTGCCCCGGCAACTCCTGCCGCCTCGGCAACCCCTGACGCCCAGGAAATTGATGCCCAGGCAACTCAGACAGCAACCCCAGGACAACTTGAAGAACTCTTACAACCGTTGGTGAACCGCCTTAGGCAAATTGAAGACCGGAAACTAATGTTTATGCGGTACATGAAGGATCACAACAATGCCATCACCCAAGTCATCCTGGAAAAATACCCAGACAGCCGCGTATCGTTCCCTATCTTTCCTGCTGACATTCTTGCCAAGGAAATCGAAGAAGTAGTTGCCACGACAACCAACACTGAAGATGCCGCGGTAACTGAAACTAAAGACGCCCCGCCAACCACTACAAAAGACAAAGGTAAAGTACCTATGCCCGAATCACCTCGTACTGAATCATTGTCTGATTTTTCATATCCGGACGAGTCCTCCATTGAACCAACAAAGACCACACCAGTCGGCTCTTCCAAGACAAAGTGAAAAGCCAATGAGATTGAGGAAGAGGATGATAAGGAAGATGAGGACACACAGTACGAGGATCGATTCCACCATCGGCAACAAGAAAACAACCACCATGTTCAAGCTAAAAAATCAAGACACCGGCCAAAAGGAAACTAATCATCCACGACGACGAACTTTCGGAGTAAGTCATTGTTTGCATTTTATTTTTGTTTCTTCTTTTTATTTTTGTTTTCTTTCTTTTCCATGCATTGAGGACAATGCCTCGCTCGAGTTTGGGAGGGAATTGTTACTAGTTAGTTATCATGTTTAGTTGCATTAATCTTAAGTATTGCATATAGGATACATAAGTTGCTTTCCATGCCTTTAGTTGGAACAAGAATTTCCTAGATTTGATGAATATCCGATGATGACTTTGCCAATGCACTTAATTGGTAGAACTTATATTCTAGGATAATTGTGGAAACACTTAGAATCCCACTATGATGCTAAACTTGATGAAACATTGTTGTGGCTTGATTGATTTAAGGAATTCTAGCGAACTTAGGTTGATAGTTAAAAAATTGGGGGATTAAAATAAAAATTGGATGAATGCTAGAGGTACCCAAAATTGGCTCTATTATGTGCTAAAAATTGATCGCTAGAGGTGTCTGAAACCGTTCTAGTCGAATAAATTAATTAACTTAAGAAAACTAAAAAACACTAGAGGTTCCCGAAACCGGCTCTAGTTAAAACATGATAAAAGAACCTAAGGAAGTAATTTGAAAACCTCTTGTTTGCATAGAATCTGAAAAATCAACTTGCACACAACTCCGCACACACTCACAAGCATTATAGTTTGATTCTGAGTAACTCCTAAGTTGTCAAAAAATGAAAAGCCAATCATACTTTGTGCCACGGTTCTGAGGATTGAAAATCAAGTTCAAAGCTAAGTTTGTGAAAATTGAAGTCTTAGCGGGTAATTATTAGTTTGCATTGTTTGAGGACAAGCAATAGTTCAAGTTTGGGGGTGTGTTAAGTGTCTAAAAGTACTATTTTATTCACCCTTTTTATTCATATTATTGCTAGACTTAGGCTCATATTAGTTGCATTACTAGCCATTCATGCATGTTTGCATTGTTTCTTGGTGGTTAAGCTTGATATCATATTTTGCTTAATTTTGTGGAAAAAGGGTGCTGCCGATAGTTGTTTTTGTGTGTGTGCATAATCACTAGCCTAAGCAAGGATGGAACCAGTTGCCAGGGCAATACAAGAAGGACATACCGACGCAGTTGCCAGGGCAATGCGTGAAGGATATGTCGAGCTAGTTGCCAGGGCAATTGTCAACAAGGGATAAGATGATATGGCAGCCGAAATTGATGACTAGATAAACCCAAGATGACGTGGAGCAAAGTTAAATCCCAAAGGAGCTCAAGCCGTCAAACTCCAAGAGGTGCAAAAGGGGAGATAATTTGACAAGAGGCTTCAACCATCTTCATCTTTTTCTTTCTTGTTCGATTAGGTTTATGTTAGGGGTTCTTTGTTTTGTATTTCTTTGGAACCTAGCCATAAACTAAATCTATTTGGCTAAGGTTATTGTGTTTTGTGGTTGTGAGAAACAATTGGATTTTGTTTAGGTAATAAGATTTTGCACTTTCAATTCAAGGTTTACCCATTCTTGGTTTTTATTCTTATTTTCGAGTGAATTGGGAGAGGATCTCGTAACTCTATCTATTTATCTAATATTGGGAGAGTTAGATTCAAGAAACGAATGAGTATGGTCTTTATTCAATATATTGATGGTGAAGATTAATCCGACTTAGGAATAAGTTAAGGATTTCAGCGGCTAAGAGGAGCGCAAGATTGGTTGTTGTTCACCCTTGATTCACACAGGGATGTAATGTCAAGGCATGCACAATTAGCTAGAGTTTCGAATTAG
Source organism: Hibiscus mutabilis (assembly GCA_019671005.1). Taxonomy (NCBI): domain Eukaryota; kingdom Viridiplantae; phylum Streptophyta; class Magnoliopsida; order Malvales; family Malvaceae; genus Hibiscus; species Hibiscus mutabilis. Next base: position 54,710,476 of record CM033715.1, read on the forward strand.
GGATAAGAAGAAACCATTGAAGAATGCTCTGCCGAACCTTGAAGTTGCTACCCAGTCGCCCAAATAGTTGCCTAGGCAACCGTTCAATTAGTTGCCAAGGTAACCCAGCTGCGCAAGTTGCCACGACAACTGAGTTGCCCTTGCACTCTTTTACCAAGACGATCCAATTGGCTATCACACCTCAACTCAGGATAACCTGGCCTATTCCCTCTCTTTTGATTACATCTTCTTTTACTTTATTGCTTTCTAGTTTAGTTGTTAGTTAAAACTCCTACAATCTTCTACTTGTGTTCTTTTACTTTTTACAGTGCAAGAGACTAGATTCTTGAAGTGGCACCAATCCTTGTGGAGACGATATCTTTTATAGTATAACTTGCGACGTGTACACTTTCACAATTGCGGAGCGCTTATTACGCACAACAAATATCATGGCAAAACAATTGAGGGCCAGAGAAGATTGAACTCGAGCATGAAAGATGTTTTTAAAAAAGAAATTACCAAGTGGCTGGATGCCAGGATAATCTATCCCATTTTTGATAGCTCGTCGGTCAGCCCGATGCAATGTGTGACAAAGAAAGGTGGCATGACTGTGGCTTAAAGCAACAACAATGAGTTAATTCCTTCCAGGACTATTACTGGATGGAGAGTGTGCATGGATTATAGGAAGTTAAACAATGCCACCAAGAAAGATAACTTTCCATTGCCCTTCATTGATCAAATGTTGGACAGATTGGCAGTTAAGGCATTCTATTGCTTCCTAGACAGTTATTTAGGATATAATCAGATTGCAATAGCTCTAGAAGATCAAGAGAAAACCATATTCACGTGTCCATATGGGACATTTGCCTTTAGAAGAATGTCATTCAAGTTGTGTAATGCCCCGACAACATTTCAACATTGCATGATGTCCATTTTTTCGACATGATAGAGCATAACTTGGAAGTGTTCATGGACGATTTCTTAGTGTTTGGTAGAACATTTGAGGAATTTCTTCAGAGTTTGGAGTAAGTTTTGAGGAGACGCATTGAGACAAACCTGGTCTTGAATTGGGAAAAATGCCACTTCATGGTGAATGAGGGCATTTTTCTCGGGCATAAGGTGACCAAGAGAGGATTAGAGATTGACAAAGTAAAAGTAGAGGTAATCAAGCAATTGCCACCCCCTACAGGCGTAAAAGGTATAAGAAGTTTTTTGGGACATACATGTTTCTGCCATCATTTCATTAGATATTTTTCTAAAATTTCTAAACCTTTATGCTTGCTTTTAGAACAAAATGCCACTTTTGCATTTGATTATTCTTGTTTAAGAGCATTTTAAGAACTTAACGAGAAGTTGATTAATGCCCCTATAGTCGAGGCACTGGACTAGAATGAGCCATTTGAGCTCATGTGCGATGCCATTGACTATGCCGTCAGAGCAGTGTTGGGACAATGACATGGCAAAGTTTTTCATACCATTTACTATGCCCGCCAAACATTTAATGAAGCATAACTGAATTACACCACTACCGAGAAAGAATTTCTTGTCGTTGTTTTTGCATTTGACAAGTTTAGATTTTATATAGTTAGTAACAAAGTTGTGGTGTATACAGATCATTTGGCATTGAAATACCTATTGGCAAGGAAGGATGCCAAGCCCGGATTGATTCGATGGATACTTTTGCTAAAAGAACTTGATCTCAAGATCTGAGACAAGAAGGGCAGTAAGAACTTAGTAGCTGACCACCTATCACGTGTTACCTCTCCAAAAGTATTGCTTTTAATGCCAATCTTACAATGCTTTTGCTTGTTTTTAGGTACATTTAGTTACATTAGGATATTAAAATCATGCATTTACATAAGGAGTTAAGACTTCTGTCTATGCCAGCATGAAAGGTTGATTTGTTGGCAATTTTGCAGGTTTGGCATAGTATTGGCACAGGAATACAGTGCAATAAGGAATGCCAGAGAGAATACCGAGTGTTGTTGGCACAAGAGGACCAGATAGTGCCAAGCACTTGTTGGTAGAGAAGTGAACTTGATGCCATGCCAAGAGGCTGTTGAACCCTAAAAAAATAGGACATGATCAGGCTCCTAAAAGGTTGCAAATGGGTCAACTTTCAAAAAAATAATGGATAAGGTGATGCCAAGCTATGTTGGCAAAGACATGCCAAGCTTGTGTGCGAAGGCAAAATCGGTATGATGATGTCAGCCCTAGCCTGATAAGCTATCCTACAGATCGGATAAGACTTTATCTCTTATCCCTTGAGCATTTGAATTTCAAAATTGAAGAGCTATCCTATCCCAACAAAGTCGGATAACGTGGTGCCAAGACTGGCTGGCAGGATCATGCCAAGCTTGGATTCCAAGACAGTGTTGGCAAGACGATGAAAGCCCTAATCTGATCAGCTTTCATTCAATTTCAGATAAGATATTATCTCTTATCCCTTCAGCATTTAAAATTCAAATGAGAAGCTTATCCTAGCCTTCCTTGAACGCCTATTTAAAGACTGACGGAGAAGATCAAAGTGTGTGAGATCGTGGGGGTAAAACCCTTGAGTGAGGAGGGATGCAACACACTTCAAGCGAGCTAGCTTAGGATCATCTCTGATCACTTCCACCACCGGCTGGAGTAGCCACACCGAGGAGGGCTGGAGCAAGAGAGGCTGCATTGACTGACCCTTTTCTTCCCTTTTCCTTTGGTTTATTCTAATTTTAAAGATGATGTTTGCAAACAATGAAGTTTATTTTGTGGTTAACCCCCTCATCATGAACTAATTTTATAGTTGATGAGGGGTGGATGGATGAAACGTTGTTTTTTGCTTGCTTTTATTAATTAAGAATGCTTCGTCATAAAGTTTTATCCATTTGGCAATGTCTTTACTTTTTCCAAAACTTCCATGCCAAGCGACGACTGCCGTACCTTGCTTATTGCAACTCAATATCATAACTGACTTGGGAGGCAACGATTACTTGTCAAATTCTAAGGTGAGAAGCTTCGACAGAAGATGTTCAAGTAGATGAACTTACTTCGGGAGTGAGTCTACCCCTTAGAGAGTAAAGATTGGAACTACACTAAAGTAATTAATGGAAACATGCACTATAGATATATAGGGGTTTTTACATGATTAGTTTAAGGCGTTGCTATCGACGGAGGCAATGACCATCTTTTGAATCTGCTCAATAAAATATTGCCAAAGTATGACATTATTAAAGGCTGGCATGGCATAAACAACGTGAAAACCATGCATTCCTTGTCAACGCTCATCATCCATTTTTTCAAGCTCTCCTTGCCAACGTTGTTTTCTTTTCTTTTTTTCTTTTAAATTCATTTTCCAAAACAATCATTTTTCACCCCAAAGGCAAGTAGCAATTGAACAATTAAATTCCAAGACAATCCCTGTGGGATCAATACTCAGCTTAACTGATGTATTACTTGTCGACCGTGTATACTTGCACGAAAAATGACTTAACTTGGCATTGTTTTATACATTTCCAATAGTCATTTTTATACCTTTTGCCAAGCACATTTCGGTCACAACAAGTTTTTGGCACCGTTGCCGAAGATTGCAACAGAATTGATTATTTTGATTTTTACTCATCTTTGTTTTAGTTTATGATTATTTTCCTTTTTATTTTCTAAAGTTATTTTTAGTTTCACTCATTTTAGGTACCTCTAGGAATATGGAGGATTGGAGAATGAGCCATAGAGACCATATTGGAGCTTGCAACCAATGGCGTAACCAACAAAATTTTCCATGCTATGATCAAGGAGCTGACATTTTTGCTTACGATAATGGCATTAATGCTGCAACACATATGCCATGGAAAAACAGTCCTCAACATCAGCCGAATTACTCGTACCATGATCAAATAGACTTTTATGATGATTACAACTTTGCTGGCACAACGAACATGTCTTGGAAAGAGAACTTACACTCTAAAGAGGATATGAAAGTTAGGATGGATGCTCAACGTCAAGAGATTGAAGAAACAAGAAGGAAAATTGAAAATAACATAACACTAATTTTAAACAGCCTGAACAACACGCCACGACGACTAGCTCAAGGGGATTCTGAAATTCCAAACCGAGAAGACGATGGAATAATCGCTCAAAACTTGAGTCTCATAGAACAAGAAAGCCTCCTAAGTGATACTGAAATCACAAGACAAGCAAAGAGCCCTGGAGTGTCAAACAAGTCGAGAATGAAATACATGCCAAGCAGCCGATTATTTGCCAAGAAGAGAAATCAGTGCCAGCAGGTGAACCCAAGGAAGTAGAGAAAGAAGAGGCCAAGGCTGGTGATGCCAGACCATTATCTGATGCCAGAATACTATCCAATGCCAGGCAACAGTCGGATGATGCCAACACCACCTTGACAAAACTAATGGAGCCATCATTTGCCAATTCTACATCGGTAAGACGAACAGGTGTTACTGTTGACAATTTCAAAATTCTTAAATGTACAGATGAAATTGTATGCCATGCAGTTGATCCAATGCAATCCATCTTGGATGAGAACATCACATTGAATTGCCAAGGAATGAAAGCTGATACCATAAAACAAAAGCGCGATGGAAAAACAATTGAGCGACAGAGAAGATTGATTCTTGTTAGGACTGATGCCATGAAGTGAGGTGTGCTCAAATGGCTTGTTGCTATAAGGAAAAGTGGATTCCAAATGAATGAGAGTAACGAGCTGAAGCAGGAATATTTTTCTGCAACAAAAATGCTAGAGATGATGCGGTTCAACACTGAAGATTTCATGAAGATTCTGGAACAAGATAAGGATAACTATGCCTCGACAACAAAGTGATTCTTTGGTTTTCTAAGGTGGTTGTTCAAAGCTGCCTTGGCAAAATGTTCTCTTTTGTTTTGCCATCAAGAATTTGGCATTCTCGAAGGTAAGAAATTCTTCAGCTTTCTATGTTGGTTATTCAAACAAAGGATTGCCACAAGCTACCATCCACCAATAAATAACCAGTGCCTAAAGCACTATTTGGAAGGAACTCAGAACAATGCCAAGGAGGTTATCTTCTTGACAGAGGTAACATAACATCGCTAGCAGGTTTGAATCTTTGTAAATATTAGGTTAGTTGTTTTTCTTTATTCTTAGGTTTTAGGATTTTTAGTAGTTTCTATTTTTTTTTTGCATTACTATTCCTTTGTTTTGTTGAAAGGTTTTCTTTGAGTATGTGCAGATTCAAGGACAATGCCATGGAAGGATTTGGCATGAGATGACTATGATCCAGACATGAGCAGTTTTGTACCAGGAACAATCTCAAGGTGATGAACATTGTGAGTTTGCTGAGTCAATGAACGCTGCCAAGAGAAAGAAACTGCTCGCAGACTTGTGTGAGCTTGGCACGACATGGACAGTTTCATCAACAAGCCACCGAACGGTGAAGAGGTTAGATTTGAAGCTACAAATGAGAGGCTGGAATCACTTCATCAAGGCAAATCTATTACCTACGTCTCACAATGAGACTGTTTCGAAAGAAAGGTTGATTTTGTTGCACTCCATCATTAAGGGGCACAAGATCAACATTGGAAAAATCATTATCGATGAGACTTATAAGTGTGTTGCGAGAGGTAAAGGCATCTTGTTTTTTCCTTTGCTTATTTCTAACATTTGCATGTGACAAGATGTGCCTAGGCTTGATGAGGATCAAGGCCAGATAATAAAGGGAACGACAATCAGTGCCGCCATATGGAGAAATCTCACTACTGTTGAGCCAAAGAAAAAGGGCAAAGGGAAAGCCAAAATTGCCATGCCAAAGCCAAAGGCAGAGTAGAGCAATGTGCCAGAGACCATGCCAGCCAGTTTGTTAGCAGTGCTGTTCCAAGTTTATCATCGCTAGGAGATTATTCTCCAAAAGCTAGGGACAGCCGAGGACCTTAATGCTAAGATGAGGCATTACACAAATGAGAGGGATGCTACTATCAGAGAGGTGATTGAAAAACTATCCCCTGAAGTGGTGCCACCATTCCTAGTTTTCCCAGCCGAGCCCTCTACTAGTGAAGAAGCCGTGCCAGCTAGTCCAGTCATGCCCGCTAGTCCAGCTAGTTCAGAATCTAATGCCACGGTTCTTGTATCCCCAGTGATAGTTGAATCTGCTAGCACTGATTCCTCGTCCAAATCAGAGGAAACCCTAGTCAAAACATCCAAGGCTAAGCTAGTTACACCGCAGTTAAACCTGCCAAGAAAACAGAGAAAGTTGGAGCCTCTACTGCTGCAAAGCCACCCATGACCAGAATCAAACGCAAAGCTCCCGACCGTGAAAGCTTTCTCAAAAGAAAGACTTGAGTCACACGGGATGAAGTCACGCGAGAAGAAGTCTCCAAAGGGGAGTCTTCTTCTTCTTAAACTCCTTTGCATTCCATTTCATTGCATTCACATGATCATGCATTTTATCTTTCTGTTTTAATTTTGTATATATGTGTTGTTTCATGCATTGAGGAAAATGCATATTATGGGTTTGGGGGTGTGCATTTCCACACATTTATGCCATGCCATGCATTCCACATTTAAATTTTTACATTTTTGCTTGCCATGCCATATAGGTCATATAGATAGTTGCATATCAGACCATTAAAAAAGAAAAAGAATTGCCTCAATTTAATTTTGAAGAATGTTAACATTTTTAGGCAAGTTTAATTTGATCTAGGTTTTTGTCCAATGAGGAAATGTTAATCTTTAGTTGTCATGCCATGCCTGCAGGGTAGTATCCCAGGATTGCTTAGCAATTGATCTCTAGTTTAGGGAATTGAATTTACACTTAACACGTGATATGTATCTAGTTCCCTAGAAAACTTAGACACTTTGTAACTATGCTCAGATTGAAACAAAAATTAAAAAATGATGTCATGGTAAAAGAAAATAAATAAGGCAGCAATATTCTACAAAGGCAATAAAAAATATAACTCTCTTCTACCTAGGGATAATAAATTACTTGGGGCTTCGTGGTAGCTCCCTCTTAGTTCTCAAGTCCAAAACCCTAGGGTATGAGTTGAAGAAAAAGCCTAGTGATGTCTGGATTAAGGTGGGGATTCGTAGTATGCTCCCTCTTACCACTCACGCTAAACAGTATCATGAAGCAAGCTTAAATTAATGCCAATAGAACCCTCGGCAAGAAAGAAAAAATGATGAAAATAAAGATATGAGTTTAGGTAGTAAAATTGGCTAAGGGAGTGAAAGGATATTGGATGCATATTCCCTACACATCATGCACTCTTCATGAACTTAGACTAGAGTTATATTGCTGCACTTGAATCATTACCTGCTTGGCATTATTGCACTGAGATACTGAGGACAAAAATAGAGACAAATTTTACTTGCCAGCATCTGTTGGCATTCCAACCAAAATTTTGTCGAGGTAACTTTTTCACAGTTTTTTATTATTCTTTGTTTGAATTACTTGAGGACAAGAAATGAGTTAGGTTTGGGGGTGTGTTACCTCTCCAAAAGTACTGCTTTAATGCCAATCTTACAAAGCTTTTGCTTGTTTTTAGGTACATTTAGTTGCATTAGGATATTAAAATCATGCATTTACATAAGGAGTTAAGACTTCTATCTATGCTAGCATGAAAGGTTGATTTGTTGGCAATTTTGTAGGTTTGGCATAACATTTGGCATATGAATACAACGCAGTAAGGAATGCCAGAGAGAATGCCAAGTGTTGTTGGCACATGAGGACCAGATAGTGCCAAGCACTTGTTGGCAGAGAAGTGAACTTGATGCCATGCCAAGAGGTTGTTGAACCCCGAAAAAATAGGAAATGATCAGGCTCCTAAAAGATCTCAAATGGATCAACTTCTGAAAAAATAGCGGATAAGGTGATTCCAAGCTATGTTGGCAAAGACATGCCAAGCTTGTGTGCCAAGGCAACATCGGCATGATGGCATCAGCCCTAGCCTGATAAGCTATCATACAGATCGGATAAAGACTTCTTGCAACTCAATATCATAACTGACTTGGGAGGCAACGATTACTTGCCAAATTCTAAGGTGAGAAGCTTCGACAGAAGATGTTCAAGTAGATGAACTTACTTCAGGAGTGAATCTACCTCTAGAGAGTAAAGATTGGAACTACACTAAATTAATTAATGGGAAACATGCACTATAGACATTAGGGGTTTTTACATGATTAGTTTAAGGCGTTTCTATCGACGGAGGCAATGACCATCTTTTGAATCTGCTCAATAAAACATTGCAAAAGCATGACATTATTAAAGGCTGGCATGGCATAAACAACGTGAAAACCATGCATTCCTTGCCAACGCTCATCATCCACTTTTCAAGCTCTCATTGACAACGCTGTTTTCTTTTCTTTTCATTTATTTTCTTTTCACTTTCCAAAACAATCATTTTTACCCCAAAGGAAAGTAACAATTGAACAATTAAATTCCAAGACAATCCATGTAGGATCGATACTCAACTTAACTACTTTATTACTTGTTGACCGTGTATAGTTGCACGAAAAAGGATTCGACTTGGCATTGTTTTATACATTTCTAATTCTCATTTTTATACCTTTTGCCAAGCACATTTTGGTCACAACATCATGCCTAGAGCATCACCTTGAAAATGGTAACATCGCTGCCATAAGAGATGAATTCCTTGACAAGTATTTACTTGCAGTCAATGCCATGCCATGGTACGATGACATAGTCAATTACCTGGTAAGTAATATCTTGCCACTAGACTTGGCATATAATGCCAGGAAACGTTTTCTGTGAGACGTTCATCAATATTATTGGGACGAGCCAATATTGTTTAAGCAATGTGCTGACCAAGTGATAAGATGGTGTGTGCCAGAAGATGAAGAACACAACATATTGCAATCATGCCATGTAGAACCGTATAGAGGTCACTTTGCCGGGATGAAAACTGCTTCCAAGGTGCTGCAATGAGGATTCTTTTGGCCCACACTATACAAAGATGCCCATAACTTTGCCAAGACATGTGATCGATGCCAGCGGATAGTAAACATCTCCGGTAGACACCAATTGCCACTTTAGAACATCATGCTAGTAGATTTGTTTGATGTATGGGGAATAGACTTCATGGGTCTCCTTCCCCTATCATTTGGTACCTATATATCCTTGTGGTTGTTGACTACGTTTCAAAATGGGTTGAGGCCGTTACACTGCCAATAAATGATGCCAAGGTCGTTGCCAAGTTCCTGCATAAGCATATTTTACTCGATTTGGTGCCCACCGAGTTATTATTCATGATGAGGGTACATATTTTAAATGCGATTTAATTCTAAGGCTTTCTGCAGGTATGGAATTCAGCAGAGGATTGCCACAACATACTATCGCCAAATAAATGGCCAAGCAGAGATTTCAAACAAGGAGATCAAGAATATTTTAGAGAACACTGTGAATCTAACAAGGAATGACTGGTCCTTGAGACTAGATGATTCCTTGTGGGCTTATAGGACAACTTTTAAAACTCATTTGGGAACCTCCCCATTCAGACTTATTTTTGGGAAGGCATGCCACTTACCAGTGGAGATAGAACACCGAGCCTATTGGGCAATCAAAATGCTTGACATGGCATGGAGGGCTGTTGGAGAAAAAAAGGTTATTAGACTTGAATGGGTTAGAGGAATTTAGAATGCATGCTTACGAGAATGCTAGACTCTACAAGGAAAAGACCAAACGATGGCATGAAAAAAGGATATTGTCAAGGCAATTCGAGGTAGGCCAAAGTGTATTGTTATTTAACTCAAGGCTAAAGTTGTTTCTAAGGAAGCTCAAGACTAGATGGTCGGGACCCTTTGAAGTTGTGAAGCCATATGTTCATGGAGCAGTAGATATTAAAGACTTGAAGATGAGAACAATCTTCAAGGTAAACAACAAAATACTGAAACACTATTTGGAAGGCACTCAAAAGAATGCCAATGAGGTTATCCTCCTGACAGAGGTTTCGTGATCATCATCATCATTGTTTGATTTTTGTAAATAGTAGGTTAGATGTTTTTCTTTTTCATTTTTTTCATTTATTTATTTTTCTTTTAATTTTGATTTTTCCCTTGCTGCGTTGAAAGGTTTTTCTTTGAGTAAGTGCAGGTTTCGTATGCCAGGCAGTATGCCAAGGCAAGGACTTGGCATAGGGCGAGTCGAGATGTGAAGAAGGAAATTTAACCTAGCCGTCCAAGATTTGATAGAGCTAGCCCGAAAAAAATATTGGGAATTTGCTAAGTTTTGAGATTTACCCTAGCCGCCCAAGGTGAAAGTTGAAATTTAAAATTTTAACCTAATCACCTTATCACTTCACCCTTTTCCTGCTCCATCTTATCACTTAAACCCTCATCACATCATCTTTTTTTCCCCAAACATGCCAAAAGCCATCATTATCCCCTCTAAAATCGGCCGCATTAAACACCCAATTAAACACTCAACCTTTTTACCCTTCCATCTACTTAAAAACTTAACCGTTTCAAGAATTAAAACCTTTACACTCTTTCTTCTATTTTCTCTATCGAGCAAAAACCCAAGAATCGACTTTTCTTCTTCTTCTCAAAAATTTCTCACACTCCCTATTTGTTTCCATGGCATCATTGTCGGTGTCCTTCAAGATCTTTTTCAATGAAGAGATCTACAAGAAACATGAAGAAAACTTTGCCTTAAGGATGTTTTGCCATGATAAAAATTTTGAGATCAAGAACGAACTAAACTTGGGATTCACCCCGGATTTCATGGCGGTAGTGATCAAGCACAAGTGGGAATTGTTCTTCCAACAAACGGGAGATGTGTACTCCAACATTGTCCGAGAATTCTATGCCCATCTGAAAACCAAAGATTCACCCTTTTTAATGACACAAGGTACGTGTGTGCAATTTGATGAAGGGTATATTAATGCCATGTTTGAGTTGGATGGTGCCTGGGATGAACATCTAGAATTTGCTGACTCAATGAATGCTTCTAAGAGGAAAAAGCTTTTGATGGATTCATGCGAGCCTGGCACCGCCTGGACAGTCAAGCGGATGACATTAAAATCATAGCTGAAGGGGTGGAATCACTTTCTAGAGGTGAGCCTGATGCCAGCTACCCACATGAAACTGTCTTGGAAGAAAGGCTGGCACTATTGCACTCAATCATGGTGGGCCACAAAATCAACGTCGGTCGACTCATCATCGAGGAAACCTATAAATGTTCTTGTAAGAGTAATGGCATTTTGTTTTTCCCTTTGTCGATTTCTAACATTTGTATGAAGCATGGTGTGTCAACGATCGATTCGGACAAGGTCCTAGAAACCATGGGAACAACAATCATGGTTACCATGTGGAGGCAACTCACTGCCACCGAGTCAAAAGAAAAAGGCAAGGGAAAGGCAAAAGAGCCAACTATAATACCCTAATTTTGTCCGGGTAATACATATATACTATATTTCTATAAATAAAGCCCAAATAAATAAATAAATAAAAGGGGTCCAAAAATTCTATTATATAATGTCCATGTACATATAGATGTCCATTTTTACATTCTAAATACCCAAAGCCTAATACAAAGCTCAAAACTCAAAACTCAATCCTAAACAGTTATCTACAACTCATTTTGGGTAAAAACCGGTCAAGTAAACACAAATCCAAATTTTCCCACCTAAACTAGTCCACGTGGCGCTTCCCCATTGGTCCAAAATGGTATCACACATATTATGGTTTTGCTGACGTCAGCGAGTTTGACCCCTATAAATACAAAAAGAGAGAAACTATCAGATTAATTATTATCATCATTAATTAGACACCATGAAAATAATAAAAAGTAATAAATAATAATTAATAAAGAGGGAGAGAGAATCTCGAAAGTTGAACCATAATTGGGAGGTCGTCGGAGCAGCTGAACGTCACTGGAAGAGTCATTAGACGTTTCTGAAGTCACATCCACACTATCGGAACCATTATTTCGATGTTGTAAAGGTTAAACTTGTAACTCCCTCGACCCGATCTAGTCGCAAGACTGAACCGAATGAGTCACACGGGGAATATTGGAGTAAATCAGGAAGGTTTACCCAATAAACAACCCTTGTATATATTTTTTTCATTTTATCTTTTCTAGATGCTTAATTATTATCCTACATGTACATGTTGGAAGCGTGTGAAATTACGACTTGATCCGGCGTCGAATTGACATCCAATCGTCCAGTTACGAGTTTAAGGACCAATTTGCAAAACCAACATTTTATAGGGACTAATCATCAAATTAAAGTCATCAATATTTAATTAATCAGGTTTCATGTTCACATGTCAAATTTCAACCTGATTTGATCACCCAAACTCATTTAATTGCATTTACAACATTCAGGGACCAAAACGTAAGGAAATAGAACATTAGAAGATTCCAAATAAGCAATTTACCTAACATTGTATCGGTACACCTGCTATACGTATCGTTACGCAACTTGGCAGATTCAAAGACATCACAAGACCGTATCGGTACAGCTCCGTGTACCGATACGCCCGCCATTTTTTTCTAAGACCGTATCGATACGGGTCTATCCGTACCGATATGCTAAGCCTAATTTGGCCTACCCGTACCGATACAGAACCCCGCGTACCGATACGCCTGGGCCTGCAATGTCTCAAATTGTTGTTTAAACACACCATAAAGATAGCCAAACCATTCTAACATGCTTCCTAGGCAACCACAACATGTTCAAGGATCAACCCACTATCAAAAGCATCAGAAACATCATCAAGCATGTTCACATTCTAAAAAGGAAATCTACAAGCATGCACCCTATTGCCAAACCAAGTTAAACATCAAAAACCATATCAAAGTTCAAACCAAACTTTAAAGGCCATGTACACAACCATTTAGGCACAACAAACTTGTGCCAAAACCAGGGAGTTCACAACATACACCCCCAAATCATTAAGGTATCCACCCATTGCCAACCTTATTACTATTGGAAGGTTAAAATCATACTTAAGCTTGAGCTACTTTTCTGCAATGTTAAGAGAAGAGAGCGTAAGCAATATGCTTAGTGAGGGATGCTCAAAACAAACCATTAACAATGCCTTTGAAAACCTTTTTCCTCAATTATAACCATTTCTATCATGCTCAACATAGGCTCATGCTTTAAAACTCACTAAAGCAAATTATTTAGCTTTTAACACATGTATCATTAAGGCTCATGCATTAAACCAATGCAAATCTCAAGCTAGCTTTTCAAATCGTAAACATTTGCTACCATGTTCCAAAATAGAATCTCATGTATAAAGCTCATTATACAAAAACCATTTAAATCAATGATACATGTAATCTTTTACATTGGCACTCAAGTGACCCGAGATGGCTACGTCCCGATCAAACACATGGGAGGGCTACGCCCCAAACAACACGTGGGAGGGCTACGTCCCAACACATCGAATACGCGGATACATCTCATGGTGTGGCTGCACACCATAAGAACGACATAACACATGGTGTTGCTTCGCACCTTAAATGCCCGTAAGGTGTTGCTTCACACCTTATGACGACTCACGTGATGTTGCTGCGCATCACGGAGGTGGCTCGCGCACGTATGATTTTGCTACATATTATAGTGCACTCTTATCCTATTGGTCGACCAATTATATCCGATTATTAAAGGCTCCGTCACTTGCCAATATACACTTAAAAACCATGTTTACCTACTATTTTTCAAGGCATCAACATAAACCATAGCATATCCCATTTTAAAACATAATCAATGCATAGCATTTTTCTCATCAAGATGCAACCTCTTGAAAGCCATAAATAAATCTCATGGGATAACATGAATCATTTCCCAATTCATAAAAATATGCATAACAACAGGTAACAAATTCTATCTTCAAATATGAGCATGATTTATCAAAAAAATGGAAAAAGCCGAGAACCGAGAGCGAATTCGATCATACTTACTTCTGAGTTTAAACCAGCATTTTAAGCTTAATTTAAACTCACCAAAAATCACTTTCAAACCTCTTTGAAAAGCTTTAAAAGCAGTGCCACTCACCGACTACACCTCGTTTGCCTTGCCGAGGAGAAAATCAAGCTTCCAGATCAACCACAACTCTTTCTGAAGATATCGAATCATCATCCCCTGCTTCTAACTAAAGCAAAACAGAGGATTAATGCATTTCTTTGCATCAAAATTCCCAGCAACACACTACAACACTTTCCTCCCACAACAACCAAGCTTCCAACTAACAAAACAACTGAAATCATCGTCGAAACCTTACTAACTATACTCCAGCTATTACCCAACGAGATTAACACTAAAACAACATCAATTTACATACAAAAAAATCTCTTCAAGACCAAAGAACCACCAGCAACCAATTAACCCCATAAACAAGCCAAAAACCCAAAGGTATCAACATCAAAACCTAGCAATTCACCTAGTTTCGGGATTCTATTGCTAAAATCACTTAAATCAACATATCAACACATCATAATCATAGTATTAACTCATTATAAACCCAGCAAATCAGATCCGAAACAAAGATCCATCAATTAAAGCAATTAAACCTCAATTAAATCATCTTTAAATAATTATACCATCAAAACCCATTAGAAATCATTCATAAAAGATCAAGAACTTGGGAATTTCAAAAAAGAACCTTTCATTGGAGGAGAAGAACGAAACCTTACCTCTAATGATGCTTTTTCCCCCAATTGCAATGATTTTTCATGAGAAAATAAAGATAAAACATAAGGCATTAAAAGGAAATCAATAAGAAAACTTTTGATGTTAAAAGAATGAATAAATCAAATGTTTACCTTAAATCTTTGAAGAAAATCTGATGTTTGGCTGGAGAGAAATTGAGAGGAAAATAGTTGAGAGAAAAGTTAGTTACGTGAAATATGTTTTAAGAAATAATGACTAATTAATTCTCTCAAACTTGTTTTGTTTATTAAACTAATTTAAAAATTTTCAATTAAGGGGAAAAAGTCTGAATGCAACTCTTGGCTCCCTCAAGATTCTAAGTCCTGAACTTCTTCAAATTAGTCACGAAAAATAGTTTTGCACATTTTACATTTTGGTCACTAGTTCCAAAATGTCAAACCACCAAATTACATTTCCAAAAATTGATTCCACCAAAATCACTTATATATTAAATAATGATTTTAAAACATTTTCCATAATTTATTTCATTCAAAAACCATTTAAACCGCATTATTCCTGAAACTAGTCTGAATTGCCGAAATAGTTCAAACAGACCACCTAGCTTAACCCGGATAACTCCTAGGCCTAAAATCGAGGTGTTACAACTCTCCCCCACTTAAGAAATTTTGTCGAAATTTTACCTGATGGGAAACGATAAGGAAAATACTTCTTCATGTCATTCTTTCTTTCCCATGTAGCTTCCTCGACACCTCGGTATCTCCACAACACTTTAACCAGCTCAATGGCCTTCCCACGAAGAACTTTACTGTCCACATCTAAGATTTTGACCGGTTCCTCATCATAGGTCAAATCTGGATTCAACTCAACTTCCTCAATAGGCATAACATGCGACGGATCCGACCGATACCTCTGAAGCATGGATACATGGAAAACATCATGTATCTTTTCCAACTCAAGTGGAAACCTCAACCTATAAGCAATAGGACCAACACGTTCCAATACCTCATATGGTCCAATAAACCTCAGACTCAACTTGCCTTTCTGACCAAACCTCATCACCTTCTTCCAAGGCGAAACCTTCAAAAACACTTTATCGCCCACACCATATTCAACTTCTTTACGCTTCAAATCTGCGTAAGACTTTTACCGATCCAAAGCCTCTATCAAACGTTCATAACTGACCTTTACCTTCTCTGTTGTTCCTTTAAGAAAATTCGGCAAAGAAACCAACTTTTGCCCCTCTTCCGTCCAACACAAAGGCGTTCTACACTTTCTTCCATACAAAGCCTTATAAGGTGCCATCTGTATACTATCCTGATAACTATTATTATAAGCAAACTCCACCAAAGGCAATTATTTCTCCCAAGAACCTTGGAACTCGATAACACAACAACGCAACATATCTTCCAACACTTGGATAACTCACTCAGATTGTCCATTCGTCTAAGGATGATAAGATGTACTAAAACTCAACCGCGTACCCAAGGCTCGATGCAAACATTACCAAAACCTCACCGGAAACCTTGGATCCCTATCCGACACTATGGACTTAGGCACACCATAAAAACGCACAATCTCAGTGATATACAAATCCGACAACCTAGCTAAGGTATACGTCGTATGCATCGGCACAAGATGTGCATACTTCGTCAAACGGTCTACAATCACCCAAATAGAGTTCTTCTTTGACGGGGTCAAAGGCAAACCAGACACAAAATCCATGGTGATTCTCTTCTATTTCCACTCCGGTATCCTCAACGGTTGCAACAACCAAATGGAAACTGATGCTCAACTTTTACCCTTTGACAAACCATACACTTACTCACAAACTCCGCAACATCCTTTTTAACCTAACCCAATAGTACTCATCTTTCACCCCATGATACATCTTGGTACTACCGGGATGCATAGCAAAATGATCACTATGCGGCCCTTAAAGTATAAAACACCATAATCATTAAAGCAAAACACCATTGGATTACCTTCCGCAATGTCCGTAACATGCGGTACCAATGAATCATCAAGCAATTGCTTCACCTTAATCAATTGGATCAAGGAAGGCTTCATTTGCAACTCAGCCACCAACCCGTCATCTCGCGATACACTCAATCGCACGGACATGGCTCTCAACTCTAAAGCCACTTTCATACTCAAAGCATCGGCCACCATATTAGCCTTATTCGGATGATACTCGATCGATAGATCACAATCCTTAAGCAACTCCAACCACATACGTTGCCTAACATTCAACTCCTTTTGCGACATTAAATATTTCAAGTTTTATGGTCCGTATACACTACACACTTCTTACCATAAAGGTAATGTCTCCGAATCCTTAGCGCAAACACCACCGCATCTAACTCATTGTCATGAGTAGGATAATTGCACTCGTGAACCATCAACTATCTCGATTCATAAGCTACCACTCTACCATCCTACATCAACACACACCCTAACCCCACATCGAATGCATCGCTAAAAATCACAAACCCTTTTCCTGACTCGGGTTGAATCAAGATTGGAGCTCGTGTCAAAGCTTCCTTCAACTTCTCAAAAGCTTGTTGCCTCGCCTCTAACCACTCAAACTTAACATCCTTTTGCAACAAATTTGTTAACGGGGCATCAATCTTAGAGAAACCATCCACGAAACAACGATAATATCCAGCTAAACCCAAGAAACTACGTACTTTTGCCACCGACTTAGGTTGCTTCCAACTCACAACCGCTTTAATTTTTTGAGGATCCACATGAATCCCTTCAGCTAAAACAACATGACCAAGGAACACCACTTCCTTAATCCAAAACTAACATTACTTAGCTTAGCATAAAGTTGATTGCCCAACAAGGTCTGCAAAACAATCCGCAAATGTCTATCGTGATCCTCCTCTGTACGAGAGTACACAAGGATGTCATCAATAAACACCACCACAAATTGATCTAGGAATTCATGGAACACTCTATTCATCATATACATGAAAGCTGCAGGTGCATTCGTCAACCCGAAAGGCATCACTAAGATTTCATAATGCCCGTAGCTGGTGCGAAATGCTATCTTCAGCACATCTTTATCCTTCACTTTCAACTGGTAATATCCCGATCTCAAATCTATTTTGGAAAATATCGTAGCACCACGGAACTGATCGAATTGGTCGTCAATTCACGGTAAAGGATATTTGTTCTTTATCGTCAACTTGTTCAATTGTCAATAATCGTTGCACATTCTCATCGTGCCATCTTTCTTCTTCACAAACAACACCAGAGCTCCCCAAGGTGACACACTAAGTCTAATGAACCCACGGTCTAGCAACTCCTGAAGTTGCATCTTCAACTCTTTTAATTCCTTGGGTGCCATGTGATACAGAGCAATAGACACTGGAGCCGTATCCGCATACGTCTTAATATAGAACTCTACCACCCTATTTGGCGGTAAACTAGACAACTCTTTCGGAAACACCCTAGAAAATCACAAACTGTCTGGATATCCTAGGGATGTGCCACTTTTATATTCGGATTTATAACATACACCAAATACGCATGACATCCTCCTTTCATCAACTTTTGCGCTTCCATTGTCGAAACAACATTTGACAAGAACTTTACATTTTCGCCCACCACCACAACTTCATAATCATTGGCCAACTTCAACGATACACACCTAGTCTCACAATCTACCACATCCCTATGCTCAATCAACCAATCCATCCCAAGAATAACATCAAAACCGTAGAAAGGTAACTTTATCATGTCCACAGCAAATACATGCCTTTGAACCATCAACGGACACCTCATATACAACTTCTTAACCACAACTGTCTCGCCAAAAGAACTCGTCACTTGCATACCCACATCTAGATACTCAACCGGTATATCAAGCAATTGTGCATGCTCGTGCAAGATGTATGAATGCATGGAACCAGAATAAATCAAAGAAAGTAGTGACAAGGATTGCAAAGTAAAGTTACCTGCGATCACATCCATGTCATTCCTTCCCTAACGGAGTGTATACACCCTAGCTGGTCCACATCCTTTGGCTGAACTGCCACAACATGAGCCGCATTCCTCTGACCATCCTCTCTATGCTGGAAATTACCCCGGCCGCACCCACGACGCCTCTGAGGCTCGATAGCATGCACCAGTGCCTATCTAGCTAACTGAGGACAATCACGCCTCATGTGGCCTTGCAAACCACAACCCCAACAACCATCCCAATTACCTCAACACTGCCGCCCACAACAGCCACACTCAGGTACATGAACCACTATATTCTGGCCCTGCTGTCCGCGGCCCATATTACCACCACCACTATGCCTCTGATCCGGATAGAACCTCCTATCTCGTTACCTCTTACTACGATCTCTACCACCATCAAACTCAGCAACTCTCTTACCGAAACTAAAATTCATTGGGCGAAAGGAAAAACCCAAGCTCTGCTCAATGTCCTTGGCACGAATGACCAAGACATCAAAATCTGTATACTCGGAGGCCAACATATAAGTCTTCACTTCCTTCACCAAACCATAACAAAAGCGATCACACCTCTTCTACTCATCGAGAACCAATTCAGGCGTATACTGACTCAACATGACGAACTAAACCTCATACTCCAAAACAGACATGTTACCTTACACCAAAGCCATGAACTCTCGCTTCTTCTCATCTTGATAACAAGCACCCAAATATTTCCTTCAGAAAGCAGCTCCAAAGAACTACCATGTCGCCTCCTCAGGTTCTATCCATACGATAGTGGTAGTCTACCACGAATAAGCATCACCCTGAAGCAAATATACTATACAACATAACTTACGCACATCTGTGTACCCCATTTGTCCAAGAATCCTCTGAGTACTCTCAAACCATGCCTCAGAACCCTCCAAATACAAACCTCAAAACTTGGTACCTCCCAAGCTACATAAGCGCTCCAAAGGAAACTCAAGATTAGCCGCAGGTTGTGGCACAACTACATGCATACCCGCCACTGTAGCCTGAAATGCTCTTGCAATGGCCTGAATCAACGGTGTCATGTCACCCATAGTATAACCATGGGCTCCCGAAGGTGCAACACCTCCCGCACCAACTCCAGCTCTAACTCTATCACCACCCGAAGGAGGTGGATGGGCGGTATATCCTCATTACGCTCTTCTTCAATCACATTATGTACGTTCACCCTTTGCTCTCGTCTTGGTCCCATTAAGAAAATAGAATAAATCTCTAACATATAAAATGCAACAATAGAAACAGTTAGGCTAAAAAGAAATAAGGGTCCAAGATGCTACATTCTTTAAAAACAAATCTCTTTGCATCAATAGTAATAATGGCAATGGGTACCCCAATGTCTATCCCCGAATAATCACATACCATAACAGACAACATGCTATCAATCACCATATATATTCAACATCAAGAAATCAACCATCTTACCTTCCAATTTTTTGTAAACCTGGCTCTAATACCAACAAATGTAACCCCCTCGACCTGGTCTATTTGTAAGACCGAACCGAACAAGTCACACGGGGAATATTGGAGTAAACCGGGAAGGTTTACCCAATAAACAACCATTATATAAACAACCTTTATATATTCTTTAACTTTAAAAGCCATTTACACAACCATTTAGGCACTACAAACTTGTGCCAAAACCAGAGAGTTCACAACATACACTCCCAAATCATTAAGGTATCCACCCATTGCCAACCTTATTACTATTAGAGGGTTAAAATCATACCTGAACTTGAGCTACTCTTAAACCTCTTCACTTGCTTTCTTGTTTCCCGAACAATCTATTTTTCTGTATTGTTAAGAAAAGAGAGCGTAAGCAATATGCTTAGTGAGGGATGCTCAAAACAAACCATTAAAAATGCCTTTGAAAACCTTTTTCTTCAATAAACCATTTCTCATCATGCTCAACATAGGCTCATCTTTAAAACTCACTAAAGCAAATCATTTAGCTTTTAACACATGTATCAGTAAGGCTCATGTATTAAACCAATGCAAATCTCAAGCTAGCTTTTCAAATCGTGAACATTTGCTACCATGATCCAAAATAGAATCTCATGTATAAAGCTCATTATACAAAAACCATTTAAATAAATGATACATGTAATCTTTTACATTGGCACTCAAGTGACTCGAGATGGCTACATCCCGATCAAACACATGGAAGGCCTACGTCCCAAATGACACGTGGGACGGCTACGTCCCAACATATCAGATATGCGGATACATCTCATGGTGTGGCTGCGCACCATAAGAACGACAGAACACATGGTGTTGCTTCACACCAAGGTTCACAAGGTGTTGCTTCGCACCTTAAATGCACTTAAGGTGTTGCTTCGTACCTTACAATGACTCACGTGATGTTGATGTGCATCACAAAGGTGGCTCACGCAAGCAAAATTTTGCTACATATTATAGTGCACTCTTATCCTATTGGTCGACCAATTATATCCGATTATTAAAGGCTCCATCACTTGCCAATATACACTTAAAAACCATGTTTACCTACTGTTTTTCAATGCATCAACATAAACCATAGCGTATCCCATTCTAAAACATAATCAATGCATAACATTTTTCTCATCAAGATACAACCTCTTGAAAACCATAAATCAATCTCATGGGATAACATGAATCCTTTCTCAATTCATAAAAACATGCATAATAGTAGGTAACAAATTCTATCTTCACACATGAGCATGATTTATCAAAATAATGGAAAAAGCTGAGAACCGAGAGCGAATTCGATCATACTTACTTCAGAGTTTAAACCAACATTTCATGCTTAATTTAAACTCCCTAAAAATCACTTTCAAACCTCTTTGAAAACCTTTAAAACCAGTGCCATTCACCAACTACACCTCGCTTGCCTTGCCGAGCCGAAAGTCAAGCTTTTGGATCAACCGCAACTTCTTCTGAAGCTACCGAATCATCATCCCCTGCTTCTAACCAAAGAAAAACAAATGATTAATGCATTTCTTTGCATCAAAATTCCCAGAAACATACTACAACACTTTTCTCCCACAGCAACCAAGCTTTCGCCTAACAAAACAACCGAAATCATCAGCGAAACCTTCCTAACTATATTCCAGCTATTACCCAACTAGATTAACACTAAAACAACATCAATTTACATCCAAAAACATCTCTTCAAGACCAAAGAACTACCAGCAACCAATTAACCCCATAAACAAGCCACAAACCCAAAGGTATCAACATCAAAACCTAGCAATTCACCTAGTTTCGGGATTCTATTTCTAAAATCACTTAAATCAACATATCAACACATCATAATCATAGTATTAACTCGTTATAAACCCAACAAATCAGATCCGAAACAAAGATCCATCAATTAATGCAATTAAACCTCAATTAAATTATCTTTCCATAATTATACCATCAAAACTCATTAGAAAACATTCATAAAAGATCAAGAACTTGGGAATTTCAAAAAAGAACCTTTCATTAGAGGAGAATAACGAAACCTTACCTCTAATGATGTTTTTTCCCCCAATTGCAATGATTTTTCATTAGAAAATAAAGATAAAATCATAAGGCTTTAAAAGAAATCAATAAGAAATCTTCTGATGTTAAAAGAATGAAATAAATCAAAGGTTTACCTTAAATCTTTGAAGAAAATCTGATGTTTTGCTGGAGAGAAATTGAGAGGAAAATAGTTGAGAGCAAAGTTAGTTACGTGAAATATGTTTTAAGAAATAATGACTAATTAATTCTCTCCAACTTGTTTTGTTTATTAAACTAATTTAAAAATAGTCAATTAAGGGGAAAAAGTTTGAATGAAACTCTTGGTCAAAGCTCCCTAAAGATTCTAAGTCCTGATCTTCTACAAATTAGTCACTAAAAATAGTTTTGCACATTTTACATTTTGGTCACTAGTTCCAAAATGTCAAACCTCCAAATTACATTTTATAAAATTGATTCCACCAAAATTACTAATATATTAAATAAGGATTTTAAAACATTTTTCAATAATTTATTTCATTCAAAAACCATTTAAACCACATTATTCCCGAAACTAGTTTGAATTGTCGAAACGGTTCAAAAGAACCACCTAGCCTAACCTGTCTAACTCCTAGGTCCAAAATCCGGGCGTTACAAAACTCGTTCTCATTTTTCAATTACCTACAAAATAAAACCGTATAAGGTTATATCGAGATAATAAAAATAGTAAATGAAAATGAGATTCGAATGAGAGTTATCTTTGAATGTTGGAAGCATCACGGTGATCGGTGAGCATGGTTAAAGGTCCGATAGAGTTGAAGAGGTTGGGACTGAGTGATTTTAGGCCTAGATCCGGGAAGAATGGGAGGGTTCGTTTTAATCCGGGTAGCTTAGATTCGATTTCAAAGGGGAAGAGGAGTAATTCATTTGAATCGGGATAGGTTTAGGTTTAGATCAGAGGAAAAAAGAATTTTCGGTGTTTTTAGGGTTTTGGTGGTGGCCGATGTTTGCTTTCCGGTGGACGGTGTTTGCTTTGCGGTGGCCAGTTGGAGATGGGCGGTGGTCGGTGTTTAGGGGTGGTGGCTGGCGAACACCGAAATCTGGCCTGAGTTTGGCCAAGATCGATTTAGCGGTGGTGTAGGTGGCGGAGGTCCACCGGGAAGTTTGGTGTTCATCAAGTTCATCATGAACTGAGATTGACACTAAACAAATTTAAAGGATTTTGATCCATTTGGTTTCATAATTCTGGAAAATAGAGTGTTTATTTGAGTGAGAGAGTTAGAGAGAGGGGAGAGTTAGTGAGAGAGAGAATTTTGAGAAAATGAGAGAAAGAAGGCCAAAATCAGGTAAAAGGGGTATTTTATATCAAACCCGCAAACTAGATCTGACTCGGGTCTTGGATCCGCCCCCAACTTCAAAAGGCTTTGTACCGCATCCCTCTTGTTTGTAATTCTTTCAATTTGGTCCTAATGGCTTGTAAATTGGCACCTATATTTCAATAGTAGTTCAATTTAGTCCTTGTTTTTAATTGCTTTAATATATTTTAATTGCTTTAAATTATATGTATGTTTGTATATTTAAAAAATAAGCAAATAGTATAATTGTAAGGGTAATTACTCACTTAGTATAAATAATTAGAGCCCTTTAACTTATGTTCTTTAATTAAGTTTAATAATTAAATATGGAGATAATTGTAGAAAATAAATGATTATTAAATGAAAGCTTTAAAGTCTTAAGTTGTTTAGTGTCTCATTATAATGAGATGTTAATCAAGGTTGCTTTTTAGTGAAACATTTAATATATCATTTGAACTTAGAATATTATAGCCACATAGTTAATTAAATTAAAATTAAATTAGGATTAGATTTAAATAGTTAGAGCCATTAAATAATTAGGAATATTATTGATTTAGGGCTTAATATGTATAGTTCCCGAGTATTTGGGTATTATCACATAACCCCTAAATTCAATAATATTCATAGATTCTTAAATTAATTTAATCAATTGGAGCCCTAATTAGGTTTGAACTTAAAATTGACAAGAAAATAAATGGACATACATTAAAAACCTTTTGTGTTGAGATACATCTCTGAATATAAATTGAAGTTTCCTAAAGTAACTGGATGTTTCAAAACCTATATTCGCTTAAAAATGTATTTTCCTACAAAATGATACCTACATTCGAAATGAAATTCAGTTAACAATTAAGGATTTAATTAAATTCAAATTATTGTTCGAAATGCCAAAATGCCATGTGAAATTAATAAGGTACCGATAGCGGGCGTTTTTGGGGTGCTAATCCTTCCTCACACGTAACCGACTCCCAAACCATAATTTTAAAGAAAAAATCTCTGGTTGTTTTTATAGTGTCCGGTCTACCAAAGTGACCTGTGGCAACTCCAAAAGTGTTTTTCAAGATTAAATAGAAGGAAAATGAATTTTACGGTTAATAAAGTGAAAAACCTGATTTAATATGAGAAAACCTAATTTTCAATATTAAGTGAATTAAAATTAACAACAATCCTAATTTCAAAAAGAACCGATCGTCAGACTATTTCTCACACTCGGTTTTAAAAATGGTCGCGACAGCTTGGCGACTCCGCTGGGGATGAAAATTGAGAGTCATGCCTAATTAATTAATTTCATGTGGTATTTTAGGCAATAATTTGAATTTATATTTTTTCAAGAATTGTTGGATAAATTTTCAAGAAAAATGGAGGTAGCTTTTGTGTATGATATATCTGTCATTCATGCATACGCTCTCGACATGGGCTTTTCACCCTTAAGATCCGACGCGAGGCTCTCCACCTCTGAGTTTAGAATTTTGATTTCTTTCGGTATACTAACCATGTGCACCGTGGTGTCCATGCTTCCGTTATAAGGGACATATACTACTGAATCAATATCTTGCTATCGTAGTAGACAGTAACGATAGTTCGAGAACCTAGAGTTTAGAACACAACCCACATTCTGTTATCTAGAAATCCACCCCACTAGAGCCAGACAGAGACCTAGGATAGGGGTTACTAGTTTAAATATTCTTCTATGGTTATTTTCTTGGCTTATTTTAAATTGTTTTTATTTATCAGCAATTTAATTTTTGTTTACATAATTAATTTACCATACTGACTCGTTTCTTTTGTTATTTGTTTTGCATTTTTGCACTGCATCTTCATTACATAGAGGTATTGATTCAAAAGTGTTTATCTTTAGAAGATGATCATGAGAGATAAGGGGAATCATAATCCGGTAGATGAGACTACAAATATAAGGTAGTGTTTGGGACAAGTGATAGAAGAAATGAAGGGAAGTTCATCTAAGGGTCATATATCCAATTGTGTTAGTATTGATGCTGATAAAAATGAGATGCAAGAACTAAAAAGATAGATGGATGAAATAATGACTATGATGATTACTATGGCCAAAGAAAAATGACATGCTAAACTGAAAGAAGAACCGAACAAAAACCAAAACATGTATAAACGACCAGGTCTGAGCGTCGTTACAATCTGTATAAGTAAACCAACTGGTGGTGTAAGTGGGTCGAATTCCAAGAAGTAAATGATGGGCCCAGAAGAAGCCCGAGTGGAAGAAAATTGAGGGTCTTTCAATTCAATCCTGATGACATACGCAAAATTACTTTCGCTTTTGGTAGAAAAGGAATTTGTTAGCCCAGTTTGGTCCAAGCCCAAAGAGTTTTCTTATTCAGGTGATTATAACAAGAAAACAGTATGTGATTACCACCAAGGAAGTTCATATCACACTATCGAGGATTGTAAGGTTTTGAAAAACAAAGTTGAAAATCTTATTAGGGTAGACCTATTGAGTTTTGAAGATGGAAAACCCAAATTCCCAAAGGCTTGACAATTAATAAAACACATGGAGATACAAAAATGAAAGAAAATTCAAGTGCAACAAAATTAATCAAGTGTCTGAGACAAGGTTCGAGCTTCAGAACCCCTTCAGCAGATTGTAAAAAGACAAGAGATCACAAATTTCACTTTGACCCAATCCATGTTTCATACAAATAACTATAGAGGTTGAATGGGAGACTCGAAATGAAAATACCCAAGGAAAGGGGTGTTAGTTCGATTATGAGGTTCAAATAAGCAAGTTAAGGAAAGAGAGAGACAGTTTGAATGGGGAGCTAAAACGTTTGCAATCCAGTCATCAAGAACTTTGTTCGATGCTCAAGATTGCTGGTTTGGGTGTGATTCTGGAACAATCAAAGAAAAGAATTAAGGAACTGAAGCATGAAGCCAAATATTGGAAATGAACTGTAAGGCAAATGAAAATCGAATCAACACGCTCTTGTGTGATCTACAAGCAATGGAAATACAACATAATGTCGTCATGAACGATCTAAGGGTTAGCAAAACTAAATATGGGATAGTAAAAATGTACATGAAGATGTATGAGGATACTGTTATCAAGCTTAATGACAGTCAAGCTAAAAATGAAGCACTAAAGAAGAAGGTAGATAAATACCACAATCTTACACTGATGTACAAAGATCTTGCTGATAATGTCAAGAAAGTGAGGAAAAGCAGCATGTTCAATTTCAGAGATCAAGAATGAAGATACAGGAAAGAGACAATGACATGAAAGATGTTGTTACTCAAGCACGAGAAGTGGCTCAACAAGTGGCAAACCTAGCGGATGTAGCAATGGCATCGAGTCAGAACATTGACCCAGCATTAGATCACGGAGGAAAGCTGACTTGGCTCTTAGAGGAAGTTAGGAAGTTGGGAGTTAGAGCTCACCAATATTTGTAGTATTGGATATCTGACGTATTGAATCCTTTTTTCTTCAATGAAATTTGTTCTATGACAATCACTTTTAGAATCATACCTATTGCACTCATGCACTCATGCATTGTATATTTATTAACATAACATTACCATTCAATAGCACTGCATTCACATTCATTATCTAAACGAGAAGGGTTTCGATGGTAGCAATCTGGGAATCAGTGAAAGTCTAAAAATCTAATATCATGGATGAAGATATGAGAGAAATTGAACAGACTCAAGACGGGTTAAAGAAGGGATGACCAAGCCTCAACAAAATGCGAAGAACTACACTACTACACCATGTTTGAGAATTTACATCGGGGCATCTAACCCGTATGCAGGGGAGGTTCTATGAAGCCTATCATCCCAGGATTCAGACTCGAGCAATTGAAAAATAGATATGCAAGACTTGAAGAAATCAAGGCAGGAAAAGGCATCGATAATCACAAAATTGATGCAAGAGAATTTTGCTTAGTCCCTGATCTGGTTATTCCACCTAAATTCAAGGTCCCCAATTTTGAGAAATATGAAGTTCTAGCTATCCTAAAATCCACTTGGTAATGTTCTATAGAAAAATGGAAGGACATTTAGACGATGATAAATTATTGATCCATTATTTTCATGATAGCCTAATTGGACCTGCTGCAGTGTGGTACAACAGATTAAGCCGAGAGCAGATTCGATTATGGGTTGATTTGGCCAAAGCATTTTTAGGGCAATACAAATATGTCATAGACTTGGCTCTAGATCGCCATTTTCTGCAGAATGTGAATATAAAGGTCAATGAAAGCTTTAATGACTATGCATTGAGGTGGCGAGGATTAGCAGCCCTAGTACAACCTCCTATGACAGAGGAAGTAGTATCTCTTATGTTTCATCAAACCCTTCCATCTCCTTTCTTCGAGAGAATGCTTGCGAATTCAAGGGATAGTTTTAGTGACCTCATGGTGATTGGAGAAATAATAGATATGGAGATTCGACAAGGGAAAATTGAACCCAAGTTTGAAGACCGTGTTGATCAGGAAACGAAGCAACAGAAAGAGGTGAATGAATGTAATGTTCAAAGTTCCCAGAATTGTAAGAGAAAGAGGCCAACTAATTCAACAGGACGGCCGCAGAAAATTCCTCGAGCAAGTGCTAATCTGGAGATCTTTGGAGTATCCATTTCAGACTTATTTCCTCATCTTGTTGAAGGACAATATATCACTCCATGGCCAATGAAGGTTGTGCCAAAGACATTTGCCCATAGCTATAATCTAGACAATATTTGCAACTTTCACATGGGGGCACCAGTACACGCTACCAAGTAGTGTAGACCTTTAATGGAAGAAATCAAGAAGCTAGTCAGTAATGGAATCTTGACACGAGAGCTAGTTCAGCAATGGGAGATAAAAAGAATAGAGCAAGCTGCTATACCAACAGAAGAATCAGAAGGCCAAAATGAATGTTTCTAAGACTGTCTAGAGTTTTGAGAAGTCTGTGTTACCCATGTTTTTACATCATGTGGTTACAATCCATAGGGACCATTTCTGAAGTAATATATGGAAATAATTCAGCTACTCCTGGCCTAAAAGTAGTAGAGATTATTTTCTAAGGCACATATTATGTTTGTTGGTTTTCATTTCAATGAAAGGATAATTTTTTAATTTATAAATATATGAATATCTCTTCTTACCTTGTAGGCCCCTGGATGCCAATTGCAAGATGCGATACTGATTCCAATATAAAGAACAATTGGATGTTGTTAAGATAATGAAGTGAAATTTATTTCTTGGTCTACTCTGGTCAGCAAAGCAAGAAAAGACAAATACTACACTTTTGATGATGTTTGATGACAAATCTTTGAAATTCATAAACAGTGAAGTGAATTAGACAATTTTAACCAAGTAGAGTTACTTGAAATTGAAGTCCTAAGCGTAGCCTTCTGTACCTTAAAAACATAATAAGAGTGAGAAAGAAAAAGAGAGGAAAAAGAGAAAAAGTGAAAAAAAATGAAGAAAAGAAAGAAAAAGAAGCAAAAAGGAAAAAGAAAAGGGAAGAAAAATAAAGAAAGAGAAAGAGAAAAAGAGAAAGAGAAAAAGAAAAAAAAAGAAAAAATAGAAGAAAAATAGAAGAAAAATGA
The DNA here is from genome assembly GCA_019671005.1 of Hibiscus mutabilis. Classification (NCBI taxonomy): domain Eukaryota; kingdom Viridiplantae; phylum Streptophyta; class Magnoliopsida; order Malvales; family Malvaceae; genus Hibiscus; species Hibiscus mutabilis. Next base: position 54,739,429 of record CM033715.1, read on the forward strand.
AAGAAAAGGGGAAAGAGTGAGGTAATGAACTATTGAATAAATAACTCTCGGAGCATCCTGATGGAGCTGTGGGGGATGTCGAAAAATCTAATAAGGAGCTATGCTCCACCATTCCAATACCCAAGCATCAAAGATGTATCTTTGAAGACATGTGTATAATAATATATAGTAATAAGTACTAGTAACAATCAGAAGCAGACACATGCACTTGTAGAATTCTATTCTTAGAATGATATTTTTGCACTCTGCTGGTTAAACAAGTCCAGAAGGCTTAAACACATTTATGAATGGAAAAAGAATGAAAATAACAAAAAAAGAGTAGTTTTTTGACTGGATCGAGCAACACGATGATCATAGGGTGTGAACCGAGTGATTTGGAAGAAATTTCATAACTTTAGACATCACCACAACATTCATAAGTTACGCTACCCATGAGAGGGTTGAATCTAAGATGCTCTTGCACTTGGTATCTAGGGCATCCTATTCTATTTTTCTTTCTTTATATTATGTCCCTGATTTTCTGGGTCTTGTAACGTATCTTTCATTGAAATGCTGATCAACAAGCTGACATTTTTTCAAAACAAAAAGAGTTCCTTGTATCGCTTCAAAAATAAACTTCAGAAAGCAAGATTGTGGATGCGAATGATCAACCTAACATGGCAAAGATATGCTGAGTATAAGACGCTCATCTGTTCGGCAGTTTTTTGGTCAGAAAGAGGAATCGCCCATCAGGGGTCATCATGAAGACAATGACAAGAATGAATATATCAGATAGTTCGAGGACTTAAAACAAGTTTCTACCATGAAGCTTTGGTTGATTTTGAAGTTGATGAATGAACTTGAAAAAAGTTCAGGAACTTGTAGAAAGTTTGGGGACTTGAAGAAATTTTAGGGACTTTAAAACAAGTTTCTACCACGAAGTACTGGTTGAACCTTGAAATCAAACTTGATAAAAGTTTAGTGACTTGAAGAAAGTTCAAGGACTTGAGGCATTTGCTCACCCCAAATGATGAAAGAGTGGCAAATTCTACATAATGGTGAAAGAAACAAAGATATTAGTAAGGCATCATGGTACGTAAGAGTTCAAATCAAAGTAGTCAAGATTGACCTAAGAAGAATATAAGCTCAATAGTAAAAATCTTGGGGCAAAGAGAGAACATGAACCATTTTTTCTATTGAAGTTGTAATTAGATCGGTGAAACCCAAGACAAGGCGCAACCTGGAACTGTTGTTGACAACAAAGTCTGCCACCCGAAGAACAATGATTTTTATCTCTGTGCTCATGCTGGTATGATTGGAACCACAAGGGCAACATATTATCATGCACTATTGGATCAGGTTGGCTTCTCGGCAAATAGTTTCCAGGAACTTATTCATTCTCTATCTTATATGTATCAAAAAAGTTCCATTTTCTCTCTGTCGTTGATCTTATTTGTTGTGCCTACTTTGTAATATCTCAGTTGGAATAGTTTATGAAGATTGAAGATGCTTCAGAGACATTGTCAAGTAAAAGTGGTATTACAGCACCTGGAGTTATTACCCTCAGCCTCCCAGAATGAATGAGAATATCTACGGCTCCATATTATGTCGTTGAGAAAGGAAATTTGAACCACTGTTGCTAGGCCAGTAATGTGATCGGCTTGGTTTAAAAGAAAGATAAAAGGAAGAGAAAGAAAAAAGAGGAAAAAAACAAAGTGAAAACTCGAAAGGGCGCTTTGAGAAAACCAATTTAAAATGAAAATCTGAAAAATGAGTCTTAGAGCAAAAGAGGAAAAGACCACTTGGGCTGGTACCTTTCCAGCAATAGGAGTTTTTGAAAATGAAGCAAGAAATTTTGAGTTTCCCTAAAGATGAAAGCTCACCCAAGTGGTCTTCAGCTGACAACATTCATACATCATGTATAGAAAGGCATCCATAAGATAGGAGCATACTAACTCATGCATTCAAGGAATGTTTGTACATTTTGGAGGAATTTACAAGAATCAGCAAGAAACGAGCCAGATTTCAATCTACAACTTCAAGATTTGGGAAGAAGATCCAACAAAGAATTACAAAGATATCAACCCGTTTAAAGAGGCGGATTTCAACGAAGTTTTAATCTATTTGAAGAGGGGATTTCAACAAAGTTTACCAGTTCGTTTGCTGAGGCAGATTTTGGCAAGATTTTTTGATTGTATGTACAAGACAGATAGTTCCTTGCAATCCTAAATTCTTCAGGTCATCAGTAAGTTCTTCGGACATGATGTTAAGTCCTTTGGGCCATCGCCTTCAGGAGTGATGTTTAATTGTTTGCATAGGAAAGGAAGTGCATTTTAATTCTAAATCCTTTGGGTCATCAGTAAGTCCTTCGGGCATGATGTTAAGTCTTTCGGGCCATCGCCTTTGGGTGAGATGTTTAATTGTTTGCACAAGAAAGGAAGTGCGTTACAATTATAAATCCTTTGGGTCATCAGTAAGTCCTTCATGCATGATGTTAAGTCCTTCGGTCCATTACCTTCGAGAATGATGTAAAAATTTGGTTGTCTGCACAGGAAAGGAAGTGCATCACAATTCTAAAGCCTTCGGGTCATTAGTAAGTCCTTCAGGCAAGATGTTAAGTCCTTCGGGCTAGTACCTTTAGAAATGATGAAAACTTTTTGAATGTCTTCACGGTAAGATAGTGGGGGCATGGTATTAACAAAGATATTAATCCTTAGGATCTTAGTTTTCTCAAAAATGATACAAAAAGAAGAAAAAGAAAAAAAAGAGAAAGAAAAACAAAAATGGTTCATATTACCAGGATGGAAGCACGAAAGGGGTCAACTTCAGGCTTAAATATGGAAGATTCATGGCTTAATTAATCAAAAGTTTCAGTGTTTGTTGTTGAAACTTGACTTTTGTAGGTCACATGTACGTTCCAAGCATTAAAGAAAGATCGATCAACAGAGAAATAGAAAACAAGAGACCTTATGCGAGTTCCAGATTGAAAGATGGAGATACCTTTGACAGAAAAGCAGTGACTCTAAAGATCTCAGCGCTTCAAGATGGGAATTGAAGATATTTCATACTACTCCAATTTGAAAATTTATTAATTGATGACATTTCTTTTTGCAGGTTTGATTTTTTCCCAGATGGGGAGATGAATTGACATGCCTAGTAAAGAATTCAAGGTTCCTAATAAGAAGAACACACTAAAAGAGATGGACCATCAAAAGAGTGATGAATGAAGAATTTTATAATAAGAAGAACAACTTTAAACCTTAGAAAATGAAGAATTTCAAGGAGCAATACCAGACTTCAGAAGATGAAGAATTTCATAACGAGGAGAACAGATTCAGACTCCATGGTTTAGCAGAAGCTTGGAGTATTTCGTAATCAGGAGAACAACTTCAAGTTTTGGTTGTCAAGAGATGGTCCAACACTTCCAAGAAGAATAAATTATATTCATAATAAGAAGAACCAGTTCAGACTTGATAGATAGCTTATGCAGAAAGATTGTCAAGAAGAGCTTGTTCAAGAATCAAAGGAGGCAAAATGTGTCAATGTTGCTTGTCGAATGAGCATTCAAAGTCATGTTAACATTTTCAAGAAGAACGAGGGGTTCCTAATGAGAAGAGCTCATTTGTTCAACACCTTTGCAGAGAGGTGGAACAATATTTCAAGAGGAATGAAGAACTCTCAATGAGAAAAATTTGCTATAGAGCTCCCAATGAGAAGAGTTCGCCACAGGACTCCCAATAAGAAGAGTTCATCCCCAGCAAAGAAAGAACTCCTAATGTGAAGAGTTCGCTCATTGAAGATATAATTCCCAATGAGAAGAGTTTACCCAACGAAGATAGAATTCTTAATGAGAAGAGTTAGTTCAGACCCTACGGTCACCCATGGCAGGAGGATTGAGAGGTTCCAAATGAGAAGAACTTGTTCAAGCTTCTAGAGGAGACGAAGGAAAGAAAGTTCATGAGAATAAGACCTTGCAGCTCAGAGCAACAGCTGATAAGTTCAGACAAAATTCGTGTCTTTTTAGTCTTTATCCTATTCCTGTTCCATAGCAATGAGCAAAGAGGGGCAGTTGTAATACCCTAATTTTGTCTGGGTAATACGTATATACTATATTTCTATAAATAAATAAATGGGGTCCAAAAATCCAAAAAGTCCTTATACATATAGATGTCCATTTTTACATTCTAAATACCCAAAGCCCAATACAAAGCCCAAAACCCAATCATAAACAGTTATCTATAGCTCATTTTGGGTAAAAATCGGTCAAACAAACAAAAATCCAAATTTTCCCACCCAAACTAGTCCACGTGGCACTTCCCTATTGGTCCAAAATGGTATCACACGGATTATGGTTTTGCTGACGTCAGTGAGTTTGACCCCTGTAAATACAAAGAGAGAGAAATTGTCAGATCAATTATTATCATCATTAATTAGACACCATGTAAATAATAAAAAGTAATAAATAATGATTAATAAAGAGAGAGAGAAAATATCAAAAGTCGAACCATCCTTGGGAGCTAAGAGGTCGTCAGAGCAGCTGAACATCACCGGAAGAGTCTTTAGACGTTGCCGGAGTAACATCCACACTGTCGGGACTGCTATTTCGATGCCGTGAAGGTAAAACTCCTTATCATTTTTTGATTACCTACAAAATTAAACCGTATACGTTAGATCGAGAAAATAAAAATAGTAAATGAAAATAAGATTCGAATCAGAGTTATATTTGATTGTTGGAAGCATCACGGTGGTCGGTGAGCGTGTTTAGAGGCTTGGTGGAGTTGAAGAGGTTGGGACCAGGTGGTTTTAGGCTTAGATCCAGGGAAGAATGGGAGGGTTCGTTTGAATCTGTGTAGCTTAGATTAGATTTCAAAGGGGAAGAGGGGTGATTCATTTGAATCGAGATAGGTTTAGGTTTAGATCGGAGGAAAAAGGGATTTTTGGTGTTTTCAGGGTTTCAGTGGTGGCCGGTGTTTGCTTTATAACGGTCGGTGTTTGCTTTACGGTGGTCGGTCAGAGATGGATGGTGGTCGTTATTTAGAGGCAGTGGCCGGTGAACACCGAAATTTGGCCAGAGTTTGGCCTAGATCGATTCAGCGATGGTGTGGGTGGTGGTGGTCCACCGGGAAGTTTGGTGTTCATCAAGTTCGTCATCGACTGAGATGAACACTAAACCAATTTAAAGGATTTTGATCTATTTGGCTTCGTAATTCTGGAAAATAGAGTGTTTATTTGAGAGGGAGAGTTAGAGAGAGGGGAGAGTTAGTGAGAGAGGGAATTTTGAGAAAATGAGGGAAAGAAGGCCAAAATCGGGTAAAAGGGGTATTTTATATCAAACATGCAAACTAGATCCGACCCGGGTCTTGGATCCGCGCCCAACTTCTAAGGGCTTTGTACTGCAGCCCTCTTGTTTTTAATTCTTTCAATTTGGTCCTAATGGCTTGGAAATTGTTACCTATATTTCAATAGTAGTTCAATTTAGTCCTTGTTTTTAATTGCTTTAATTTATTTTAATTGCTTTAAATATATCTATGTTTGCATATTTAAAAAATAAGCAAATAGTATAATTGTTAGGGTGATTAATCACTTAGTATAAATAATTACAGCCCTTTAACTTAGGTTCTTTAATTAAGTTTAATAATTAAATATGGAGATAATTGTAGAAAATAAATTATTATTAAATGGAAGCTTTAAAGTCTTAAGTTGGTTAGTGTCTCATTGTAATGAGATGTTAATCAATGAGACTTTTTAGTGGAATATTTAATATATCATTTGAACTTAGAATATTATAACCACATAGTTAATTAAATTAAAATTAAATTAGGATTAGATTTAAATAGTTAGAGTCATTAAATAATTATGAATATTATTGATTTAAAGCTTAATATGGATAGTGCCAAAGTATTTGGGTGTTATCACATAACCCCATAAATTCGATAATATTCATAGATTCTTAAACTAATTTAATCAATTGGTTCCCTAATTAGGTTTGAACTTAAAATTGACAAGAAAATAAATGGACATGCATTAAAAACTTTGTGTTGAGATACATCTTCGAAAATAAATTGAAGTTTCCTAAAGTAACTGTATGTTTCAAAACCTATATTCGCTTAAAAATGTATTTTCCTACAAAAGGATACTTACATTCATAATGAAATTCAGTTAACAATTAAGGATTTAATTAAATTCAAATTATTGTTAGAAATGCCAAAATGCCACGTGAAAATTAATAAGGTACCGATAGCAGGCGTTTGTGGGGGTGCTAATCCTTCCCCACACGTAACCGACTCCCAAACCATAATTTTAAAGAAAATAATCTCTGGTTGTTTTATGGTGTTCGGTCTACCAAAGTGACCGGTGGCGACTCCAAAAGTGTTTTTCAAGGTTAAATAGAAGGAAAATGAATTTTACGATTAATAAAGTGAAAACCCCAATTTAATATGAAAAACCCTAATTTTCAATATTAAGTGAATTAAAAGCACACTCGGTTTTAAAAATGGTTGTGACACCAATGCCCAAGCCCAAGGTACCGAAGGCAGAGCTTAACACTCATATGCTAGCTAGTTTAGTGGCAATGCTTTCTCAACTCTACCATCACCAGGAAATAATTCTCCAAAAGTTAGAGAAAGCTCAGGAGAAAAATATCAAGCTCTGGCATTATGCTGATGCCATGGACAATGACATCTAGAAGACTCTTGAAGAAATTTCCCCAAATGTTTTGCCAGCCTTCCCCGAGTTTCCCCACTGATATATTTGCCATTAATACCATGCCAGCCAATCCCCACTTTGTCCATACTCCGACCTAGTCTGATGCTACCGTTCCAATCTCGCTAGTACAAGTTGAATTTGCCAGAATTGACACACCACATGAATCTGAAGATGAATGAATCTAGAGCCATGCCAAAGCTATAGCCATGCCAGCCGCACTAGTTTCGTATACCGCCACCGTTGCTCCTGCTACCTCAGAGCCGGTGCAGATTGTTAGGGAAGTTGTTCGTGGCCTTGAAGCTTCCATAGCAGTCTCACAGCCAAGTCTTAAGTGAAAGAAGCACATGGCTCTTGATAGAGGAAGTTTTGTCAAACGGAAGACCCGCGTATCACGGCCAGAACCCTCTGAAGGGGAGTCCACTACTTCCTAAACTCCTTTACATTTCATTCTATTACATTTACATGTTCATGTATTTTCATGTTTTCATTTGTATATATGTGTTGTTTTCATGCATTAAGGATAATGCATGCTTTTGGTTTGGGGTGTGCATCCTTATATCTGTTGCCATGCCATACATTCATGTTTATATTTCTTTTTACATTCTGTTGCCATGCCATATAGATTAGGGTTAAGCCATGAACACCAAACCACTAATTTTTTTAGCCTCGGTCAAATTTTGAAAGAATGCTAACATGTTATAGTTTAGTATTGTTTGTTCTAGAATATTTTATCCAATGATGAAATTTGAAATCCTTAAGTTTGTCTATGCTAGCAAAGTAGTAATGTCAAGACTGTTTGGAAATTGATCTCTAGTTTAGGGAAGTGAACTTTCACTTAACACATAGTATGCATCTAGTTCCCAAACAAACTTAAAATTCTTAAAACCAAGCTCAGAGAAAAAAAGTGATGCCAAGGTAAAAGAAATTAATAAGGAAACAATGTTTTTCCAAGGCAAGAAGAAAAAATGTAGAACTCTCCTCTACCTTAGGGATAATAAGTAACTTGGGGCTCTGTGGTTTGCTCCCTCTTAGTTCTCAAGTCAAAAACTTTAGGGTATGAGTTGAAGAGTAAGAGCCTAGTAATGTATGGATTAACGTGGGGGTTTGTGGTATGTTTCCTCTTATTTCTTATGCCAAACAATACTACAAAGCAAGCTTAAAATATGGCCAGCATAAACCCTTGGCAGGAATAAGAGAAAAAAATAAAAATTATGAGTTTAGGTAGTAAATTTGACTAAGGGAGTAAAAGGAAACTTGATGCATATTGCCTACACTTCATGCACTCTTCATGACTTTAGACTAGATTTATATTGCTGCACTTGAATTTGCTTATCTGCTTGGCATTACTGCACTGGGATATTTGAGGACAAAACTTGAGCCAGATTATGCTTGCCAACACTTGTTGGCATTCCGACCAAATTTTTGTCGAGGTACTTTTCTTGTTTTTATATATTTAGTTGCATTACTTGAGGACAAGAAATGAGATAAGTTTGGAGTGTGTTAACTCCTCAAAAGTATTGTTTTTATGCTTATTTTACAAAGCCTTTGCTAGCCCTTTAAGTACATTTAGTTGCATTTAATTGTTAAATTCATGCATTTGCATAAGGAGTTGGGGAAATAGGGAAATTTTTGTGCTTTGCCAGTGTGAAGGGTTGCTTTGTTGGCATTATTATAGGCTTGGCAGAGCTAGACAGGTTTGGTAGTACAAGCACAGGAGCAGAAGCAGAGACTTCCAAAGAGAATGTCAAGTTCTAGTTGGCAAAGTTGGACTAGAGATTTCCAAGCTCGGCTAGCATATAAGTGTAGTTTGATGCATGGTCAAGTAGCTGTTGGACCTTGTACACGTCAGCCCTATGATTTAAAATTGGATAAGAGGATCACACGTCTTATCCCTTGCACATTAAAATTTCAAACTCGAAGGCTTACCCCAGGGTTCCTACGCAAGCCTATATAAAGAGATCAAGCAAGCACTTGAGGGGATGGATCGGAGAGAAAAGGCTGCACTGTGGTGAATCGAGAGTCGACGTGGTTCGACCAGCTAAAGACTGAGAGCTTGGAGCCATTGAAGGGCTGCATCGATAAACCTCCTTCTTTCCCATTCTCTTAGTTTTTATTTGTTTTGTTTATTTAAATGATGATGTGGAGAAACGATGATATTTTCTGGATGGACCCCCAACCATGAACTAAACTTTTACAGTTGGTTGAGGGATGTTTGCGTTTAATGCTAGTTTTATGTTTGGTTTTTAATAAATCAAATGCCTTGGCATTATTTTTTCTATCTGGCATGTACTTTAGTTTTTTAAATTCTTTACCATGCGACCATTGGCATTATCCCTAATATCTTAAAAGACTTGAGGGGTAACAATTAGTAGCCAGATACTAAGAAGGAAAGCTTCAAAAGAAGATGTTCAAGTAGATGAGCTTAATTCTGAAGTGAATCTACCCCTTAGGAGTATAGAATGGAACTTAACCAAATTAATTAATGAAAAACTTCACTATAGACATATAGGGGTTTAACGTGGTTAATTTTGGGCATTGCCTTTGACAGAGGTAATGCCATCCTTGAATCTACTCGGTAATAATTCCAAGGCAGGACATTATTAAAGGCTGGCATGAATAGTGTGAAAACTAGGCATCCCTTGCCAACACTCATCATTTATTTGAACACTTCGTTACCAGACTGCTTTTATTTTCACTACATTGTTTTGCTATCTTTTTAATCTTAAAACCAAAACATTTCAAACACTTTAAACTTTTTTAAATAAATAAACGTTGAGAAAATAAGTTATTGGTCAATCCCTGTAGATTTGATACTCAGTTTACTACTGTATTACTTGTTAACCCTGTATACTTGCTCCTAAAAGACTCATACTTGGCATTATTCTTATATATTTCCATTGCATTTTCTACTCTTTTGCCAAGCGTTAGTCGATAATAGTTTTCTTGGGCTTGCCAAATATTATCATCATTTTGTCAAGGGTTTTTCCATCATAGCGGCTCCCATGAACAAGTTGTTATAGAAAGGAGTTCCGTTTGAGTAGAATGAGAGAAGACAACAAAGCTTTGAGCAGTTGAAGGCTTATCTGACAGAGGCTCCAATTTTAACGCAACCCAACCTGAGAAAGGAAAATGTTGTGTTTGGTTATGCTTCTTTGAATGGGCTTGGATGTGTCCTTATGCAAGAGGGTAAGGTGGTTTCTTATGCTTTGAGACAACTTAAGCCATAGGAACAGAATTACCCTACGCATGATTTGGAGCTTGTTACAGTTATCTTCGCACTGAAGATTTGGAGGCACTATCTGTATGGAGAAAAGTGTTACATCTACACCGACCATAAGAATTTAAAGTATTTGCTCACCCAAAAGAAGTTGAATTTGAGGCAATGACAGTGGATTGAGTTATTGAAGGATTATGATTGCACGTAGAGTATCATCCCGATAAAGCTAATGTGATGGTCGATGCTTTGAGTAGGAAGTCTATGTCAAACTCGAGGGTGATGTTTACCCGGTTGAGGATGACTGAGGATGGTGGGTTATTAGTAGAGCTTTGTGTAGAGCCTACGTTAGTGCAATAGATCAAGAGGACACAAATGTTAGATGAAGATTTGGTGGAAAAGATAGAGATGGTTCAGAGAGGTGAGACATCTGATTTTGAAGTGTGAAATGGTGTGATCTTGTACTTCAAAGGTCAGTTGTCTGTTCCAGCTTTGGAGGATTTGTGGGACCATATCCTATGAAAGGCGTACCGTAGTCCATTTACTATGCATCTGGGGAGTAATAAGATGTACCAAGACCTTTGTCATTTTTATTGGTGGCCAAGTATGAAAAGAGTTGTATCCGAGTTTGTGACCAGATGCTTAGCTTTTTAGTAGGTTAAGGCCGAAAACAAAGTTCCTTGAAGCTTGCTTCAGCCCATCCTAATTCTTAAATGGAAGTGGGATCATGTGAATGTGGAGTTTAAGACAGGTTTGCCATGAAGCATGATGCCATATGGGTGATAGTTGATCGGTTGACCAAGTTCACTCATTTCTTGCATGCGCGTATAGATTTTACGCTTGAAAAGTTGGCGCGGTTGTAAATCTAAGAGATTATGAGGTTGCATGGGGTGCCATCGTCAATGATATCAGACAGAGATCTCGATTCGTGGTAAGGTTATGGAAGAAGATACATGAGGTTTGGATACCAAGTTGCATTTTAGTATTACTTTTCACCCCCAGGCCGACGGTCAGTTTGAGCAAGTTATCTAGATCTTAAAGGATATGATTCAGTGTTGTGTCATCAATTTTGAGAGGAGTTAGGAAGAGAAGTTATCGCTTGTTGAGTTTTCCTACAATGACATCTTTTAATCGAGCATCAAGATGGTTCCTTTTAAGGCCTTGTATGGACGTAAGTGTAGGACACTCTTGTGTTGGACCGAAATTAATGAGAGAAGAATTGTAGGGTCAGATTTGATTAGAAAAAATGAGGAGAGAGTTTAGATAATCAAGGAAAGACTGCAAGCAGCCTTCAATCGTCAAAAAGCTTATGTTGACAGGAAGCGTAAGCACATCAAGTATGAGGTTGGGGACAAAGTGTTCCTAAAACTGTCACCATGGAAAAGAGTAATCCGCTTTGGGCGGAAGGGCAAGTTGAGCCTGAGCTTTATCGGTTCGTACGAGATTCTTGAGAGGGTTAGACTTGTGGCTTACCGGTTAGCCATGCCTCTGGGGATGGAGTACATCAACAATGTGTTCCATATGTCTATGTTATGATGCTATCGTTCTGATCATTCACATGTAATCCCGCTTAAGGAGATTGAGATCAACACTGACTTGACATACGAGGAATAACCAATAAGAGTCTTGGACAAAGGAGTCAAGGAGTTGCACAATAAGTGTATACCTCTAGTAAAGATGTTGTGGAGGAACCACGTAGTCAAGGAAGCGACGTGAGAGGTCGAGGAGGACATGAAGTTGTTGTATCCACATCTGATTCCATCAGGTAAATTTTAAGGACGAAATTTTCTTTATGAAGGGGAGAGTTGTAACAACTCGAATTTCAGAATCTGAGGGTTGGTTTTACCCAAAATGAGGGCTTCGCAATTAGGCTGTAAGTTTAGGCCTTTGTGGGCTTGTGTATAGTTGTTAGGTTTGGGCCTTGGATTGGTGCATGGGTTAGGATGATGAAGGAAGGGTATTATGGTAATTTGCCCATTTTGAAGAAGGGGAAATGGTGTTTAATTTCTCTATAGAAAAATTGGGATGGTGAGATCACCATTATCCCCTTGTCTTTATCCTTAACCCGTTCTCATCTCCCAATTTTTCCACCCACAAAGAAAGGTTCAATCTTTGAGTCTAGAAGTGTGAATCTCAGATTTGTTGATGATGGAAGATTAATCATCGTTCAAGGATCTATCTATCAAGGTAAGAATGGTTGGTTTTGGTGGAGGTTGGAAAATATGTGTTTGGTGGGGGTTGAGGAGGAAGAACGAGAATGAAGGTTTTGACTCTATTTGTTGTTGTAGAATTCTTCCCTTTTCATATCTTAATTTTCCATCAATTTTGTAGTTTGGTTTACAACATTTTCTTGTAGCAAAAGAAGTTGGAAACTCTTCCAAGGAAAAAGAGAAGAAGAAGGCTTGAAGCTTGGGCTAGGAGCTTTACTCTCAGTTGTAGGAGTAAGGTTAGTACACTACTAACTCTTTTGTGTTCTTGGAAATCATAAATTTGATTTCCCTGTTGCTTGGTTGATATTTTTGTTGCTTGAATGCTTGAGACCTCTATAATGGCTAATCCCAAGATTGGTATTATTATGGCTTAAAAATGGTAGGAAATCACCTAAACTCCTTCCCATAACTTTTAGGTTCATTTTGGGTCTTAACTTTGGGTTTTGGGAGCATGAGGGGTAACTTGCGAACTCTAGAAAATGAGTTCTGGGTTTGAGTACCGATATGACTGAACGCGTATCGGTACCCTATGTCTTAACGGTTGAAATCAAGCCATTCTTAAAGTGTAGATCGGTACGCCTAAGGGGGTTATCGATACCATTGTTCCATCAAAATTCCAGTGGTAGAAATGTGTACCAGTACGCGTTTGAGCGTATCAGTACCATAGGGGTATCAATACATGGCCCTGTGTACTTGTACAGGGTTGCTAGTTAAACCCCTTCGAGTACTGAATTGAGTATACGTATGCATGGGATGGGTATCGGTACCCGAAGATGGGTATTAGTATATGTTAGTAGGTATTGGTACCCACTGGCAATCTACCTAAAATATATGCTTTGAGTTTGAGGGACCTATAATTTGAGGAGTAAGGCCTAATGGGCTTTTAAAGTGGTAAAATGATGGGTAAAATTGAGAAACAAAGATTTAAACCCATATACACGCATAATGAGTAATAACTTAATAAAACCTTGGGTGACTTGTTTGTGTTGAAACAATAAGGATGGTGGATCAGACAATTATTTTATGCCACGTATGGTTGAGTTACCTTGATTGTTGGGACCTGGATACCTAATGAGAGAAATAGTGTGTTGCAACACCATGGTTAAATATTCTCGAATATAAGATTTTGATGCTTAGTGGACGCGGGCCTCATTTGAAGATGCTTGATGAGAGATTCTGAGCATGGGTGTATGGTCCTGATGCTTAGTGTTCGCGAGCCTCACCCCAATAAGTGTATGATCTCAATCCTTAATGGGACCGAGCCTCACATCAGGTTTGTCGGTATGATGCATATGTGATGTGTGAGAGTAATGCATCTCTTTTTACTTGCTATGTGTTTAGGCGGCTAGAGGTAGAGCCAATGTTTTTATTTTATGTCATGATATCATTCTCTTAGCTACATACTCATATTTATGATTGAGTGGAAGTGTATCCACTAAGTTTCATTAGCTCAACGTTCAGAATTATTGTTTTCGTTCGCAGGTTAGTAGGTTGACGTGCATCGTTGGAGAACCATCGGAGTAGGACTTCATCATCGACTTGTTGTTTGAGTAAAATACTTAGATTAATTGGGCTATGTATTCGTAGGACCCTATGTTGTATTGTAACTCTATTTTGGATTTCACATTGTGAGTCGAATGTTTTCTATTATGTATTTTAAATCGAGCTCCCATGTAACATTTTGAAAAACTTATTTATTTTGAAAGATTTTACTTGATGGATTTTATGACAATTAGTGGGTTTGGGCTAAACTAGGTTGCAAATTTTATGGAAATGGTTTGGGCTTGAGACCCAAATGTGACATTTGGGTCGAGGGTGTTACAGATACGCTTTTGTTTTCTAGATTCCAGAGAGCACTTCACGTACCGATAAGGAAGCCTCCATACCGATAACCGAAGTACCATATCGATACAGATGTATCACGTACTGGTACACTCTGTATATTTGCAATGGCTCTTTCCTTTTATGGCATGTACCGATACGACAAGGCACGTATTGATACCCAATGTACCAAAAATACATTTATGGCTAGAATTAAAGTCTCCAACGATTATATTTCTTCCTCAACGGCTAGCTTTTCATTCCACACTATAAATACAAGCTTAAAAATCAAGAGAGTAAAGTTTTTCATTGTTTATTTCTTTGCAACCTCTTGTAATTCTTTAGTCCAATCCTAGTAAGCAAAATTGTGTAAATACCCACCTAGAGAGGTAATTAGATTACAAATGTCAAGACCTCATTGTTGAGGGATAGGTTATAGTTGAGCCTTATAAAAACTTGGGAGAGGTTCTATCTTAGCCTTTGAAAAGATAAGGATGTAAAGGTTATCTCCTTGAGCCTGTAAAAAGGAAAGAATTCATGAGTGAATTGGGAAATCATTAGTGTGGATGCTAAGGTAGTGGATGTACACCTTAGTTGAGAAGGTCGAACCACTCTAATATCAATCGTGCCAAATTGTCATCTTTTATTTTGATTTTTGCTTCCCAAATTCAAAGGAGACCTTCACACCTTTAATCGATGATATTCAGTTGAAGTGCATCAAGCCCAACACTTTATAATATTTTTATTTCGTGATATTTAAATATATGCTTGTATATATCAATTATTTAGTTTTATGCATATATGTCTTGTAACATTGACAATGAAAATTTTCAAAATTTAACTAAAAAGAACAGACACAAATGATGTTGATTTGAAAGGACTTGTGATGAATAGTGAAGATATAGCTTATAATTTGTATAATGATTATGGTCATAGCATGAGTTTCAGAGTTTGAAAAAGATAAAGACATATATTATTCTGGCACTAAAATAATTCGTAGTAAAGATTTCTACTGTTCTAAACAAGGTTTCAAAGAACTTAAAAGCGACAAGGACACAAAAAGCATAAGAAATTGGAAACTATAATTGGGTGTCCAATGATGATTCAATATATGGGGCAAGATGACTAATGGACAATCACTCGCTTTATCTCTTAGCATAATCATGAGCTGACAACTCCTTCAAAAAGACATTTACTCAGATCAACTCGATCAATTCCAATAGCCAAATCTAATGTCATTGATTCGATGGTTAGTGATGTTATATGTCCTACAAATATTTAATCTTGCATGTCGAATGGAGTAAAGGGTGTTGAAAATGTTGGTTTACAATATGCTATTGTTACAATTACTTTAACAAGCATAAGACGATGTTGATTGAAACTTGAGATGGTCAAAGTTTACTTAACCATTTCAAGGTTAAAGCAAGTGAAGATCCAATATTTTTTACACAATTCAAGTAGATCAAGAAAATTGAATGACAAACTTCTTTTGGAGAGATGGTAGATCAAGAATTGATTATGATTATTTTGGAAAGGTTGTGATTTTTAATACAACTTATCGTACCAATAGATCTAATTTGATATGTGCTCCATTTGTTGGGATTAATTATCATCGACAGACTTTAATGTTTGGTTGTGCGTTTTAGTTAGATGAGACTACTGCTTTTTTGTGTGCTTGTTCAAGTCTTTCGTGCAATCTATAGAAATCAAGCACCGAAGATTATCATGACAAATCAGGATCATACAATTAGCAAAGCTATCAAAGAAGTCTTTCCTAATTCATGCCTCATATTACGTTTATGGCATGTTTCTAAAAACTCTCATTCACATCTTGGTAATCTCAAAGCAAATGTGGATTTTCATACCTTATCCTATAAGTGCATGTAATGTTGTGAATCAGAATTAGAATTTGAAGAAACTTCAAAAAATGATAAATGACCATAATCTCCAAGATCATTCATAGTTGAAAGGTTTATACAAGTGATATGAAAGATGGAGTACCTCTTTTAGCATTGATGTATTTTCTTCTCAAATTAAATCTTTTCAAAGGGTTGAAATTACTAATAATGTTTTGCATGGTATTTCTAAACCGACTACTTCTCTCACTGAATTAGTCTTTGAATTTGAGAATTTGGTGACAATGTGGCGTTCTTCTAAAGCTAAAAAAATTCTATGTAAAAATGGGTCAATTACAAGTGCAACTAAGGGTTCTAGCATTTTGACCCATGCATAAAAAATTATACTCATGAAATATAAAAACAATTTTAGAAATAATTTCTTGATGGTATTCCATTGATTTGGAGAAAAGTTGTAGAAAATGATAAGATTTACACTTTTGAAGTGATGAATGATGAAAATAGCTCAAGAGTTCGAACGGTTCAATTTAACACAAGTATTATGGAGATTCACTATACTTGCAAAAAAATTGATTTTTACGGTATCTTTGCTCTCATGCCTTACAAATTCTTATTGCTAAAAATATTCAGGAAATTTTTGAACGATGTATCTTGCGAAGATGGACTAAAGATGCAAAGAATAACATGCATAACGGTAATGTTATTGAGCTCTCACAATAGTACAATACGGAGGTTGAAACCGTATTTCATATCCGAATGATTCACTTTGCTTATGATTTGATTACAAAGAGTCAAGAAAACAAAAATACAAGACAACTTTGTCAAAAGATTTTTTATGAAAGAGATATGGACGTTGAGAAAGAATTTACACAGTGCGATCTATTAATTTATCCACAAAATTAAGAGTCTTATAATGTTTTATGCTCTGTTACATAAATTATAATTGTTTTTTAACATAGAAAATGTGAGGAGGTCGGTAATTGAAGAAATATCTACTGACGATGGTTTATTGTAAAAGATTATGAAAATAAAAGTTCTCTGATATTAAATCCACCATTTGTTAGGCCAAACAGGGATCTCTAATGCTAGACTTAAAGGTCATCTTGAGAAAAGAATGTCAAAACCATCCAAGTTCTTAAGCCCAGTAAGTGATTTTATTATAAGGTTACAACATCTATGTATCTACTTATCAAAATGCTATGCAATTTTTCAATATGGTAATCACTAGTTATAATTATTTTATATTTGTATATTATTAAAAATTATGAAAATTAAATAATTTATTTTTATTTATTAATTATGGACTTTAAATAACGATTGGTGTTTAAGTGGTTCTAATTTACATTATAATAATATGCAACAAAGTATTGGTGTCACGACTCTGGGTTCCTATTGTATATTTATTTTTTTAAAAAAATATTTTTTAATTTTTAAACATATAGATAATTGTTATACCCTGCTCAGACCTCCAGAATCAATAGCTTCCGGAAATGTACATCAATCTCCGGAGCCTATAGCATCAGCGCTACGCCTCAGCAAATAAAGCCTTGTGAACTAGCCCAGAGTCTCCCACCTCAAGACTACTCTCCCATGAACATGACAGCAATTGAGTTTATCTGACCAGCCAACTAAACCTATTATCTGGAAACCCAAGGCTAGACTGAAAAGCCTACTGGACTAAGTCCCATCTTGATGACCTATCAATAGTCGTCACTAGGCCTGGCTCGATCCCATTAAATAGTGCCTCTCACCTATAAATACCCTATGACCAAATAGGAACGATAGACAACATAACATACTCGAGACCTTTGCTCCATCCCTCTCTTTATCCTCAGTGGCCCTCCTCCCACATTAGAATGGGTGAACCACCACCGATCTCTACTAACCATCGCCTTCCTACCTATCTTTACCACCATCTCCACCTTCATGTCTAGTGCCCGATATTTCTAGCATCAAAAGTTGGTGCAATGAGCATGGAGGTCTTCCCGACCAAGAGAATCAATCATGAACTTTCTCTCTTCCTAAGTTATTCTGATCAAAAAAAGGATGGACTAGCAACATCTCACCACCAATAGTCGAGAGAAGCGCCACCAGAGCGACGGGACAACAATGCCTCATTGGGTCCACTGGAAGGGATTTGCCTCCTAGTGATGTGCAAAAGTTTATCTTGGAGAGACTACGCAATAGTGAAAAGGCTCCCAGGGCCGAACTCCTGTCGCAGCAGCCATATTGGTCAGTGGTTACATCTCATTCACGATCATCGTGGCGTGCAAAAGATGTAGCCCTAAGAATGTCTAAACCCTTTAGCCGTCAAAAAGGGATCTTAAACCGCTCCCAAGAACGAGAAGAAGAAGCAAGCTGCCCAAACACCCTTTGAGGACGCTAGAAGTTATCATCTTCAGCTACTCCATGAAGCATCTTCTCATTTTAAGGAAATACGAAGTTGACCAGATAAGACACGAGGATCAACTTTGCAAACAATGGGAATATCCATAACATACGAGCTGAAGAAGCGTGGAATGCCAAACACTTCACCCATTCTTATAGTATTTTTACAAATTAAGGGGTAACCTCATCTTTTGATCTACCGATGTGTGCAAGATTAAAGAGAGCATCAGAGCCCTCCTGTAATGGAACAAAAGGCGAAATCTACATACGAACTAATTCCTCAACAAATGTTTTTCTCCCCCAAATTTCTCCGCAACGATGCCAATCTTCTCTAAACATCCAGGTAACGTGAAGAACCCCTTGCTTGTTTAAGGAAGCACCCTAAGAACTTGATACAACCCTAAGAAAATGCTTGAACTACTAATAAATGTATGGTTGAATACTTAGATAAATGTTCGGATAAGTGTTCAGATGAATGATTGAATGAACGATTGAATACATGAATAGTTGAATACATATCAATAATATTGCTCTAACCTCTAATGTTATTACTTCACCACCCATATTGAATCAATCCTTCGTTCACCCGATATATTCATTACACACGATTAATCTCTCTAAAAGTGTTGAGGAAAACTTTTCTCCTTATACAATTGATTCTCTAAGGGCGTTAAGACAAGATCCACTTAGATATTTAACTATTTCTCATAGGGCGCTGAGATAAGCTCCACCCAGATATTTAACTATTTCTCCAAGGGCATCGAGATAAGTTCCACCTAGATATTCGATTGATTTCTCCAAGGGTGTCGCGACAAGATCCACCCACAACACAATTATTCTACAAGAGCGTGAGATAAGCTCCACTCAAATTTACGCATGTTTTCTCCAAAGGTATCAAAAAAACTTTGCCTAAAATTGTGACTTATCCCCCAAGAGTTTAGAGAAAAGCTTCACTTGTAACATGTTTAATCCTCTAAGAGCATCGAGATGACTCCGCTCAATCAAGACTAAATCTCCAAAAATAATGATATACCTCCATCCACCCAATATTGCAAGCATTTTGTTTCTCCAAGACATTGTGTTGCCCATGTTTCATGCCAATGAAGGCATATGTTGCTAAGAACACATTGATGCCTCTAAGTTCCTCTCCCAATCACTGTAAACTAATGTGGACTTTCGAGTAGTGGAGATGCCTTTGTACATGTTAACTCCTCAAAATATGTACTTTCCATGCATATATTGCCATGATATTGCTTGAATTTAGGTACTTATTAGTTTATTTTTCCAGTAGTTTCATGCATTTACGTCTAGGAGTTGAGGAATGTATAGTTTGTATTGCCAGAGTGAAGGGGTGTTTTCTTGTTGTGGTGTACAGGATCGATAGGACTGGAGCAAGTGGATGTAGGAGGAGAATGCCAAGCTTGGTTGGCAAAAGAAAGGAGAAGAATGCCAAGCTTTTTTGGTAAAAGACACATCAGCCCTAGTTACAATAACGCGTGGATACCGCGTCCAAAGAGTGCAACACCAAAAATTTGGGAATCAACCCTAACCCTAATTAGGGCTTTGCCCGCACCTATATAAAGGAATTCAATAATGAGCCAAAGGGGGATACTAGAGTTGGCATTGAATGCTTAGTATCCTCTAATATCTTAACAGACTTAGAAGATAATGATTAATTACCAAATACTAAGGAAAGAAACTTTGACAAAAGATATTCAAGTAGATGTGACTTACACCTAAAGTGAATCTACCCCTTACGAGTATGGATTGAATCTTCACCAAGATAATTGTTTGAAAACTCGCTATAGACATATTTGGGTTGAAAGTAATTAACTTAGGGTATTGCCATTGATAAAGGCAATAATAACTTAAAATGTGCTCAGCAATAGAACCAAAGTTTAATGTTATTAATTGTTGTCTGTACTAGCGTGAAATCCAAACATCCCTTGCAAAGCCATTCAATCATCATTACACCGTGTTTTTGGCAAACTACCTAGATCTTTACTTCAGTTTCTTTATCATTTTAATTTCTTTAGTTGTTTTAGTTTACTCGTTCTCTCAATCAATTGCCATCACCTTTATTTTCCAGTTCACAAGTATTAATCATGGAAATTAATTCCTAGACAATCCATGTGGATACGATACTTAACTCACTACTACATTACTTGCTAGCCTGTATACTTGCATGCAAAAAGACGTATTCTTTACATTATTTACTTGCATATTTACACTAAATCCTCAATATTTTGCTAAGCAGTGGTCGATCGATAGTACACTTAATACTATCCACATTAAAAATCTCCAAGGAAATAGAGATGATCATGTTTTCATGCCAAAAAGGCATAAGTTGCTACGAACACACGGTTTCCTCCACCGATGAGATACCTCCGTATTACTCATGACCGTTGGTTTGGTAATGCAGGAAGCCTCTACTCACTTTGCCCTCATTTCTACAAGAGTGTTAAGAATAACTCTACTCCTCAGCGCATGATTCTCCAAGAGTATGAGTTGCCTCAACCTCATTTACGATCGACTCTCCAAGGGTATGAGATGCCTCCACACGGGAGATGTATTTGTTCAACCTACCTTTACTCCTATAAAATCATGAAATCTGCCACAATCTACTCTTTAAAGGTGTCGAAATATCTCTACCCATAACTAGTCCCTATTCACCAAGAGTGTCGAGAAACATCTACCCATGCCACACTTTATTCTCCAAGAGCATTGTGAAATCACTGCATGTTCATATCACATGCAAATCTCTAACCACAAAAAATAATTCTCTAAGCTTACATAGAGATAACCTCTACAAAGTCAAAGAGAAGTGATTTTGGAAAAGGCATGACTCGACGACTCGAGTCTACTACAATATGCTCTTCCCCAAGAATAACGAGGACCCAAACATGTTAATATGCTCAATAGAGCAAGCCCTAAAGACAAATTTCCGTTACCGCACATAGACACGTTAGTAGATAATACAGCTGGACATTCCCTTTTCTCTTTCATGGATAGGTTTTTTGGGTATAACCATATTAAAATGTGCCCAGAAGATATGGAAAAGACCACCTTCTTAACACTTTAGGGAACTTTTTGTTATAAAGTAATGCCCTTTGGTCTAAAGAATGCAGGGGCAACTTACCAAAGGTCCATGGTCACTCTTTTCCATTACATAATGCATCGGGAGATAGAAGTATACGTAGATGATATGATCGCCAAATCCTGATCTGAAGAGGAGCATTTGGTGAATTTAAAGAAACTCTTTCAAAGGCTGAGAAAGTTCCAGCTAAAGCTTAACCCAAACAAGTGCACATTTGGGGTCACATTAGGAAAATTATTAGGCTTTATGGTGAGGAGGAGAGGAATTGAGATTGATCCGGAAAAAAATTAAGGCCATAGAAAAGCTCCCACCACCTCAAATACAGAAGGAGGTTCAGGGTTTCCTAGGAAGGCTAAATTATATCGCCCGTTTCATCTCCCAGTTAATTGATAAGTGTGATCCAATGTTCAAACTACTCAGAAAGAATAACCCAGGCACATTGAATGAAGAATGCCAGCCAACTTTAGAAAAGATTAAGGAGCAATTAACTAATCCTCCTATACTAGTACCACCGGTTCCTGGAAGGCCATTGATTCTATACTTGACAGTATATGAAAACTCTATAGGTTGTGTGCTGGGCCAACATGATGAAACTGGAAAAAAGGAAAAAACGATACATTACTTAAGTAAGAAGTTCACTGATTGCGAAACCATATATTCTTCAATTGAAAAACTATGTTGTGCTTTGGTATGGGTAGCTAAAAGGCTCAGGCAATATATGTTATATCACACTACATGGCTAATCTCAAAATTGGATCCTTTAAAGTTTATGATGGAAGCTCCAGCCTTATCGGGAAGATTAGCACGTTGACAGATGTTACTATCAGAGTTTGATATCCAGTATGTGAGCTAAAAAGCAATAAAAGGGAGTGTCATAGCTGACTTTTCGGCAAGTTGCGCCTGTGATGATTATGAAGCATTGAATTTTAATTTCCCTGATGAAGACTTGATGTGTATCACAGAAGATGATGAGGCTCTAATAGAATCTTAGATTATGAACTTCGATGGTGCAGCAAATGCATTAGGACGAGGTATAGGGGCAGTTTTGGTTTTGCCAGAAGGAAATTATTACCCTTTTACCAGTCGATTGAAATTCTTCTGCACTATAACATGGCAGAATACGAGGCTTGTATTATGGATCTAAGAGAGGCTATAAGGAGGAAAATCCATACTTTAAGAGTTTTTGGGGACTCTGCATTGGTCATTTATCAGATACGTTGTGAATGGGAGACAAAAGATGCAAAGTTAGTAGAATACCACAAGTTGGTCCTTGAGTTGACCAAAGAATTTGATAAGATCACTTTCAAGTATCTCCCCAGAGAAGACAACCAAATGGTTGATGCTTTACCTACTTTAACGGCTATGTTTAAAGCAAATGAAGGTTTTGAGATGATGCCGATTAGGTTACATATGCTAAACTCCCTAGTCCATTGTTATAATGTGGAAAAAGAAATAGATGGTTTGCCATGGTACCATGACATCTTGCAATATGTAAAATTTCAGTGGTACCCACCACAAGCTACAGAGAATGAGAAGAAAATGATCAAGAAAATTGTATCAGGGTGTGTCCTTGATGGAGAAATTTTATACAAAAGAAGTCGAGATCGGGTGCTCTTAAGGTGTGTGGACGCAAAAGAACCTCAGTTAATTATGGGAGAAGTTCATGAAGGAGTTTGTGGAACTCACCCCAGTGGCTTCACCATGGCTAGAAGAATCATGCGCTTTGGGTACTATTGGTCAACCATGGAAGGTGATTGTTTCAATTACTCTCGCAAATGCCACAAATGTCACAAATGCCAAATTTATGATGATAAGGTTCATACACCTCCACAATCACTTCATGTTTTGTCATCTCCTTGGCCTTTTTCCATGTAGGGCATAGATGTTATCAGACAGATTTACCCGAAGGCATCAAATGGGCATCGCTTTATTTTGGTACCCATTGACTACTTCACAAAGTGGGTAGAAGCAGCCTCGTATGCAAACGTCACTAGGTCCACGGTTTGCAAATTCTTAAAGAAGGAAATCATTTGCCAGAAAGCATCATTACCGATAATACTTCCCATCTGAATAACAAGATGATAATCGGAGTCTGTGAGCAATTTAATGTCAAGCACTATAATTCAGTGGTATATCGCCTGAAGATGAACGGGGCAGTGGAGGCTGCAAATGAGAACATTAAGAAGATAGTTGCAAAAATGGTTGATACTTATAAGGACTGGCATGAGAAGCTACATTTTGCCTTATATGCCTATCGAACCGCAGTAAGAACTTCTATTGGGAAACACCCTTCTCATTGGTATATGGAATGGAAGTAGTACTACCAATTGAGGTTGAAATACCATCCCTCCGTGTCTTAATGGAAGCGAAGTTGGAAGAAGCAGAATGGGTTCAAGCAAGTTATGACCAGTTGAATTTAATTGAGGAGAAAAGATTGAAAGCATTGTGTCATGGGCAGATGTACCAAAGAAGGATGATAAGGGCACGTGAGAAGAAAGTTTGCCCGAGAGAATTTAAAAAAAGTGACTTGGTACTAAAAAAGAAGTTATCAATCCAAAGCGATTCCCGAGGGAAATGGACACCAAATTGGGAGGGACCTTACATTGTAACAAAGGTTTTCTCAAGTGGGGCATTAACTTTGGCTGAAATGGATGGAGATGAACTTCAAAGCCCGATAAACTCAGATTTAATCAAAAAGTATTATGTCTGAAGAAGAAGAAGAAGAAAGAAAGAAAAAGAAAAAAGAAAAAGAAAAAAGAAATGGGGGTTCAAAATGAAAACTCGCAAAGGGCATTTTGAAACCAAATGAGGACTTGAGCTGAAAACCAACAAAGGGCAGCTCAGGTAGTTGATAACCAAGGAAATCCTCTAAGGAACATAACATAGATGAGTTATTTACTTTCTCTCATTATCATCATTTTTGAAGTCTACTCGGCATGGATAATATTCAGGACATCTCACGACGTTTTGACAAGAGGAGTTTTGGTCATTGATATTTGAATATTTGTAACTTCTTTTCTGTTTGCCACAATATTAATAAAATTTTCTTTTTTTAGCCTTCCTTTCTTTGCTTAGACCATCTCCCTTTTTTCGTATAAGCATCTTGCATTGAAATGAGAATTAATGAATTTGACATCACTTAAAACATATAAAATATTTTTGGGCATTACCTTGAAATTTGTTTTAAAGGGTGTTAGAACTATAAGGCATCATGTGGTTAAGTTTTGGAGCTTAGGGCATAAAAAGCAATAAACACATGAAGATGTTCAAGGTGGAAATAGGTTTTGCTGCAAAGATTTTCATGCAAGTAATTCAAAGACCTCTACGGAGACAAGAATCAGTGAGCCCTCAAGAGATGTTTTGACATTACCCTAAGGCAGCATGTTGCAAAACAGAGATGCTTACACGAGATAGTTTGTCTCCTACAACAATAAGAACAATTTTATAGACATTGGAGGAAATAACTAAGGATATGGGTTTCTTTCATTCAAGACCACCCAAGAAGGCATGTCACTGAATATTGATGACAACATAATCTCTCTTCCACGATAATAAGAACAATTTTACAAATATTGGGAGAACAGTAGGATTCAATGAGGCTTGTCACTAAACATTGATGTATCAACTATAATGATAATTTGTCAAAGGCTAAAAGAGTGTTGAAGAATATGAGGATAAAGTCAATCCTTCCAACCAAGAGTACAAGATAACTGGACTGAGTGAACAAATATGCAGGGATCAAATGTTCTCTATGAAGCAAAGAGAATAATGGTGATGAACCCATGATATAGCCTGATGGTGTTTTGGTGAACCCCAATCTCACCCAAATTAAAGAACGCATCCTACAGTCACCAAAGTTAAGAGTGGGCAATGGTGAAAATTTATTTCCAAAGAATGGTCGGTGGAATTTTAACGACAAGAAATTGGTGAAGCTAACTAGGACTGAAAGATGAGCGGTTGTAGACTTTTCTGCTCATTGTGATCCTAGTAGACACTATGCAAAGTCTTGTTTAGTGAAAGGAACTTATATCAGATCTCCATTTGAGGAGATGGGCCAGAATAGACACTTACCATCTATTGCCAGAGTTGGGAAAATGTTTGAGATGATATGACCCAAGAAAACTAATTCTGATAAAAGGTTTATAAAAAGTAAAAGTGACATGCATTCATGACTAGGCATCCATAGGGGCATGTTCATCATAGTTATAGCATTTGAATTTTGACAGGTTTAGAACCCGTTTATCCATTCAAGCATAAGGAGGATGGAACCTTTTTCAAAACGCGCATATCCGTTCGGGCATCAGGAGAATGGAACCCGCTTATCCATCCAAGCATAAGGAGGATGGAACCTTTTTCATTCTACTTATCTATCTGAGCATGAGAAGGGTAGAACTCGCTTATCTATTCTAGCATAAGGAGAATGGAACCTCTTTATCCATTCGAGTGTAAGGATAATGGAACACCTTCTTTCAGTTTGCTTATCTATCTGAGCATGAGGAGGACAAAACAAGCCTATCTATTCAGGCCTGAGGAGAATAGAACCAGCCTATCTATTCGGGCATGAGGAGAATAGAACTCGTCTATCCGTTTGGACGTAAGGAGGATAGAACCAGCCTATCTATTCAGGATTAAGGAGCATAAAACCCGTCTATCCATTTGGGCGTAAGGAGATTGGAATTCGCTTACTATTCGAGCATAAGGAGAATAGAACTCGCCTATTCGTTCGGGCATTTGGAGAATGGAACTCGCTTATCTATTTGAGCATAAGGAGAATAGAACCCGCCTATCTTTTCAGGCATTGACGGTTTGGTAATTGGTGAAAATCTGCGTCCTTTTGTTCTTTGTTCTATTCCTTTTTGACTGGAATGACCAAAGAGGGGCAACTATTGTCACTAAATTTTCACCTAACTGTTTGTTTCTACTTTCATTTTAGTGTTGTATTATATTTATGTCATTTTCAGTTTAGTAGTATTAATGCATTGTTAGTGCTAGCATTGTGTCATTGATAGTTAGTTTGTATAATTTTAAAACCCAAAAAATATAAACGGTCCATTTGTTTTAAAATAAAATTCATGCAAGCCCATTATATTCTTTGTTAATTAAACAAATAAAGAATCTATTTATAAAATAGGCCCATGAAATCCATTTGTATTAATATAAAGAGTCCACTAAAGAGTAATTCGGTTACAAAGGCTCGCTTGGCCCAATTATAATACAAAGGAATAGAGCCCTAATGCTTTCTTTCTGATTATGCGCAACTGGAGAATGTCTATTGGATCAGTTTTTATCCAACAGTGCGAGGACACAACAAGTGGAGTAGCCCAGACGTCGCCTATCCCAGCCATTAGATCAAAGAATGATCTAACAGCCTAAATCGCTCCAGAGCAAGGCACGCGGATCACCACTCGCGCGTGACGTTTCAACTTTGGCCGGTCGTTCCATCTTCTCCAGCAAGCACCCGAGTTGATTATGTTGCCATTCACCCCTTGTCGATGTCTCCCTCAATGATCGAAGCCACCATAAATATGTAAAAGGAAGTAAACAGGGGTTAAATCCATAAAATACAGCACGAGCTAATCCCTAAATCGAAGCTGAGGCAAGAATCAAGCTAAATTGGATTTAAAACAATGGCAAATCGCGAGTCAACAGCAAATCGGCTTAAAATTAGAGCCGAAACAGAAGCATTAAAAATGATTTTTAGGGATTCAAGCATTTTTTGTAACTATAAATACCATGTAATTCTTTGTACAATAACACAATATTGATATGAAACATACACAAAAACAAAGCATACAAAAAGCATGAATTCCAAGCAAGCAGTTGTAATTGAAAGTTCAAAAGAGAAATAAAGCTCGTTTTGTTGGTAATTTTCTTCTTTATATTTTTAGTTTTAAAATAAAGAAAGGGTAGCTTTTCTACCTCTGATTTGAATAGCACTGTCGTGAATTTAGTTTCAATGTAGCTCCGGTGAAAAAATACGATTTGAGGGTCACAAGAATCCAAAAAAGAGGTGGTTTCTGGAAATCTTTGCCGCCAGCAATGACGATCGGTGCCGGTGGAAGGCGGCTGGCACGGCAGACGTTCAATATGTTCTTTAGTTAATGAATAACACGAAGAACATGTTCAAAGAATTTTAAAAGGGGCTGGCTTGATCCTTTTTCAATATAATGAGGGAAATGGTTTTTGTTTCTAATATTAACTATATATACCAACCCGTTTGACTGGCCCATATCCACCTCTGACCCGCGCCCTTCTTCTTCAGATCTCATACCGTGGATTTTGAGTTTTAAATCCTTTAAATTTAGTCCTTTTCTTTAGACATTAAGCACTAGATTTTCAATTGCTTTCGAATTAGCCCTCACATTTTGTTTTTTTTAATTTAACCCCTAACAAAAATTTTCTTTAATCTTTTAAATTGGTTATCCCTTTCTTTATTTACAAATTATTTTTCTTTAATTTATTTAATTAAAGCAATTTATTTGTTAGTTGTTTTTTTATGTGTATGCTTGAAGACATAAGATTAGGGTCTTTGAATTAGATTAGAGCCTTGCATGATGTAAAACTTTCTTTATAAATAAAATAAGACACACTTACAAACATTATAACTTTAATAGTTAAAATGAATGTAGACTTTTCTTTAGGGTTCAATCACTAATTTGGTTTTAATTTTAAAAAATTCAAACACACTTAATCTTTGTTGGTTTGTTTAAAAAGCGAAAACTTAATTAGTGTGGTGTCTTATCAAACGGGAATGATGAGTTAGTGCCAGGAGTATTGGCGGTGATTGAAGTTTATTTCCTAAGCGATAAGGCTGTTAAAATAGATTTATATTCACTAAGCGGACGAATAAATCAAAATCTTGTGAACTTGCAAATTCCAATTTTCAGAACACTTTTTGAAAATCAATTAGGTACCCCCGAACCTATTTTCTCTTGTTTTTGTGGACCAAAATTGTTGTTTTAATAAATAAAACATTTTATTAAAATAACCCTTGTTTTAAAAGTGATCCAATCACACTTTCTTCAAAAAAATATTGGTGGCGATTTCGTGTTTACTTAAGTTTTCCAAATAACGTCCAAACCTTTCCTAAAAAAGGGTTGTGACAGACTACGATCCTTGTTTGCGACAGTAGGAAGGAAGTTTTGTGGTCTCTTGGCAATAGTAGGAGGGATTGACCAGTACTATGAGTACCTTTGTGTTTGGCGACAGTTGGTTGGGGATTCGTATGCCTAGGTTGTTACTTGATTCTCAAGGCTATGTTAAAGACAAAACATGAAATTTGCAAATCAAACTTGTGTTATGTTTTAATAACTTATGAGATAAGTAAGTTATATGTATGAAATGCTATGTTTTGATTGTATAATTGAGTATACATGTTAAGTGGATTGTTTTGACTAGAATTGATCATGCCATGGACTGTTTTGATTGTATAATTGAGTATACATGTTAAGTGGATTGTACTGTTTTGATTGTATAATTGAGTATACATGTTAAGTGGACTGTTTTGACTAGAATTGATCATGCCATGGACTGTTTTGATTGTATAATTGGGCATACATGTTAAGTGGATTGTTACTATTTTGATTGAATAATTGAGTATACATGTTAAGTGGATTGTTTTGACTAGAATTGATCATGCCATGGACTGTTTTGATTGTATAATTGTGTATACATGTTAAGTGGACTATTTTGACTAGAATTGATCATGCCATGGACTGTTTTGATTGTATAATTTTGTGTATACATGTTAAGTGGACTGTTTTGACTAGAATTGATCATGCCATGGACTATTTTGATTGTATAATTGTGTATACATGTTAAGTAGGTTGTTTTGACTAGAATTGATCATGCCATGGACTGGACTATTTTGACTAGAATTTATCATGCCATGGACTGTTTTGATTGTATAATTGCGTATATAGGATAAGTGGACTGTTTTGACTAGAATTGATCATGCCATGGACTGTTTTAATTGTATAATTGTGTACACATGTTAAGTGGACTATTTGGACTAGAATTGATCAAGCCATAGATTGTTTTGATTGTATAATTGTGTAGATATGAAGTTAGCGAACTGTTTTTAATATGTTTGTATGTATACATGAATTAATGGTCTTATGGATGATTAAATCAAAAGACTACAAGTGAAATTGATTGCTTGAATCACAAGACTATGATAAATAAACCAAGAGAGTTTATAAGTTAAATTATGAATTGTTAAAGACTTGTATACCATGTAAAGTGAATCTTAGCTTATTATATGTTCTTCGTGTGATTAGATAAGCTTGGTAAATACTTACATGTTTGAGTTTCCTGAACATTCAAATGCTTATGATTAGTTGAAATGAGTATTTCATGAATGTGACTTGATATGTTTGTTATCTTACGTGCCAAGTAAGTTGCATGTTGATATGGTAGTTTGATAACTTGCGAGATAAGTAACAATGTTTACGAAATGCCATGTTTAATAACTTATATGAAAAGTTCCCATGTTCATAATATGCTAAGTTGGAAAACTTGTGTGATAAGAAACCATGACTTTGATATGTTACGTGTAATATTTTAAATGTTAAGTAACCCAATAATATGATATGTTATGCTCATTATCTTTCTAATGATAATTTGAATATCAAATTGGGTGAATAATTGTGTTTGTTCAAATGTTCATGTATATCTAGGATCATGCATTATTCGAACATCCCTTTGTATATATGAAAATGTTTTGCTTGAGCTGCCATATATATATATATATACTCTGTGAGATTGATCAAGTATACTTGTATATGCTTTGTCTTAATATCAAGTGTGTGTAGATATATATATATATATATATATATATATATGCATGATTCGAATACCATGTATAACTGTAAATGCTTGTTTGTGTGCCTTGTATAAATATGCCTAACGTCTTGTCCAAGCCTTGTATGTTATAAAAAGGGGTTGTATAGAAATTGATGAATGGATAGAGTATCGTTTTACACTAATAGTCACCTTAAACTACCTCACTAAGCCTATGCTTACTCTATCCTTTCAATGCATTTCAGGATGAACTTGCTTGTGAGTACTTTCTGAGCTCGGACAAGATCACGAGTGTCATGATGTATGTTCGTACTCTCCTTATGAACTCCTAGATGGTGGCACATAGTTATTAATAATGCATTATGCATTACAATTTCTTGTTTGATTTCATATGTTTATAAGTTTTATAGTATTCAAAGTTTTGTAATGAGCCTTTAATTATCCCATAGTTGCTTGTTATATGAGTTATAATTGTTAGTATAATTGCAAGGTTGTTTAAATATCTATATGTGCATTAAGTTGTTAGATCACCTTGATGTCATGTGTGTATGCAGACTGATATATATATATGACTATTAAAATGAGTTAACCCTAAAACGACAACGTAGTTTGTATGATTAAGTTGACGGCTAAAATAAACAACTGGTTAAGCTATGTTAAATACGAAGTTTGAGTGATTGCTTGTTGGTTAATTTATGTTAGACATAATGTTTGACGATTGGTGGTCGTGGTTATAGGTTTGTTTGTGATACGTAATGCTTAAATGGTAAGCTAGGACAATAAGTTTGATTTATTTTTTAAAAATAATAAAACATGTATGCTTAAAGATCATTAATCAATGGTTTTCGGTTATCCTGGATGATATTTTAAACATTGATTGATATGCCTTAGTAATGGTTTGAAGCATGTTAATTGGTAAACGATCTAAGATATAAGGACATGCTTACTCTAATGTTTGTAATTTTGTTTATCCATGATTTAAAGTTGAGGTTAGACCTAAGAAATATCTAAAAAGTTTTAAATCGCCTTGATTTCTGGTTGTATGTTTAGTTATAAGTGCTAAGACACCTTATGTTTGTTTGGATTTTTGTTCGATAACACTTATTAATCTGGTTTTCTCCTAGACCGGGCAAGGGGTGTTACATGAGCACTCCTCTTCCTTCCCCTCCCCTCTAGGTAGGATTAGGATTAGATTTAATATTTTTTTAAAAAACTGTAAGGTAAAATCTTGATTGATTATCTTTTATTGTTTACATTGTTATCTATCTGCATGAACAACAATGGTTTCTCAAGGGGTGCATCAAGGTACCGTGGATTAACAAGGTAAAACATACAAAATGAACAATAATATGTTGTATTTATCTCATCCTCAATACCTCCTTATATGTGTATGTATGTGTATTTTTTTATATAGGCATCATCAGTATGACAAATGGAAAGCAAGGATCATTGTTAAACCTAAGTTTTTGATTTTGATATAAAAGTATTTTAAAGCAAATAAATTCTATTTTAAATAAATTTTTAAGAAAATAGAAATTTCTCACAAGTGACAAGCATTCGAACTAAATTAACTAAATTGACTTGTTTTAAAGATAAAATTATGTATTAGTCAATCTATTTAAATCTCGAAATTTTTTATAAGTGTTTTGGTGCGCTACAATTTTTCAAATTTGTTTTCCAAAATGGTACGACCCTTTGCGTACTAGTATGGTCTTTTAAATTATGTTTTACGAATGTTTTGTCAGTACCAGTACAATAGACTCCATACTGATAAGCCCTAAAGCCTTTAAATTTTCTTAGCTCAGTGAGTACAAGTACAGTGAACCCTGTACCGATACTGTCTACTGCAAATTGTATTGTTTTACACTAAGTATCGGTACGGCCTCGAGCGTACCGATACACAAAGCTCCAAAAATATTCTATTGAGCAATTTTATTATTGCTACAACTTTTGAGTACCGGTACCCCTTAGTCCATACCGATATGCGTCATTGCGTACTGGTACACCCTGCTACTAACAACTATTTTTTCTTTAGGCAAGTAACGATACGGGCCTTCGCGTACTTATACCCACAGTTGCCAAACAACATTTATTGCAGGAAAGACACTCATCAACAACTATATTCAATTCCTCAACTACCAAAATGTTTAAAAATCAATGACAAGGTATAAAATCAAGTCTCCAAAGCTTTTTCAACAAGACAACTATCCAAAAACATTCAAGTAATATCCAAAGTCTACTTGATCTTAAATTCATATTTTTCTTGTAAAACACTTGAGTATTCTTATTGTATTCTTTTTCTATCAAGTGTTTGGGGTGTTAAAGAGAGCTTAAATATAGTAAAAATCTACCTAGTGAGATTTCTTGAGTTTGCTTATTTGTTTTTATCTTTGAGAAAGGGTCTCACAAGATTTTGGGGTATAAATCTTGGTGAGTGTTGTAAGATTACTCATTGTCCTCAAAGGAAAGACAAATTGAGTTAATTTGTAAAATCCCTTAGTGTAGTTGCTAAGGTAGTGGATGTAAACTTCATTGAGGGAGTTGAACCACTCTAAATCTCTCTTGTATTTTTTTATTATTGCACTTTCCTTCCAATTCTTTTTAAATTTTATAAAATAGAGTTAGGTAATATCGAGTGATCAACAAAGTAATTGCAACAATATTGTCCTTGTATTTTATATTTCAAGGAATATTGTACTTTGTTTTTTTATTTCATTATCTATGGTGGTTTCTACCAAATCAATGGAATAACCAATAGGGTTTGTTGAAGTGACATGTATTGTGGTATGAAGTTGACATGACTGCAGGCCGACTTCACCTTTTTTTGCTAAAGTCAACATGACAGCAGGACGAGTTCTACTTTTACTGTATGAAGTGAAATAGATCACAAAATAAAAGAGAAAGTACAATAGATCATGAAATATTTTTTCAACAACAATATCCAAAAAAATTAGCTTGGATCAACCTTTTTTATTTTTTTAATAAAATAAATCTATCATTTTATTTTTATTTTTTTAACAATACATGGTTTCATTGAACAACAAAAATACAAAGGGAAGAAAATGGGTTCAAACAATCCCAAAAAACAACAAACACAACCACAATAGAATAGAACATCAACGAAAATAAGAAAACAAAAAGGCCAAAACAACATAATGACAACATACATAATGGAAGAACAAACAAAAACAAAGAAACATCAGAGGATGAGACACATCAAGCCTCTAAGGCCAAACAGAAAGAATCGAAGCATGAAAACACAGAAAACAATATCTTCTTTCACTTCGTGTCTTTCTGAGGGTTACCAAAGGATGAAGCAAGTGTCATAATGCAACAAGAAATGCTATCAGAAAGTAATCACTTCAAATATCTAAATTCGTCAATGACTGATGGTTAAAAAAGAGGGAGACATGGCAATGTTCCTCAATTGGCAAGAAAGCACAAACCCTGCAAGCATGAAGAGAAGCAAACAAAATGGAGAGCAAAGAAACATGGGAAGAAGAATGAGGGGAAAACAGAGGCCAACTAGAGCCCCCCCACCTGGTCCTTCATGGCCCAAGCCACGCCCAGCATGTAGGGCCTCTTTTTTCTTTCTTGATAATGAGTCCGAGTCAGAAACTTGGTCGCTCAAGACCAACAATACAAATGAGCCAACCAAAATGGACTTCATAACAACTATAAAAGGAGGGAGAGAAAGAGAGTGAAAGGCGAAAAAATAAAAGAGAGACAAAAGATCAAAGGAGGAGGGGAAGGCCAGTCGCTAATGGCTTAGGGGTCAGCTAGCCTCCAAAAATGAAAGAGAAAAAATTCATAGGGCTTTTCTAGGGAGAAGTCAGAGCAAATATATCTTTTTATATGTTCACTTGACTGTTTCTTTCAATAAAAAATGGATGACAAAGAATTTTTTATGAATAATAAACTGTAATAAGGTACAAATGGAGTTTAGGTAGGGCTCTTTGATTTTCTTTTTCTTTTTTTGGTTTGTTTTTCTCTAATATTTTTCTTTTTTGGTAGTTTTTCTAGCATGTGTTTTCGTGATCTTTAACATTCCCTCTTTGAATCCTCCTCAATTCTAGTTTTATTTTGACTTCTTTTTTGTAGGTTGTATGCTTGGTTTAAATATTGTTGATGCCAAAATGATGAGGCATCGAACAAGGGAGGTGGAGACGATGGACCATGATGGTTGTGGTAGATTCAGACAGTTCACTCATGTACATTTGGGGCGTAGAGTTGCATACAAGATGGTGGTCAGAGTGGACAAGATAAGAGGAGGAAGAGAGGGGTACAACCCTCTTAGTTTAGCCTTGCTCAGACTTAGCTTCTCTCATCGAGGGCGTGAGTATTTCTAGCCCCTTTGCATTGTTGGTGATTGGATGTCGTCAGGCCCTATAACAACCTATAGATGGGTTAGCATAGATAGGCCCAATTTCCAAGTATCAGCTTTATTATTTGATCAGGTGGGCAGAGTGTTGTAACGTCTAATAGTCTGTTCTCAAGATAATCTAAGGAGTCCGTGCGGGACTGCCTATCTTCGGAGAAACTGTTGTTGAAGATTATTACTGGAGCTCACCAAAAATGGATGTGTCGAGTGGTATCTCCGAAATTATACGAAGGCAGAGAAATTAGGTGTAACAAATATGATAGGATTGGCATGACTATCGGTTTTGTAAGAGAAAACATGATAAGTTTGAGTTATGAATCGATTGGAACAAGAGAAAAGGATGAGCGACGAGGAGTATAGGTGAGGATGCAGTCTCGGCTTGGCTGACGACGGTGAGTGATAATTGCTAAGCGACTGAAGAGATTAGGTTTGGTTTTGGACTGGGACTGTTGGTTCAGGGCTAAGTGGGCTCATTTTGATTTGGGTTGACGAGTTTAGATTTTGATTTAGACCGAGTGACTTGGACCAAATTTGATATCAACAATAATAATCGAAGAGAATAAATAAATTGAACACAGATGCGATAGGTGATAATTTGGATGCCGTGTGAGTGTCGTAAGATCATGTTATAGCAATTAGTTGGATCAGTAATTCGTTGTCCCTGTCCCCGGACGAAACGACGACAGATTGAGACAGCTCAATTTAAGCCCCGCCCTCGGTTGGCTCATGGCCACCATTATTGTTTAATTTTGATGTGATGCAATCTTTTTGGTACACTTTCCTGGAAATTCATTTGCTATTACAGCCCCTAAGTTTGGTAAACCTTGAATTGAAAACCAACTGATCAAACGAAAACATGCATTTCTTTTCATTTTATATGCAAACAAACATGTTCGATTTTGTAATAAGTAAAATATATAAAAAATACGAAATATGTTAAGGATAGCGACAAATAAATGAGGTAAATCAAAAAGAAATGAGACCGAAAACAAATGTTTACGTAGAAAATCTTAAATATGAGAAACCACAATCAGAGGAGGAAAATTCACTATATAATGTTAAAATTATTGGAGATTTAAGGTTGCTAGGCCTTTTCGGCTTCTAAGACTTAATTTTATTACCCCAATCTCTATCATTTAATTACATGTAGCACTAGTTACTTGATCAGAAAAAAAAATCTTAAATTACAAAGAAAGAGTCTTCTTTAATATGATTTTTCTAAATTTTTTCATCATCATTTGGGCTGCACTATAAACTTTTTAAACCGAGGTAAATTAAAACTTAAATCACAAATTATAACAAATTTTTTAAACACGTAAAGTCGAAAGCTAGCAGGCAATTGCAATAGGCAATAGCTTCCGTCCAATGAAGGTCGAGTGGATTATAGAATGAAGAGCTTTTAATTCTAGCCCCTTCTTCACTAGGTACACGGTACATGATACAAAATTTATTACTTGGGACCAATTATTCCAATAATCTCAATTCTCAATTACTTGAGCTTTCAAGAAAATTCTCATTGCTTTGGGAATTTGAAACTGCTGTTTTTGTCACGAATTGAGTGTATATTGTGAATAAATAATAATAACAAAATAAATAATCACGGAGAGCTTTTTGTTTTCACCGTCTATATATGAAATAATTACTCATTATGAGAATATCGTACTTGTCTTTATTTTAAATTAGAGTAATTATATTATGCACTAGCGGTAGAAACTTTTTTTCACAAGCGCCCTAATTTTAGAGGATTAGAGATTTAGTTTAGGGTTCATAGTTTAGGAATTTAGGTTTATATGCTTAAAATTTAGGGACTATAGTTTGAATTTATAGTTTATAGATTAAAACCTAAATCCTTAATATATTACCCTAAAACTTAAACCCTAAATTATAACTATTAAAACCTTAAATTCTAACCATAATCCTTAAATTCTAAATCCCTAATTTAAACCCCTAAACTATCGATCTTAAACTAAATTTTTAAAGTCTAAAATTACTGCGAAACTAAAAGATTTTCTCGGGATATTTTCCAATTAATTATTACTACTTGTTTCCCAACATGACGCATACAAGTTTCAAGTTGACCCAAACCATGACAAATTGTTGCACCATAAGTGTCAGAAGCAGCAAAATCATGCCTATGTGGACCCCTAGAAACTTAGCTAACAACTCAGAATTTGACACATTGGCTCTATGTCAGATGTTTGGCTTACTTTGTTCTCAATTTAAAACTTTTAATCGTCCGCTCTCTCTATTTGTTTAACTCAAAACATTGGATTCTCTTAGGTTCCTTTTTTATATGTGCGGTTCAATGATTTATGGAACCATATATAATTTAGTAAAATATAATTTTTAATTTATAATACAAAAGAGATAGAGTTTTTTTAAATAATGTTCTTTTAATACAGAATAATATTAGATTATTCGCTTTAGAAATATAAAAATAATTTATAAATATATAAAAATTTAATATTTTTACTTACCCACCTTTTTTAAGAAAATTTATACAGTTGTACTTATTGCACATTTTCAGAACCACCTTATCATATATATTTTTGCATGAGCAGCCTTTTTTTATGGTTTAAATGCTGTGTGGTTTTGTTCTTTTTCTATTCATGCATAAATGCTAGGTAGCTCTTCCTTTTATCGTTATACGTCAACAAAGGATATCGGTTTTGCTTCGTCATTAAAAAGAAAATCCGTAAGTTTGCAATTAAAATGCGTACCACGTTCCCTATTGGCCATTGGTCCTATTACACTTTATTATCATGGTCGTACGCACTACGACAAATTTATTAATTTGTGACAAATTTATAAATTATTTGGTGATAAAATTATACTCACAGGATATCAATTATAAGTATTGTCGTTAATATACATGACGAATGTTTAACCTTTAACGACACATCTAGATAATAAATATTATTATATCAAATTTTATGTCAAAAAATTCAAATAATATCGTAAATGCAAGGTTGAATTACACTATTTTCAACGTCAGAACAAGACAATTCATAGTAGTGACGATTGCCAAATTAATGGCTAGCTAGTAGCCTCACGAGTAACGAAGAATTTTTCTTAAAATATACGTATGCACAAAGACAAATATAAATTTTTATGTTATGGGCGTGAACTTCAAGAAATATATATAAAAGAAAGTTTGAAATTATAAAATTCGAGGAGCATGCGGTATTAAATTATTAGTAAAATAATACTTGAGCTATATGAGAATTTAAAATTTTAAAAAATATAACTACACCCCAACATCCCTTTGATTTATCATTTGATTATTGTCATGGGGTCGGGACCATTACTCTCTTCCCAAAAGACATATTTGATAAGATATGCAGTTCCACCATTTATATATATCTCAATACCTTCATTTTTTTTCGATGTGAGATACAAGGTCATTACTCTCTTTTCAAAAATCACGTCTGATGTAATATGCAACGCCACCGTTTATATATCTCAAAACTCTTTTTTTTTTATGTAAGATTAATATTCCCGCTTCTTTTTAATCGTAACAATATGCTGAAATGTTTTGCTGGGGACTTAATATTCGAGCTTATTATCAGAAATCGAAATAATGAAAGTATGCAAAGTTAATTAAAGCGACTTCTGCTCCATCTAAGGTGGCCAGCCTTGATATATCAACCCCAAAGATCTGAAAGATGAGAATGTTTTTTCTCATGCATGGCATCCGAATCAAAATCAATCCTAAAAGATTTTGGAGATTTGATTTTGTACAGTAAAAAACCTATCGCATAATTTATAGTCCTATCAATTAGAAAAGAAGGTAAATTACATCGTTTATTATTCAACTTTTTCTCACTCATATCTTAGTATTAAAGTTTAAATTATTTTTTAATTTAATTACTCAACTTTCAAATTACTCTTAGTTTGGTCACTCTAAGATGACATGATTTAATTTAGTAATATTCTCCTATATTATGACATATTTAAAATAAAAAATGAAATAAAATCTGTAAACTTTAATCTCAATCCCTAATCTATAAACCTTAATCCTCATTCTACAAACCCCAAACCTCAATTTACAAAATCCCAATACCAATGGCAGGGATTTTAGCTCCGGTGTTCAAAACGATGAAATTCCCTGGAATTCCATATTTTCATTTTCCTTTTCCTATGTTTTCCCACCCACCAAACGAGAAAAGGGGGCAAGATTTTCAACTCCCAAAATTTTAACTATGTATACCAAAATCACCAAAAATACTCCAATGAACAAAAAGCGAAACCCCCAAATTCTTAGGATTGCAATAAGAACAAAGAAACAATCTTTTATACGAAAAAAAAACAAAACTTTACTATGGAAGAGAACTCGACTTCTGCTTATCCAATAATCCGAAAGAAACCAGCAATGGATCATTCATCAAAAAGACCATTGAACCGTATATATTGTAGATTGGGGTTTGGAGTATGTAGATTGAGGATTAGATTTTATAGATTAAGAATTGGGGTTAGGGTTTAAAGATTTTTTAGTTTAAATATGTCATGTTATTAAAATATCAAATAAAATATACAATATCATAGAAAAATATTAATAAAATAAATCATGGCTTCCTGCAGTGACCTAAATAAGAGCAATTCGAAAGTTGAATAATTAAATTATTTTTTTTTTAAATTTCAATGATCAAAATAAGAGTAGGAAAAAGTTGAGTGATGAACAATGTAATTTACCCTTAAAAATTCAAATTACATATTCATATCATATATATATACACACACACGTAGATTAACATTTCTAAATCATTGTCTTTCTGCTCGTCTCTCGAAAAGAACCTATCAAAGTAAAATGTTAGGGTTGGGGCAATCTCAATTCTCTCTACTTGGATAACAATGATTACATATCTCAATTTGTTAGATCGTTGAATACAGTAGCCGAGCAGGATATTTGGTATTTGGTAACCCCATTCAAGGTGATAAAGAAAACTTTCAAGTTGAAATCTTAAAAGGTAGTGTGCATTAAAATATGGAGTATTCAATTTTGTATCAATTCGGTTGAAAAGGAAAATGACCAGGGACTGTTATAACGAAAACGTATAAACAATTAACTTTCTAGTTACCCTATAGTTTGCCATTTCCATCACGTGTTTCTCCGAGGTGAAAACATGTCCAAATAATTAATACAAATTATCTACATCTGGCTGACAAATTATGATACGTACGCCAAATTGTCACTATATGCGCCGATGTCATTGATTTAATTTTTTTTCCTTTTTTTAATTAAATAGATATATATTATATTCTTATATCGAGATTTGAACTCATACAAGAAAAGGTAAAATGAACCTCCGTAATCACTAGGCCAATCAGGAAAACTCTTCTTCTTTCTTTTTAAATAGTAGAACGGTGACATTTTTTCTTTTACTCGACCAATGTATCAATGATTAGGTACTTGGTGGTTCTATTAATTTCTGACATGCTTTGCCATATATTTCGTCTCTTCTGGAATCCCTGGCCAATGGCAAACCCAACTGTCGTTTAATTATTTATAATTATACGATG
Organism: Hibiscus mutabilis; assembly: GCA_019671005.1. Lineage (NCBI taxonomy): Eukaryota > Viridiplantae > Streptophyta > Magnoliopsida > Malvales > Malvaceae > Hibiscus > Hibiscus mutabilis. The sequence goes on from CM033715.1 coordinate 54,779,402, forward strand.
GGAAATTGAATATGAGGATACAATGCGAGTGAGATCATTTGCCCCTGACATATATATAGTCTTTCCTTTTGGGGTATGGCTGCCCTATACTTTGCTACAATGACACCCCTTTTGTCTCTGCAAAGTATACATTTTTTATACTTAATCTTGATTTTAACGTTCAATTTAATATTTGAATTTAGATTGTATTATACAAGTTACCCTAATACGTAATTAGGGGTAAAGTTTAAATTTGATTTTATGTTAAAAAATTTTGTATTTGAAGTTAACCTTTTAATTTAAATTGGTATTTATAGTTTTTTAATTAATTTAATGTAGTATCGATTTGAACCAAAAAATCAAACTCATTTGAAACTTAACCCTTGAATCGGAATTATATTTTAAGTAACTTATATAACGTAAACCAATTCATGTACTAGAAAACAGTTGCTTCCACTTTTGTTCATCAACAAACATGATTTTATTCAGATATCTCGTAGCAAAATTTAACCTTATTTATTGAGAAGGCCATTTAAAATTATTTAATTTTAAAAGGAGCCAACAATATAAATTATATATTTTAAAAGACTAAAATAAAATATTACCACTACTCTAATTTAAATACTTTTTTAATTTTTAACCTTTTTAGGGGATCACGGCGATTCTCCGTTGAGTGCCGCCCTTGTAGATATCATTCATCGTATAGACACACAGGTTAGCTTTATCTTTTAGGTTCAGACAAATTACTTTATTGCTAATCACTTTAGTCTTTAAAGTCAATTGGAAGTTCCATTGCAATAAGGTATTTGTATTCTTTTATATGAGGTATTTGCTGCATGAATACTTTTACTCGTACTACCTTTCTGAACTTTACTGCAGTAAAGTTGGGTTTTTTTTTGAACCAGACAAAACAAACTTCATTAAAGGATCATAACAATTACAAAGAGAGTGAGGAGGGAAAACAACCCAGTTGGACGGGCATGAACCTAACAATGTTTCTCTTGCCACCCAATCCGCAACCGCGTTCCCCTCTCTTCGAACAAAAGAAAAGGAACAGGAGGAGAAGAAATGAACAGCATCTAAGATGCTTTTTTCAACAGCAGCTGAAATCCAGTGAAAGTGACTACGCTGAGATAGTCTTTCAATGAGTCCAAGATTATCGGATTCGCAAATAATGTTAAGGAAGCCATTTCGACGAGCACACTCCACTCCGAGTCTTAAAGCTTCCGCTTCAGCCCCACAAACAGATGAGGCATTGATCAAACTTGACTGACCTGCAACAATTCGACCATCCTCATTCCGTATGACAGCTGCAATACCTGACAGACCTGAAATTTTATCAAAGAAGGCATCCGAGTTAATCTTCACAACACCATGAGCTGGAGGCACCCAAGTACACGGCATTTCCACTCTAGTAGTAGTGGAGGGAAAGGAGGAATAAGTGCAATTTTTGAACTCGGCAAAAGCGTTTTCCGCCAAGGACCAATTCTCAATGGGGCTTTCAACAATTCCGTTAAAGATCCATCTATTTCTTGCTTTCCAAATCTGCCAGCAAATAAAAGAAAGAAGTTGTAATTGTCACATCCCTAAAATCGGCCTAGTCAGAATTTGGTTCTGGTGACCAAAAATTTTGTATTGGATATGCTCGGAAATGTAATCTCTCAATCCTTGTACCCAATTTTGTAGCTATGGAAGTTAGTTGAACTTGATGTAAGTTGTGGGGACCTTTTTGTAAGAAATTCAAAGTTAAAAATGTTGATTTTGAGTTAGGCGTATCGATACAGTTAGACCGGTATCGATACAGTTTGAACTAGACGTTTCGATATAGTAATACCTGTATCGGTACGGCCTAACTGCCATAACGAACTTACATGTTTTAGCCTTGGCGTATCGATACGGCTATATAGTGTATCGATACGGCCCTCTGCCCAAAATTGTTTTAAGGCCCAAATTGAAGGAAATGAAAAATAAGGTGCTGAGTCACCTCCTTGCTTGCCTCCCTCACATGGGATCACTTAGATTAAGTGATGAGTAGCCATCAATTGCCTAGAATTTGGAAAAGGGAATGAAAAGATGGGAAACAATTGTTTAACCTTTTCCTTGCTAATAGGAAAGCTTCATATTGGCTCATGTGTAGGTGGGGAGAGATTAAAGGTTGAAAAAAGGGTTTTAAAATTTAGAAACTAAGCTCTCTTCATCACTTTGTACTCCCGGAAGCAAAATCCATCCATTAACTTCAAAATAAGCAAACACCTCCATTGTTATCCTCAAGCTAAGCAAGCACCTCGGCTCAATCCTCAACCTTTGTTCGATTTAAACACATCGTTTGAAAGCTCATAATTTGGTGAGTAAAACCCTCTTATCGATTTGATGATTCCTTTGATCTTTGAGAAGTAATTTCAAGAATTAAACTTTGAGCTTCTAAGTCAAGCCCATGTGTTAGTAGGTTAATTTCCTTGTTTCGATGTTGTCTACAAACTTTGATGAGCTTGAAAGACGTTTATAAGGTATTAGGTTTGATTCTAATGCATTATTTAAATTTGAACTAGCTCAAGAGTTGGAGGAAGTCACTCTGTCATCCCCAACCAAAGCTAGGAGCAAAGGATTCGTAATTCAGCCACCTTGAAAGCTTCAGAATCAAGGTGAGTGTAGTTGAGTCAAGGGATAGGCTAGGTGCCATCCTGTTGCATTTGCTTTGTGATTATGTTTGGATTTGATTAAAGGCTCAAGTAAAGCAAGCTTTGTGGATGCTAATGGTGAGCATGGTAAGTCTTCGATATGGTTGATATGTGTCGCGACCATTTTTAAAATCGGAGTGTGGAAAAATAGCCTGACGATTGATTCTTTGGAAAATTGATTTTTTATTCATTTTAATTCACTTAATCTCGAAAATTAAGGTTTTTTCATATTAAAACCTTTGTTTAATTTTGAAAACTAATTTGGAGTCGTCACCAGTCACTTTGGTAGACCAGACACCATAAAAACAACCAGAGATTCAATTTAAGACGATTTGGGCTTAGGAGTCGGCTACGTGCGGAGAAGGATTAACACCTCCACAAACGCCCGTAATCGGTACCTTATTAATTTCACGTGACATTTTAGAAGAATAATTTGAATTTAATTTAATCGATCATCATTAGTTAGATTTAAATTCCAAATGGAGGTATCCTTTTATAAGGAAACACATTTTATTCGAATACAAGATTAAGGACGCCCAAATACTTTAGACACTCATATTCGTATTCAAAATATATTTCCAATATAAAAGATTTCTCAATGCATGATAATTTATGGTCTTGTTAATTTTAAGATTAAACATAAAAGCTCTAATTAATTTTATAATTGAAAGTCAAAATATTATTGATTTAAAAATTTCTATGAGATAACACCCCAAAAAATTAGGGTACTATTCATGTTGAAATTGATAAATCATATAATATTTCTATTTTGATTTATTTTTTCTAATTATTTAAAGTTCTAGGCCTAATTGGGCTTTAATTAATTATCTAGGTCATTTATCAAATTATAGGTGATAATATGCATTAAATGTTCCACTTAAGGGTATTTTTGGTATAACATCTCAATACATTTGAGATGCTATCCAAGCTAATACACCAAATATTTCCATCTAATCATATTAATTTGCTACAATTACCTCCCTAATTACTTATTTAATTCTAGTTAAAGAACACTAAGCTAGGGTTCTACTTACCCTAATTAATCTAGATGGTTTATTTCTCTAACATGCACATCCTATATGATATAATTAAAACACACAAGCAAAATAATTTAAACAATTAAATTAAATCAAAGTTGAAAAAGGATCAAATTGAACTGTTATTGAGATTTAAGATCCAATTTACAATCCTTAGGTGACCAAAACAAAAGAAATAGGAAACTAAAGAGCCCAACTCGAATTTTATCAAAACCCTGACCCAAACCCATATATAATCGACCCAAAAACCAGATGACCAGCCCAAATCCAGAGACCGGGTCAGAGTGAGGACCCGCATCCTGACCCGTGCAAAAACACGTGAATCCTCACTCAACCTGGCTCCCAAAACGGCGCCGTTCTAACTCGCGCATAAAAGGGGAAACGTCGGGCCAACTCGACCATTTCAACTGATTCCTCTCTCTCTACTCTCCCTGTTCTTCAAACACTCTCAATTATAACACATTATCCCTAGAAAATAACCCCCAAAATCGATCAAAACCTCAGATTTTGACCGTATCCTTTGCCAGTTCTTCATTTTCCCCCATTTGATCCACAAAAACCCTAAAACACTCATTTTCTTGTTTATAAAGATCAAACCTCTCCTTTCTTTAAAAGTTCATCACCAGTTCTTCCACTTTTTCACACTTTGATCTTCAACCATTGTCCCCGATATACTCTGTCCTGTTTGTCGGCCGCCAAAGGCGACGCCGGTCACCGGTCATCGTCTTCATTCATCTTCTTCCATACTCTGATCACCCCTAACCTTTTTCCGGCCACCGTCTAGTTTAACTCCGATCATCCCTAACCTTTCTCCGGCCATTGTGCTCTATCGCCGGAGTAATATCTAGCCACCGCAAAAACCTTAAAAATTCCCAAAATTCTTCTTTTTTCACCATAAACCCTAATCTAGTGCCCGATTCAACAAAATCGCCCTTCTTCCCTGTCCTAAGATACCTACCCGAAATCGAAAAAAACCTTTTCTATCATTTTCTACTCCGCCGTGAAATCCTAAGTTCCTCCGCATCCAACCTCAACTCCGGCGACGCTCAAAGGGCTTAACACTCAAGATAAGCATCATAAACTCCCTTAACACTTTAAATTTACTTTTCTGTTTTGAATCTAAGTTTAGATCTAGATTTTAGGTTTTATATTACTGTCTTTAGCTTTCTAGGGTTTTAGACACTATTTTTATGCATTTGTGGTTGAATTTGGAGCTTATTACTTGTTTTATTGCAGGAAAAATGAAATAGAGGTAGAAATATACATCTTGATACGTGCTTTCAGCTCCGGTGAGCTTTAGGTGATCTTCTTTGGTTTCCAACGACAATAGCTCAAATTATAGGTAATCTCTTCGTTTTCTTTCTCTCTCCTCTATAATTATTCCCTAATTATTGCGCCATTATTATCTAATCATTTTTTTCTCTCTACTATTTATAGTAGGTCAAAAGGGTGACGTCAGCTGGGCCTTCAATCCGAGTGAATGGCTCGCTGGCCAATCTCAGCTCGACACGTGGCATTACTGGGCGAGAAAAATAAGCACAAGTGGGCCCTTTTTGTTTACTTAACCGGTATAATATATAAATGAGTGAAGAAATAAATATATGTATTGGGCTTGAGATTTGTAAATGGGCCTTTCCAGACTGTAAAGAAAAATTAATATGTAAATGGACTCTTATGTATTTAATTTGGACTATTTGGGTGATATTTATTTATCAAATGGACTATTATTTATTTTATCATTTGTATTTATTATTTAGTCTTATTTATAGAGAATTATATCAATATATAAAAATATCCGGACAAAATTAGGGTATTACAGTTGCCTCTCTTTGCTCATTGATGTGGAACAAGAATAGGGCAAAGGCTGAAAAAGCACGAATTTTGTCTGAACTTGTCAACTATTGCTCTGAGTTGCAAGGTCTTATTCGAACTTTCTCCTTTTTCTTCTCTAGAAGTTCGAATAGGTTTTTTATTTGGAACCTCCAAATCTTCTCCGGTGAACTCTTCTTATTAGGAATTCTACCTTCGCTGGACGAACTCTTCTCATTAGGAACTCTGCCTTCATTGGGGTGAATTATTCTTATTAGGAACTCTTTCTTTGCTGGGCGAATTATTCTCATTTGGAACTTTGTCTTCGCTGGGCGAATTCTTCTCATTAGGAACTCTTTCTTTGTTGGACGAATTCTTCTCATTAGGAACTCTTTTTCGCTAGGCGAATTTTTCTCATTAGAAACTATTTCTTTGCTAGATGAACTATTCACATTAGGAGTTCTTTCTTCATTCCGTGTCAAAACAAACTAAAATGCATGTATGAGGATTAATATGATCCTAATTCTCTATATGATGCATGAATTATATTTTAATAGGATTAATCAATCAGCCTCTGCTCCCTGGGGAATTATCTTGGTGCTTTTTTTCCTTTTAATATCTCATCTCACATTTGGGATTAGCCTTCAGAATCTCCCTTCTGTGTTTCTGGCCCTTTGCTTTAAAGCGCCCTTTCAAGTTTTTCTTTTTCTGCTTTTTTTTGCTTTCTTTTTTTTCTTTTTCCACAAGGCGCCTTTCAGGTTTTCACCTCGTTTTTCTTTTCTTTTTTCTTTCTTTTTTCTTTTCTCTAAGGACTGCATCAACTGTAAATATGCTAAAGATGCTTTTAATACTACAAAATTATCTTCAAACTTCATAAACCGTTCCAACTGAGATGCTGCCAAGTAGTCACAATCAGCAGACAAGTTCCAATCATAACAGTGTGTTGGTCTTGCGGTTCCAATCATCTTAATTATGATCACAGAGATAAAAATCATTGTTCTTTGGGTGTCAATCCTGGTCATTCTAGGAATCTCAGTCGAAATCATCTCAATGCCTCTCTGCAACAATCTTTATGAACTCTGAACTCTTATTAGCGTGGGATTCAACACAATCTTTGCTTTATACACCCTTCTTCAATATTCTGAGTGTTAAAGTTCACTTGCACCTTTCAAAACATAGTAATAACAGGAAATTATCTGTTTTTTCATTATATCAGCCATTTAATGATGCTTTAGAACAAAAGAAAGCTTGGAAGAGAATTCATGATTTTATTGAAGCTTATTAGTAAAAACATAGTAGATTTTAAGAACAAGTCATGGAAAACTGAAACTACAAAAATCAAGAAACAAGGTCAGATTTTCGGGCATTCAAAGCATGAAGGATACATACACCCCATCAATCAAAATAGTCTTGAGCTTAACCCTTGTCCAACAGACTTTGAATGTTGTTTGGATGATTACATGTGTGAAATCCCTTCCGAAATACTAAGTGGTGCCCGAGAGGTTTTAACTGGTGGATGCCTATCCTCAAGCCATCTAAGCCGCCCTTTACGGGTTTTCAACCCAGATCCTCCTTTGGTTTCAAGACGCCCATTGCGGATTTTCATCTTGAACCCCCTTTTCTTTTCTTTTCTTTTATTTTCTTCTTCTTTTTTTCTTTTTTCAATACCTATAACTCACTTTTGGGTTTTCACCATAGATATTTTCATTTTGCGAAGAGCCCTTTTCGGGTTTTCACTCTATTTTTTTTCTTTTTCTATTCTTCAAACATAGTATTTTTTGACCGAATTAGAGTTTACTGGTTTATGTAATTCTTTTCCATCCATTTCAGTCAGAATTAATGCTCCTCTAGAGAAGGCCTTTTTAACAACATAAGGTCTCTCCCAGTTAGGCATCCATTTCCACGATCATCATAGTGTATCTGTAAGATCTTTTTCAACACAAGATCTCCCTATCGGAACTCTCTGGGCTAGACTTTCTTATCATAGGCCCGCATTATTCTTTTCTGATACATTTGACTATGGCAAATAGCCTTCAACCTTTTTTCCTTGATAAGATTCAACTGATCAAATCGGGCTTGTATCCACTCCGCGGCATCTAACTTTGTCTTGGACAAAACTCGAAGGGATGGAATTTCAACTTCAATAGGAAGTACTACTTCTGCCCTCACAGACTAAAGAATAAGGTGTTGCCCCAGTCGAAGTTCGTATTGACGTTCTGTACGCAAACAAAGCAAAGAGTAATTTCTCATGCCAATTTTCATAAGTTTCTATCATCTTTGATATGATTTTCTTGATGTTTTTATTTGCTGCCTCCACTGCTCCGTTCATCTTAGGATGATAGGTCACAGAATTATGGTGTATAATTTTTAACTGTTCACACACCTCTGCTATTATCTTGTTGTTGAAATTGGTGGCATTATCATTAACAATTCTTTCTGGTAATCCATACCGACATATTAATTCCGTCTTTAAGAACTTACAGACAGTTGTTCTTGTGATATTGGCATAAAAAGATGCTTCTACCCATTTGGTGAAGTAATCAATGACCACAAGAATGAAACGATGCCCATTAGAAGCCTTGGGGTGAATTTGCCTAATAACATCCATGCCCCAGACAACAAAAGGCCAAGGTGAATTCATTGTATGAAGCGGTACTGGCGGAGAATTAATCCTTTCAACATATATTTGGCACTTATGACACTTCTTAGCATATTCAATGCAATCTCCTTCCATGGTTGACCAATAGTAGCCATATCTCATAATCTTCCAGGCTATAGCAAACCCATTTGAGTGTGTACCACATATCCATTCATGTACTTCTGCCATAATACTTCTAGCTTCATTGGCATTAACACATCTTAACAATATATGATCTTTGCTCCTTTTATATAGAATTTCTCCATCAAGCACATATCCTGAGGCCATTCTCCTGATAGTTCTTTTATCATTATCATTCGCCTCCTTAGGATAAATTTGGTGTTTGACGAATTGCAAAATATCAAAATACTAGGGATTTCCATCCGTCTCTTCTTCTATACTACAACATTGAGCATAGGTACTATAACTCTGCATTTGGATTGTCATCATATCCTCATGTTTGTTGGCTAAGAATACTAAAGCCAGTATAGCTAGAGCATCTGCCATTTGATTATTTTCCCTGGGACATATGTGAAAGTAATTTCTTTGAACTCTTTTATCATTTTGAGGATCAATTTTCGATATTCAATCAATTTGGCATCCTTTGTTTCCCATTTTCCATGAAGCTGGTAGATGACCAGTGCGGAATCTCCATATACTTTAAGACTTTCTATCTTTCTTTCAATAGCAGCTCGCAGCCCCATAACACAAGCCTCATATTCTGCCATGTTGTTAGTGCAAATGAACTCTAGTTTATTTGTAAAGGGATAGTGCACATTGTTCGGAGAGATCAACACTGCCTCAATTCCTCTTCCTAGGGCACTAACAGCCCTATACAAATACAATCTCCAAGTTTCATTCTCTGGGATTCCATTTTCCTCCGTGGAGATGTTCATCACATCTTCATCTCGGAGATCAAAGTTCAAAGGTTCATAATCCTCTAAAGCACGACTTGCCAAGAAATCTGCTATAGCACTTCCTTTTATTGCTTTTTGGCTTACATACACGATGTCAAATTCTGACAATAGCATTTGCCAACGAGCCAATCTTCCAGTCAATGCCGGTACTTCCATCATGAACTTTAATGGATCAAGGCAAGAAATTAACCAAGTTGTGTGATATAGCATGTATTGTCTAAGCCTGCGAGTTACCCAAACAAAGGCACAACATAACTTTTGAATTGGTGGGTATCGTACTTCACACTTTGTAAACTTTTTGCTCAAATAATAGATGGCTCTTTCTTTCTTCCCTGTGTCATCGTGTTGCCCCAACACACATCCCATCGAGTTTTCAAAAATCGTCAAGTAAAGGATAAGTGGTCTGTCTGGAACCGGTGCCACTAATATCGGAGCATTCGTCAAGTACTTCTTGATCTTGTCAAACATTTTTTGGAATTCTTCATTCCATTCACCCGGGTTACTCTTTTTAAGCAATCTGAAGATTGGATCACATTTATCGGTCAACTGATAGATGAACCGAGAAACATAATTCAACCACCCGAGGAATCCTCGAACCTCTTTTTGTGAACTAGGTATTGGTAAATTCTTGATCGCCTTCACCTTATTTGGATCTATTTCAATTCCTTTGCTGTTGACAACATATCCTAGGTGTTTTCCTGATGTTACTCCAAAAGTACATTTATTGGGATTGAGTTTCAGCTGGTACTTCCTCAACCTCAAAAATAACTTTCTTAGATTCTGGATATGCTCTTCCTCAGTCTGAGATTTAGCAATCTATCGTCCACGTACACCTCAATCTCTTTATGCATCATGTCATGGAACAAGGTTACCATTGCTCGCTGATAGGTTGCTCCGACATTCTTTAATCCAAAAGGCATCGCTTTATAACAATATGTTCCCTACAAGGTTATAAATGTCATTTTAACCATGTCTTTCGGGTTCATTTTTATCTGATTATACCCTGAAAATCCATCCATGAAGGAGAACCATGAATGCCCTGATGTATTATCCACCAAGATGTCTATATGAGGCAAAGGAAAATTGTCCTTTAAACTAGCCCTATTCAAATCCCTGTAATCTACGCACATGTGCATTTTCCCATCTTTCTTTGGTACAGGGACTATATTAGCCACCCACTCAGGATATTGTGACACTTCGAGGAAACCAGCATCAATATGCTTTTGTACTTCTTCTTTTATCTTAAATACCATCTCCTGCCTTAATCTCCTAAGCTTTTGTTGAACTGGTTTACATTCTAGCCTTATGGGAAGCTTGTGTACCACTATATCGGTGTTCAATCTTGGCATATCTTGGTATGACCAGGCAAAGACATCTTTAAACTTTTGCAACAAATCAACCAGCCATTGTCTAGCTTTTGGCGAGCAAGCAGCCCATATTTTCACTTCTCTCCTGGTTTCATATGTTCCTAAGTTGAGAATCTCTAATTCCTCTTTGTGAGGTAAGATCTACTTGTATTCTTTTTTCCACCAACCTTAGTAATTCTTCAGGGATTTCACATTCTGTTTCATCCTCAACCTCATTGACTTCCATTAGACACACTGGTCGCTCAGAACCTATGCCGAGATTAGGTTCAGGATCATTCATGCAATCGATAGCCAAAAACCTGCAAAGAAAATGATAGTATATATATTTGGAAAGGATGGGAAAAGAAAACAAGAAACATGTTTGCCATTTGTGAATCAGCATTGAAAGCATCTTTATTTAAATGGACTAATATAACGGCCCTTTACAGATAATGCTCTATACCAGCGGGTAAAGGCATAAATTTGGTTCTTGGTATTTACTTTGTTTTATTGGATACAAAAGTAAGCTCCTCAGCTACCCAATTGTCAAGTTTCTCGCATGGGATACAAGGGAGAATTTCCTTCAGAAACTTCCCGAGTTGGGCATTCTCAAAATTTCCTCCGAGATGTAATACTCCAAAATTTACTAAGTTGATTAAGTGTCATTTAGTACTAAGATAATAGCGTAAAAGCTAACTTAGTGACTAAAATGACAAAAATGCGAAAGTTGGGATTTCTTTAATTATGGGTTTTTGAAAGGAAATTTCTAAGGTTTAAAGGTCTCATGTGATAGATAGAGAATTAAATAAGTTATTCTTAAAGTTCGGTTGAATTCCAAGGAAAATTGGAATGGGAATTGAAGTTTAAAAAGGTAGTGACCAAAGTGTAAATTTTGAAAATTTTATGCCTAAAGTATACGCTTTGGAAAAGTTTGGGGACTAGAGTTGTAATTTTACAAAAGTCAAGGGTTTTTATTTCATAAATAAACAGATCACCTAAGGGTGTGAATCGAATGCAGAATTATTAATTTGATCTGATACTTCGATTATTGGGAAAATCGCAGATAAAGTTTAAGTGGAATTCGGATACCCGGACCGAACTGGAAAATTTTGAAATTTTTCCATATGATAGAGCAAGGTTATAAAAGTCATTTCCAAGTGGTGTAAATATTTTTAGTTCGATTCAAGATGAATCCTACAGTTTATTTCTGAGTAAAGGATTATTTATCGGTATATTGGATCGAATTAAAATTTTGGAGACCGGTCCAAAAGCTATTGAAAAGTCATAAAATGTTATTTTAATAATATTTTATTATAGTTGGTTGGATTCCAACTAGATTTAGTTGAATTTTTACAAGAATGGGAAACTAGTAAATAAAAACTAGTTGGAGGGCAAATTGGTCATTTGGCCCTAATGGCAATTTTGAAATATTTAAAACTTTATAAGGGAAATTTTTGAAAGAGAAAATGGAAGATTAAATCTTGGCCCTTGATTGATGATAAAATCAATCTCAACCATTGGATAAAAGGGCAAAATTGTAATTTCACTATTAAATAAATTTAATATTCATTTAATAGATTTATGTGTAAAATAATGGTGAAAAGATGAAGATTTTGTTCATCTTTTCTAGACAAAAACGTGAGGGCTAGGGAAATAAAGAGAAAAAAATATTTCCAAGCTCGATTCAAGCCCCGAAACTCGATTTTCAGGTAATCTCTTCAACTACAAAGTTGTTCTACTCTTCAAGCTCTATCTTTTGATATCGATAATTCATGGAATCCATGCTTGATTGATGAGAATTTACATGAGAAAGAAATTAGGGTTTATGGATCAAATTGGGGCTTTTGAGATTTTATGATTCCATGATTGAATTCAAGTTGAAATCAAGCTAGTATGATGTTAAAATCATGATATTGAGTTGGGATTTAAGTTTTACTTGTTTTGATTATTATGAAGATGATTAGGGTTTATGGATTCAAGTTTAATTTAGGGTTTGTGATGTTGAAATAATGATCTAGTAACCTTGAATTATTGTTTGGAAGCAAAACCCTAAGTTAAATTGTGTAGGGACCATTTCGGCAACTTGAAAAGTTGAAGGACCAAATCTGAATTTTTAGAATTTGGAGTGTATTTGTGTTATTAATGATGTTATAGATAAGAAAATGAAGTTAGAATGCCAAATTGATGTTGAATTGAATTAGTGACCATTTTGACAATTTGTCAAAGTTAAGTGACCAAATCGAAATTGAAGTTTTTTATGGGGGTTAAATCTGAATTTTAGTTGTAATGATGGAATTAAGGTAGTAATATTGAATTGAGGACTAAATTTCAAAGTTAAGAAGCATGAATCCTTATCTTTGCATTTTAGTACCTATTTCGGTAAATAAGGAAAATTAGGGAGAATTATTGTGAATAATTATTTGGTGAAGAATGCGATGAGTTGATGGTTTAAAGCTAGTGATTGGATGAAATTGAAAAGTAGAGAAGTAAGGAGAAGTTAGTATAAAAGTTGAAGTTGTTTATGGAAGTTGTGTAGAAAAACTAATTTATGGCAGTAACTTTTAAAATTCACCATAAAATCTACAAAAATGTTTAGAAGGTGAATTTTATACCGATGTAAAGATTTGTTTGTCTAGTTTCGTTTCCAACAAACGGAAACTAATTTCGAGTTCCGAGTAAAAAGATATGAATTTTTAAGCGGTGAAAGGTCAGAAAACAGTATAGCAGGCTGTTCCGAAATTCAATACTAAAAATTGACTTTGAAAATTCACCATAAATTGTACAAGTTTAATTTGGGATATTAATTTATATGGTTGAAAATATTATTGAATCTAGTTTCTTTCAGAACCAACAGAATCGAATTCCAAGTTGTAGATTATTTTATAGAAATATTTCTTTAGAGGTACTGCAAACTGGTAGAAAATGAGAATTGATACACTTTGTATCTAAGGTTGATTAGTAAGCTTGAAAAGGGTTAATGGAAGTTCAAATTGGTCACTAAGGACCATAATGAGTTTTTGAACAATACAAGGAAGAAAAGAAAATGTTTGGAGATTTTGTATTCGAATGATTATATTGGAAAATTGTAACATATTGTTAGATTGGGATCTAACGAATATTTTACTTATTTGAATTATGAAGTTAAGTTCTAATCAAGGGAGGTTCAAGGTACAATGAAGGAAAGGATCGAAGAGGACTTAGTGAGGCATACTAATACATGGCCTATGTGAGTGCAATGCATACATAACATTATACATAGATGTTTTATACATCACCGGTAAGACTTGCGATGAGTCTACCTGGTTCATATATTGTCATGATAATTATGTCATTGATCATACATTTGACATACTTTAAATATGTCAAAGGTTGAAAATAAATGCATTGATCACTAGTTATTGATGATGATTTACTATTAATGTTATTCGGTTATGAACTGCTACATTTTAATATAAATTGATATACATTGCCATGGATGAAATATTTGATGATATAAAGCCCAAGTATGATATTGAGGTTCAAAGGTATAGTTGGCTAGCCATAGAGTCATAAACAGCTGTATAAAGATTCTAAGCACTTCAAGTAAAGTGCAAATTTTATAAATACTCATTGAGGAGTATACTCATGCATGGTTTGAGTATACGGACTTATTACGGGTGCTAAGCACTTCGGAGTAATTTCATAAAAACTCAATGAGGGATATATTGTATACTCCAGTAAGTATACAGAGGCACTTCGGTGCTAAGCACTCCCGGTAGAGTGCAAATAATATACATACTCAAGAAAGGTTGGGTATGGGGGGTGACTCGTGTACATAGAATCTCTTAATTCGATACCTCGGGCTAAATAAATTGAAAAGAATCGAAAAGAAACAGGAAGATAAGATTGAAAGCTTGCAAATAGAAATGGAAAAAGGTATGGGTAAGCATTGAAAGCTTACGAATGGAAATGGCAACGATATTGGTAAGATCTAATCTTATCACTTTGATATACATATTTATTTATGTTAATGAGCATATAATGGTAAGGTGATCATATGCATTGTTAATCATTAATATTGATATTATGACAATTGCACTTGAATTCGAATTATTGCCTCACTAAGTAAATACTTAGCGTGTAACTGTTTTACAAGTAGGAAAGAAGAAATGGTTGGAGTAAGGAGCATATACGGACATCATCAATCAATAACAGTACATCAGTATCAGTAAGATATCTTTTAATACTGTTTGATATTTACTAGTTGGCATGTATATTAAAAGGGTATGCCTGCTCTGATAGAATTGTATTTTATTTAGTATCTGAATGAATTTTAATTCAGGCAGTTTTATTAATTATATCAAGAAAAATTAAATTGATAAGTTGCTGCATGAAAATAAACTCGATTTGAAGATGAAAAATATTATTTTTAAACTTTACGCCAATAACTAGATTTGTAAATAAAAACTAAATACATTGTAATATTTTTAAAGAAACAAAATTTTACCAAATTACAAATGTAGAAGGTTTTACGAATGTTTTGTGATACCTCTGACTCGTATTCAGTGTGGATACGGAAAAAAGGGTGTTACACGAGAAGCAAACCTTCTATTTCATTGCCAAAGATCTCCTCTTAATGCATCCTCGCAGTCTCCAGGTTGACCTCTATGAGCTGTTCTTCGACATTCTCGAATCCTCGTGATTTAAAGATATGGGTCAGGTCAAACAGGGCTACAGGTTCAGAGTAAACCTCAGCTCCCAAAAGGCGGGCCCTCCTTTGTTCTCCTTTCTTTTCAAATCCCTCATTCTTTCCTTGATATTTTGCTTGAATCCCAGCCCGAAGTGATCTTTTTTCATGACAATAGATTTTGGGCGCAAATACCCCTAAAGATGTTTTCCCAATCCTTTCCTTATTCTTGCACCTCTCCCTACTGTTTCACGAACAGTCATCTTGGTACAATTAGACAATCTTGGTCATGGGAATGGTTTACCCTCAGCAACAAATATGGCATTAATGAATTCTAAAGCTCTAAATGAACATTCAGAGCATTCTCATTAGCCTCAATATATGGAGTGTTAGTGGTCATCGAAGCAATGATGTTTTCCTCTGCTCCAATACTAACCAGTTTCCCTTTAATAACAAACTTGAACTTCTAATGCAAGGATGATGGAACCGCTCCAGCTGAGTGAATCCAAGGCCTACCCAACAGACAATTATATGTGGGTTTTATATCCATCACAACAAAGTTTATATTGTAAACTGTCGGCCAATCAACAATGGTACTTCAATCTTCCCTAGTACTTCACGAGTGGTTCCATCGAAGGCCCTCACAATATTCTTGCATACTTTCATGTGTGAATCATCGATTGTAAAACCTTTGAAGAGTTACCATGGGCAAAACATTCAAAGATGAACCGTTGTCTATCACTACTCCTGACAGTACATACCCCTTGTAGTGTGTAGTGATATTTAGAGCCTTCACATACCCCATCCCACCTTCAGGAATCTCGTCATCAGTGAATGAGATATAGTTGTCGGCAGTAATGTGATTCACTATCCCATCTAGCTTGCCCACAGATATGTCATTTGGCACAAATGTCTGATTGAGCACCTTCATCAAGGCATTGCGATGCCCCTTAGAACTTAACAGTAATTCCAAGACAGAAATCATCGCTTGTTGCTTCTTTAACTGCTCGGCTATGCTATACTCACTATGCTTTTAAAAACTTCAAAAATTCTTGAGCTTGTTCTTCTGTCACCGGATCATTTATTTTGGGCGCAGGTTCTTCCTCAAAAATCCTCTCTGGTACTGTCACAGCCTTTCCTTTAACTTTCTCCGCTTCTTTAGAAACTTCCAAAGAATAGCATCTACCACTTCGGGTAAAATGTCCCACCTCATTCACTACTCCTAAACCAGGTCGTTCATCCTTCTTCTCTTCTGGCATCATCTTGGTTTCTTCTAATGGTTTTACTTCCTCTTGCACTTTGCCCTCTTCAGGTATAGTTACATTAGCTGCATAATTCCAAGGTACTTTGTGTGTATTCTTATAACCAAATGGCGCAGGGGACAAAATCACAATTTTGGGAGTCATCACTGATTTCACATCTGAAGGGCCCCTACTTTTAGGCTGAACGGAAACTACCAGGGGTTTGTGTATCCCATACTTAAGACCTAACGGTTCAGAAGTACAAACCTCCCCTGCTTTCATTTCTCATGTTCTTTCAAAGAACTCGATTTCTTTATTGTCCATCATCATTTGTATCAAATTTTGGAACTTTGGGCAATGCTGAATCTCATGTCATGTTCCTGATGATACTCACAATACACCTCAGACTGCACTTTCTTCTCTACTTTCATGCCTATTTCAATCATCCTTTTATTATATAACTGTTCAAATACCCATTTCAAAGGGGACCTAATTTCCGACACATTAGTCTTCAATTGCTTTGCTTCATCGTCTTCCTCTATGGCATTCACTCCCCGCCCATCATGGCTCGGTAAAGGATTTGCTACAATGCTAGGCTCATCAAACTTTAGAATCCCATTGTTTATTAGATTCTGCACCACCTTCTTGAATGTCGTACAAGTTTCAATCCTATGCCCGGTATTCCAGCATGGAATTCACAATGGGCATCAGGTTTCTACCATTGAGGGTAGGGAGGTTGCAAAGGAGTCAAATAGTATGGCCTCACCAAATCTGCTTCATACAACTGCGGATACAATTCAGCATATGTCATTGGTATTGGTATAAAATTCATTCTGTCATTTATTGGTCCACGAGAATCTTTCTTGTTTGATCCCTGTGAATTTCCTGACACTGTACCAGGTGAAGTGATAGTCACATTCTTTGGAGCCTCATATGCACTTGTATTATTCATTTCATTGTCTTTCCTCTTGTAACTCTTACGAGAACTTTCCCCACTTTCAATCCTACCACTTTTAATTGTTGCTTCAATTAATATACCAGACATTACTATATCAACAAAATTATGAGTAGCATTACTGATCAATCTCTCAAAAAGTGGACATTTCAAAGTCTGAACAAACATATGGGTAACCTCACTTTCCATAAACGGAGGTTGCACCTGAGCTGCTGTATATCTCCATCTTTGAGCATATTGCCTGAGCGTTTCATTACTCCTTTGTTCCATGCCCTGTAACAAGACACAACTAGGATCAATTTTTGTCAAATGTTTTTAACGTTCCACAAAAGCTCCCGAGAGATCCTTCCATGATCGAATGTTTACACAACTCAGCTGCTTATACCATCACGCTGCCGAACCAGTCAAATTATCTTGGAAGCAATGAATTAGCAACTTTTCATCCTTCAAATGAGCGGCCATCTTTCGACAGTACATTGTGAGGTGAGCTTTCGGGCAAGTAGACCCATCATATTTCTCAAATCTGGGACTTTAAACTTTGGAGAAAGGATCAAGTCAGCCACTAAGCTCATTTCAATTGCTTCAGTTCCTATCTCATTCACTTTTGGCAATTCAATCAAACGATCCTCTAATGCTTTGTAGCGTTCCTCATACTTTTTCTCGATCTTAGCCCGAATTTTTTCTATCTCATTGAGAGAATTTAGATCAGGGACATCTTCATTACTTCCAAAACTTGCCCCAATATGAACTGGATAATTAGGCGTTGCTCCTGCCAGATTAACTTGGACCTTCTTTACAGGTGGAGGTCCTTCATGCGCACCCTTATGTGAGATGTGGTTTCTACTTGATCATTCATTTCGTTAGAAGCACCTTCAGGTACTTTAGCTTTCCCTAACTCCTTCAGCCCCAACAAAGCACTCAACTGACTGATTATCTCCCTTTGAGTCTGGGTAAAATAATCCTTCATGGATTGCTCCATTCTACCAAAACGGTTTTGTGTTTCCACCCTCTCATTCTCTAGACTGGTAATCCGATCTTCAACAGCCATGGTTTTAGAACGCAAGCGAGTCCAGTAAGAATGCAGAATGATTGCGATTTATGAAACAAACTGTCATAAAACCTTCTATATTAAGAACTGTTTAAAAATTGCAAGAATGATACGAAAATGCATGAATGCATGAATGCAAAAGGAGTGTCGAATCCAAATGCTAGCTTTTAGCGAAATGTTCATAAACTAAAAGAGCTTATTACAGGAAATGGGTAATTTTAACTACACAAATCTCTCTGCTCTCACTCCTAAGTTGATTATCTCGTGCAATAGATGAACAACCTTCTCTTCAAGCTCCAGACTAACATTGGGACATTGCAGAAGGGTTGTAGCTTCTCTTGACAACATCTGGACATACTCAGCAATATTCCTCACTTGTTCTTGGAAAGTGATCAGCTCATTGTTTTGACTCTAAATTGTGCGCTAAGCCACCTCATATTCGTTTCTCCAGACCTTGTTTTCTGGCTGTAACGCTCATTCATAACTTGCAAGTTGATCTTTCAACCTTTGAACCTCGCTCTCTAACTTTGTTACTTTCTCTTGTAGTCCATTGTTATCTTGATCCATCTTAGGTTGATCTTCTTCATAATACTTTATAACCAATTGCTCCAACCGCAATACCTAAATCTTCAATTCCTCGTTTTTAACCTGCTCTTCTTTAAGCCTCCTTTTAGCCTTGGTGTTCAATTCTCTTGACTCATGTGCCTTTTTCTCGTACATCTTTTTTGTAGCTATCTCTTTGTTTGGACATATCTTCTAATTTTTCTGACATATCCTGTACTATCCTGCTTGCACCTTCTTTTGTGTCTTTTTGCATCCAGAATGAATCTTCTTCAATTTTGCCAATTCTTGTTCAATTTTTTGTTGTTTCTCCAAAAGTTCTTTTCTCTGGTTTTGATGAACGTCTACCTCTAATGTTGCCATTGAAAGTTCGTGTTTCAGGTCACTGGTTCTCTTTGTATATCCTCTCATTTCCTTTTCATGATCATGCTTCATTTTCTCGATTGCTGACAGAGCATCCCTGGCACATCCACTGGTTGAACCACTATCCACTAAATCCTTCTTTGGGAGATTATCATTAACCCTTTTGGCTTTCCATTCTGCATAATCTTTCATGACTTCCTTCCCATCCTGAAGCTCCATCCTTCTTGGTGTTAGCCAAGCTCTTGAGGTATCGGCTACCTTCAATTTGTAATTACTTGTTTTGTGTGCATACCTTAAAGTATCCATTCTTTTAGTTGCAGGGATAAACTATCTCGATCCAAATTGTCTTGATACTAACAATGGGCAGTAGGCTGTTCTACCCCAAATTCTTAGTATCTAGTAGAACTTTCCACACCGATATCGATAACTATTCACATTTAGCTAAGGAGCTTTCCATACCACATCTGATTATTTCAAATTCAAGAAAAACTCCTTCCACTGAACTTTCGTCTTCTTTTTGGGAATGCACGAAGTAATGTGTTCCTCTAACGGTGAATAGTAACTAAAAAACCTTTGAACCCTATAAGATGTAGTCTATCGATGACCTCGGAACCATACTTCCAATAGTTGTGCACAACTCCAGAATCTTCCTTCCCTATAATTTTTACTAGTAATGAGTGTTTTGTATGTTTCTGCCAGGATTGCAGGCACCGGATTAATGTTCTTTTCTAATCTCTCAAACAAGCCTAATGTTGATGGATCTATGCAATCAATAGTCATTGGGAACAACACTAACCTATAAATGCACAAAGCAAACAATTTTCTCTTCCTTTTCTCTGATTCATCACTAGTCAAGATTATACCTTGAATAACTTTCCAATCAATGCGCTCATTATCTTCCAGAACCTCTTCATTTCCTTTTCCCTTCAGCTTTCTTTCGAACCATGCCTCGTCCTTGCCAGTGACTGCTTATAACATTTTCTTGAGGCCTGGTGGATGATTAGGTCTTGTATAAATTTTATCACTATGTACCGTTGGACAATTCAACAAAGCCTCATATTCTTCCAAAGTGGGTGTCATATTTATATTTCCGAATGTAAAACAATTGTACACTGCATTCCAATGCTGCGCCATGGCCCGTATCATTTCCCGGTCCACTTGGATATATAACAACTTAGCTATATCTCCAAATTCATACTGAAACTCTTTTTTCATCTCTTCACCCCACTATTCCCACATGGCTTTTAACTCCGACAAACACTTGTTCTATCCTGAATTGATTCTAGCAGTCTCTTTAGTTTGTGACACATGATCTGCCTCGATACTATCCCATTTTGAATGTTGAGTTTCCTCTGACCATATCCATACAGTGTCATTATCCTCTCCCTATTCGCTAGACTCTTCTGCCATTTGAACACTTCCTAACTGACTAGCTCTTGGATTTATACTCCTTATAGATACAATGATGCCAAAAGAAAAACAACAACAAGAAACAAAAAAAATAGGGAAAGTGTTAGTATCTTGTAATCACATTAAAGACAAGGCTTAATATTGAAACAAACAGCAAAGCATGTTATATTGAGCACAGAAAATAACCTGAGGAATGTATTTAAATCGGTAGCACCTGTCCCAGGTCCCTATCTGGCTCTACTGAGGTGGGTTTCTATCATTCAGCATGAGGGTGTTGTTCTAGACACTTGGGTTCCCAAACTTTTGTTACTGTCTACTGCAACAACAAGACATCGATTCGGTAGTATAGGTCCCTTATAGCGGAGGCGTAGAACTCATGGTGCGTAAGGTTAGTATACCGAAAGAGAGACAAAAATCTGATCACGGAGCTGGATAACTCACATAGGATAATGTCCCGCTCACACTTAAGGGTAAAAGTTCGGGTAGAAGGCTATGCATAAATGACAGATATATCACACAATAAAAGCTACCTCTATTCTTCCTAGAAATCCAACCAATAATAATTGAGGAAATTAAATTCAAATTATCATTCTAAAATGCCAAAATGCCACGTGAAATTAATTAATTAGGCCTAACTCGCTTTTTCTTCCCCAGCGGAGTCGCCAAGCTATCGAGACCATTTTTGAAATTAGTGTGAAAAAATAGCCTGACGATTGATTCTTTGGAAAATTTGATTTTTTATTTATTTTAATTCACTTAATATAAAAAATTAGGGTTTTGCATATTAAAACTGTTGTTTAATTTTGAAAAATAATTTGGAGTCACCACCGGTCACTTTGGTAGACCGAACACCATATAAACAACTAGAGATTCAATTTAAGACGATTTGGGTTCGGGAGTCGGTTACGTGTGGGGAAGGATTAGCACCCCCCCCACACACACAAACGCCCGTAATCGGTAGCTTATTAATTTCACGTGACATTTTGGCATTTTAGAAGAATAATTTGAATTTAATTTAATCAATCATCAATAGTTAGATTTAAATTCCAAATGGAGATATCTTTTTATATGGAAACACATTTTTATTCGAATACAAGATTAAGGATGCCCAAATACTTTAGGACATCCCTATTCGTATTGAAAATATATTTCCAATATAAAAGGTTTCTCAATGCATGATAATTTATGGTCTTGTTAATTTTAAGATCGAACATAAAAGCTCTAATTAATTTTATAATTGAAAGTCAAAATATTATTGATTTAAAAAATTTTATGAGATAACACCCCAAAGAATTGGGATACTATTCATGTTGAAATTGATAAATCATATAATATTGCTATTTTGATTTATTTTTTCTAATTATTTAAAGTTCTAGGCCTAATTGGGCTTTAATTAATTATATGGGTCATTTATCAAATTATAGGTGATAATATGCATTAAATGTTCCACTTAAGGGTATTTTTGATAAAACATCTCAATACATTTGAGATACTATCCAAGCTAATACACCAAAGCTTTCCATCTAATCATATTAATTTGCTACAATTACCTCACTAATTACTTATTTAATTCTAGTTAAAGAACACTAAGCTAGGGTTTTACTTACCCTAATTAATCTAGGTGATTTAATTCTCTAACATGAACATCCTATATGATTTAATTAAAACAAACAAGTAAAATAATTTAAACAATTAAATTAAATCAAAGCTGAAAAAGGATCAAATTGAATTGTTATTGAGATTTAAGAGCCAATTTACAACCCTTAGGTGACCAAAATAAAAGAAACAGGAAACTAAAGAGCCCAACTCGAACTTTATCAAAACCCTGACCCAAAACCATGTATAATCGGCCCAAAAACTAGCTGACCAGCCCAAATCTAGAGACCGGGTCAGAGTGTGGATCCACATCCTGACCTGCGCAAAAACACGCAGATCCTCACTCAACCTAGCTCCCAAAACAGCGCAATTCTAACTCGCGCATAAAAGGGGAAAATCCGGCCAAATTGGCCATTTCAACCGATTCCCCTCTCTCTACTCTCTCTGTTCTCCAAACGCTCTCAATTATAACATATTAACCCCAAAAAATAACCCCCAAAACCTTAGATTTTGTCCGTGTTCTTTGCTAGTTCTTCATTTTCCCCCAATTTGATCCATAAAACCCTAAAACACACTCATTTATTTTTTTATGAAGATCAAACCTTTCATTTATTTAAAAGTTCATCACCAGTTCTTCCACTTTTTCATACTTAGATCTTCAAACATCGTCCCCGATATACTCTGGCATGTTCGCTGGCCATCAAAGGTGACGTCGGTCACCGGTCGTAATCTCCGGTCATCTTCTTCCCTACTCCGGTCACCTCTATAACCTTCGTTCACCCCTAACCTTTTTTCGGCCACTGTCTGGTTTAACTCCGATCATCCCTAACTTTTCTCCAGCCACCATGCTCTGCCACCAAAGGGATATTCGGCCACCGTCGAAACCCTAAAAATTCCCAAAATTCTAATTTTTTCACCCTAAACCCTAATCTAGTGCCCGATTCAATAGAATCGCCCTTCTTCCCCGTCCTAAGCTACCTACTCGAAACCAAAAAAAACATTTTCTATCATTTTCTACTCCGCCGTGAAATCCTAAGTTCCTTCGCATCCAACCTCAACTCCGACGATGCTCGAAGGGGGCTCGACACTCAAGATAAGCACCCAAAACTCCCTTAACACTTTAAATTTACTTTTATGTTTTAAATCTAAGTTTAGATCTAAATTTTAGGTTTTATATTATTGTCTTTAGCTTTCTAGGGTTTTAGACACTATTTTTATACATTTGTGGTTGAATATAGAGCTTATTACTTGTTTTATTGCAGGAAAACGAAATAGAGGTAGAAATATACCTCTTGATGCGTGCTTTCAACTCCGGTGAGCTTCTGGTGATCTTCTCCGATTTCCAATGGCAGCAGCTCAAATTACAGGTAACCTCTTCATTTTCTTTCTCTCTCCTCTGTAATTATTCCCCAATTATTGTGCCATTAGTATCTAATCATTTTTCACTTTCTGCTATTTATAGCATGTCAAAAGAGTGACGTCAGCTGGGCCTTCAATCCGAGTGAATGACTAGCTGGCCAATCTCGGCTCGACACATGGCACTGCTGTGAGGGAAAAAGAAGCATAAGTGGGCCCTTTTTGTTTCCTTGACCGGTTTAATATATAAATGAGTGAAGAAACAAATATATGTATTGGGCTTGAGATTTGTAAATAAGCCTTTCGAGATTGTAAAGAGAAATTAATATGTAGATGGACTCCTATGTATTTAATTTGGAGTATTTGGGTGATATTTATTTATCGAATGGACTATTATTTATTTTATCATTTGTATTTATTATTTAGCCTTATTTATAGAGAATTATATTGATATATAAAAATATCTGGACAAAATTAGGGTATTACAATATGTTATAAGCTTATGTGTGATAATCAAGATATGCTATATGTGAGATTAATATGAATAGTCCATGTCATGTGATATGTGGAGCTAAGGCTCAATTCTGTTTCCATTATGTTATGGCCTAAGGGCACCAAAGGTAAGATTTATGATAATATGTGAACTTGGAAATTTGTGGACATTGGATACAATTGACATGCCATAGGATTATTTGAGATCACTAAGTAAGGGATTGGACTACGGTCCGGGGCTACGGCCTATATGTGTGGTGAGATAAAGATGGATTGTGTAAGGGACAATTCGGAGCTACGGCTCAAGGCTACGGCCTATTTCCGATATGTGTAGTGTACAGGGGAATCTGCGTATCCATTGGTTACCATGTCCAAGGGAAAATGATATGTTCATATGGTTTATAATTACTATATGGAATCGTGACTATTGGCTTTGAATATGTTTATTGTGATTGTTGCTATGTAAAATGTCACCCAAGCATACCTATATGTTATCTATACATTTGGTAAACTTGTTGTGCATTTGTTATAACTACCTCACTAGCTATGTATGCCTAACATTCATGTGTCTCATGCATTTTAGGATCTAGAAGTATTCCGGACTCCGATCATGTAGTTGCGGTTGTAAGTCACTTCCACCAATCATATGTATGCTTAACTTTTGCTTTGAACTCCTAGTAAGGTTGCATATGGCTCAAACATGTTATGTTTGCCTATTTAGATATGTATGTAGTGGCCTAATAGTACCTAGGTGTTAAACATGAAAATTAGTATGTTTAGAATTGGTAAAACTAGTTAAAATGAGCTTAAAGGCACCAAAAGGTAAAATCCTAGTAAATGAATTCGAAATGTCCTAAAATTTTGTATGCTATTAAAAATATGGATTAACAACTTGCTGATAAAATTTCATGGCATTTCGACATCGTTCAACAAGTTAAATTTGCTAAACACCAGGTAAAATCTGTCATTACAGGGCATGCGTAATGATACGGGTCAAGCTGTATCGAGACGGCCTTGCATATTTGGACTTGGTAAGACAAGGCATATCGATACGCTAGGAAGTGTACCGATACGAACCTCGGCAGTAAGGTCTGGAAAATTAATTGCATCGGTACGATCTTGGGTGTACCGAAACGAGTCAACCCCAGTCAACGCGTATCGATACGAGCTTAGATATATCGGTACAGACTTGTTATCCTTGAATCTGGAATTTGCAAAATTCAACTTAGTGTGGTACGGTGTCAGTTAATTCCGTTAAAAGGCTTAAACTACAGTTTTAAATATTTTACAAATTTGTCACTAATCTTTAAATAGTCTATTTGCATAGGTAAACGACCTCCGTTAATAATGAAATTTCACAAGTTAATAATTGGTAAGGTTAATTGAAGATTTTTATAAAGAAAATCATATAAAGTCCCTTAATTTGTAAAATTTCCAATTTAGTCCATAAGTTGGAAAAAGGTTAAAATTGACCCCAAACTGAGTAAGCCATTAACAAGTTAGTTTTACAAGTCTTAAAAGAGACAATAAGCCGAATAAGAATTCGAACCTGGTTAAAGTTCTGATAATAAAATAAGTTCCAATAACACTTTTCGACCTAGTTCTCTACCAGGCCGGGAAGGGGGTGTTACATTTGTGGTATTAAAGCCTAGGTTTAGTCGGTTTTAGGACTAAACTGAAGTCTGTTATGAGTCTGCATATGCCACCTAGAAGTTTATTTGTACATGTTATTTGTGACTCGCGACTTACACGAATAAATATTTTCTGTATGATTAGATCTGAAAATGTTTGTACCTACTAATAGGCGTGCCATAAATAAACTGCACCCTGGCTCCTCCTCAACACAGAAGGTTAATTTGAGAGCCGAAGTTAGACTCGAACAAGTGGGGTAGAATAACCCACCTCATCCTCCTCCAATGCCTCCCACTCAGCAGGAGTACCTAATGTTTAGGGTTGACATGATTAAGCAAGTGGTCGTGTCTTTTAGGCAGGAACCACCCCTTCAGCGTGCTGAAGCACCATCATCTATTCCGAGAGTCCCTATTGACAAGTTCCGTTAGTATCCAATTTATACCTTTATTGGGCATGACCTGGATAATCCTGAGATAACAAAGTATTGGCTGGAGAATACTCTTAAAGTTCTGAATAAGCAAAAGAGGCACCCTGGACAGTGTCGCAAACAGTCTGGATCTTGTTACCTTTGCGGTGAGTCTGGCCACTTCATTAGAAAGTGTCCACAAAACCCAAACGCTCCTACCATTGTGGCTTCTCAAAATAGTCTGACTAAGGGAAAAGAAGCAAAGCAAGTGTGGCACATCCCGAAAACCGGCCTAGTCAAAATTTGGTTCCGATGATCGAAATTTTTGAATATGATGTGCAAAATGTTGTGATAGTTAACCTTTGTACCCTTCTTTTATAATGAAATCACATCTTGGTCCTATTTGAATAGTTTAAGTCTTCCTTGTATGAAATTCAAAGCCAAATTGCAAATTTTGAGCTAGGCGTACTGATACGGTCAAGCCAGTATCGATACGGTCTAACTGCCAATAACTAACATACCTATTTTAGCGAAGGAGTATCAATACGGTCATGAGTGTATCGATACGGGTCCCCTATTTCAAATCTGTTTAAAGCCTAAATTGAAGAAAAATGGAGTAGGTGGTGATTCACCTGCTTATTGCCACCTCTTCAAGTGGGATTCCTCATATTAAGAGGCCAATTGATTACCCTATAGTCATAAGGGATGAAATTGAAAAGATTGTAAATTGGGCTTAGCAAACCCTTAAAGGAAGGTAAGCTTCGTATTGTTTGCTAAGTATGTGAGTTAATAATTAAGGTTGGCTCCCTTAAAATGAATGAGAAAAAGAAAGCTTCCATCTTTTGCCTTTGACCCCCCGAACTTCAAATCTCATTCTTGTCTTCTAACAAGCTCAAACCACCAATTCCATCTTCAAGCTCAAGCTAAGTTAGCACCTCGGTGCAATCTTTGATCTTCGTTCAAATTTGATACAACGTTCGAAAGCCTACAATTTGTTCAAATAGTGGAGAATGATCAATTGTCATCTCCAAAGGAAGCTAGGCACAATATAGTTGTAATCTGAGAACCTCATAATCAACGTAAGTGTATTAGTGTCAAGGGATAGGTAAGGAGCCATCCTGTTGCATTCGTTTATGTTATATTGTGTTTTGTTTAAAGGCTCACATAGAGCAAACATGTGTGGGTACTAATGGCTAGCATGGTAAGTCTTCAATACGATTGATATGGGTAAGTTCATGTACTATGTATGAAATATGCTATATGTGAATCTGATATGAATATGCTATGAATATTATAAATGTGAATTTGATATGAATATGCTATGAATACGCTATATATGAATCTGATATAAATATGCTATGAATATGTTATGATATGGTACGTATATAAAATGATCTATTATAAGGAGCTATGGCTCAATTTCGATTCTGATATGCTATGGCCTACGGGTATAAAGGTAAGTTGTATGATGAAATATGTGTAACCTTGGACATTTGTGAGTTTTGGATACAATTGGCATGCCATAAGGTTATTTGAGCTCGTATAAGTAAGGGATTAGACTACGGTTCGGGGTTACGGCCTATATGTGGGGGAAATAAGGATGGATTGTGTAAGGGATACTATTCGGAGCTACGGCTCAAGGCTATGGCCTATTTTTCGTTATATGTGGCTACGACCTATTTTTCGATATATGTGTGGTGTAAAGGGGAATCCGCGTATCCATTTGTTACATTGTCCAAGGGAATTAATATGTGTTAAGTTTTGCTATGATTATGTGAAAGTATGATAAATGACTTAAGCATGAGATTTATGTGATTAATAGCGTAATTATGATATTTAAGTATGATGCTATGTTATACATGACCATAGTATGCCATTCATGTCACTTAATTGTTTTACGATTGTTATGACTGCCTCACTAGGCTATGTAAGCCTAACATATGTGTGTCTCATGCATTTCAGGATCCTAAAGCTTTCCGGACATCGATCGTGTATTTTGCGGTTGCAAGTCACTCACTCCGCAAACATATGTATGTTTACTTTGTTTTCGAACTCCTAGTAAGGTGGCATAAGACTAAATAAGTTGCAATGGCCTATTTTGGTACGTTTGTATAAGCCTGGTAGTGTCTAGGTGATGTATGTACATTTTGGTGTATTTTGGACTTAGTAATCTAGTTAAAATCAGCTTTAATGCATGAAAAGGTAAAATCCTAGTAAATCAATTCAGAATAGCCTAAAATTTTATATGCTATTAAAAATATGGATTTATAACTTTCTAGTAAATTTTGGATAAAGTTTGGATGGGTAAATCGAATAAAAACCAGCAAAATTCTGTCATTATAGGTCAGGGCGTATCGATATGGATGATGGCTTATCGGTACGGTTAGGCATAAATTTGGCTTAAGGAACAAGGCATGTCGATACGGTTTGGGCGTATCATTACAAAAATTGGTCAATGGAATCAGGGATGAAAAATGGTATCGATACGGTCTTATAGCGTATCGATACGGGGTCAATACAAACAACTAGTATCGATACGGTCTTAGCTGTATTGGTACGGGTTTGACATCCTTTGAATCTATAAATTTGGAAATAAGCATGGTGTATCGATACAGCCCATAGGGTATCGATACGGTGTCAGTTAAATCTGTTATAAGGTATAAAAACAGAATTTGGATAGTTTACAAATTGGTCACTAATAACTATACAGTCTAATTGATTAGGTTAACGATATCCGATAGTAACGAAACTTCACATATCAATAATTGGTAAGTTTAATTATAAGTTGGTAATAAAGGATTTAGAGTAGGATTGCTAATTTGTAAATTTTACGATCTAGTCCCTAAATTTGAGAAAGATTAAAATTGACCCCAATTCTAATAAGACTATTAACGAATAAGTTCGATAAGATTTAAGTATAACTTGTAAGATATCCCAAAAAAGTATCTCTGAATAAGTCTCTAATAACACTTTATGACCTAGTTCTCTACCAGACCGGGAAGGGGGTATTACAGTTGTGGTATCAGATCATAGGTTTAGTTGATTCTAGGACTAAACTGAAGCTCATTACGAGTTCGTATGTACTTATGCCACCTAAGAGTTATTTGTTTATGATATATGTGACTTACAGCTTACACGATTCAATTTTTTGTATAATTAGATCTGAATATGTCTGCACTTACTGATTGACGCACTATTAATGAACCAAATCCCGACTCCTCCTTGACTCAGGGGATAATCTGAGGGCCAAAGAAAGGCCTGAACAAGTGGGATAGAATGACCCACCTCATCCTCTGCCAATGCCTCCGGCTCAACAAGAGTATCCACTGTCGATGGCCGACATGACCAAATAATTAGTCATGTCTCTCCGACAAGAACTGCCCCTTCAGCCCGTTGAAGCATCTCAATCTACTTTGAGAGCCCCTATTGATAAACTTAAATAGTACCCAATTTACACATTCACGGGCCAGGACTTGGACAATCCTGAAATCGCATAATACTGGCTGGAGAATACTTTGAAAATGCTAAATAAATAGATGAAGTGCCCCGAGGAGCACAAGTTAGAGTGTACCTTGGCTTTGATCGCCGAAGAAGCTCAGAGTTGGTGGGACACTGTAACACTCACCGTGCCTAAACGTAAGATCACTTGAGACTTCTTTCTCCAGGAGTTCCGTAAGAAATACGTCAGTAGGAGTAAGAAGTTCCTCCATCTGAGACAATAAGGAAGACCTGTGGAGCAGTACATCCACTACTTTTGAAAATATACTAGATATGGTGTTGAGATTATTCGTATAGAGAAAGAGAAGTGTCGAATGTTCATAGACGGCCTATATGATGAATTGTATCCTTTCTTCGCTGCTTTCTAGATAGAGGACTTCTAGACCCTAGTCAATCGGGTGATTGCTACTAAAGCCTCTCAAAAGGCTTATGAAAGAAGAAAAGGGAATCAAGCCTGATCCTAAGAGATTTCGAAATAACTCCAAGCCTCCTATGCCACAGAAGAAGGGAAGGCAGTGGGACCAGAAGTCTGCCACTTTTCAGCAGTTGCCACAATCTAGCTATGTGCCACAATTCCAGCCTACAAGGATGTATGTTACTCGTACAGCTTCAGTGGATAGTACGGGTGGTTCTGCGATGAGTTCTCAGATTCCTCTGTGTAACTTCTTCCATAAGAGGCACCCAGGGCAGTGTCGTAGATAATCTAGATCGTGCTATCTTTGTGGTGAATCTGGCCACTTCATCAGATAGTGTTCGTAGATTCCAAATGCTCCTACTATCGTGCCTTCTCAGAATAATCCTAGTAAGGGAAGAGGAGCAAAGCAGATGTAGTTTGGATCAGCGGGGAGACCTCACAACACCAATGCCCCTCCGGCTAGTCGTGACCCTCAGACTTCAGCCTAGATGTACCATGTTCAGGGTCGTGAGCATGAGGATGATCCTAATGTGATTGCAGGTATGGTGGAATTATATTATGATCTTGTTTATGCTTTAATAGATTCGGGCTCTATGCACTCTTTTATTAGTGCACCTTTGATTGCTAAGTATGCTTTAGAATCTGAACTTGTTGCTTCCGAGATGGTTGTTTCTAATCCGTTAGGAAATAATGTGGTTATTCGATGGGTTTGTAAAGCTTGTCCTTTAAGGATCCAATGGATCCCATTTCCGGCCAATCTGATGGCTCTGCCCTTTCATGAGTTCGACCTCATCCTAGGCCTTGATTGGCTAGCTGAACATCAAGCCTGGGTAGAATGTTCTAAGAAGAAGTTATATCTCTGTGGACTCGGTAAGGAAAGCATAACCTTGATGAAATTTGAACCCAAGCCTAAGAAGACTCTTATGGGTGCCATAGAGTCTAAAGAAGATCCAAAGCTCGAGAATGTGCCCATAGTGAAAGAGTTTTCTGAAGTGTTCCCTGATGAAGTTTCGGGACTTTCTCCTACCCGTGAAGTGCAATTCGGGATAGAAGTGCAACCTGGGACTACTCTAGTTTCTATTACTCCGTATAGAATGGCCCTAGTGGAGTTAAGAGAACTAAAGACCGAAATCCAAGACCTTTTGGATAAAGGGTTCATCCGACCGAGTTCTTCACCCTGTGGAGCACTGGTTTTGTTTGTAAAGAAGAAAGATGGATCAATACGCTTATGCATTGACTATCATCAGTTGAACAAGGTGACAATCAAGAACAAGTATCCGTTACCAAGGATCGATGATCTCTTTGATCAATTAAAAGATGCTTCTATCTTCTCTAAGATAGATTTGTGATATGGATACTATCAAATGCTAGTGAATGAGTCTGATGTTCCAAAGATTGCCTTTCGTACTAGATACGACCACTATGAATTCCTAGTAATGCCATTTGGGCTCACAAATGCACCTGCAGCCTTCATAGACTTGATGAACCGTGTGTTCCGACTTTATTTAGATAAGTTTGTGGTGGTGTTCATGGATGACATCCTGATCTATTAAAAAGATGCTGCTACTCATGAAGAACATCTCCGGATCGTGCTTCAGACTCTCTGAGAGAAACAAATATATGCCAAATTCAGCAAATGTGAATTTTGGCTATCCGAAGTATCTTTTCTTGGCCATGTGATCTCTTCTGCAGGAATCCAAGTCGACCTGAAGAAGATTCGAGCAATCCTTGATTGGATTCCTCCGAAGAATGTTGGAGAAGTTCTTAGTTTTCTGGGCCTTGCAGGCTACTACCGTAGATTCGTTAAAGGGTTCTCACTGATTGCTACACCCTTGATAAAGCTTCTCTGTAAGGAAACTTCCTTTGTATGGATAGTGGATTAGGAAAGGAGTTTTGATCGGATGAAGCAAGTCCTTACTCGTGCTCTTGTTTTGGTGCAACCCGAGTCGGGTAAAGACTTCACTGTCTACAATGATGCATCCCACCTGGGATTAGGCTGTGTACTGATGAAAGAAGGCAAAGTCATAGCTTATGCTCCACGTCAAATCAAACCTTACAAGTTAAACTATCTGACCCACGACCTGGAGTTAGCCGCAGTTGTGTTTGCTTTGAAGATTTGGTAGTAGTATCTATACGGTGAAAAGTGTTATTTGTACACTGATCACAAAAGTTTGAAATATCATTTGACTCATAAAGGGTTGAAATATCCGTCAGCGTAGGTGGATGGAACTTCTGAAAGATTACGACTTGGTTTTTGATTACCATCCAAGTAAGCCCAATGTCGTAGCTAATGCTCTCAGTCGGAAACCTACTTCCTCTCCAAAGTGTTTGAATGCTTATTCCGACTTAAGAAGCCTGGCAAGTTGTTAGCTGAATTGAGAGTTCAGTCAACCATTATATCTCGAATCAAAGCACTCCAAGAAGCCGATGAGGAGTTGCAACCCCTCATTACTAAGGTCAAGGATAGCACAGATCCTGACTTTGCTATGAATTCCGAAGGCTTGTTATGTTTTCACAACCGTATTTGTGTGCCCGATGATGATGATCTTCAAAATCAAATCCTAAGTGAAGCTCATTCTAGCTCTTTCTCTATTCATTCGGGAGCTATCAAAATGTACAGGGACCTAAAAGAGTTATATTGGTGGTCCGGTATAAAAAATGAAGTTACGGACTTCGTGTCTAAGTGCTTGACTTTCCAACGAGTCAAAGCTGAGCACAAGGTGCCTACTGGTCTTCTGTAGCTTATCGAGCTTCCACAGTGGAAATAGGAGCATATCACGATGGACTTTGTATGTGGTCTTCCTGTGACTCCAAAGAGGAATGATGCTATTTGTGTCATTGTGGACTGATTCACTAAGTCTGCCCATTTTCTTCTAGTGAGAATGGACCTCAGTTTGCCTAAGCTCGCGGAGCTATACATCCGCAAAGTCATCCATTTACACAGAGTTCTAGTATCTATCATTTCCGATCGTGATCCACGCTTTGCATCTTGATTTTGGAGAGCCCTACAAGAGGCTTTAGGAACTCGAGTGCACCTAAGCACTGCTTTCCATCCTCAGAACGACGATCAATCTGAAAGGGTTATTCAGGTAACCTTATATCTTCCTTCGATTCGTGAGTATAAGTAACCCATATGAATTCTGATTCTTCCTTGTAGATTCTGGAAGATATGCTCCGAGCCTGTATTATCGACTTTGGGTATACGTAGGAGAAATCCCTACCCTTGGTCAAATTTGCTTACAAAAACAGTTACCAAGCTTCAATCCAAATGGCTCCTTACGAAGCTCATATGGAAGAAGATGTATAACTCCTCTTTGTTGGAACGAACTCGGTGAAGGCAAGATGCTAGGTCTTGACTTACTTCAAGAAACCGAAGAAAGGACAACCATTATTCGTGATCGACTTAAGGCTGCCTTCGACCGACAGAATTCCTATACTTATCTAAAGAGGAGAGATATCTAGTACGAGGTTGGTGAGAAGGCATTCCTTAAAGTGTCTCTATGGAAGAAGATCTTTCGTTTTTGCAAAAAGGAGAAGTTAAGTTCTCGTTTCATTAGCCTGTTCGAAGTGATCGAAAAAGTTAAGCCTGCTACGTACCGATTAGACCTCCCTGAGGAGTTAAGTCAAATTCACGATGTCTTTCATGTATATATGTTACGCAAGTACTGGTCAGATCCTTCCCTCGTGATCGAGCTGGAATTTTTGGAAATTCAACCCAATCTGACTTATAAGGAAGAACCCGTGTGGATCCTCGCACGAGAAGTCAAGAGACTTCGTAACAAGTCTATGCCCTTAGTGAAGGTTCTTTGGAGAAGCCACTCGATTGAAGAGGCAACGTGGAAACCTAAAGAAACTGTGCAAAAGCAGTATTCACACCTCTTTGCTTGATGTAAAAATTCAAGGATGAATTTTCTTAAGAGGAGAGAGATGTCACATCCCTTAAATCGGCCTAGTCAGAATTTGGTTTCGATGGCTGAAAATTTTGAATCTGATGTGCAAAATGTTGTGATAGTTGACCTTTGTACCATTCCTTTATAATGAAATCACATTTTGGTCCCATTTGAATAGTTCAAGTCTTCCTTGTATGAAATTGAAAGCCAAATTACAAATTCTGAGCTAGGCGTACCGATACAATCAAGCCAGTACCGATACGATCTAACTACCAATAACTAATTTACCTATTTTAGCGAGGGTATATCGATACAGTCATGAGTGTATCCATACAAGTCCTCTGCTTCGAATTTGTTTAAAGCCTAAATTGAAGAAAAAAGTAGTAGGTGGCGATTCACCTGCTTATTTCCACCCCTTCACGTAGGATTCCTCAGATCAATAGGGTAATTGATTGCCCTATAGTCATAAGGGATGACATTGAAGAGATTGTAAATTGGGCTTAGCAAACCCTTAAAGGAAGGTAAGCTTCCTATTGGTTGCTAAGTAGGCGAGTTAATAATTAAGGTTGGCTCATTTAAAATGAGTGAGAAAAAGAAAGCTTTCGTCTTTTGCCTTTGACCCCCCGAACTTCAAATCTCACTCTTGTCTTCCAACAAGCTCACACCACCATTTCTATCTTCAAGCTCTAGATAAGTTAGCACCTTAGTGCAATCTTTGATCTTCGTTCAAATTCGATACACCGTTTGAAAGCCTACAATTCGCTCAAATAGTGGAGAATGATCCATTGTCATCTCTAAAGGAAGCTAGGCATAACAGAGTTGTAATTTGAGAACATCGTAATCGAGGTGAGTGTAGTAGTGTCAAAGGATAGGCAATGAGCAATCCTTTTGCATTCGTTTATGTTATAATTACGTTTTGTTTAAAGGCTCACATAGAGAAAACATGTGTGGATGCTAACGGCTAGCATGGTAAGTCTTCGATACGGCTGATATGGGTAAGTTCATGTACTATGTTTGAAATATGATATATATGAATTCGATATGAATATGCTACGAATATGCTATATGTGAATCCGATATGAATATGGTATATGTTAATCCGATATGAATATGTTATGATATGGTACGTATATGATATGATCCATTATAAGGAGCTATGGATCAATTCCGATTCCAATATGCTATGGCCTACGAGTATAAAGGTAAGTTATACAATGAAATATGTGTAACCTTGGACATTTGTGAGTTTTGGATACAATTGGCAATCCATAAAGTTATTTGAGCTCGTATAAGTAAGGGATTCGACTACGGTTCGGGGCTACGGCCTATATGTGGGGGAAATAAGGATGGATTGTGTAAGGGATATGATAGAGTAGCACAATCTTGGATTTGGAAGCCTTCAATCAAGTTGTAGCAAGAACTAGGAGCTCTAGACTCAATCAAGAAAAGTATGGGCAGATCTGAAAATTCAAGAGAAAAGATAAGGGCTTTTCTTGAAAATTTCAGATTTGAGGCTGAAAAATTAAAGAAAGAAAGACAAGATGAAGGATTAGATGATAGCAAATAAGAATATAAATAAAAAGATGAAAAAAGATTAAGAAGAAGATAAGTAAAACAAATCTGAAAATTCCAGCTTTGTTTATGGAATTATGGAAGATGGTGTGGAGGTTGAAGATGAAGATGGCTTGCGAATTGTTGATGTTGTTTTGTCCTCGGAACCCTCTTAGACTCAATTATCTAAGCAAGCAACCTCAAGCGTCTCTAACCCACCCTCCTAGACGCAATTACCTAGGCAAGCGAGAGTGTGAAGATGATCTTCATCACAAGAACTTGACGAACTTACGTTGAAGAAGACTTCTGATACGAAAAATAACAAGGCAAATCTATCTACCTTGAAAATAAAATGGCCCATGGCCAAAGGTTTTTGCAACTCATAAATTCATGATGTTGTTCTTATTAATGAAGCAAATACGCCTTTAAATAGGCTACAAATGAAGAGTTGAACTTAAATTAGGAAAAGTAAAGATAATAATAAAATAAATAAACATATTTTATCTAACCTAAAAAACTAATAAATAAATAACAAATCTAATCCTAAATCATCTAAATCTTCATAAAGAATCCTAGATTAAATTTAAGTACAAATAATCAATAAAATTATTGAAATTCGTAATAAATAATATTTCCCGTGATAAAACCGTATAGAGATTTCTGCTCTCACAGTCTTCACTAAAATGGACATAACTTGAGCTCCTGATGTCGGATTGATGCGTTTCAAGATGCGATGGAAAGCTAAGAGACAGACGAATATGTTTGACGAAGACATGTAGAATTAGAAGTGCCCGGATCTCATCCGAAAATTCGATGCAAGTTGGCTAAAATTCCAGACTTATAAAACAGCTTCAACTCTTTGGCTACAATGCATCATTTTAGCCCCCCATACATGTATCAGGATACTATCGGAGCTACGGCTCAAGGCTACAACCTATTTTTCGTTATATGTGGCTACAGCCTATTTTTCGATATATGTGTGGTGTAAAGGGGAATCCGCGTATCCATTTGTTACATTGTCCAAGGGAATTAATTGTGTTAAGTTTTGCTATGATTATGTGAAAGTATGATAAATGACTTAAGCATGAGATTTATGTGATTAATAGTGTAATTATGATATTTAAGTATGATGCTATGTTATGCATGAGCATAGTATGCCATTCATGTCACTTAATTATTTTACGATTGTTATGACTACCTCACTAGGCTATGTAAGCCTAACATATGTATGCCTCATGCATTTCATGATCCTAAAGCTTTTCGGACATCGATTGTGTAGTTTGCGGTTGCAAGTCACTCACTCCGCAAGCATATGTATGTTTACTTGTTTTCGAACTCCTAGTAAGGTGGCATTAGACTAGATAAGTTGCAATTACCTATTTTGGTACGTTTGTGTAAGCCTGGTAATGTCTAGGTGATGTATGTGCATTTTGGTGTGTTTTGGACTTAGTAATCTAGCTAAAATCAGCTTTAATGCACGAAATGGTAAAATCCTAGTAAATGAATTCGGAATACCCTAAACTTTTATTTGCTATTAAAAATATGGATTTATAACTTTCTGGTAAAATTTGGATAACGTTTAGACAGGTAAATCGAATAAAAACCAGCTAAATTCTGCCATTATAGGTCAGGGCGTATCGATATGGGTGATGGCGTATTAGTACGGTTAGACATAAATTTGGCTTAAGGAACAAGGCGTATTGATACGGTTTAGGCATATAGGTACGGAAATTGGTCACTGGAATCAGGGATGAAAATGGTATCGATACGGTCTTATAGCGTATCGATATAGGGTCAATGCAGTCAACTAGTATCAATACGGTCTTAGCTGTATCGATACGGGTTTGACATCCTTTGAATCTAGAAATTTAGAAATAAGCATGGTGTATCGATACGGACCATAGGGTATCGATACGGTGTTAGTTAAATATGTTATAAGACATAAAAATAGAATTTGGACAGTTTACAAATTGGTCACTAATAACTATACGGTCTAATTGATTAGGTTATCGATATCCGATAGTAACAAAACTTTACAGATCAATAATTGGTAAGTTTTATTACAAGTTGGTAATAAAGGATTCGGACTAGGATCACTATTTTGTAAAGTTTATGATCTAGTCCCTAAATTTGAGAAAGATTAAAATTAACCCCAATTATAATAAGACTGGTAACGAATAAGTTCGATAAGCTTTAAGAATGACTAGTAAAATATCCCGAACAAGTTTCGAACTCCGATTCCATCTTTCGATCTCTGAATAAGTCTCTAATAACACTTTCTGGCCCGGTTCTCTACCAGACCGGGAAGGGGGAGTTACAAAGTGCAGTCTAGATCAGTGGGGAGACCTCGCAACATTAACACTCCTTCAGTTGGACGTGATCCTCAAACCTCAGCACAGATGTACCACGTTCAAGGTCAAGAGCAAGAAGATGATCATGATGTGATAGTAGGTATGGTGGAATTATGTTCCGAACTTGTTTATGCTTTGATAGATCTAGGCTCCACGCATTCCTTCATTAGTGAACCATTGATTGAAAAGTATGCTCTAGAATCTGAACCAATTACTTCTAATATTGTTGTCTCTAATCCACTAGGAGATAGTGTGGTTATTCAATTAATCTGTAAAGCTTGTCTTTTGAGGATCCAATGGATCCCATTTTCGGCTAATTTGATAGCCTTGCCTTTCCATGAGTTCTGTCTTATCTTAGGCCTTGATTGGCTAGCTGAGCATCAAGATTCGGTAGACTGTTCAAAGAAGAAGTTGTATCTTTATGGGATCGGTAAAGAGAGCATAACCTTAATGAAAGCCAAACTCGAGCTTAAGGAAGTCAGCTTGTGCGCTATAGAATCTAAAGAAGATTTAAAGCTCGAAAATGTGATGGTAGTGAAAGAATTTCATGATGTGTTTCCCGATGAACTTTTGGGACTCCCTTCGACCCGAGAAGTGGAATTTGGAATCAAAGTGCAACCAGGGACCACACCCATCTCCATTACTCAGTATTGAATGGCTCCAGTTGAGTTAAAAGCCCAAATCCAAGACCTTTTGGATAAGGGATTCAACTGACCGAGTTCCTCACCTTGGGGAGAACCAGTTTTGTTTGTCAAAAACAATGATGGGTCGATGTGCATTGACTATCGTCAGTTGAATAGAGTAACCATTAAGAACAAGTATCCGTTACCAAGGATCGATGATCTCCTTGATCAATTGAAAGATGCTTTTGTCTTTTCCAAGATAGATTTACAATCAGAATATTATCAAATGCGAGTAAAGGAGTTTGATGTCCCAAAAACAACCTTTCGAACTAGATATGACCACTATGAATTCCTAGTAATGCCTTTTGGGCTTACCAATGCACCTGCAGCCTTCATGGACCTGATGAACGGTGTGTTCCAGCCCTATCTAGATAGATTCGTGGTTGTGTTCATAGATGACATCTTGATTTACTCCAAAGACACAGCCACCCATAAAGAACATCTCCAGATTGTGCTACAGACTCTCCGGGAGAGACGGCTACACGCTAAGTTTAGCAAATGTGAGTTCTGGTTATCTGAAGTATCATTTTTGGGACATGTGATCTCTTTTGTGGGAATTCAAGTTGACCCAAAGAAGATTCAAGCAATCCTTGATTGAATTCCTCCAAAGAATGTTGGAGAAGTTCGTAGCTTTCTAGGTCTTACAGGCTACTATCGTAGATTCGTTAAGGGATTCTCGATGATTGTTGCACCCTTGATGAAGCTTCTCCGTAAAAAAATCCCCTTTGTATGGACAACCGAGCAACAAATGAGTTTTGATTAGCTTAAGAAAGTCCTAACCCATGCCCCTATTTTGGTGCAACCCGAGTCAAACAAGGACTTCACCGTATACAGTGATGCATTCCACTCGGGATTAGGCTGTATGCTTATGCAATAAGGAAAAGTCATTACCTATGCCTCACGTTAACTTAAGTCGCATGAGCTAAATTATTCGACACATGATTTAGAGTTAGTTGTTGTGTTTGCCTTGAAGATCTGGCGACACTATCTATACGGTGAAAAGTGTTACTTGTACACTGATCACAAAAGTTTGAAGTATCTTCTGACTCAGAAAGAGTTGAATCTTTGTCAACGACGGTGATGGAGCTTTTGAAATACTATGACTTAGTCATTGATTACCATCCTGGTAAGGCCAATGTTGTGGCTGACGCTCTAAGTCGGAAGCCCACTCCCTCCCCAAGATGCTTGAATGTTCACTCTCGGGCTCAAGAAGCATGGCAAGTTATTGGTTGAATTGAGAGTTTAGTCAACCACCGTATCTCAAATCAAAGTACTCCAGGAGTCTGTCGAGAAGTTGCAAACTCTCATTGCTAAGATCAAGGATAAGCTGGATCCTAACTTTGCTATGAATCCTGAAGGTTTGTTGTGTTTCTGAAATCGTATTTGTGTTCCCGGTGATGATGATCTTCATAATCAAATCCTGGAAAAAGCTCATTCGAGCCCTTTTTCTATCCATCATAGAGCTATAAAGATGTATAAGAATCAAAAAGAGTTGTTTGGTGGTTTGGCATGAAAAGTGAGATCACGGACTTTGTGGCTAGGTGCTTGACTTGCCAACGAGTTAAAGCCAAGCACAAGGTGCCTACTGGTCTTTTGCAACCTATCGTGCTTTCACAATGGAAATAGGAATGTATTACGATGGACTTTGTAAGTGGCTTGCCAGTGACATCGTAGAAGAATGATGCTATTTGGGTCATAGTGGACCGATTCACCAAATCTGCTCATTTTATTCAGGTAAGAATGAGACTTCGATTTGCCTAAGCTAACTGAGTTGTACATCCAGGACGTTATCCGTTTGCACGAAATTCTTATGTCTATTATTTTCGATCATGATCCACGCTTTGAATCCCAGTTTTGGAGGACCCTACAATAGGTTTTGGGAACTCGAGTACACCTAAGCACCGCTTTCCATCCTCAGATCGATGGTCAATCCGAAAGGGTTATTCAGGTAACCTTATACCTCTCTTTGATTCGTGTGTATAAGTAACTCATATCAATTTTGATTCTTCCTTGTAGATTCTAGAAGATATGCTCCGAGCATGTGTTATTGACTTCGGGAATACGTGGGAGAAATCCTTGCCTTTGGTGGAATTTGCTTACAACAATAGCTACCAAGCCTCGATTCAAATGGTACCCTATAAAGCCCTTTACATTAGGAGATGTAGAACCCCTCTTTGTGGGACCGAGCTTGGTAAAGGCAAGATGTTAGGCCCTGACTTACTTCGAGAAACCAAACAAAGGGTAACCATCATCCGTGATTGGCTCAAAGCTGCGTTTGATCGGCAGAAGACCTACGCTAACGTGAGAATGAGGGATATCCAATACGAGGTTGGTGAGAAAGCATTCCTTAAAGTATCTCTGTGGAAGAAGATCATTCGATTTGGCAGGAAGGGGAAGCTAAGTCCTTGTTTTATTGGCCCATTCGATGTGATCGAGAAAGTTGGACCTGTTGCTTACCTACTAGTTCTCCTTGAGGAGTTAAGTCAAATTCATAATGTCTTTCATGTGTCTATGCTACGAAAGTACAGGTCTGATCCCTCCCATGTGATCAAGCCAGAGTCTGTGGAGATTCAGTCCAATCTGACGTACGAGGAAGAACCTATGCAGATCCTCGCACGAGAAGTTA
The DNA here is from genome assembly GCA_019671005.1 of Hibiscus mutabilis. Taxonomy (NCBI): domain Eukaryota; kingdom Viridiplantae; phylum Streptophyta; class Magnoliopsida; order Malvales; family Malvaceae; genus Hibiscus; species Hibiscus mutabilis. The sequence goes on from CM033715.1 coordinate 54,820,546, forward strand.
AAAGACTTCGTAATAAGTCTGTGCCCTTAGTGATAGTCCTTTGGAGAAATCATTCAGTTAAAGAAGCAACGTGGGAACGGAAAGAGACAATGCAAAAGCAGTGGCCTCATTTGTTCAATTAGAGTGAAAAATTCGAGGACGAACTTTCTTAAGGGGGAGAGAGTTGTCACATCCCTAAAATCGCCTTAGTCGGAATTTGGTTCTCGTGACCAGAAATTTTGTATTGGATATGCTCGAAAATGTAATATTTTAATCCGTGTACCCAATATTGTAGCTATGGAACTTGGTTAAACTTGATGTAAGTTGTGGGGACCTTTTTGTAAGAAATCCAAAGTTGAAAATGTTGATTTTGAGCTAGGCGTATCGATACGGCTATATAGTATATCGATACAGCCCTCTGCCCAGAATTGTTTTAAGGCCCAAATTAAAGGAAATGAAGAGTAAGGTGCTGAGTCACCTCCTTGCTTGCCTCCCTCACGTGGGATCACTCAGATTAAGTGATGAGTAGCCATCAATTGCCTAGAATTTGGAAAAGGGAATGAAAAGATGGGAAACAATTGTTTAACCTTTCCCTTGCTAATAGGAAAGCTTCATATTGGCTCATGTGTAGGTGGGAGAGATTAAAGGTTGAAAAAGGGTTTTAAAATTTAGAAACTAAGCTCTCTTCATCACTTTGTACTCCTGGAAGCAAAATCCATCCATTAACTTCAAAATAAGCAAACACCTCCATTGTTATCTTCAACCTCAAGCTAAGCAAGCACCTCGGCTCAAGCCTCAACCTTTGTTCGATTTAAACACATCGTTTGAAAGCTCATAATTTGGTGAGTAAAACCCCCCTTATCGATTTGTTAATTCATTTGATCTTTGAGAAGTAATTTCAAGAATTAAACTTTGAACTTCTAAGTCAAGCCCATGTGTTAGTAGGTTAATTTCCTTGTTTTGATATTGTCTACAAGCTTTGATGAGCTTGAAAGAAGTTTGTAAGGTATTAGGTTTAATTCTAATGCATTTTTTAAATTTGAACTAGCTCAAGAGTTGGAGGAAGTCACTCCGTCATCCCTAACCAAAGCTAGGAGCAAAGGAATCGTAATTCAGGCACCTTGAAAGCTTCAGAATCAAGGTAAGTGTAGTTAAGTCAAGGGACAGGCTAGGTGCCATCCCGTTGCATTTGCTTTGTGATTATGTTTACATTTGATTAAAGGCTCAAGTAGAGCAAGCTTTGTGGATGCTAATGGTGAGCATGGTAAGTCTTCGATATGGTTGATATGTTATAAGCTTATGTGTGATAATCAAGATATGCTATATGTGAGATCGATATGAATAGTCCATGATATGTGATATGTGGAGCTAAGGCTCAATTCTGTTTTCTTTATGTTATGGCCTAAGGCCACCAAAGGTAAAATTTGTGATGATATGTGAACTTGGACATTTGTGGACATTGGATACAATTGGCATGCCATAGGATTATTTGAGCTCACTAAGTAAGGGATTTGACTGCGGTTCGGGGCTACGGCCTATATGTGTGGTGAGATAAGGATGGATTGTGTAAGGGACTATCCGAAGCTACGGCTCAAGGCTAGGACCTATTTCCAATATGTGTGGTGTACAGGAGAATTTGTGTATCCATTGGTTACCATGTCCAAGGGAAAATGATATGTTCATATGGTTTATAATTGCTATATGGAATCATGACTATTGGCTTTAAATATGTTTATTGTGATTGATGCTATGTAAAATGTCACCCAAGCATACCTATATGTTATCCATACATTTGATAAACTTGTTGTGCATTTGTTATAACTACCTCACTAGGCTATGTAAGCCTAACATTTGTGTGTGTCGTGCATTTCAGGATCTTGAAGTATTCCGGACTCCGATCGTGTAGTTGCGGTTGCAAGTCACTTCCACCAATCATATTTTTGCTTAACTTTTGCTTTAAACTCCTAGTAAGGTGGCATATGGCTCAAACATGTTATGTTTGCCTATTTTGATATGTATGTAGTGGCCTAATAGTGCCTAGGTGTTAAACATGAAAATTAGTATGTTTAGAATTGGTAAAACTAATTAAAATGAGCTTAAAGGCACCAAAAGGTAAAATCCTAGTAAATGAATTCGAAATGTCCTAAAATTTTGTATGCTATTAAAAATATGGATTAATAAATTGCCGATAAAATTTCATGGCATTTCGACATCGTTCAACAAGTTAAATTTGCTAAACACCAAATAAAATCTGTCATTACAAGGCAAGCGTAATGATACGGGTCAAGCTGTATCGATACGACTTTGCATATTTGGACTTGGTAAGACAGGGCATATCAATATACTAGGGAGTGTACCGATATAAACCTCGGCATTAAGGTCTAGAAAATTAATTGCATTGGTACAGTCTTGGGTGTACCGAAACGTGTCAACCCTAGTCAATGCGTATCGATACGAGCTTAGATGTATCGGTACGGACTTGTTATCCTTGAATCTGGAATTTGCAAATTTTGACTTAGTGGACCGATACGGGGTTAAGCGTATCGGCACGGTGTCAGTTAATTCCATTAAAAGACTTAAACTGCAGTTTTAAATAGTTTACAGATTGGTCATTAATCTTTAAATAGTCTAATTGGATAGGTAAACGACCTTTGCTAATAATGAAATTTCACAAGTTAATAATTGGTAAGTTTAATTGAAGATTTGTATAAAGAAAATCCGATAAAGTCCCTTAATTTGTAAAATTTGCAATTTAGTCCTTAAGTTGGAAAAAGGTTAAAATTGACCCCAAACTGAGTAAGCCATTAATAAGTTAGTTCGACAAGTCTTAAAAGAGACTAATAAGACATTCCGAATAAGATTTCAAACACGGTTAAACTTTTGATCTCCGAATCAGTTCCAATAACACTTTCCGACCCGGTTCTCTACTAAGCCCAGAAGGGAGTGTTACAGTAATCCTTCCTTAAAATCATTCTTTGATATACAATTGACCCGAATTACATTCACAAATGAAAAACACTCGCCCATTTGATTTAACCGTCAAATAGGTGTTCAAATTATGCCATTTTTTCAGTTAGATGCCTAAATTACTTTTTGGGGCCAAATAAGTGCCCAACGTTTCATTCCGTGAGCCATTTAAGGTTCTCCATTAATTCTCACCGTTAAAGGACATATGTCATCTCCTGAAAATTCCAAAATTATATTAAAAATAAATAAAATTACTTAATTTTCAAAAAATCTCTAAGTTTTACAGATTTCACAAAATAGCCCCCAAACTCCAAAATCCCTAACTCCCCAAAACTTAAATCCTGATTTGGGCCGATTCTGTCGTCGATTGCCACGTCGCCGCCCACCACATCATTCGCTGGACCATCACGACTATTTCCTCCACCACCCCGTCGTCGAAAATCGACTGATGCCGTGCGAAACGCCAAAATTATCGAATAGTTCCTTCGAACGATTCGCGATGAACGGCAGCGGGATAGGCGCCGAACGGCATGTAGGTTGTTCGGCGAAGGGAGGGTGCTTAATTACGTTGCTGGCAATGCGGCCAATGTCGTCGGGATTGGTCAGATTTGGGGGTTTAGGGATTGGGGACTATTTTGGGAATATTTGAAAAATTCAAGATATATTTTTATTTTGTTTTATTAATTTTATTTATTTTTAATATAATTTTGGAATTTTCAGGAGATGTCACATGTCCTTTAACGGTGAGAATTAACGGAGAACCTTAAATGAGTCACGGAATGAAACATTAAGCACCTATTTAGCCCAAAAAATAGTTTAGGCACCTAACTGAAAAAAGAGCATAATTTGGGCATCAATTTGAGATTAAGCCTTATTAATTTCATATTTATATATATTACAGTGGAGATTTTACCTTTTTATCTCTCTGAACTACAAAAAGAAAAACACAAAAACTTGATGATTCAAAAGCGAGCTTTCCTGATTGGCTTCCTCGGCAGTGGAATATTATTTTTGTGTAGAGATTAATGATTCTCAAAGTTAGAGACATTGACCGTGAAAATGATTACATTACATTTAGTAATCCCAGGAGAAGGGCTCTTCGATCCGGAACCCGGAATCGACTTCACAGATTTCCCATGCTGATGAAGAATAAGAGCAGAATCCATCGCTTCGGTCCATGGCATCGGTCGTGAGATCAGGCAGATCAAACAAGGAATCTTCGTCATTAATTGAGGGTGAACTCGACGATTCTTGTATGTTGTCGGATGAATGTGAAACGAGAACTTCTTCTCGGCTTAGTCTAGCTTCAGTTCCGGCCTCGATGTTGCATCGCCTTGTCTCGAGAAATGTCGCGGCGGCCGCTCCTGGATGTCCTTGGGAGAGATACTGGCAGGGCGTGGAAGCTCTTTTTCAAGTTGAGGGAAATTAAGGTAGGCCGATCGACCCTTAATGGCAAGTGCAGCTACATCGTGAGCACGAGCAGCCATTTCGGCCGTGGGGTATGTTCCGAGCCATATTCTCGATTTCTTCCTCGGTTCTCGAATTTCTGACACCCATTTTCCCCATCTTCGCATACGCACCCCACGGTATGTCGTGGGCTTGCTATCCTTAGTACCACCACTCCTTTGTCTTTTCTTGTTCTCGTTATCACTTTCCATGTCTCCAGCTTTCTTTGACCTTTTATCAGCTACACCGTTTCTCAAACCCGAAAACGAGGATGTCGTCGAGGAAGAAGAAGATGATGACGATGAAGAGGAAGAGGTGGCAGCGGCCATGGCGGAAGTGTTAGCAGAGACGACGGAAGAAGAGCTAACCAAGTTGTTGGAACTATGAGAAGCATCATTCTCGATGTTGATATCCCTGTCCAATTCCATGACAGATTTATAGGCCCTAGTTGTAACTAAAGTAAAGACTAAAGAAAGAATTTCAAAGCGAATCGCATATACATACACATAGTGGTTTCTAGAGGTATTATATGATTCTTAATTCTCCGAATTCAGGTTTTCCCAGAAAAGAAAATGCATAATCATGTAAGAAAAGAAAGAATTAAAGAAGGCTGGGCCCGTGTCATATATGAAGTTATTACACTTCAGCTAATTTGTATCCCATGTGGCATAAAATGTACATGTTTGGAACTAGAATCTCTTTGTTACATGCATTGATAAGTTACATTGCATTCTCAAGTAAAGGACGCAAGTTCAAACTTTAAAGATAATATTATTGAGAAGGGTAGTCTCGCACCCCGAACATAAACCGTAAGACGAACATGCATATTACCAACAAAAAATCATCATTGTTACTATGTCAATTCCTACATACAGCGAATTCACGCTTTGCATTTCCTGGTATCTCTACCTAATCCTAGTTGATTATAACAAATTTCTACTTCCCCATATGCAAAACTTTGAACCACTTTTGGCAGCTACACTGTATTTCACATGAACTCGTCAAACACCCCACCAACAGTCCTCTGCATTTCACATGCATATTTGCTTTCTTCTTCTTCTTTTTCCTCTTTCTTTTTGTTTCTCACTCCTTTTAATCATGTTCTTTGATGGAACTGGTTCCAAATCACTAATATTCCACACGCTCACCGATAATAATAATAATAATAATATACACGTTTTATTTGTTTCTTTGATTCCCTGATTATACATAAAATTATATAATTAAAGGAGAGGACAAGACAAAAGCAACAACGGCGATTTGCTCTTTCTCTTGAATGACACACATGAGGCCACATGCCTGTGGGCTGTGGGTCCTTCTAACCAAGCCTTAGTCTTTTTGATTCCAGATTTCCGATTAGCTAGCTACTCAACAAGGCAGAAAAAATATCCCATATTTCGATTTTTCTTATCAACTTTTCTCTCAAATTACAACCTGTATTGAGATAGAAAGATAGAGAGCAGATGATTCGAACTTGCTCCTATTTCCCCTCTAACAATAGATTCTTTGACTGTTGGGGCTTATGTTATTCCGACTCATATTCATTGCAAGGAAGAAAAAAAACATGAAATTCTTTTATGTTGCTACCTTCTGCTGTGTGCCTTGTCTGTTCTACATTCTACACCATTTGGGTTGTAAATTGATCAACAATTATTGGTCTATGATCTCAAGGCTGTAATTTCCTGAAATATTGAATAATCTAGTGAGAAATCATGTAGGGAAGCCTTTGTCTTTACAGTTCACTTTTAATTTCTCCACATAATCTAGAAGAAACGATGAACATTCTGATTAGATATATAGCAGCCCCACTTAAGGGCACCTGGACCAACTTTGAAAAGACTTCCACAAGTGTTCCTATAATTACATTACTTTAAGGAGTCCAGAGCCTTACCTAATCAAGATAATTTTTTATCACCCCCATTTGATTTTTGCATGTATAAAACTAGGGTAGTTTCCGGTGCCGCATGCTATGGTGCGGCACCAACCGAAATGTTACAAAATACAAAATTTAAAATGTTACCCATCAACTTAAAATATTATTCTTTCTGATGACATTTTAGGTTGGTGGTCTCACAATAAGTATTGATATTTGTAGACAAGTTTCGAACTTAAAAAATCCTAAAATGTTGTTATAAGTATCGATACTCGGAGTTAAGTTTCGATAATTAACCACCAACCTAAAATGCTATAAAAAGTGTAATATTTTCAATTTTAAATTTCGTGTTTTGTAACATTTTCGGTTAATCCGCACCGCGACCCTTCCACACTTTAGACCCTCCCATAAAAATAGTATAGTCAAATCAAGTTAACTGGTTTTGCATGGTAATTTGTGGAGATCTCAACAAATGGTCTAAAGATTCTCTTAGTTCTTGGTTAGGTACAAGTTACTGCTGCCACCGGTGGATTCACGTGCAGATGATCTTCCAGTTGCTTCTTCCTCTTCTTAAATGGCAGTAATAAATTATTTTGCTTCTACTCCTTTTGGTTTCTTGGCGGAAAAGATATTCATAATTTCTGTAATTGGTTCTGAAAATATTTGATTTCATATGATTTTCCTTGTTTGTCTTTAGAAAAGATAGTCTCACACACTTGTTTTATCGACACAATTATCAACTAAGCTACTTATAAGGTAATGTTTGATTTAATATATTTGTCGCAACTCGATTTAGTTTTTATGTGGAAATACTATATGATACATGCTGGTTGTGAAATCTATGATTGCATCTGGGCGGCCGGGGTTATTCAATCTTTCGTAATTAAAGACTGACGCGGAAGGTAAAGTCGTGAGGATTGGGAGGGCAAAAAAATAAAAATAAAAATAAAAATAAAAATAAAAACAGAGGCAGAAAGCACACCGAAGTAGATGTCATCCATGTTCACCACCCTGTCTCCGGATGCATAGAACTTTATTGAAACAAAATGAGGCACCTGACAAAAGAAGGAATATATTTATTTTTATTTTTTTTTCAATTGAAAAGCAAGGGAGATATCAATATCAATTTTAAAATTAAAAGGAAATATGAATAATGGGTCCTAATAGCAAAGCTTTAAAGCTGGTTGTGCCTTTAGAGATTCCACTCAATATACAACCAATCACGTGTTTCAGAATATATATATATATATATATATATATTCCCCACTTTAATTTTAAAGTTTATTGACTCCATTTAGGGTTTATGAGTAGTAGTTTTGAATTTAAGAGTTATTGATAGAATTTTGAGTTTAGAGATAAAATTTAGGGTTTATAGGTTAAACTCTATGCAGCACCCCAGAAAAAGGGCTAGAAGATTCGGGTGAATTACCGGAATCGGGTTAGAAGTTTTGGGTTAGGTTTTAGCTAATTAATTAATTCTGAAAAATAATTTGGGTAATTAAATTGATTTCCGATAAATTTACCGTCACAAGTATTTGTGAAAATATATTTAATGAATTTAATAAAAGATGAAATTGAGTTTGGGTAATTTTAAATGGGTTGTTTTAATATTAATTAAATGACAACTTTTTTACAAAATGTTGTAAAATATTAGTAATGACAATGTTGTAAAAAGAACTAAAGTGGTGGTTATATGGAATCATTTGACACATTTATTAAATAAAGCTTTTATCATTTATTTCTAGCTAGAATATGACGACGATTATTATTTTTCTCAAGAAAAAAACTATATCTAAACTTATCTCTTTTTTTCTCTCAAGATTCTCCCAAACACCATTTTGATCTTTGTAACACCCTTACAAGTATTTAATCTCCAATACTAGTTAGAGTGTCACATAATGAATTGCTAACAATCCATAATAATCATTTATTTAGAAAACACCATTAAACCATTTTTTTTCTAACAGAGCCGATTTATCTAATTTTTATTCAACCAAATTAATTCCAATTCCATGCAGCAACTTAGCATTTTATAACTACAACCTATAAGCAATATAACTGTCTAGAAATTGCCCAATTTAAAAATCTAATTAATAGTTCTATTTATTCTTTTTCAAAAAGTTATCCGATTTAAATACTAGTAATCCATATAACCATTTTTAATTTTAATATAATTACTCACCATTTATTATCAACATAAACCAGTTTATAAGTTATTACAAACCATATTAAGACTAGATTAAAACCGACTAGTATTGACATATACATGCCGTCTAGAAACATCAAAATACAACAAAAGATGTTATTACTGATACCGTAGTTATACTCTCTTCTGATAAGATGCCAACTGCTCCTTACACTGATTCCTTCTTTTTACCTACGTGTGAAAATCATCACACGCTAAGTATACACTTAGTGAGGCAATAATAAAATCCAGTGCAATACTACATACTTATAAATATAAAGATGTAACCATAATCATGCATCAAGATCACTAGATATGTATTACCATCATGTTAATCATAAATTAACATAATATAAACATGATATAACTTTCTTACCAATATTCTTGCCATTTACTTTGAGAGTTCATAAATTCTTTTACATGTTTATCATTTATTAATCAATAAACCATAGTCCAAATATAAGTCTATGCGGACTCTGGATACACGAGTCAAATATGCACCAAAGTGCCAATACACATAAGGTCGTGCCCACCATATGCACTAAGTGTCCTTTATATACACTATAGTGCTAAACCGAGTATGCAGCGTGCTGCTGGACTCTATGGCATGCCAACTATACCATGTCCATCAATGACATACTTGGGCATATATTCCATATTTATTTTATCCATGGCAATGTATATCAACATAATTTAATATTAGACAGTTCATACCCGAAATAACATTCATAATATAACATCATATATAACTAGTGATCCATGCATTTATATTCAACTTTGACATATTTAGAACATGTCAAATATATAATTAATGACATAAATATCATGTTAATATAAACAAGGTAGACTTATAGCAAGTCTTCCTAGTATCCATGTATCATGTTATGTATGCATTGCACTCACCTTGACACTTTATATGTGTCAAAAATTTAAATCCTCACACAGCTTTACTTTTGATCCTTTTCCTTTCCTTGGTTGCTAGCTTGAGTCTGATTTTGATCATGATCTATACGTGCATCATTTACAACACATGTATATTTTAAAAAATACATGTTAGTATCATATTAACATAGGTACGTAATAGGAAATGAAATTTCTATAAATTCTTTCAAAGTTTATTCGATACTAATTCACTTCATACAATTCATACCAATCTCAATACTTAAAATTTCCTTTCATATCCAAATCAAAGAATGATAAATCATTCTAACAATTATTCAAGCATGATACCTTAATTTAACCAACTTCAACTTTAAACTCCTTAATTTCCATACTATCTGATTTAATCCTTTAACCTTAACAAACTTCCAATTTGGTCCAAATAACATTCTAAAACTTGTAGAATCATCAACTCCACATATCTAACCTTAATAAAATTCTTCCATAATTTTCTCTAATCTCTTCACTTTGACTAAATATGAAAGGTCACTATAGACTTGATTTCCAACTTGATTCAAACATGAATTAAACTTCAAAACATCATTTCTAAGCATAATCAATCATTCCTATATCAAAATACAACATCCTCTTCATCCACTAATTTCAAGAACTCAAGATTTAAGCATGGAAAGTATGAACAATTAATACCAAATGATAGAGAATTTCATGTAGATCAATTTCATGTTTCATACTTTCATCCAAAATCCTACTAGATTGGATTGAAAAATCAAAAAGAAAATGTCACATACCTTAGATAGAGATTTCAGCACTTTGGAGAAACTATGAAGAAAAGTCTTGAACTTTCACTTTATTCAATTTAGACCATTTGTCACCTATTTATAAAAAAAATTAAAATAAAAATCTCCTTAATAGTCAAATAACTATTTTACCCTTGATATCCAATGCCTCTCATTTTGCCACATATTAATTTATTCATCCAAGAGTCAAAAATAAACCATCAAGTTAGTAGTTACCAACTTTGCCCTTGTAATTTCACAAAATTACGATCTTGCCATTTTTATCCAACAACTCATTTTTAAATGGAAAATCTAATTTAATCTAATGGTCCATATTAAATTCTTCTAAAATAAGGCATGGAAAAGATATATTAAAACTTGCCTTATCTTTTAACAAAATGTCTCAATTATTCAATTCGATCTGATTATCCGAATTCTTCTTGAACTTTAACTCTTTATAGATTTTAACACAAATTCCGTACCAAAAATTCGAGTAACACAAAAACGCCATTCTTGGGGGTAAATGATTCATTTACGGGACTAAAATACATAACTTTTGAAAATTACAATTTAGTCCCTAAACTTTTCCTAAGTGTATACTTTAATCCTCAAACTTTCATTTTATTCATTTTGGTCACTACCCAAAATTTTAAGGTGTTACAATTCTCCACCTTAAGAAAATTTATCCTCAAATTTTCTTTACGTACTTGGTTCAAAAAGATACCGATATTGTTTTTTCAATGCTTCCTCCTTTTCCCAAGTAGCTTCTTAGACTTTGTGGTTTCTCCACAAGATTTTTACTAGAGGAATCTTTTTGTTCCTTAACTGCTTTTCTCCTCGAGCTAGAATTCTTACAGGTTCCTCATCGTGTGTAAAATTCGGTTGAATTTCAATTTCTTCTGGTGTAATGATATGCGAAGGATCTGATCGATATTTTTGAAGCATGGATACATGAAACACATCATGCACCTTACTCATCTCTAGTGGTAATGCCAGTTGATATGCCAATAGGCCAACCCTTTTTAAAATTTCATAAGGACCAATGAAACTTGGACTAAGTTTGCTTTTCGTCCAAATCATAATATCTTTTTCTAGTGTGAAACCTTTAAAAATACCTCGTCTCCAACTTCAAACTCAATATCTTTTATTTTAAGATCTGAGTACGACTTTTGTCTGTTAGAAGCAGCCTTGAGATTATCTTGAATTAGTTTTACCTTGTCCTCCACTTCTTGCACAAGATCTGGTCCAATGATTTTTTGATCCTCTAGCTCGAACCAATTCAAAGGTGTTCGGCATTTTCTTCCATATAATTCCTCATAAGGTGCCATCTTTATACTTGATTGGTAACCGTTTTTATAAGCAAATTCAACTAATGGAAGATATTTTTCCCATGATCCTGCAAAATTCATTATATAGGCTCTGAACATGTATTCAAGTATTTGAATAGTCCTCTCTGATTGTTTATCTGTTTGAGGATGAAAAGCAGTACTAAAGTGTAGCTGAGTTCCCAATGCTTCATGTAATGCACTCCAAAATCTTGAAGTAAACTTTGGATCTCTATTTGAGATAATAGACTTAGGAACACCATGTAATCTAACAATTTCTTTAATATATAACTCCGCTAACTTTTTTAATGAATAGTCTGTTCAAACTGGTATAAAATGTGCCGATTTAGTCAACCGATCCACAATCACCAAAATCGAATCTTTCTTACTTGGCATCAGCAGTAAGCCTGTTACAAAATCTATAGTAACCTTTTCCCACTTCCATTATGGAATTGAAATTGGTTGAAGTAATCCTGATGGAACTTGATGTTCTTCCTTTACTTGTTGGCAAGTTAAACATTTAGCAACGAAATCGGTGATAGCTCGTTTCATGCCCGACCACCAAAATCGACTTTTTATATCTTGATATATTTTGTTGGCTCATAGATGCATAGTTAAAGGACTGTAATGTGTCTCCGAAAGTATTTCCCTCTTTAATTCTTCATCTTTAGGAATGTATACACATCCCTTGTAGTATAGGCATCCATTTGGTTTTATTTCAAAATATTTAGATTCACCACGTTCAACTTGTTTATTCTTTTCCAAGCATTTTTCATCCTTTGCTTGTAATTCTTTAATTCTTCCTACCAAGGTAGGCTTAATTTGAACTTCAGCCATTATTGCACCATTTTCCTGTAATTTCAATTGAGCAATCAATACTCTCAAAGTAGAAAATGTCTTTCGCCTAAGTGCGTCTGCTACCACATTAGCCTTATCTGGATGATAATCAATAATTATATCATAATCCTTGATCAGTTCTATCCACTTTCTTTGCCTCAAATTAAGCTCCTTTTGAGATAACAAGTATTTCAAACTTTTATGATCCGTGTAGATATAGCACTTTTCACCATATAAATAGTGATGCCAAATCTTTAAAGCAAACACTACTGCAACCAACTCTAAATCATGGGTAGGATAATTTTTTTCATGAGTTTTGAGTTGTCGAGAAGTGTATGCTACCACCTTCCCTTCTTACATTAATACACATCTCAAACCATTATGGGATGCATCACTAAATATTATAAAATCCTTCCCCGATTCTGGTTGTACCAAAACATGAGCTTTTGTTAATATCTTCTTTAATTTGTCAAAACTTTTCTGGCATTTATCTATCCAAACAAATGGCACATCCTTTCTTAATAACTTAGTTATTAGAGCGACAATCATTGAAAAGTCTTTCACGAACCGCCAATAATAACTAGCTAATCCCAAGAAACTTCTCACTTCGAATACATTCTTTGGGATTTTCCATTCTAGGATTGCTTGAATCTTTTTAGGGTCGACTCGAATCCCTTCAGCTGAAACTATATTTCCAAGGAAAGCTACCCCAGACAACCAAAATTCACATTTTGGCAGCTTTGCATATAATTTCTTTTCTCGAAGGATTTGAAGAACTACTCAGAGGTGAGTATCATGATCCTCTTTGGTTTTAGAATAAACCAATATATCATCTATGAGTACCACCACAAATTGGTCTAAATATGGATGAAATACCTAATTCATTAGATCCATAAATGTTGTTGGTGCATTTGTAAGTCCAAAAGGCATTACTACAAACTCATAATGCCCATATCTAGTTCTGAAACTGTCTTTGGTATATCTACTTCTTTGATCTTCAATTGATGATACCCCGATCGGAGATCAATTTTTGAAAATATTGTTTCTCCTTTAAGTTGATCAAATAGATAATCGATCCTTGGCAAAGGATATTTATTCTTCATCTTCACTTTATTAAGTTGACGATAATCTACACATAACCTCATTGATCCATCTTTCTTTTTCACAAACAAGGTTGGAGCTCCCCAAGGTGATATACTAGGTCGTATAAAACCTCGATCTAATAACTCTTGTAATTGAGCCTTCAGCTCTCTAAGTTCTGTATGAGCCATCTTGTAAGGTGCCATTGATATTGATGTTGTTCCAAGAAGCACATCAATACCAAATTCTACCTCTCGATCTGGAGGTAATTTTGATAATTCATTTGGGAAAACATTTGGAAATTCCCGCATCGTTGGTATATTTTCTAGATCTATCTTTGTTTCGTAAGTATTTATCACATGAGCTAAATATGCTTTACACCCATGTGATAATAACTTTCCATCAGTTACAACTAATACTATGTTACTCAGATAATTCAGCCTTTCACCTACAAGTGTTATTTCTGAGCCATCTGATCCCTTTAAAATTACTCTTTTTAGTCGGTATTCAACCGTAGCATCATATGCCGATAACCAATCCATTCCAAGAATGACTTCAAACTCTTGGAGGGGTAATTCCATAAGGTCAGCTGGAAATTCATTTTCTTGAATCTTTATAGGACATTTTTTGCATATTCGACTTACTTTGGCAATTTGTCCTATCATATTAATAGGAACTACCTCATTCGAAAATGATTTTATCGGGATATTTCTTTCAAGTACTATTTTAGAACTAATATAAGAATGGGTAGAGCCTGCATCAACCAATGTAAAAATAGGTCTACCAAAGAGTTTGATCATACCTGCTATGATCTTTGAGTCATCTCGATCATTAGCAATCTTGATATTATATACTCGAGCAGAAGTCTTGATTTCTCGATTAGATGTGGTTGCTGAAACTCCTAGTTTGCCACCTTTGTTTCCTTTGCTTTTCTGAGGTGCTGCAACTGACTGATCTGGGTGAAACTCTGGACAATTCTTTTTAAAATAACCAGTTTGCCCACAATGGTAGCATGCCCCACCAGCGAACTAGCACTGACCAGAATGCCTCTTTCCACAGTGCTCGCATTCTGTAGTAGGACGAAATCTGGAGCCTTGAGTACTTGTAGTAACAATCTGAGCTTACTTTGACTTTCCTCCAGAAAATCCCTTTTTAGATGAAGCAGTTGATGCTACCAAATTTTGCTGTAGAAATCCTTTATTGCGTTTAAATGAAGACGCAGTAAGATAACCTCCATACCTTTTTTCGGTCTGAGCCTGTTTCCCCATTTTATCCTCGAGGTTAACTTTTTCCATAGCCTTTGCTCGATTTACTACCTCTTCAAAAACAACAAAATTCTGAGAAACCAATACCCTTTTATATTGAGGATCCAACCCAGCTATGAATTTGTCAATTCTGGATTTTTCGGTTGGAAAAAACTCTATTGCAAGTCAGCTCAGTCTATTGAACTTGCATTCGTATTCATAGACTGCCCTGTTAAACTATTTCAGATCCAAAAATTGTTATCTCATTTCGTCAATAAACACGTCCCCAAAATATTTTTCTTTGAATTCTTTTAGAAAGAATTCCCACATAATTTGCTCTGGAGGAACTCGTGCAGTGACTACATCCCACCACACACTAGCTTGCTCCATCAGTAAAAATACAACTCCCTCAAACTTTCTTTAATCATCGCAAGGGATTCTGCTTAGCATGATTTTGACATCATTTAACCAGTAATCATCAGCCATTGGATCTGCATTAGTATCACCTCAAATTTTTGGTGCTTTTATCTTCCTTAATTTCTTTGGAACTGATATTGGTGCTCGACGATTTAAAATAGTATCCAATGCATGAAGAAATAAGCCTTGATCTTGTACATGCATATTATGTTGTTCTTGAGCTAGTTGCTCTACATTCTGCTGAACAGGAGGTGGATTATGATTCACCTCATTACTCCTGCTTTGAGCAGGGATATCACCCTTAGCTCCCTGACGGGATTCCTGATGATCTAACATCTGTTAATGTCACAATCATCCCACATAAGTAAGGAGCAACATTATTAGTTAGTAGGCGTCAGAGTATATTTATACAAATATCAATAATTTTGACATCCTAGTGGCATATATATAATCCTGACTCTCTATAGGTCCGATTCATATCCAGAACCGGCTAAACATGTAGCTCTGATACCAATAAATATAACCCCCTTATCGGTATTTAATCTCCAATACTAGTTAGAGTGTCACATAATAAATTGCTAACAATCCATAATAATCATTCATTTAGAAAACACCATTAAACAATTTTTTCTAACAGAATCGCTAAAAATCATCACACGCTAAGTATACACTTAGTGAGGTAATAATAAAATCTAGTGCAATACTACATACTTATAAATATAAACATGTAACCATAATCATGCATCAAGATCACTAGATATGTATTACCATCATGTTTATCATAAATTAACATAATATAAGCCGGATATAACTTTCTTACCAATATTCTTGCCATTTACTTTGAGAGTTCATAAACTCTTTTACCTGTTTATCATTTATTAATCAATAAACCATAGCCTAAATATAAGCCTATGAGGACTCTGGGTACATGAGTTAAATATGCACTGAAGTGCTAATACACATAAGGTCGTGCCCACCATAATACACATAAGGTCTTGCCCACCATATGGCATGCCAACTATACCCTATCACCCAATGACATACTTGGGCATATATTCCATATTTATTTTATCCATGGCAAAGTATATCAACATAATTTAACATTGGACAGTTCATACTCGAAATAACATTCATAATATAACATCATATGTAATTAGTGATCCATGCATTTATATTCAACTTTTGACATATTTAGAACATGTCAAATATATAACTAATGACATAAATATCATGCTAATATAAACAAGGTAGAGTTATCGCAAGTCTTCCTAATATCCATATATCATGTTATGTGTGCATTGCACTCACCCTGACACTTTATACATGTCAAAATTTAAATCCTCACTAAGCTTTACTTTTGATACTTTTCCTTTCCTTGGTTTCTAGCTAGATTTTGATTTTGATCACAATCTATACGTGCATCATTTACAACACATGTATATTTAAAAAAATACATGCTAGTATCATACTAACATAAGTACGTAATAGGAAAAGAAATTCCTATAAATTCTTTCAAGGTTTATGTAATACCCTAAAAGTAGACCTAGAAGTATTCTAATAACTCAATTGTTTAGTTAGTCATTAAATGGTATACATAAAGAATTAATTAAGGAGATTGTGACCAAATTGCAAGAAAGAATAATTTAGCGGGCTATTGTGTTATGTACTAAAATGAACTCATGTGAAAATTTGTGAATTTGCATGCAAAAAGAAATGTTTCAAGTGATCCTACACATGTCATCGAACCAAAACACCATGTGGAATTGAGGGGAAGGGGTTTAGGCATAGGATAATCAGTCACCCCATTATCATCTTCCTTTCCAATGTTAGCCGGGTTTCCTTGAGAGAGAGAAAAGGGGAGAAGTTGCCATGGAAGCTTAGGAATTCAAACTTGGATTGTTCCAAATCAAGGACCCTCGATCGATAAAGCATAAAGGAGATGTAAGCATTCTTTTCGTATTCATTGTCTACAATTTAATTTGAATTTGATGTCAAAGCTTTCATGAATCTGTTGTCATTAGAAGTATTGGAGAATTAGACTTATATTATGTATCTTCTTAAAGCTTTATATTTGGGCATTGTCGAGCTATTATGTTTATCTTGTGGATTTGTAAAACGGTCAGCTTGTTAAATTGTTGAGGAAGAAATTTAAATTATTTTATAGGATTGATTGTTTGAATGGGTTGTTTGGTTGTGTAGGTGATGGTTAGATTCAATTGTAACAACAATGCTTATTAGTAACCGGTTCGAGACAGTTTTGATTAAGGGTGAATTTGAGGTCTGCTTGACATGTTAAGGAGAATTAAATGTGTATACCTAAATTATAGATTGGTTGATGTGTTCGTTTGGATAGTATGTGAGGGGCTGTTCGAATAGGTCTTAATTGTTTATAAATGTGATGTTTAAGTTTAATTGGATGCTTGTCTTGAAAACACATGTGTGTAGATATGAATTAAGGATTGAAATGAACATTTAAGGCATGATTGGATTAGATTGGTGATCATGTACGATTAATTTGGGGTAACATTGATGCCTATGGAATGTTTTGGTTAAAAACATAATTTTAGAAACTGTTTTAGGGCTATTTTAATAAACTAGAATCTATGAGGCAGTTTGATAAAATATTGAGACAGTTTTTGTAATGAAATTTAACGTTCTAGGACTGTTTTACAAATCTGAAAACAAGGGATGTTTTATGTAAATTATAATGGACTGATTTTGCTTGTATATAGACATAAATGGACTATTTTAAGTAGGTATATATGTGTGAACATGTATGGTGGACAATTTTGATGATTTGGTATGTATAAAGTATGGGTAATTGGACTGTTTTAGGTGATCTAATGTAGGTGTATGTAATCTGCCCAATTTTGGTGCTTATAGGTTTGAATTAAACTGTTTGATGGATGAAATGAAAATGTTTGTACAAACTGCTCCTTGTGTGCTTATAAGAGTGAAAATGAACTGGTTAGATTCACTAAATGTATACATTGAAAACAGGGTTCATAATTGCATACAAATGAAAGTATATGTGTTGTTGTGATGTGTATTTGGGTTGTTCATGTCTCTTATGGGCTGTTTTGAATGTATAGTAAGATATTAAGGGTTGTTTTAAAACATATGACTGTACAATGAGGAAAATAGGGCAGAAGTATATTTATGTGTAACCTTAGGAAACAGTTTTGATCATAGGAAAGATGTACAAGTGTTTGGACTGCTGTATATGCTTATATAAATGTTTACGAGACTGTTTTGATACATGAGTTTGTGAAAGCATGACATGAAACTGTCTTGCTTGAATATGATCTTTATGGAACTATTTTGATGTATGAATATGTATACACATGAGTTATGAGATGTTTTACCTAAAACAAGGCCATTAAAGGACTGATTTGTGTGTGTGTGTGTGTACGAGTATGGTAGCAATAGGAATGCTAGAAAATAAATTAAATTGGTATTCAGGCTTTGATATTTAAATTGGAGTTTATATCATGTTTAGGAAGAGGATAAAAGACTTGAAGGATAAAAGGGGGAAATTTGGAAGTTGAAAAGAGTGGGGATTCAGGTATCATGTAACTTTAGGATAAGAGGTGCGTGTAGTTTAAAGTCTCAGGACAGACTGATAACCCTCCCGAGCAATACTTTCTAGTATGATTACTTTTAGAATTTGGTTAAATTATGCTATGATTGTGCAAGCTTGGAGGCAAGGTGAATACTTTAGTGAAAGTACCCAGTGATATAAGAAATTGATTGAAAGCATGGCTATGATTTAACATGCTTGATTCTATATTGAGATGTTATTGATTGAATGATACCTTTATGGTTAGAAATGGTTGCTTGAGAATTCATGAACGATACTTGATCATGCTTGGCCTTATGCGAATTTGATATCATATATATACATAGAAAGTAATATAAATTGACAAATGTAATTCTTGCCGAAAAGGCCATTCAAAAGAAAGAATTAAAAAGTTGAGTTCACATGTGGTGAACATACTTTTTATACCCAAAATGAGAAAGGGGTAATGAAAGATTGTTATAATATGACTACATGGAGCTATGCTCACTTTGTGTTATGAATAATGATAAATGTTAAAAACTTGGCCTCGAGTCAGTCTTAGGTATAATTGGCATGCTATAGAGTCCATAGAGCTCAGTGTTGGGGTGGACTACGGTTCGGGACAATGGTCCCTATTTGGCGACAGTAGGAGGTATGTGTGTGTGGTCACTTGGCCACAATATGAGGGATTGACCAATATTGAGAGTACCATTTTATGAGCAACACTTGGTTGGGGATTCGTTTACCTAGACTGAGGTTCGATTCACAAGGATATGTTAATAAGAAAGTATGAAATTATAAGTTAATTTAATGAAGGGTTGTGATAACCTGTTTGATAAGTAACATGGTTCTAATGAAACTTAGTACTTCTCTAATGGAAGTACCTACTTGGATGAAATCTTATATGTATTAGTATGAATTCATTGATTGTTCTATCCTGATGGTTGGCTAATAATGGAACTTGCAAACTAAGTAAATAAATTATCTCATATTTATTATGGCTAGTACTTCAAAACTTATGACATTTGTTATGGTTGTATCTTTGATAATAAGAAGTTCATGACTACATTATACTATGCTATAAATTTGTAAAGTGACTAGGTTGGGTAATACCATGTTTGATAATGTTAGAATAGTATTCATGACCAAGAGATACTATGCTTGATAACTTACATAACATAATTGCTTACATGAGTTCAGTAGTTCTTTTTATGAAAAGAGTTGCTATTCGAATGATACATGCAATATAACTAGATGTTTGATTGGATTTAAGAGTAATAATAGGTATAAGAAATTGTTGATGTAAATGTCTGGCTTTATGTCACACAGCTTTTTGTCTAATCATTGTTTTGCATGGTCAATAGGTTTGATGGGAATAGGGATATGTTTGATAACTTGTGTAATAAGTTGTTAAGGTATTTTATGTTTTGTTCAAGAAACCAAAAAAGTTCATAAGTTGAATAGCCAAAGCTTGATAATGACTTGCTTAATAAGAAGTAAATGAATAATTTAATTAATGAATATTCTTTCGAAGGAATTAATATGTTAGTATTGTGAAAATATAGTGATGACTACCTAGAACGTTTAAGTGATTGTAAATTGTTTAAATATCTTCTAAGTGTCACATGGTTGAGTAATTCTAATGCTTGGGCAAAGTTGTGATAATAAGTTGATTATAAATATATGATAATTTATAAGGAGATTGTGGAATTATGCTATGTACCAGACTAAAAATAATTTAGCTAAACTTGAGCATGTGGTAACAAACTTCAAGATAAAGTTGTTACTTGTTAAATAAGTTATTTTCTTAGGGCCTAGATCAGTTATTGGTCATTTTGAAAGGATAAAATATTTGTAAAGGTAAATAATTAAGTAAATTTTTACCACTGATAAGAAGGTATTCGAAGGATAGCTTGTAATACAAGTTAATCACTTAAAAGTGATCAAGGAAGTACCTTGTGCCATAAACTGGTCTTTTTAGTTGACTGAGATTATCTCGTGATTCAAATTAGTCCCTTGTATGGTTTGAAAACACTAAAAATGTGATTTGTTTCTAATTAAGTGTGACTCACAGATGATTTCGATATACTTACCAATAATGCCACTCTAGAGTTCCCAAATGGGAAGTTATATTCTTCAATCTTATTACTAACTATGATTTCATAGCCTTAAAGAATGATGGAAGCATAATAATAGAGTTTTTAATTTATGCCTTTGGGTAACCAAACTACCTCACTAAGTTGTTGTTTAACCAATTTCCTTCGATGCATTTCAGGATATTTATGCATTCGGATCTCTTCTGAGCCTGGACGTGATCACAAGGATCTATGTATGGTTCAAATTAATAACTTTAGAACCCCTAGATGGTGGCACATAGTAGTTAAGCAAGCATCACGCATTTAAAATTTATTTTTGGGTTTATATGAGTATTTGTAAGCTTATATATATACATATATACATCCAAGTTTTGTAACGGGCCCTTAAATAATTTCTTATATGCTTGCTTGGGGATTTATGATTAATAGTTTGATTGAATGGCTATTTGAATGCACCTATGCACCATAACCTATTAGGTTATCATATAGTCATGTGCTAAATCTCAAATAGTAGTTTAATCCATAAGTTTGGATTGGTTGGAAGGAAATATAGTAGTCTGTCGATGTCTATGTTTATGGTGTTAGTACTTGAAAGTTTATATGAGTCTGAAAATGATTAGCTAAGCTCTAAGATAACCCCAAACCTAGTAATCGAATATATATATTCTTCCTATATATAAGTGGTTAATAAGCCAAATGAATGCTTGTTAGTTAAGTTGTTAGATGACTTATAATCATTTGTTATTTGGCTACATGTTAGTTGAGATGTGTAAGTTTAATATTGAGTAATAATAATACTCAAATCCTTCACGATAGTAATAAGTGTAATAACCTCATGACATTAAAGAACATCGACTATCAAGATAGACTTCTAATTAGTGTTTAAAGTTGACTGATGTTGTATATGTATTTGTTTGTTCATAATTGGAGTATGAAGTTAAATTTATGTCTAAAGTTTAAAAAGTTTTAAATTACTCTACTTTCTAGAAGTTTCGTTAAGTTGTTGTGTCCGTTTATCAAATTTTTTCATATGTTTGTTTTGTAAAACATCCTAAACCGGTTTATCTTCTAAGCCGGGATAGTGATGTTTCAGTTTATTCGATACTAATTCACTTCATACAATTCACACCAATCTTAATACTTCAAATTTCCTTTCATATCCAAATCAAAGAATGATTCATAAATCATTCTAACAATTATTCAAGCATGATACCTCAATTTAACCAACTTCCACTTTAAACCCCTTAATTTCCATACTATCCGAATTAATCCTTTAACCTTAACAAACTTCCAATTTGGTCCAAAAAACATTCTAAAACTTGTAGAATCATCAACTCCACATATCTAACCTTAATAAAATTCTTCCATAATTTTCTCTAATCTCTTCACTTTGACCGAATATGAAAGGTCACTATAGACTTGATTTCCAACTTGATTCAATCATGAATTAAACTTCAAAACATCATTTCTAAGCATAATCAATCATTCTCATATCAAAATCCAGCATCCTCTTCGTCCACTAATTTCAAGAACTCAAGATTTAAGGATGAAAAGTATGAACAATTAAAACCAAACGATAGAGAATTTTGTGTAGATCAATTTCATGTTTCATACTTTCATCCAAAATCCTACTAGATTGGCCTGAAAAATCAAGAAGAAAATGTCACATACCTTAGATAGAGATTTTGGGACTTATGGAGAAGCTATGAAGAAAAGTCTTAAACTTTTTCTTTTTAGACCATTTGTCACCTATTTATAAACGATTTCAAATGAATATCTCCTTAATAGTTAAATGAATATTTTACCCTTGATATCCAATGCCTCTCATATTGCCACATACTAATTTATTCATCCAAGGGTCAAAAATAAACCACCAAGTTAGTTGTTACCAACTTTGCCCTTGTAATTTCTCAAAATTACAATATTTCCATTTCTATCCAGCGGCTCATATTTAACATGGAAAATCTAATTTAATCCTCTGGTCCATATTAAATTCTTCTAAAATAAGGCATGGAAAAGATATTTTGAAACTTGTTGATAGGCTCGATTCCCTCAACCGTTTTGTGCTTGCCAAGTGATGGAGAAGATGTAATTTGGGTGTTTGTGGTGGAAGCAAAAGAAAAGAATAAAAGACAAAGAATTGAGAGTAGTTTGGCTTTCTAACCAAAGCATATATCCACTACCTTAGCTTCTCACCAAGGATTTCAACCAATTCACTAAGAATTCTTCCCCTTTTCTAGGCTTAGGAGACAACCTGTTACAACCTAGACTCACAACCCAAGTCTAGCATCCAAAGCTCACAAACTGAGCTTTGGGAACTCTCAAAAACAAGAGAAAACTTAGCAAAAAGAAATCCCTCTCTAAAGGTTGATGTTTGCACTTTTAAGCACTCACCCAAATCCTAAAACACTTGAGCATACATTTACAATTAAGCTCACAAGTGTTGTTTACACAAGAAATATGACAATTTGAGCACTAAGACATTTCTTGATCATATTGTTGTTGACTTGAGGATCACTAGTCTTCCATAGATGCTTAGAGGTCCCTTTTATACTCTCAATTGAGTTTCTAGCTGTTGGAGACCGTTGGGATTGAATTGGAGATGTTGGGCCTTTTATTTCCCGCAATAAATATAATTTTGGAGCTTTCCGTATCGATATACGGGTAAACATATCGGTACATGTTCTTCAGAAACTAGCTGTTGAGCTTTTTCCATCTTATGCATACAATACACTTAGGAGTGTAACAGTACGACCTGCAATTTAAAAGATCGTTGGGAAAATAGTCGTTAAGGGGTTTTGACCGTTGGGGTTGTTGCCACATAGGCGTATCAAAAAACTAAGAGGCATATCGAAATGACCCATCCCCGTATCTATACAGGAAAGTCATGTATCGGTACGGTTTTTGGTAGTTAAAAATAGACTGTAGATGAAACCCTAAGACGTATCGAAACGGGGTATGCCATATCGATACAGTTGAGTGAGAACTTAGGTTTGGCTACTTTAAAACATTTCAAAAACACCTTAAAACCTTTTGAAACCTTCTCAAACATATTTTCAAGTTGTTTGGACTTAAAAACATTTTTTAATCCTTTTCAATTTTGTCCAAAACTATTTTTCAATTATTATATCAAAACAAATATCCTAACAATCTCCCCCTTTTTGATATAATAAGACCAACTTGAAAATTTGTGTTTGGGATTCTCCCCTTAGTAAAAATAAGTTTTGAATAAGAGTTTAAAATTTAAATGTAGTTAAAGCTCCCCCTTATTCATTTGAAAATTTCAATTTTTCAAAATATTCTCCCCTTTTGTTATATCAAAAATGGTTCAAACTAAAGTTTGAAAAAATTTTAAGTCCATAACAATGGAGAGTTTAAAAGCAAATTTATTGAAATTTGACAACATTTGTTTTTGCTAAAAGTTGGCTCCCCTTACTCAAAGCATCATCAAATGTTAGTCCAACAATTATGATAATCTATTTGAATCAAAAACGTAAATCAAATTAAAATAAACAAAATTCAACTAAATTTTACCACACTTGAACCAAGGAAGGATGTGAAGCCTTCCTTCTTCAAGCGTCATTCCATGTGTGTATGGAGCTCTCCCTTAATATTTTACTCTATTGATCATTCTCCATCACACCTAAAACAAGACAATACAAAAGCTTTGGTTTCCAAATTTCTTTGGATCCATAGGCATTAGTAGCACATAACTTAGTCCCCTTAGGAATCCATTTTTCAATTTTATCCCTTTTAGTTGAAGTAATTAGTCCTTTTGGGACCCAAATACTTTTAAAACATTTTCCATTTACAAATCTAGGGGCACTAGATTGTCTTTGATAAAAATTTATTTTAACAAAATTTGATTTGGAGCTTTCTTCAATTTCACATGATTGACCATTTTTGTAAAACAAATTCTTTTTGAGATCATCAATTTCCTTTTGATGATCCTCTTGAACCTTTTGAAGCAAGTTTTGTAAATCCAAATTTTTCTTTTCAAAAGCTTCAAACTTTGCTTCAAGTTCGAGATTTGTTTTGGAAAGCAAATCATTTTCAATTTTCAACTTTGAAAGCATTTTTCTGTTTTTAGAAAACGAAGCCTTGAATTCCAAAAGCAAATCATCATAGGCTTCTTGTAACTCATCAAAAGTATATGAATTTGAACAAGACGAGTTAGAAGTTACCTCACCCTCATGGAGGATCATTAAGCATAAGTGGGCTATCTCATTGTCGGTGGAGTCTTCCTCATCACTCCATGTTGCCACTTATGCTTTCTTTGAAGATGACCCCTTTTTTTGTTGAAGCGAGGGCAATCGTATTTGGTATGCCTCGTCTCTTTGCATTCATGGCTCTTTTGGGGATTCTTCATCTTCTTCGATTCATGCTTGGATTTTTCCATTTCGCTCTTCATGAATCGGGTGAACTTCTTGAAGAGATGAACCATCTCTTTATCTTCGCTTTCCTCCTCACTTGATTCTTCATGTTGGCATTTGGAGGATTTGAGAGCCATGAAATTAACATCAATGCCTTGGTCTTTGATCTCCTTCTCCCTCTTCAAGGGTTTAAACATCAACTCATGAGTTAGACGGGATCCAATTAGCTCATCAAGCTTGAGCTCCTTCAAGTTCTTGGCTTCAATGATAGTCATCTTCTTGCTCTCCCATGATTTGAGAAGTGAGTAAATCAACTTTCGAACGAGTTTGTCTTCTAAAATCCCCTCTCTAAAGCTTTTGAGTTGGTTGACAATTGTGGAGAATCGGTCGAACATCCACTTGATTCTTCATTCGGGTCCATCTTGAAGTTTTCATACTCAAGGTTGAGAAGACCGATCTTGGTCTCCTTTACTTTGTTTGTTCCCTCGTATGTGGCTTCAAGCTTGTCCCATACTTCCTTGGCACTTTTAGAAGAAGAAACCGTAGCATAAACCTCCGGTACCAATACACAAAATAACACTAGCAACGCGTTGGAGTTTAGTTCCACCATCTTTTTGTTGTTGGCATTCCAATCCGCCTTCCTTCATTGAGCCTTGAACGTTCCATCTTCAACAAGATCCCAAAGATAATAATCTTTTGCCTTGATGAAGTACATTATCCTATTCTTCCAATGGGATAATGTTAACCGTTGAAGAATGGTGGCTTGTCGATGGATTGCGCCATGAACATCGATTGATAGAATGGTTGATCAAGCTTGCCAGGATCACCTCAATAGGTGGTTAAACCTTCTCGATTTAGCCTCACTCTGATACCAATTGATAGGCTCGATTCCCTCAACCGCTTGTGTTTGCCAAGTGGTGGAGAATATGTAATTTGGGTGTTTGTGGTGGAAGCAAAAGAAAAGAATAAAAGACAAAGAATTTAGAGTGGTTCATCTTTCTAAACAAAGCCTACATCCATTACTTTAGGTCCCCACCAAGAATTTCAACCAATTCATTAAGAATTCTTCCCATTTTCTAGGCTTATGAGGCAACCTTTTACAACCTAGACTCACAACCCAAGTCTAGCATCCAAAGCTCACAAACCGAGCTTTGGGAACTCTCTAAAATAAGAGAAAACTTACCAAACAGAAATCCCTCTCTAAAGGCTGACGTTTGCATTCTTAAGCACTCACCCAAATCCTAAAACACTTGAGTATAAATTTATAATTAAGCTCACAAGTGTTGTCTATACAAGAAATATGTCAATTTGAGCACTAAGACATTTCTTGGTCATATTGTTGTTGACTTGAGGATCATTAGTCTTCCATAGATTCTTGGAGGTCCCTTTTATACTCTTAATTGAGTTTCTAGCCGTTGGAGATTGTTGGGATTGAATTGGAGTCGCTGGACTTTTATTTCCTACAATAAATATAGTTCTAGAGCTGTCTGTATCGGTACGCAGGTAGCCATATCGGTATGTGTTCTTCAGAAACTAGCCGTTGAGCTCTTTCCATCTTATGCGTATCAATACACTTAGGAGTGTATCAGTATGACCTGCAATTTAAAAGACCATTGGGAAATAGCCATTAGGGGGTTTTGGCCATTGCAGTTGTTGCCAAGTAGGCGTATCGAAACGCTAATAGGCATATCGAAATGAACCCTCCCCATATCGGTATGGGAAAACCATGTATCGGTACGATTTTGGCAGTTTCAAATATACTGTAACTGTAACCCTAAGACGTATCAAAACAGGGCATGCCGTATCGATACAATTGAGTGAGAACTTAGGTTTGGCTACTTTAAAACATTTCAAAAACACCTCAAAACCTTTTGAAACTTTCTCAAACATATTTTCAAGTTGTTTAGATTTAAAAACATTTTTTAACCCTTTTCAATTCTGTCCAAAACTATTTTTCAATTATTATATCAAAACAAATATCCTAGCAATTTCCTTATCTTTGAACAAAATATCTCAATTATTCAATTCGATCTGATTATCCGAATTTTTCTCGAACTTTAACTCTTTATAACTTTTAACACAAATTTCGTACCAAAAATCTAAGTAACAAGAAAATGTCATTATTGGAGGTAAACTATTCATTTACGGGACTAAAATACATAACTTTTGAAAATTACAATTTAGTCCCTAAACTTTTCCTAAGTTTATACTTTAATCCACAAACTTTCATTTTATTCATTTTGGCCACTACCCAAAATTTTAAGGTATTACAATCTTCTTTGATTTTCTTATCCAATTTCTATATATTTTCTTTCTAAACCATTTCTAATCAATAACCGCACAAGAGATTTTGATTTCTCTCATGTTAAATGGATTTCATGTTGGAAGATTGGGGGAGCAATCTTCATTTTCAATTTTTAATTTATTTGGGTAGGCTTTAATTTTCTAATGATCTCCTAATTATTTTATGTTGATTTTCTATCAATTCTATTGTTTTAATTTCTAGATACTAAAGAGTGAATCAAGATTTGATAGATGAAATCTAAATGTTTTAATTTGATTATGAGTTATTCTTGTGCTTAGATATAATCTAATCTCAATTTTAAGAAATTAATTTCCAAAATTATTCTAATTGGTTAAATTTAGATTTGAGTTGTTGAATTGGAGTTTTTAATAGAGTGTTGATTTAATTATTGAATTAGATATTTGGGTGCTTGGTGAGTGTTCGAGGAAATTCTTGTGAGGAATTTGTTCGCTAAAAAAAAGGATCAAATTGCCGGGTGCAGCTACTGCTGCCCATTTCGCACTGCCTTTGTGCTTATGGCAGTGGCGCACTGCTGCTGGTGAACGGCACGTGGCTACTGCCTTTTGTCACGTGGCTAGAATTCCAACCAGCCCACCGTGCGGCCTTAGGCAATGTGACTCAAGACAAACGCCTAAGTAATCCTTTTCAACCCTCTCGGAAGATCAAACTTCCCAAGCACCGACAAACGCAAAGCGTTCTATGTGGAATTGGATCAAAAGAGATTAGCGAAGAAGAACTTCGAAAGAACGCTCAAGAACAAAGAAAAGAACACAAGAACACTTAGAGGATTTAGAGTAAATGCCTTTATTCCTTGGAAACTTGGATACATCAAATGAAGAGGGGAAGGCCTCTATTTATAGTTGAGTTCCCCCTAATCCGACGGTCTATACAAATTTACATCGACGGTCGAGATTGATCTTATCTAATCAAATCTCAATTTCAAATCTCTAATTATCACAAACATTATCTACATATTATATTTCAAATAAATAGATGATGCTTTGACCGAATTACCCTCTTGAATCCTCCACGGATCGGGCTAGGTTTGGTGGTCTCTTTGGGCCCAAGATCTCTATCTGAACCTCTTGGGAACCCTGGTGTGCACCCCGTGGTGCCAATGACTCGGGCCTCGGCTGACGGCCCGTGACAATCTCCCCCACCAAACTTGGCGACGCCCTCGTCGCGCATCTCGAACAAAGTTGAGATCGATCTTGGAGCTTCCTTCCGCGTGCCTTAGCTTGCTCCCAACTCGGAATCTGGCTTGATTGTCCCCCCCATAAGGACCGCTCTCCCCATAAAGAGCACCGGACTCTGATTCAGATGTCCCCCATAAGGACTGCTCGCCTTGGCTCGCACCGCCATGCAAAATTTCCCGTCCCAGGTACATCTTGATCGTAGGAACTCCTTTCCTACTAGTTCTAACTTGCCCCGATCTGGACTCTCCCGATCCTTGTGCACAAACTTGGATGCCTTCACGTTGAACACCGAACGAACCTTCGGAACTTTGAACGGTTGCTTCGGCCCACACCAAGTCTTGGCAACTTCATCTGATGGGTTAGGTTTTTTGCGCCTTACACCCAACAAATCCAGCAAATCAAACTATAACACACTATCACCGTGTTCAAGACGTACCTCACTCATTTTCCCGGCATTTACTCTACACATCAATCCTTCGTCCCTGAAGTTTGATGCCCCACTGCTCATCGGCAATGCAAATCCCATTGACACTTCTCTCCCATTGAAGTTCGATGCATTGGCCACCTCACTCATGGATGGCTCCTCGACGGCATTCATGCCAACTGCCTCGGGCAACTCTCGCCCATCCAAGGTAGTGTCCCCAACTGTCGCCTCCAACTCGATGCCTCCTTGGCTTGGAGCATCTTCGACAAGCTGAATGGCTGTCAGCTTCTTGGTTCCTCGCCCGTTGTCTCGGCACGCAGGCACAACGCACCGTTGTCTTAGATCCAAGATGCACACGACGTTGGCATACAGAATGATGAGAGCTTCAATACGGTCAAGGAAGTTTAGTCCCAAAATAAAATCAAAGTCATCTAGCTCGATTACCTTAAAATTCTCCTTGGCCTTCCAATCCACAATCTGTAACTCAATCTTCCGCATTGTTCCCACAACTGGAACTTTCTTTGAATTCACCGCCTTGATCTTACCGGTTGAATCCACAACTTTAAGACCAAGCTTCTCGGCAGCCTTCTTGGACATGAACAAATCGCTTGCCCCGGTGTCCACCAAAGCACTCCTCGATCGTCCTGCCACGTTGATGTCGACAAGCATCAACCCATTCTGCTTCTGGCTCTTCCTCGCCTTGACAGAATCCAATATCATCGAGCCAAGCTTCACAGCCTCATCACTCTCGGGCTCATCCTCCTTGGACTTCTTGACTCGATCAGGGCATTCTCGCGCTAAATGCGGCCCCTACATCGGTAACACTTTCGATGTACTTTTCCCCCCTCGGCTTCCCTCCTTTGATGCTAGCGATTGCACCAACTCTATCGGGTTCTCCATCTGACTCGTCGTCCTCCTGGACAATGGCTTTGAGGTGGCTCCTCTTCTTGGGACAGTCTTTCACTACGTGTGGACCATCACAATGGTAGCACCTTATGGATCCTCGATCCTTCCGATCATCTGGTTTCGCATACCGGTTTGGCTTGGTTGATGGCCTCTCCTTGCCATCATCGCTACTATCTCCGGACACATCCTCGTCTCTTCCACCAATACCCTTGTCATGGGGCTTGGAAGACTTGGATTCCATGGACTTGTAAGCACTATAATCGGTCAAGGACTTCGCAATGGCTAGGGCTTTGGAAAGTTCCTACACATCCCTCCGCTCTAACTCGGTCCTGGCCCATGGCTTCAATCCATCCATAAACGTGAAAAGCGCATCCTTCTCACACAAGCCGGGGATAAGGAGTTGTAGCTCACTAAACTCCTGGATGTAATCCGCAATGGATCCATCGTGTCGAAGCCTCCTAAACTTGGTCCTGGCTTCTTTCTCCGTGTTACTCGGGAAAAATTGCTGCTTGAACTCCGCTTGGAACTCCTCCCATGTTCCAACGTCCGTGCCCCCACTATTCTCATCAAGGCACCTACGTCGCCACTATAACAAAGCAACGTTAGTCAAGTAAACAACAGTAGTATTTATCTTCTCGGCATCGTCTGTGATGTTCATCGCCCGGAAGTACCGCTTCATGCACCAAATGAAGTTCTCAACATCTTTCGCCGACCTGTTCCCCTTGAACTCTCTTGGCTTCGGAATGTCCTTCATCGGTCTAGGTGTCGTCGTGGTTAACACACCGTTCCGCATGGCAGCCTGATAAACCATCACTTCCGCCTTCAGATCCACCATTTCCACCCTCAATGCCTCCAATATGGCTTCGAGAGCATCTCTCTTTCCCTCTGACTGATCACCCTGGTCATCCAGCTCCTCGATCCGTGTATCCACCACGTCGAGTCGCTCTAGAGAATCCTTCATAGATCCCTCAAGCCTGGTGACCCTCTCCTCGAGCGCCGATAACTTGTCCCTC
The DNA here is from genome assembly GCA_019671005.1 of Hibiscus mutabilis. Taxonomy (NCBI): domain Eukaryota; kingdom Viridiplantae; phylum Streptophyta; class Magnoliopsida; order Malvales; family Malvaceae; genus Hibiscus; species Hibiscus mutabilis. The sequence goes on from CM033715.1 coordinate 54,851,447, forward strand.
GAGTTTGCTCGACTTCTTTTGTCCGCCTGGGTCTCCACACCCTTCTGGCTCGCTGCAGCATTCTCTCCCTTCTTTGATGCCATCTCTACTCGATGCTTCGTGCCTCGAATCAGCTCACGTTGCTCGAACAAGGCTCTGATACCAACTGTCACGTGGCTAGAATTCCAACCAGCCCACCGTGCGGCCTTAGGCGATGTGACTCAAGAAAAACGCCTAAGTAAGCCTTTTCAACCCTCTCGGAAGATCAAACTTCCCAAGCACCGACAAACGCAAAGCGTTCTATGCGGAATCAGATCAAAAGAGATGAGCGAAGAAGAACTTTGAAAGAACGCTCAAGAACAAAGAAAAGAACACAAGAACACTCGGAGGATTTAGAGTAAATGCCTTTATTCCTTGGAAACTTGGATACATCAAATGAGGAGGGGAAGGCCTCTATTTATAGTTGAGTTCCCCCTAATCCGACAGTCTATACAAATTTACATCGACGGTCGAGATTGATCTTATCTAATCAAGTCTCAATTTCAAATCTCTAATTATCACAAACATTATCTACATATTATATTTCAAATAAATAGATGATGCTTTGACCGAATTGCCCTCTTGAATCCTCCACGGATTGGGCTAGGTCTGGCGGTCTCTTTGGGCCCAAGATCTCTATCTGAACCTCTTGAGAACCCTGGTGTGCACCCCGTGGTGCCAATGACTCGGGCCTCGGCTGACGGCCCGTGACACTTTTCGTAAGCCATGGAAGGGCTAAAGGTTATTAAATAAATGAAAATAGTGAAGTGGAATTAAGGAAAATGGGCGGAGTGGTACTGCGCTGCTTCGGAGATGTTTTGGTGGGGAAAAAAAATTATAGTTACGGGGTTGTAATAGTCCAAAGTGGTTTAGGGGAGATTTTAGTGTGATGGTGCTGCTATATAAATCAGTTACTTTGGTGTGGTCTAATTTATAATGACCCTTGCATTTTCTTGTGGAAGATGGCAAGTGTTCGGGCGTTTTTCAATTAGGCATCGAGGAGTTGGTGTTGAGACAAAAGCAAGTTAGTGAGTGAGAACGTGGATTTCAACTTTAAAATGGTTTAAAGGTTATTTTGGGAGTTTAAATTAAGCTTAAAACGCTGGTTTAAACTCGAAAGTAAGTATGATGAGATTCCTCCCTCAATTGTGTTTTGACGAAATTGGTTTTATGCACTTGTTTTTGTGTGTTTTGAATCACTATAGCAAGACGGAATCAATTTATTCCGACCATAGACGGAGCTAGGATTTAGGGTTGTAACAAACTATAAATGTTAGAAATTAAGGGAAAAATTCATAAATAATCTAATTTTTTTAAAAAATAAATAGGGGGACAAATGTAAAAAAATAGATCGCCCCTTACATAGTTTCGTCCTTAACTCCAACTTCAACTTGTATTGTTCAAAGTGCAATAGATTTAAAAATAATTCAAGTTGCGCAATAGATTAAAAAATATTCAACTACAATAAATAATAGACTTACCCTTAATGTTTATATTTATTAAATTGAACCCTATTCTTTTAGTCAAAATTGACGTGAATTTATTTTTAGAAAATACAAATCACTTTTTCTTAACAAAAATGTTGAATAAAACACATTAATTTTTAATGATTTTAAGGTGACAAGTTACCTGGTAGCTCATGTTTTTTTTTTTGATATCACTATTCGTTTTACATGACATATTAACAAAAAAAATTATAATAAATTCAAAAAAATATTGAAAAGTTTTGAAAAAAACATGAGGTATAAAATGAACTATTACGTTGACGGTTATGTAAACATGTTCAAATATTTATGTTAAATAATAGCGATTCGATTTTTCTAGAGGGTTGGGGTCAAATTTAGTCAAGAATATAAAATAAAAACTGAATTGAAAAAAGATATAAGCATTGATGGTCAAATTTATCATCATGCCTTATTTAAATAATAATTTGAATCAAACCAATTTCATTAATCATAAACGTATATTATAATTCTATTTAAAGTACAACTTTATTGAACTTATCAAATTTAACAGATCGATAACCAAACTTTAAAGATTTAATACTATTTTTTTAATCCTAAAATATATAAATAAACTAATTTCAAAATCATGCAGGTTCAAACATAGAATTTTCATTAATCATAAACGTATATAATCTCTCAAACACCATGAAAAAAAATAAGTATATTCAATTAATTAAAGAAGAAAAGCAATAAACAAGGAATCAACAAAAGTTTGCAGCCCCATCATGCATTGTATATCGAATTTCATGCTATCTCCAAACATTTAAAAAACAACCATGGAAATAATAAAGATAATTAGGAACCAAAACAAACAATAAAAACATATATATCTACGTATATGTATATATATATATATATATATATATAATTGCCTTCAATGTGATCCATAGTTGGCTGAAATTGATTTTGAGCTTCACATATGTAAAACAGAGCTAAAACACAAAAAAATCATAAACTCAAACCCATAGCTTGTTTTGATCCCAATAATACCAACCAGTGCTTTAAATGTTAATTGTTGTTGTGTATATAAATTATTTATATATGTTCTTTGGACTTTGATCTTGTTGATTTTTCAATGAGAGTCTTATAGAGTAGTTAATATATTATCTTGTACGACAAAAGTTGCATATTAAATAACTTGGAAAGGGATGGCAATGGATAGACTTTATAAAGTTCAAATTCAATCCAATTAATAATCGGACCTAAAAAAATTTAAGTTCGAATCTAAGTCCGATCCAAAAGTCAAATCAAAATTCGAAAGTTCGAATCCAATTAAATTTTCTTTTTTTAAAGTAACATCTCAAACAAATATCTTTAAATAAAAAAATAATTTCAATAAAACTTCTCTTACCATCACCAATCACGCAATCTTCATCATTTACAGTTTGAACACATGTTTCTTTTTATTTTGCTGATTCATCTCCTAAAAGAGAATGAGAAGATACAAAAGGAGTAGAGGATTCTTCATCTCGCATTCCTATTAAAATTATAACAATAAAAATGAATAAATTTATTTTTTTTCATAGAAATTTTCAATTGAAAATACATAAAAAATATAAATATCAAGAGTACATTAAACCAAAAATTTAATGTGAAAAAAATATGTAACGTACCACTACTTTTAGAATGAGTCATTGATGTTAAATAATAAAAGTTGACTGCTAGATATATAAAACTCTCTAAACTATTTAAATATTTTTTTAAAAGTCTTTATATAGCCTTTGTAATCATAATTCAACTTATATTAGGATTTCAATATATATGTTAATATATATATAATCATAATTTAACTTTAATTAGGATTTCAATATATATATATATATAATCCCAATTTAACTTAATTATAATTTCAATCTAAGAGTTTTAAATGTTTTTATTTAGATTCATATATGGATCAGACTCAAATCGGATATGGATTTAGATCGGATTCGAATCGGATCATGGCAATGTCCATATCCGATCCACCTCCTATTAGAACTCGGACTATTTTTTTTTCGAATTCGGATTTGGACTTTTTCGATCAAATTTGGATCAGATTTTTTCTTCGAATTCGGATTATATTATCATCCCTAAACTTAGATTATAGAATTTGACTAAAACATTATTTATTTATTCATAGAAATGGGACCAAAATAAACTATTATTATTATTATTATTATGGAATTTTATACTTTTTCATAACTCTATTATTTTTATATAATGCGTGACCTTTTCAATTTATATGACTCGATCGATACAAATTTTAAAACGATTTATGCTTTGTTCTTTAAATGTCATTTACATTACATAAATATTTAATACAATTAAAATATTTTTTAAATATATATAATTAAAAATAAACTTAATACGTAATTTGGATAAATTATATCATGGGTCACTCTTAGGAATGTAAAAAGCTGACCAAACCTGAAAACCCGACTAAAACCTGCTCGAGTCAGAACCTGGTTTGACTCGAGGATGCAATGACCCGAAACTGATCTGTAATCGACTGTTATTGACCCGAACCCGTGTTAGACCTATTACTGTAGTAACCAAACCCGACCTGCATTTGACCGAGAACGACTCGAACCCGAATTGAACATGTTACTGTGGACCCAAAACCCGACCTGCACCCAACTGAAATGAACTCAAACCCGAGACTAACCTGACAGATAACCGTTATTACCCAACTGAACCGACTCGAAACTCGATTTTACCCGACCTGTTTTGAACCTAACCTGTTGTTGACTTGAACTAATATTGACCTACCTTGATTTACCTTACATGTAATTGAGGAAGCCTATGATTTGATGAATTTAAAGTGTTGATAAATGTAAATTATTAAATGTTGGTAAATATAAAATATTAATTTTTTAAATCAATTTAAAGTGTTAAATAATCTTTCTATTATATATGCATATATAATCAATTAAAAATATCAAAAAAAAAAGATTGGATTTAGATATTCATTTGACACTACTAAGTTTGAAATTTTGTTAAATAATCCAATGCTTAGTAATAATTCAATATGCTTAGTAACTCATTCAATATAAATTATTTGTCAAGTTTGAACTACTACGTTTGAACTAAATTAAAGTTTTAACTTTCATGTTGATGTTATCATGTGTACAATTACATGTTTACATCCATATCAAAATTTTGTGTATAATTATATTTAATCAAAGTTTATTATATGTTGTAATGATGACGATGATGATGTCCGAATTGAATTAACTTATTAAACTTAGGATCTAATTGAGCTAAACTAAAATCTAGAAGCATAAATTACAAACATAATTAAAAGAATTCTAAAACTAAATGTGGAATTTCAATTAAATTAATCTAAGTTAGGACTCAATTGAATTAAACTAAAACAATTGGTAGAAAAAGAAAAAGACAATTGATAAAAAAGAGGGAAAAAGACAAAATTTTGGAGGGAAATAAGCCACATATTTTTTAGGTTTGAGATTAATTTATTTTTAGTCTAAAATTTTTGGAGGATAAAAGCCACCCAAAATTTTAAAGGAAAATAGTGGAATTTTTATTTTTGGTAATTTAATCTAATAATATTTTTGTTTATTCTAGTCCCTACAATTTAATTTTTAGTTAAAATTGTCTCATATTTAGTTATATTTTTGACAATTTAGTCCAATTTATTCTAGTCCCTAAATTTTAATTTTTACTCCAAATTGACCTATATTCATTTTTTTGTATTTTATTCTAATCCCTAAAAAGTAAAAACATGCCCGCCCATTTTTTAAGTTGATATGCCCGCATCCCGCTATATTTAAAAACCAATTGCCAATTTCTGTAATAAATGGAGGGAATTTTGCCCGCCCATTTTTTTAAGTGGATTATGCCATTACTAGTTTAGGAGCTTTACACTTAAGTCCTTTTTTATTCTTTAGTTTTAGTCTGATTCATTTTACTCCCAATTTTAGTTTAGTTTCCTTAGACCTTTAAGTTTAGGTTTTTTTAATTAGATCCTCCTTCATAAAATTGTTTAATAATTAAAACGTTTGACGGGCTTTTGAAGGCCCAATTTATTTCGGCAAGGATGAAAAACGGCGTCAATGTATTAAATTATAATTATTAGTATTTGGGGTTATGGGATTAGTTTAGGGATTAAGAGATTAGTTTTGCACTTTAATTATTAGTAATTGCAAGATTTAGGGGTTGAGGTTTGAAATTTAGGTGTAAACGTGTCAAGTTGAGTGTTTGAGGTTATGGGATTAGTTTAGGGATTATGAGATTATGCTTGAACTTTAATTATTAGTGATCGTAAGATTTAGGTGTTGAGGTTTGGGGTTTAAGGGTAAATGTGTCAAGTTGAGTGTTTGGGGTTATGGGATTAGGGATTATGCTTGTACTTTAATTATTAGTGATTGTAAGATTTAGATGTTGAGGTTTGGGGTTTATGGGTATAATATATGTTTCAAGTTAAGTGTTTTGTGGTTATATGATTAGTTTAGGGATTAAGAGATTCAAAGATTAGGCTTGCACTTTAATTATTAGTGATTGTAAGATTTAGGGGTAAATGTGTCAAGTTGAGTGTTTGGTAGGAGTTATAAGATTAGTTTAAGGTTTCGGTTTGCACTTTAATTATTAGTGATTGTAGGATTTAGGGGTTGAGGTTTGGGGATTCTAATTGACCCTTATTTATTTTAATTTTTTATAATATAGTCTAATATTTTTAATAGGATGATATTAGGGTTTTTCCTTACTTTTTTCCCTTTTGCTTTTAGTCAAGAGATTGATGAATCAGAGATTGATTTCAATCATCAGTTATTCTTGCATCCTTCCGATACACCTAGTGGCATTCTTATTTCTCATCGTCTCGTCGACATCGATAATTACAACATTTGGCATCGTTCGATGCAGATTGCTCTCATTGCGAAGAACAAGCTCGGTTTCATCGACGGTAGCTGCAAGAATGAAAACTATGGTGCCAATCTGTCTTCTCAGTGGGAGAGGTGCAACGCGTTTGTCCTGTCTTGGATACTTAACACCGTTAGCAGTGAACTCTCGACCGACATCGTCTTTGCCTCGAGTGCGGCTCATATTTGGCGATATCTCAAGGAGCAGTTCGACGCTTAACAACCTATGAATATTTCAAAAGCTTAAATCGCACTCTGCTTCACCACCACCACCACTGCTGCTTCCTTCAAATCCTCACTTCCTTCAGTACCCTTCATTCCTTCATTCACCAAATCGACGCTCCTCAAACCTCGCTTCACGTCCTCGTCGTCGTCGTGGCGTTCGCCGATTCCCGCCTCACTGAGCTCTCATCTCGTTTCTAGAAAGAATTTCGTCATCGCTTCCAAGATGACTGCTGCTCTTTCCACCTTTACTCCGGCGACGTCGCTTGACTTTGATACCTCCGTTTTCCAGAAAGAAAAGATCTCTCTTGCCGGTCACGAAGAGGTTAGCTGATAAACTAACTTAGTCATTTAATTTGTTCTTCATTTTTATTTTTTTCTTATTAATTTCATCTTCCCCCCTTTTTGATTGATTTGGGTAATTGACAGTTCATAGTGAGAGGAAGGCCACATCTGTTCCCTTTGTTGGATGATGCTTTTAAAGGAATCAAACAGATTGAAGTCATCGGCTAGGGTTCTCAGGTTATAATTTTACCACATTTCTCCTCTTCTTTTATCTGTTAAATAAAAGCAAAAAGATAACTTTTTTCCCACCGTTTAATTTAGATTATATCCCTTTAACTAAAATTTTATCCTTTTCCACATGGTTTTTAAAGGGTTTTAGTGGTGAATATGCTCTGAAATTTCTTGTTTTGTCCTGTTGATTTTATTGCTTCAATTCCATTAACGTCGTTCGACACTCCGATCACCGGAAACTGCCCAAGGCCAAAGGTAAAGGTTCACCCTTTTCAGATTTTCTCTTCTTTGAAGGTTTAAGCTCTTTTTCTGGGCATTAGAGACTCATCAAGTAGGCAATAATTACAATTAAAAAATAATAACCATTTGTTTCTTCATTCAACAATGAATGTATATATATCTCCAAACAAATTCAGCATTTCCAGAAACAAAAGCAAAAGATGATGATTCAGTGAATATAAATACACCATCTCGAATTCTTTTTTGGTTCACTGTAAACATAAGAGTAAAAGAATGATCTCTACAGCAACTGCTAAGAAATCAGGATATATCCGAGCCATCACTTGAAGTCGGCTTATTGTACACAAGCATGATGCTCACTGAACACGTTTGATGAACTATAGTATATATATTGCACAATGCACACTGGATGACTAAGATAACACAATTGAATGGTACATGATTGATTAGCAAAGAGACTTAAAATCGACAAGTTATGGAGCTTTGTAGGATTGTAAAGTAAAGCACATGCACAGTTTAGATGGCCAGAAGAAATTTAGATGGCCTCAATTATTTGTTGTGGCATTAGTAGGTGTATCTTACTATAAAAATTCATAGGTTGTTAAGGTGTATCTTATAATTTTCCAGAAGAAATTTAGATGGCCTCAATTTAATATGGAGACTGTTTTGTAAAATTGGACTTGGATGAGGGACTGTTTAAATGAATAAAAGGGGGATGACTTGATTGAAATAAAAGCAGGGAAGGGCTGATTTGCTCACTTAAGAACTAATTCGAATGCTTACAAAAAAAAGAGTGAATTGTTTTGAACATTTATATGTGTGATGGTGTATTAGGACTGTTTTGCATGTATTGAACCTTGGTGGACTGTTTGGAATATGCAGGATTATGTTAAAGGATTATTTTGTGCATTTATACAAGTATATGTATATGTTAAGGATTGATAAAAATGAGTAAGAACATCAATGGACTGCTTGATTTGTGTACTTGAATACATGTAAAGAATAGGACTGTTTTATAATTAAACCGAACTACTTTGCAAATTAGTAATTCAAGGGCTGCTTTGTAGGTTTATTTGAAAGACTGATTTATGTGTTTAGGGATTTAAATTGTTCTTTGGGACTGATTTTTTGAAGATTGTTAAAGTTGACAAAAACAGGGGATGGGCTGGATTGTGCATAAATAAAAATATAAGGACTGTTATTGTAGAAATAATTGAGTATAACATTGTGCAATCTGTTTTGGGGACTAAAATATGTAATCCTGATTGTTAAAGGACTGAAATTTCATTAGGATTTTTGTTTAAGGGCTGCTTGATGAAGTTATAAATGTTTATACTTGAACATGACATTGTTGGATAGAGTACAAGCATTTTGGGGGCTGTTGCGAATAAATTAAATTGTGCTGGACTGTTGGGGTTATTTAAGTAAAAATATATGAAATTAAGGACTGTTTAGAGAGTATAAAAACAGGGGAAAAAGTTTTGTAAAATTGTATAGGGGCTGAAATTGTGTATTTGTAAAGATGTGGACTGTTTTATATCATGTTAAGAAAAGTGTATGGACTGTTTTGGTATGCATAAAAGTATATGATTATAGTTGCACTGTTTTGTGTGTAAATAGTCATATAGTGAACTGGTTTGATGTTGTAATAGTGTATACATGAGTGCTGGGCAGTTTTGAATATATATGAAACCTTAATGGATTGTTTGAACATGAATAAATAGGAATACATGTGAATTAGGGCTGTTTTGAGCATATAGAAAATATATGGACTGATTTGATAAAAAAATGAGTGCACATGTTTAAGCTGTCCAGATTTGAATGAAATTGATAATATATGGGTTGAATTGATGTGAAATTATGTATATATGTTCATTTGGACAATTATGAGTAGATATTAAAACTTGAGGATTGTTTTGGACATGTAAACTGAATACATATAATTGAGACTCTTTTGATGTGTATCTACATGGATATGAAAATTATTTTGTACATCTATGTCTACACATACTTGAATTGGACTGTGTTTGAATGTATATAGATACATTTAGGGGTTGTTTATAAGATGATTGAATTTGGAATATAAGGTGAGTAGTTTATGTATTCAAGGTGACAGTGTCGTCTTGATTCTTGTTTTATTGAATATTATGTTGAACAATTTGTGACAACCTTAAGAAGATCAAATCCATTTGTGACAACCTTGCTAATTGTGAGAAAGTTATTTCTAAGCATGAACAATTTTTCATTTCTAGTGTAAGTACTGATTACGTTTGTATATTGTACAATGAGAATGCTTAGAGAGGAATTGCAGTTGCTTCAGGAGCTTGGATCCTATGTTGGTGAGGTTGTGAAAGTTATGTGAAAGTTAATTGTACTTGTCACAGTAGATTTACAATTTATTTGTTAACACATGTAAACTGATACTATATGCTAATGTATTAATGAGTAACTTTCCCAAATTTTACTTGTTAATATATAGATAATTATAGTTGATTTACTGTACTAATGCTGAATGTAATGCATTTTAGATTATTATATAATATATCGTATGTTTTTAATTATTTGTGTTTTTTTGGAAACATGGTGTTATTCGCCACTATAGAACAAGTTTTTCACGGCTTTTGTAAAACCAAACGCCACTAAAGAACAATTTTTCGCGGCGTTTTCAAACACAAACAAATTATTCGCGGCGTTTGGTTTTACAAACACTGCTAAAGAATGGTTTTCCGCGGCGTTTGCAAACCCAAACGCCATTATAGAGCATGTTTTTCGTGGTGTTTGCAAACACAAATGCCGCTATAGATCTTGACTTTTTGCGGTGTTTTCTGCCCAAAAACGCCGGAAATTGTTGCGGCGTTGGTTTCAGCGGCACTTCTTGCGGTGTTTTTTTAAGCACCGGGAAAGTTTTTAGCGGTGCTAAAAAACGCCGCTATAGGGCTACAAAAACGCCGCGAAGACTTGTCTTGTTGTAGTGTACCTCATTTCCTCTTTTGTTTTATATTCCCATTTACCTGTTCGAAAGACTTTTCTTTCTTCCGCTTCCCAAATTTCTGAGCCTAAAAGTTATAAGGAAGCCATCAAAGATCCCCTTTGGATCCAAGCCATGAATGAGGAAATCTCTGCCTTGGAACCTAACAACACTTGGTCTGTGATTTCTTTGCCTTCTAGTAAATGTCCAATTGAGTGTAAATGGGTGTATAAAATCAAATACAAGGCGAATGGGGAGGTGGAGAGATATAAGGCACACCTTGTTGTCAAGGTATACACCCAAGGAGAAAGTGTTGACCACGCTGAAACCTTCTCACCTGTAGTCAAAATTACCACTGCTCGCACTGTGCTTGCCCTTGCCTCTATCTTTGATTTGCCTCTTCATCAACTCGATGTCTATAATGCCTTTTTTCAAGGTGATCTGTTTAAAGAGGTGTTTATGACCCTGTCCAAGGGCTTTTTTGCAGCCAGAGAGAGTCTAGAGTATGTAGGCTGCAAAAGTCCCTTTATGGACTAAAGCAAGCCTTGAGGCAATGAAATCTCAAGCTGACTGAAGCACTGATAGCAGCTGGCTATCAACAGAGCAGACATGACCATTTTCTTTTCATAAAGCAACAAGGGGAAAAGGTAGTCATTATGCTTATATATGTTGTTGATCTCTTAATAACTGAAAATGATCAGTTATTGATTGGAGAGTTGAAAAACATACTAAATGAAAATTTTAAGATGAAAGATCTTGGAAACCTAAGGTATTTTTTAGATTTTGAGATAATGAGATCAAAGGAAGGAATAATTTTAAATCAACGTAAGTATGCCCTAGAGTTAATAGAAGATGCTGGGGTAAGTGGAGCAAGACCTGCTATGACACCTTTAGAACAAAATAATAAGTTAATTCCTATAGCACATGATGGAGATGGTAATGAAGATACTGAGTTGCTTTAGGACAAAGCAGTATACCAAAGGCTTATAGGAAGATTAATATACCTGACTCACACAAGGCCTGACATCACCTTTGTTATTCATACATTGAGTCAGTTCATATAACAGCCCCAAAAGTCTCATCTTGATGCTGCCCTAAGAATTGTAAGGTACATCAAAGGGAGGCCTGGAAAGGGGATTTTTCTGAGTTCAGCAAGTGTCAATTACTTGCTTACTGTGACTCAGACTAGGCATCTTGTCCTATAACAAGAAGATCTGTAACTGGGTTTTGTATTATGTTGGGTGATTCTCTAATATCCTGGAAATCAAAGAAGCATAACACTGTGGCACGATTATTAGCAGAAGCTGAGTACAGGAGTATGACAGTTACAACAACAGAAATTGTATGGTTGAAAGGTCTATTGGCAGAGCTTGGAGTCAAGGAAGTGGCAACAACTTAGTTATTATGCGATAGCGAGGCAGCTCTGCAGATTGCAGCAAATTCAGTTTTCCATGAGCGAACAAAGCATATCGAAATTGACTGACATTTTATCCCAGAGAAAATACAAAAGAGGTTGATTCAGACTGAGCACATAAGAACTGGAGAACAATTTGCCGATGTCATAACTAAAGCCTTGGGAGTATAGCAGCATGAGTTCTTAATCTCCAAGTTGAGGTTACAAGACATCTTTTAACCGCCAACTTGAGAGGAGTGTTAGATTAATTAGTTTGTAGATTAGTTAGATAAAGTTAGTTTGATGTAAACAGCTATGCTAATTTGTATTATAAATAACATTGTAAATTATTTATTCATTAACGAGAATGATATGAAGTATTCCTTTTAATTTCTATACTCTTAACATTAGGGTTTAAGAGTTTAGCGTGTAAAAATTAAGTTTTATAGTTAGAATATAGATTTTAAGGTTTAAGTTTTAGGGTGTTAGAGCTAGGGATTTAGGTAGATTTTATAGCTTAAATATAAATCTGTAAAAAAAATTTTACAGTATCAAAATATAACCCAATTAAGTATCACATCGACTGATGTGTTCTTATATGTATATAATAGTATAATACAAGCCAAACACATTCTACATGACTTTCACCCAAAAGTCCATAATCCATAACAACTAAGGCCAAAAAAAACTTGTAACTTTCTATTTTGAAAGTAATAGTAAAACCAATCTACGAAATCATTCTGTAATTATAACTTGATTTGCAATCAGGAATATATGAATTATTTAGATATACACCCCCAATAATAATGACAGGAAGGGAGAAAGTCTCATCTTCCCTCTCTAATGATACAATGGTGCACTGGTTTTGTAACACTTGTACTACCCTGGCTGGTTTCACTTGCTCTAGTTGCCTCATTACTCAGAAAGCTGCTTTCGTCGTCGTCAAATCTCCATTCGGTCTCGTATCCGGGCTTTGAAACCACACTGCTCACTTCGGTGTCTTCCAAAAGCATGGCCACAGCACGGGACATGGACGGCCTCTGCGTTGGTGATGTCTGAGTTCACAGAAGAGCAATTCCGATCACACGCTTTACTTCTTCCTCGTAGAATTCTGATAAGCTACTGCCTACCAGTTCAACTTCCTGTTCCTGTTCCTGTTCCTGTTCATGCACATGCCAAGCCTAATGGACCACAAAGATGAAAAGAAACATGTAAATCAGTGAATGTGAATATATTGTTCACCCCAATCACCAGAGCATATGGCCAAGGTTGGCTGTTTTAACCCTACAACAGCTGCACACAAAAAATACTAACAAATCTCTAGTATATTCAATTAAGAAAAACGAATCATACCCATTCAAGAAGGTACATCTGATCTTCCTCCAACCCTGAATCAGAATTCGGTCTTCCACTTACAATCTCTAGATACACCACACCGAAGGCAAGCACATCGGTCTTCTCCGTAAGGTGTCCACACATGGCATACTCCGGTGCAAGATATCCGCTGCATTGGTAATGACAACAACCGATTACTATTTATCGCCTGGATGCATAAAACATGTCGAAAAACAATAAATTTGGACAAAAAATAGGTTTGCTAGTCCTAAGATTCTTACATTGTCCCTGCAACACGGGTACTTATGTGGGTCTTGTTATCATCGTAAAGTTTGGCTAAACCAAAATCAGAGATTTTTGGGGTGAGATCAGAATCAAGCAAAATATTACTGGACTTGACATCTCTGTGCACAACGCGAATCCTTGATTCTTCATGAAGATAAGCTAAACCTCGTGCTACTCCTAAACATATATTGAATCGCATCGACCAGTTGAGATTCAATTTTTTTCCTGCTTCATGAAAGTCATAGGTAAACTATATATACAACCAATATGTTTCCAAGTTTCTGTCTTAGAAAGAAAAGCATATCATTTCATTGATTCTATCTTCATACCAAACAATATTTGGTCTAGACTCTTGTTTTCCAGATACTCGTAAACAAGGAGACGATGTTCTGCCTCGATGTAGCAACCATATAGTTTGACAAGGTTACGGTGTTGCACATCAGATATAGTGGCAATTTCTGTAACAAACTGGCTCTTGCCTCGCCGGGATACTGCAGACAATTGCTTGACAGCAATTGCTCTTCCATCATCAAGTCTTCCCTGTGTAGTTCAATTAAAAAAAAGAAAAGGATAAACATCAAGATACAACAAACTCGACAAAAAAATACTAATACAGTGAGTCAATCATTTTAACATCATGGAATTCCTTTCATTCACTCTTTTTGATGTCAGTCACTTTGAATTTATAATATCCTACTTGTGTCTCGTCCCTTCCCTCATTTGCATATTTTAACAATGATTGACAGTTAAATGAAGAGGAACTGCCTCTGCTTTGTAAATAGACATAAAGGTTTTGTAATGGATCCAAAGGTGTTATGGATATTTGAGACAAATCCTATATCCAGGTTTATTCACCCAAGACCACCTTTTTGCCATAATAGAACCTAAAGTTACCTTATAGACTGGCCCAAACCCTCCCTCTCCAAGCTTATTTGCAGGACTGAAATCCTCTGTAGCAGCTTTTAATTCGTCATAACTGAAAGTGTACGGTCTAGCATCTATCCCTACGAGCTCTGCAAATTCAAGAAAAAAGAACCATTGTATATTAAGATGAAATGTTGCATCTACATGCACACATGAAAGCAATCAAGCTTTAAGTAAAATGGATACTAATCCAATTTTAAGTGAAACGGTTATGGGTTTAAGAAACTTTACAAAGGATTCTCGTAAAACATCCGACCATCAATTTAGAAGGACCAATCAAATGATCATTTGACTGCATTCTGGTTCAACACTTCAAACTACCTTGACAGATTTTTAACTTAAAAGGAAACAACCATTCAAGAGAGCAACTTACAGCTGTGTCAAACTCTCGTATTCTCCTATGCTGGGTGGAATAGTATCGGAAATATTATTGTTCCTCAGATCCCTGCATGCAGTATACTTTCTTTAGAAAATGCTACTAATTTGTTGGACAAAAAGCGAAGATAGAGAAACATGTCGGAGAAGCTGGAATTGAGCTGGCTTACAAGACACTCAAGGACTTCATATCCCTTACAAATGCTAGAGAACTTTCATTAGATAAACCGCTTATTCTCCTATAAGTGCATCATGGTAGAATGTTGATGTTACAGTCCTTCGAAAGAGTTTCCTTGAAATCTCCTAAAGTCAAAGAATAGATTAAGAAATTATAAATTGTGCAGAGATAGTATTAAAAGCATATCCCATTATCCTCTGCTGCAAATTAGAGAAGACGTTTAAACCATGAAGGAAGTAAATCATACAAGACAGTAAGCCTTGACCAATTTCCTATGAAGTCAGGTATCCTCCCGGTAAGTTGAGTATCTGATGCCCACCTGGTATAAATAGATTTATTGCTTCAAAAATTTCAAGAATAACTTCTTTTACGAACATAGCATAAATTTTGAAAATTTATAGAAAACAACACATTTAAAATTCTTACACAAACAAAGTTCTACAAATTAGCAATGTTGAAGGGATCTCTCCACTTACCCCGGAACTATCAAAATAACTGCCAACATAAACAAAGTTCCATCATTTCTGATGGTCTCTACAGTTTTCAAACAAAAATATTATATATAAATTTACCATCTGTTACATCCTAAAAGAGCTTAAACAAAAATGAGTAGTAGACTTCGACTGCAGTTAAAAGAAATCACAACCATGCACGATAAAATGTTAGTTTGAAGCCGTGGATGTGTTTAACCTTTTAGCTTTAGTGGGGTGATTATAAATAGTGGTAATTGCTTGTTACGTGTGAAGTCAAGGATTGCGCCATATAATTATTATTATTATACCATGAAAATTGTTAGGAGCAAGTTTACTATTAGTACTTTATATTCTTATAAGCCTTTCCTTAGTAGGATTGCTTACTTAATAAGTCTTTTATTCAAACACGATATGTAACCTCAATTTAAAGAGGCTGATTTGCATCAATAAAATTTAAGTCAGATTTTATTTAAAGTTCTTGAGGTCTAAGATTCTCTCTAAACGAGTCTAAGGTGTGGAATTCCCTTGGATAACCATAGGTCATAATCGTGGAAGAAGTAAGAATCAGGGAAAAAGCCCTGTGAAACATTGCCTGGTTTCTTGATCCATTAGTCGGGACCGCAATATTGCTCTTGTTTCTAATCCATTAAGAACATATGATGAGGACAACTTCAGCATCTTAGAGTGTACAATATCTTGAAGAACTGAAAAGGTTTAGAGACAAGTACTTGCGCAAACAAGTGAAAGACACCCTCAAGTCAAGCCACCAATGAGTTCAAACATATTCATAGCTTACTAATGATACAGCAATATAATAACATGACTGCTTCGGTACATGAAAAGAAAGTAAACATACACACTATAATTGTTAAAATTGTTGGGCCCTATGTATTCTAGATTGAAAGACAAGAACTAGACAGAGGTGCAAGGTGTCAATGTTTTAGCCTTTTAGGATGGTCTAAGTGCTGCAGTGAGCATATAATTCCACAGTGCTGCAGTGAGCATATAATTCCACACATTTGTCTATGGATCATAGTAATCTAATGGCTTTACAAAAACGAACCAGTACGTATAATGCTATTGACTAAAACTTTGACTAGCTTTAAATGGTTGTTATAGATATGTCTCTATGTAAGTTTTTCTCTTTTAGACTGTCTAGATTGTCTTATATTCTTCCTATATTAATTAAATATATTTCCTCTGTAATGCATTGATACTTGGGGAATCACCAACCATCGGAGTTGTTGCATATTTTGGTCATATGTGTCACATAGATGTTAATCCACATTTACTTCTTTTGATGTTTATATATCTATTTTTCCAGCTAGCAATTTCTCCATAAGAAAGCTTACAAAATCTGCATTGAAAATGGAACATTAAGCAATGTACAAGAACTTGCAGTTGTTGCAGGCATTGAACAGTTGCCAAGCTCAGATGGTAGAGAACCGGAGAAGTTATTAGTGCCAAAGGCACTGCAATAATGAAAAATACATCAATAAATAGATTGTACACCCCAAGTACTTTATCGATTTAGTTTACATCAGTGCATTACTGTGAATATGGAAAGAGCAACCGAGAAGTTCCATAAGGAATAGAGAACAGGAAGATATGAAGAAAAAAAACTGTAAACAAATTCTATTGTTAAATGTGTGTGTGTGTGTAACGTAAAACAAAGAAGTAAAAGAAGAAACCCTCATTTGGAGATGATGCTCATCATACAATCACGGAAGAGTGGGAAAGACAAGTTGCAAAATTAACTAAAGAGAGAAAATTACGAGATTAGTTACAATGATCTTAAATCAGTAAGCAAACCTATTTCCTTTGGAACCTCCCCTGACAATGCATTAATGCCAAGGCTCCTATTCAACACAAAAGTTAACATCCGAACTAGAAAGATATATGATAATAAAGTCATAATTCAGAATTACAAATTATAAAAGTTGGAATTCCTTACAGCCACTGCATTCAAGTCAGATTGTGAATAGAAGCAGAAGGGGACCAGTCAAGTAATTCTGGCGCAGATCCCTGAAAGAAATGGGTTTGACAATGGTGGGGGGTCAGTATTCATAACATCAGGAAACATGGACATTTCATCATGGAGAACAGTCCTGCTGGATCGTACGCAACATAACTTAATTTCAAGTTTTGTAGTAGCTTGATCTTAGCAGAGATATGAAAGGGTGTAATCCTTAAAAAGGTAGAATTGTAGGCAAAGTAAATAGAATTCATACAGATTGGTAGGAAAAGTCAAAGTCCAAAGCTCATCTGGGATCACACCCGCAACATTCAGTGCATAAACTTTCCTGTAGAAAAAAGTTATCTAAAATAAGAAAGTATAAAATGAAACATTTTCAAATTTGTTAGTATGAAATTCAGATGCTAAATTCTCATCATAACATCAATCATTCATCCGAAGTTTGATAGAGTTTAACAATTAAGTATATGTCGAAAACATTTTAGTATGAAAAATAAAATTAAAACAATATTTCTGGAAGGCATAGAGACATTTCCTTGAAGAAACAGCCATATGCATGCAGATGCAAACAATTATAGCATCAATGCAAGCAGTTTCAAGACCATTCAGACATAATGTCAAACAGATGCTATGCAACCATGAAATAGCTTGCATGAAAAGAAAAGATTTTTATGGGGGAAAGAATTCGGATACATACAGACGAGTGATATGGCATGTAGAGCCACTGTCGAAAGAACAATCACATTTGAGGAAAGGGTTGTAATTTGGGTTTCCGATGACAGTAGAGTCGGAGTTGAGGGCCGCTCCACTGCAAGGGTCACCGGTTGTGTTCCATTGGTCCCGTCTCGCTGATATTCCCCATTGTTGAAATATTGAGTTCAAGGCTCGCACTGCATTCCAATACAAGGGTGTCAATTTTGTACATGTCTTCTAAATATAGAAAAAAAATCTAAAAATGAAATAATAATTTGAATCAAACCAACTCCGATTACATAATCTGACTTCCGATTCCATTCAAGTTGGACCTATAAGACTGGACTGCTCAATAACTTATATCATTAGTAGATTAGTACTAATAATTTTATCCTACGTTACTCGGACTTGGATACATGCACGAAATAGTTATATTTTCTATTTCTAAGATTTGTCATGCGCGTACAGAAGATATTTAGAGATCCTGCAGATATCACACCAAAAAATATAGATGCAATCAAGGTTAGTATTTTGTTTCATCTGTAGTGGATGGATATGTTGTTAGTAACCTTACTTTATTTGTCTTCTGAGATTTTCTATTCAATTTTGTTCACATTAGTGAGAACATATTATTTCATATGAGCCGTTGCAAATATTCATTGTAACTTTGGTTTAAAGATGGTTTTTAACTGATTTTGGTTTCCTCCCATGTATCGTCTTTGAATAGAAACTTTTTTGCAAGTGGCCTTAGGGAACACATTAGTGAGATCCATTTATTTGATCTCAAATAAAAATTCCATTTGCTTGGGGACCTAACATTGAACTTTCTATTTGCATTGTTAACAGGCAATAATTTCAATTGCAGATGAAGATGGAAATTATTTAGGAGAAAATCTCAAAAGAAAAATAAAGGTTACTAACAACATATCCATCCACTACAGATGAAACAAAATACTAACCTTGATTGCATCTATATTTTTTGGTGTGATATCTGCAGGAGACTGCATTAAGTGAACTTAGCTAATGCAGTGAAGTGAATGCATCTCTATGAGTCTTCAAGGACATCACAGCAGTAACATGGATTGCATAGCAGAAGCCATCGAGACATAATGCTATCACTACATCATCACTTTGGTCAAGAGGCACGCTAAAGGCAGCCAACATTGAAGCCCAGCATACCTCAATCATGAATCTCAGAATCACTACATCTGTGGCTGCATAATAAACTGACCTACACATTGGCAGTAGAATGGAAATCAAGGGATAGTCCCAAAATGAAAAAAGAAAGACTCTTCTTCAAAAAGGAAATGTCACCTTACAGGAAACATGTATTGCTAACTGAGGCGAGAAATCTCATTAGAAGTACCACAGGGCAAATAAATATTTTAAAAAGAGACATAAAAGACTGACTTCAGCTATACAAAGTACAAAAAGGATCTCTCATTACTGGAGCATCAATATGAAAGCTTAAAAGTCAGTTGTCCTTACTCAGATTTGCATGCTTTCACTTTAAATGGTTCTTTTCCATCATCTATCCCACGATTGTTTCTTATGAAATCATCAGCCGACATCTATACATTAAAATTTAGTAAAAAGGGGATCAATTTTCTTGCAGTAAATGTGAACAAAATCATATAGAGAACGTATACGCACCTTGTTCTTAACCATTGGGTTATGAGCCTCAGTAGCATTATGACAGTGTAAGCAAGGACATATGCTGTATCAGCAATGATGAAAGCCTTTGGGTTGTGGAGTCTTATTTCTCCGGTTCATCGAACTTACCGAACCTTCGGATACTGTCGGAGGGGATGCCAGACCACGACACGCTTTTAAGCTACTCCGTTTCCTTCTCACGATCTCTGAGGTGGCAGTGGAATTAAGCGACACCTCGCCGTACACACCAGACCCGGAAGATGCCTTGGTCGAACCAGACTGTTTGAGGACCGAGTCGGGTGTCACAAACCCATCCTCCGATGCCGCCTCAGGTCAAGTTAAGAAATTGCGTCGGCCTCAGGTAAAGTTAATAAATTGCACTCGAACAGGAACTTGGAAACCCCATCTTCTGTTCTTAACAGATAATTAACTTGCTCGAAATAAAAACAATAATCATGGGGTTATGGGGGAAAATAGAAAAAAGAAGGAACCTTGCAGGAGATGAGCAAAGGAGATGGGTCTTGCAGTGAGTACCATTGAGCGATAACACAAAAAAGAGAAGCAGTGAGTACCATTGAGCGATAACAAAAATAGATTTGACTTCTTTCATAATCCAGATATTTTTTTTTCTGGAAATTTCGCTTCTTTATTTTAAAGCAAAGACTTTTCATGAATATCAAAGCATGCAGAGAGAGGAAGTGCCTAAAAGAAAGAAAGATGGTTTTTTGAAAGGGAGAAGGATCAACTACCTTCATAAGTGGGACCAAGGATCATGACATTCAAATATTGCAAATTAAAGCAAACAATTATTCAATTGTAAGAAAAAGAATCGTTTACGTTTCAATTGTAAAACCAAGAAACGTTTGTTTACAATTCATATGTAAAACCAAAAATCCTTCGGTTATATTCAGGATGTAAAACCAAGAACACTATCTGCTTCGATTACTTGACCCCTGCAATAGAAAGAAAAGAAAAGACTTACATTATTATTGGAAAATGGTTAAAAAAAAGACTTTAAATGAGGAGATGTTGAGAACTTACAAGAACTACCAGAGTTGGACTATATCGGCTTCGATTACTTGACCCCTGCAAAAGAAAGTAAAGAAAAGACTTAACATTATTATTGGAAAATGGTTAAAAAAAGACTTTAAATGAGGAGATGTTGAGAACTTACAAGAACTACCAGAGTTGGACTATATCGGCTTCGATTACTTGACCCCTGCAAAAGAAAGTAAAGAAAAGACTTAACATTATTATTGGAAAATGGTTAAAAAAAGACTTTAAATGAGGAGATGTTGAGAACTTACAAAAAATACCAGAGTTGGACTATATCGGCTCCATTCGCCCAGTCACTGATTTCCTGAGTAATTTCCTCAGCCTGACCTCTATTCCGAATGACGTCATTCCATGTTCCAAGATCATTCATTCTCCTCACTATCTCGAGATGTTCAATGGTTTCTACTCAAATTATATGCCTTCTTGATAAGTTGTTCTCTTCAAGAGAGAGCAGATCCCGCATGCTAGTTACAAGAAAACTGCGCGACTCCCATGAATGTCTGGACAAGAAAATGGAATTAGTGAAAGGGAAAAAGAGAAAAGAAGGGGAAATGAAATGAAATGAAACGAAACAGGTTTACCTTCGACGATATACACTACGCTTCGCTGCTTCGAACTGACAGTGGGATAAACGCGGCATGTTTCTGTTTCTTCGATAAATCTCCTTCGCGACCTTGAGTTGGGCTCTGATATACCTCCGATTGGATGAATCTCTCGAAGCTTTTGCCTCACCAAGTTTATTCCTAATCCTGATTATGCTATTCAACACAAGAACTGAAGAAACCATTTTTTTCCTATTGAAGAATGTAGCGATGTCCTTTTTTGGCTTTTTATCGCTAAAAAAACGAATTTTCGAAGGTGCTTTTGAAAGGTGTTCGTGATTCTTTGGATATAAAATATTTATTCTGTGGGGTTTTTTTAAAAGAAACCGCATTTAAAAAAAATGGAGTCGCCACCGGCCACTTAGGTAGGCCGGACACCATAAAACCAGAGATTAAAAAAGACAGGGTTCGGGAGTCGGTTACGGATGGGGAAGGATTAGCACCCTCACACCGCCCAAAATTGGTACTTTAATAATTACCGCTTTATTAATATTGGATTTTCCGGATTAGAGTGACGATTATTTTAAAATTCGGTCATAATTGCGAATATATTTTAAGGGTCTCGTTACCCGAGAATAAACGCCCAACCACTATCACTACGCTTGATACTGGCCCCGTTTACGCTCGGATAAAAGGACTCCGCATTAACAAGTTATATCTCGATATGCAATCTTAGTGGCAAAAACGTAAAATATGGCAAAATATTTAAATATAATAAATATTGACATACCAGAATACTAATTTAACATAAATGATATTCTAGACTAAAACATGTATATATACATATTATTCTGAATAATAGATAAAAACAACTATAATATGTCAAAATAACAAGGCAGGAATAAGTACATATAGACGAACAAATATTTCAAAAAGGCATGCATACTGGTAATAAAACATATTTCAACATATACGGGTCAACATATCGTACAAAAAGGGTAAATACATTAACATGTAGCCCTAAAAAAAACAAGA
Source organism: Hibiscus mutabilis (assembly GCA_019671005.1). Lineage (NCBI taxonomy): Eukaryota > Viridiplantae > Streptophyta > Magnoliopsida > Malvales > Malvaceae > Hibiscus > Hibiscus mutabilis. The sequence goes on from CM033715.1 coordinate 54,873,689, forward strand.
AAACACACACATATAAAATACAAAATACGCCATGTACGAATCAACTAAAACATAACATGCTTAATATGAATAACCGGATAAAAGACGCATGACCATTATAATCTTAATACACATATATATGTAAACATAAAATACGAGTCATATACGAGGGACATAAAATAAAATAAAATAATAGAATACATCAATATATACGATTATAATACGAACATTAGTATTTACAAAGAATACAGATCAAAATGAAAGAAAAACAAAAGTCATAAGTAAATTAAAGAGCAATAATATGTAATTTAGGGACGAAATTAGAGACAAACAAAACCTAAAAGGACCATAATTGTAATTAGACCAAGGGGCAGACCCAAAGTGAAAAATTCGAAAACGCGGGATGACTAAAGGCGTAATTTTGCCATTTAAAATCTGAATCGGTGTAATTTAGGGACTGGATTACAAGATTTTGAAATATTAGGAGGACTGGGATTGTAATTATACCATGCGGCAAGACAAAAATGAAAATATTGAAAACGCGGGATGGTTGAGTGTGTAATTTACCCATTTAGCAAAATAATAATAACTATAAAAGCCCCCCTTTAAGGCCGAAATCAAAATTTTGGCCATTTGTTTCATTTTCTGGTTTTTCACAATAACCATGTTCTTCGTTTTTCTCTCAATTGTTCTTCTAAAACCCAGAATCCGGCGGCCGGCCGCCGTATTCTCCGCCGCCGGCCGCCGCTAACCGGCGCCGACGAGCCTCCAAAATACACCAAAACAACCCCCTTTTTGTCCTCAATACGAATCCTAGGTTGGATTCAGAGGATATACCTCTATTCGCCCTAGATCTAGGAAATACGAACCAAAAAAAAATATTTTTTAGACCAAAACAAAACTACAAAGGGTATTCTCCTCCCTTTAGTTCACCAGATCTGGCTTGTAGAGGCCGAAAGGCTTATCACTGAGGAAGGGAAGACCCACAAACAACGCCGGTAAGACTACTCTCCTTTTTTGTTTCTGTTTTTTTTTATTTTATTTCGTATTTGCATGTAAAGAAAACAAGTAAGAAAAAGAGACAAAAATTTACCACTGGACTGTCTTTTGATTATCACTTGACTGGTTACAATTTTTTTTGTTTCTACAAGATCTCCGTTCTCATTTTTTTTGTTACTACTCTCCTTTTTTCTTTTTTTTCGTTACAAAGGTTCCCGTTTCATATATATTATTGTCCCTGTTTGTTGCAAGTTGCATCTTCTTTTTCAGATCTGAACTGACACTTTTGCTTGTTGTCTTGGGCATATTCTGAACACGGGGACTGAATATCGGCGCGGTGGCGGTATGGACATTCTGCCAGCGGCCAGACGTGTTCTCGGCCGTTAGATCAAATTTGATCTAACGGTCGAGATGGCTTGAAGAACGATCGGCCTGGAAGAAGCCTCGATTTGATGAGACGGCTTCGTATTTCGCCACGGAGCTCCGCAATCGAGAGTCGAACGCTGCGGGATCTTACGCGCGCGCGGGATATTAAAGCGTCCGCGCGTGGCACTCGAACGGTCCATACGTGTGGAACACGCGCCGCGTATATATTTTGACTTCTGGTTGCATCGTGGCCGTTGGATCGATCTTGATCCAACGCCCACGCTACCCCACATTGTAATTGGATAAGATTCGATTTGGGCCAACCGGGCCTTGTAATTGAATTTGTAATTGGACTTGGACTTCATTTTTATTTGGGTTTAATATATTTAATTCTTTTCATTTTACTAGCCCAATAATATTAATAATAATAATATAATTATAACAAAGAATACATATACATACGAAAATGTATACTTATATTATACAATCATTAATTAATATGATATTCTAGTATGCGTACGTATAATCATACATATAATTAACATAACATCTATATATTAATCAAATACGCTCATACTCTAGATACATACGCGACATACATACACCCCTAATACGTATACATAGCTTATACATGCACACACCACCTTATATTAGTAACATTTATATAATAAATATACATGCAATATTAATATATTTACAAGTGAAAATGAGTGATTATAAAGAATGAAGCTTGCGAGGTTGAAATGTTAAAGCCATCAATTGGTTTTATAGAAGCCAGATGGCATCCGAAAAAGATTAGCGTTATTTTTTTTGGCATAATACCAAAAAATGTCCCTAACGTTTAACTGAATAGTCATTTTAGTCATTTTCTTTAATCAATTTAACCCATCGTTTCATTTTAGATCAAAATAGCCCCTCTGCGAAAAAAACTATTAGTTAACTAATGATAAACTACTTGAAATGACTTGACAAAATGACACATAAATAGAAAAAATAAATTTATTTTTTATATAATTTTATAAAATTATTTTTTGACAGATGTAACATTATTTCAAGTCAATACATTTGTCTATATAACATTTTCATATTAGCGTGCACAGTCATGTAAGTTTGTCACGTTATTTTAAGCCATTTACCATTAGTTAACTAACAGTTTTTATCGTAGATGGGCCATTTTGACCAAAAGTAAAATGTTGGGGTTAAATTGATTCAAAAAAATAGGCTAAAATGACTATTCAAATCAAACATTAGAGGCATTTTTTTGGCTTTATGCTTTTTTTAATAGAAAGTTCATATTCTTGGTTTTTGAATTTTTTAGGCTAATTTATAGTTTAGACCACTAAACCTATTACTCATTTTCATTTACATCATTCAACTTTTATTAAAGGTTTGTAATTTGATATAAGTTTGATGTATGTCATATGTGACTTCTCCAAATAGGTTAGAGACCATTATTGCTAAAAATAACCTAAAAATCTAGAATGTTTGCATGATTAAACTTGTGATTCCTTGAGAGTACTTAAATGTTAATTTGATTTTTTGAAGCATGTTTCTAATGTGTTTTGGTATGTATTTGATGATTAAAGTATGTTCAAGCTTTTGATAAAAAAAAGTAGGGTAAAGTTTGCAAATGGTCACTGAACTTTGTTAAAAAAATAAAATAGTAACCAAACTTTTAAATGTTACAAAATAACAATTAAACTTTATGCGTTGTAACAAAATAGTAACTTAACCGTCAAAGGTTGTTAATGGGTAATGTTGTAATTATAAAAATTTAGATAATAGCATATCTAGTCCTCTATATTTATAAATTTAACCAATATAGTCATAATTAAAATAAATAAATTTAATCCTTTTCCTCCTTCGTCGTCTTCGTCTTTTCAATCATTTTTGCAGAACAAAGTCTCGGCTCCATAGATACTCAATTCGAATCCTCGTCAATAACCAAGGTAACAATTTTATTGTTGGAAACAAATCCCTTGTCTAATTTAAGGTTCTTTTGCTGCCATTTTTAATGGTATAAATTCAGAGAATTCGGGAACATATCAGGATCATAGTAGACCAAGGAGGATAAAGTCGAAAAACATACAGTGGCATTCATCACGGCCGCAGATTGCATCATCTGTTTCTAATCTGGTGCTTATGTATACCATTACAACAGTCTTCGACCCCATTTTTCTTTTGCTTCGTTCCATTTCTGGTTCTATTTTCAGTTTCTAAAAGCTTGACATTTTGCACTGTAGAAACACCCAGGCTTCAAGATTTCTAATCAAGAAACGACATGGTTTAAGTAATAAGTGTAATAAGTCAAGGGAACAAGAGGATGGTGCAACAATCACAGAAAACAAGTTAGAGACTCCTAATACAGCAGTAAGACTGTTCTCAACCAAATATTTTGAATGATAATTTTGAGTTCTCGTAGTTATTAAATTTTGTTGCATATAACTAATTAATGAGAAGTTGAGAACTCGATTAAAACCGGTAGAGTAGACATTAGCATCTTAACATCCTACTGAAGATTGCATTGATTCAGAAATTCCACCTCTGTTTACATCTTCTTCCTACACTTCTTCTAAATTTGTGGTGGAATGATTGTAGGCTGCAAAAGTCTTGGCAAAATTGAACATTAGGGGACCTAGCAACCACAGAAACGAAAGATGATGATTGTCTTCGGAGAAAGGAGGCAACTGGTAGATTGGCAGTCAACAACGTGATAGATGAACATAATGTTAAATTTATTTATTTTTAATTAGGACTAAATTAATTGAATTTATAAATATAGAAGACTAAATGTGTTATTAACCAATTTTTTATAATTGGACCGTTACCCCATTAATGGACTTTAACGCCCGAATTACTATTTTGTTACAAAACATAAAGTTTATTTGTCATTTTATAACATTTAAAAATTTGGTTTACTCAAAAAAGTATATCCAAGCATGTTCCTTATTTGTAGGATCAAATCGATGTATGTTTGTTAGCTAAAAAAATGCATGCTCTAGCTGTTTTCTGCAATTTTTCAAAATAATGATCCATCTCTTAAAAGAAAGGATCGATCATTTTATCCTTGGTGCCTGAGCGAAATGTTTCAAGCTCATTGTGGTCAAAGGGATCGATCCCATGACAAAAGGATCCATCCCTTGCATGTTTTGCAGTTTATACATTTTTGGTCTTGAAATTTATAGTTGTAATTTAATGAGTTATAGATGTCCAATTGAGCTTCAATTTGGCATGTAAGTCTAAAATAGGCTTAATTTCATGACAGTGCCTTTAATTTCATGTGGGTCCTTATAATTGTTAATAATTGCATATTAACCCCTAAAGTTGTGAATTCTACAATTGAGCATGGTACAAGAGTCCGACGAATTTGCTATGTTGCCTACTTTTAGTATGAAAAATCTCTGTGATGTTATATTTGAGTTTTGACATTTCGATTTTTATGATGCATGTGAAATTATGATTTTGCCCTTATATGCTTTACGACTTCCTCGGTGTTTGTAATGCATGCTTAGGACTCAAGGACATCTAGTTAGTGTATATTATTCCCTTGTAAGAATGCACGTAGAAAATTTTTAAATTTGAACGTGCTTTGCTACCGAATAATTATCATATCACTTTAGTGATCAATGTGGCATCCGACATTTGGGTGTATCCGTCAAGGCCAGGTAACAAGTGTTACATTTGATGGTATCATAGCTATGTTATACAATCCTTTTACTGATGAATTTAAGTCCGGTTACACTGAGCTTTTTCTAGACATAATCGAACATGTTTTATTTGAAATTGCTTGAATTGGGGTAGTGTTGGGAACACATTGCCTACCGGTTACACTGAGCTTTTTCTAGACATAATCGAACATGTTTTATTTGAAATTGCTTGAATTGGGGTAGTGTTGGGAACACATTGCCTATTGGGCTATTACACACACACACACACATATATATATATATATATATATATATATATATATATATATATATATATATATATATATATATATATGATTTTGCAGGATTTGTCTCGGATCACTTACCGGACTCATAACCCTTTTCTTTTGTTTGTGTATGTTAATTAGTATTACGATATTCTACGCATGGAAAGATTGAGTGCCTTCGAATTCACAAGTTTTACTGGGAACGACTCGAATAAGGACATTATGGAAATTGTGTTTGGACATGTTCAAACATTGAGTTCTGGCCCGAGATAAGGAATTGTTGATTCTTCCGGAATGGTTGAACGACCATCCAAGAGAAGTCGCGGTCAAGATTCTGGACATAGATCTGGACATAACGATAGGAAGGTTCCTCGAACTAATAGCGGATCAAAGAGCAGACCTTGTTGTATGTATTGTCGGAGGAGATTGCTGGAGAGTGACTGGAGCATGTTTTCGTTGGATCATTTTTGGAAAGACTGTCTAAAAAGGCATAGTACCACATGTGTTTATTGGTATTTTTTTTTTTAATTTGCAATCCGAACCTTTGTTCCTCTTAGTGGATTTTAGTTCTACGCATTCACATATTGAAATGCGTATGTACTTTAGTTGGGTACTTCAGATGGTGTTATGTTCTTGATAGTAATATCAAGATTTGTGTATTTAGCTTGGGATTTTACTTGAGAAAATCTCTATTAGGAATCGTGTGTGAATTTTGAATTAGATAGAATGATAAGTGTAACATCCCGACATTTGAGTTAGGAGAATCGGTTAGGTGAACTGGTTTGATTAACTAAGTTAGCGAATTTAATTAATTAAATTAGTTTCAAAATTTTAAAATATGAATTTAATTGGAAAATTGGGAGTTGATTTAAGCGAGATTTATTTAATTCATGTATATTAAATAAATGATTTTAATAAGTCAAAATATACGACAAGTGATTTTAGTGACTAAATTAATAATGAATACATGCTATGAATCTTTAAAAACCAATTATGCCATGTGATCTTCTTAAATGAGTTTTAATTGTTTTAATAAAATGGTTTAATAAATAATTAATATCAAATTGGTTTGATTAAAATGTTTTTAACAAAAAGGAACGACAACTAAATATTTTCTATGGAAGATAGTTTTTTTCATCACATTTTCTCTCAAAAATCCTTTTCTATTGATTTTCTAAAATCTCAATTCTTTCGTGGAATCCTAAAGTTTTCTTCTTAAATCTTTTACCAAATCATTCCTATTTTCTATTGACTTCAACTTTGATTTCAGAATCTCTTCAAATACATTTCTTCAAGTGTGTAATCACTAATTTTGTCCGTGGTGAACTCGTTTTTATTTTTTTGTTTTTATTTTTACAATAATAGGCTTATATGGGTTGTTGCTTAATTATTGACTATCTACATATATGTGGCTGTTATTAAGACCAAAAACCCAAAAATACTACTATTATTATGTGTCTTATTAACTATATATATGTGTGTTGCTACTTGAAAAGCCAAAAAAATTAGTTAATTGCTAGTTCTATTTTAATTAGGCACATATATATGTATATCTAGGTTGTTATTTGTTATCATATTATACTATTATTTATCATATTATATGCTATGCTTTTAAAACCAAAAATTACTAAGTGGTATATGTATATATGTTACCATATTATTGTTATAATCTACTATGATTGTTGTTCATATGAAAACCCAAAAACATTACTAATGTATTATGGTTGCTGTTTTCTTTTTTTATAGTCACTATTATTATTGTTACCATATCTATCATTTAAGTTATCTTATCTTATAACCGAAATATACAAAGTATATGTATATACAGACTAATCAGTTTGAAATAAAACCCAAGATTGTCTTATTATCAGCCCATACTTACAAATATATATATATATATATATATATATATATATATATATCAACAGCCCATTAAACTTTAAAAATTAAATAAAGTTCAAAGTTTTACTTACAGTTCATAAGGATATACACAAGCCCAAAGTTTCTCAAAGTTTCAATTGACCCAATAAGGCCCTAAACTAAAAAACCCTAGCCTAATCCCTTGTTTTACTTTTGTAGCTGCCCCATCTGCTATCGTCGAATCAGAATTGCCACCAATGGCCGAGATCAATGCGGGAAGCTTCCAGAACGGCCACACACCCACGCGCGACGATTGGAGCTCCCCACGCGCTCTGGTTCATCTCCTGGCTCTATTTCACCACCACATTGACCGAAGAAGACAGTAACCTCAAGCCACATCACCGCTGTGCTCCCACGTTCGTAGCCACGTCGTCCACCACCCTCTAGTCCCCCCTCTCATCAATCGGCCAGCACATGCAATCAAGCCAGACAAAAATGTCAGAGGCATAAACGCCCAACAATATCAGGGTTTTTAGAGGATCAACCGACATACACAGGCAAGCAGATGAATTCAGCCAAATCAAAGGGAAGACAACCAATAGGCAATAGAGAATCTCATTTTCATTTTTTCTAAAAAAAACATGTAATTCAAGGTATATATACACAATGCCCTAAAACAATTGTAAGGGGAATTTATTCGGCACTAAAAAAAAGGAATAGAGCAGAAAGAAAAACCAAGCAAATCCTCAAGCTTTTTTGAGGTATATCTCTCTTTCTCGTTCATTTTCAAAGAATAAGCAGTAATATAGACTTAGGGTTTCGTTTTTACCTTCGGTGTCGCTATTCCTTCACGCGCGTCTGTTGCCCTTCCTCATTCGGTGATAAGCTCAGGCCTTTGGGCCAAAACGGGTGAACCGATGATGGGATGTAGGGTCCAAGAGGTTTTCAGTGTCATAAAAAGTGCTTCATTTTTTAATATGTTTTTAGGGTCTTCAAAAGGAAAAAGGGCTGAGCTTTTAAGAAAAGAGGGTCGGATCTAGGTTTTGGTAGGGCAAAGGGGTCATTTCCAGGGTTTTTAGGTTTTTCCGGCCGTCAATGAGCGGCGGTCGACACGATGGTGTAGTTACCGGTTTCCGGAAATCGTGGCAGAGGGATGCCGAAATCTGGGTTCGTGATGAACCCAAATGAACTGGAAGAGTGGACGAGAGTATTTCTAGGGGGAGAAGTTATTAAAATGGCGAAATGGTCATTTTTTGCCCAAAATATGTGTTATATAGCCAACCCTTATTTTAAAAATGGTATAACTACATTTTAAATCTCTCCGCCCTTCTTAAATTGCGCCTGAAGGGCTTCGTATGGGTAAATCCCCTTCTAGGTCCCTCCGCGTGGGATAATCACGCCCGCAAGCAATTTTGCCTTTTTAAATTCCGTCCCTAGTCCTTGTAAATTCAAACCAGTTTGCAATTATGTCATCGCTTTTCTTTTTATTTTGTCTCTCTATTTTATTTCTTCACGATTTGGTCTTTTCTCCAGATTTAAATCCCCTTTATCATGCATTTTAATTCTAGCTATTTTGTTCATAATCTTTTTATGTTTGGATCTGCTAATATATGGTTGAGAAGCGTTCATTTTGAATGGTTGTTTTTTTATATGGTTTTATATGATATTTATGATGTGTTTGTGACAATATTTAATATATATATGGTCATCTTTTTAAAAGGACGTAGTACATAGTTTTTTTAAAGATATAACATATAGTTTTTATAAAATATATGAGATATAGTTTTTATATATAATATAAGTTTTTTTCATATAATATATATGTTATAATGTTTATTTAAATATATAGTTTCATAAAGGTTATAATATATATAGTTTTCTTTAAATATATAATATATGTAATTTTACAAAATTATAAAACATATACATAATTTCCTTAAAATAATAAGTTTTTAAAATATATAATATAATTTTAATATAATGTGATTTTAATGTATATGCATGTGTTTGGGCTTTGTTTTATATAGTTTGGGCCTTTGGTTTTGGATTCTAGTTTTAGGCCTAGCCTTAGCGGTTTGGGCCTTAGGTTCTTTGGGCCTAGTCTTAATGGTTTTAGGTTTTTGGGCTTGCCATTAGATTAAGTGGGTTAGTTTAATTAATTTAGATCATGTGCTCGTCTCATAGGGGCACGATTCTTGAATTAATTAAGTTAATTCTAGGCTTAGTTTCTTTAGAGCCTTGGTCAGATTAGGGTTTGAATTAATTTAGTGAATTTAAATTCGCTCTTGGCCCCTTCAAGTAAATGTTAAATTCATTAAATTAATTGAACGTTTCTTAATTACTTCTAGGTTAAAATTAACTTCAAAACTTAGATTGACATTAAATTGCAAAGTTAATCATCATAATTTGTTAGGGCTTTAGTCTTTTAGGGCCAATTAATCAACTTAGGGATAATATTAGATTCATCTAGCTAATAATTAGATCACTATTTGAATTTCTAATAACTTGGACCTTCATAGGTTAGGTCTTGGGTTGGGCTTTCTTTTTGTGTGTTCATATTTGTTCCTTTGATTGTCATCCCTTAATTTTTATTCATATAACTTTTAATGTCTTGATTACATATCAATTAACCTAAATCATAAAAAAGGTATTCATTAATCCTGATATTCGTGTCGTAACAGTCTTGCCTTAATAGATGTTGACCGAATACTTGGATTAATCTTTACCGTCCCAAGGTAAATGATGGTTAAAATTGGCAAGACCATAACATCATATTTTAACTATCTGCATCATGCATAAAGGTGATGTACGTGATCTGAACCGTAAACTAACATAGCAGTCGGCCTTATTCGATGTCGGTTTAGCCTATGGCCCGGTGTATCATCATCCTTATAAATTAAATGTCTAATTAATTTGATCCCACCGGTTCGATAAGGCTTGTGCAATTAATGCCCATTTTAACTAAGTACACCAAATTAAAGTCATTTCAAATTTCAATTGATTTTCCATCATCTTAAAGGTAATAAATATTATGGTACCGATATCCGGGCGTGATGAGGGTGCTAATCCTTCCCCAAGCGTAACCAACTCCCGAACCCTTTCAAAACGAATCTCTGGTTTTGTAGTGTTTGACCTACCTTATCCAGGTAGCAGGTGGCGACTCCAAGTTTTTATCAATTTTCAAAAGAAAAAGAGACTTTAAAAATAAATCCCTATTTTTAATAAAGATTTCAAAGAATTGATTTATGGGGTAAACTCGTAGCATCAAACCTTACGAAGCTATCCTTAATTATGGTTTTCAAAAAAGGGGTCGCTACAAAGTGTTTGGAAGATCACGTCAAATTTTAGAGATTTCACTCAAACCTTGATTCAATCAATTACAAGGTATAAGAATGATTTTTATTGAAATTTCACATGCTATATATTCATAATCCTTGATTTTACCGTCTTTCAATTGATTTAAATAGAGATTAATGTTGAAATTGGATTTTCTTCGATTTCTCATGAAATCTTGATTGATTGGTGGAAATGAGTAGAAATATATTTGATTACAATGATTTCTAATGGGTTAGATGTAATCTAAACTCAATTTTATGAAAACAATCTCAGAATTGAATTAATTGATTAAAATAGATTAGTTGCTCACTTGTTCTTGAAGTTTATGGATTGATTGATGGTGAATTGGATTCATAAGTGTTAGTAGTTGTAAGTAGGGTGTTTTTGATGATAGTCGATGCGTTTTGATGTTGAGGAATGATGAGTTGTAGCTGTGTTTAAGTTATAGTGATTTTGGAAGTGAATTATGGAGATTTTCAGTTGTTAGAATGTGAATTGGGTTAGATTACAACAATGCTCTATTTGCTGGAAATTATTGGATGCGTATTAATATGTTAGTTTATATATTATTGAGTTGTAGAACCATCAGAATTGCATCTGGAAGCATCAAGTTGGTTTTTCATCGGTATCGACTATCGAACAAGCTTGGGCACGTGGGCGGAAGCTTGTCGGTGAATGCAAATGCGTTTCACTTTTCAAATAGGCTTGAAACTATATGAATGGGGGTTTAGATTAAGCCTAGCAATCTTAACTAACCTCGGAAGTAAGTTTTCCTAATTTCGCCGTTGGAATATCTGATATATGTGAAGTATGTTTTACATGATTTGATTTAAGAGCATGAGCTGCCATACTTACTGATTTTATGTATCATTATTTGATATGCTATGATTTATCAAACATGAGAGTGTCTATGCATTCGAATATAATTTTCCGAAATGAAATGCACTAGTTCCCAAGAGCAATGCTATTTGAATTTGTTATTGTTTTGTTAAATGCATAAGAAAAAATAGTGAGCAGATGTGTTTAAATGGATTATATTGGCTTGTGACAAATAAAGGTTGATATCGAATATAGTTGGCATGCCATAGGATAAGAGTACTCTAGCTGTTTAAAAATACCGTTGATGGACTCTTTGAGTCTAATCGATTGATCGCCATTTTGAAAAGTATCCCAAAGGCCCATTGGCTATAATCGTTCCTTCCACTCATTTGTTGGGTGTCGAGGGGAACCTCATTGACTAACGATTATGGGATATAGTAGTGTCTCATAAATCATTCCTTTCGCTCAAATTGGGTGTAGAGGGGAATGTCGGATTGACTAATGGTTATAAGACATGGATATGGTTTGAAATGGCTAAATATTAAGCTCGTATTTTGAAATATCGATCCGTGTATTCGATGGTTTTGAACAATTAGTAGTCACGCTCAGTAAAATGCCAATATAACTCAAGATTTTGATAAGACGAAATGACTGTGAACAAGGTTTCTAAAGAACATTCATATGCTGAAAATTGTGCATCAACATTAAGCTTGCAAAACAACTTGGTTATGGTTTTATAAAATGCATTGATGTGAAATTTGTGGAGTGCACTCACTAGGCATGATTATGCTTATGCTTTCTTTCCATCTTTGCAAAGAATTAAGCATTTGAGGGCTTTTGTCAAGGCAAGTGAGCATCCAAGGCATCCAATAGTCCTTGAGTATGTATGGACTTATTTTTGTTTAAATATAATAAGGCAATGTGGGTAGATTTTCCATTTGGATTTATGTTAGAGGGTTGTAATCCCTTTTTACTTGATGTTTTGTTGATGATTTTGCCAACATGGATTTGGTTGATTTGAATGGATTCATTGTTATATTCCTTGAAGCATGCATGTTTTCATAGTTGAGATTATGAGGCATGATGTGTTGATCATTCATGTTTTATGGTTTGATCATGTCATATATGTTTAGGAAAACCTCATATGCTATTCTAGTCTAATGTTTAAGCCTCGTATGCATGTTTGAACCATTTGGGTCATTTTCAAATTGGTATTATGCATGTTAGGGAGCATGCCTCTACATTCTATGTTTCATTGTTTTAAATGCTAAAAAATGGTATGCAAGTGCTCGATCAGATGTATGTTGGTTTAATCATAAAAGCATGTCTAGGATGTTTGAGGTTGGTTTCAGGTGAATTAAGCTGGTATTGCATATTCGAATATGCAATATTGATTAGAGCATACTGGTACGGGTCATTGCATACAGATACCATGAGAGAAAAGTAGCCTTTTGGGCCAAGGTGTACCGGTATACCCTGTCTCGCATATTGATACGACTCTTTCCACGTACCAGTATGATGGTATGTACCGATACCGAATCATGCTACTAGAATTTTATTGGAGCTCGTGTATAGGTATAGAGCTTCAGTGTACCGATACGGGGTTAAGTAATTTAGTTTGATTGCATTTTGGTCACCATGAACATCAATTGAATGGGTTTTCGATGTCTGCTTAACTTGAGATTTTCCAAGAAATATTATATAATGTCTAATTTCAGTTTGATGTTATTCAATTCTAGTAAGTCCCTATGATTATGTGATTTTACATTTTAGTCCCTATTTCCATATGATGCTTAATTAAGGTACAATCAAATTCTTTTTGGCATGAAACTTGAACCATAACTTAATTAAAACACATAGGTTTTGTAACCCCCTCGACCCGGCCTAGTCGCAAGACCGAACCGAGCAAGCTACATTGGGTTTACCGAAACAAACCCGTAATGATTAACTCAAATTATGTCCCTTTTTTCATTTTATCTTGTCTAGATGCATAATATTAACCTAAGGTGAGCATGCTGGCAGCGGGTAAAAACTCAACTCAATCGGACGTCGAACTGACATCCAATTACATGTATTAACAACTTAGGGGCCAAATTGCAATTCTGTAAAACTACAAGGACTTCCTTAGGTTTAAGGTTACCATTCCTTAATTATTCACATTACATGCTTATATACCAAATTTTAGCTTAAAACGATCACCCAATCTCATACAATTGCATTCACAACAATCAGGGACCAAAATGAATAAAACAAAAACCTTTAAAACACATTTTAACTGATTTGACGGTTACCCGTATCGATACACGAGCAAGTGTATCGGTACACCTTGACATTTTCAAAATCCAAGATTCCAGTATCTTAAACTCGTACAGATACACTTCTTCGAGTATCAATATGCCATGCCTGAAAACACCAACCCGTATCGATACGGTCTCACGCGTATCAATACCCCATGCCTGAAAACACTAGCCCGTATTGATACGGTCTCACGTGTATCGATACACCCTGACATATAATGTTCAATTTTGCTGGTTTAGCATACAATTATGGATCCAAACATTTCCCAATCTAGCATAACTATAAGCACAAACATTCAGGGATCAATCTATGCCAGAACATCAAAGGTACATGAACAGAACATGGCAACATGGATCAACTTGATTCTAAAGGCATGCTTCCTCTAAACCATTTAGTTTAACATCCAAAAAGAGATTTAAAGCATACTTCATCATAGACATAGCATCAACAACATTAACACATCATTTAAAACATGTCTGGATCCCTATGGACTTGACCATATGCATATACAATCAACATGCATTATTAAAGAGTAAACATCATGCATAAGCTCATGCTAGCATATCAACAACATTCATGTCTCAAAAACATGAAAGCCAACAAACCACAGCGAATAAACCATCGTAAAGCAAACAAAATCCAGATTACAAATCCCCCAAAATATAGTAATCACATTCCCTTATTAACCAAATTTAAAACCAAGTTTCATACTCAAACTATTGCCTTGATCTTGGACCTTCCTTGCCATGCCAATGCTGCCCCACAACTTTAATGCTCTGCATCAATGTGAAAAAGAGAGCGTAAGCACCAATGCTTAGTGAGGATGCTCTTGAACAGTTGTATTTAAAAACCATTTGAAAACCATAAACCACTTTGTTTTCAAAACATGCTTAACTACCCAAGCATTCTCATTTGTTAAACAAAGATCCCCTACAACCTCAACATTCGCCTTCCAAAAACTAGTTGAAACTATCAAAAACAACATCAAACACCTTCCAAACTTAACCCAGCCAAAACCTATCGATTTAATCCATCAATTACCATCAAAACACATTCAAAAACAATATACTAATATCTTTATATCTCCAGCAACCAAAAACCCTCCACAACTCCTCAAAAACTCTTAACTAACAACCTAGAAATTAGAGGTTCACCTAGTTTCGGGATTCCAATGTTAAAACCAACTTATTGACATCATCAAAAACCAAAATCATGATTAAATCCAATCAAGAACTCAACAAACAGATCCAATACGAAAATCACATAATCTCAACAAATAAACCTTGATTTAACAATTTTCCATTATTAAATCATCAAACCTCATTAGAAAACATTAACAAGGATCAAATTCTTGGGAATTTCAATAAAGAACCTTTCATTAGAGGATAAGAACTTACCTTACCTCCAATGAATGAATTTCCACTCAATTAGATGTTTTACTTTTGAAAAACAAAGGAAAATAATGAGATTTTGGAAAACAAGATTAAGGAATCAATTGGAAATCAAAAGATTAAGAAATCAAGATCATTACATGAAGTATTTGGTGAAAAAGAGAGTGTTTGGCTGAAGAGATTTCGAGAGAAAAGTTTGAGAGCAAAAGTTACGTCAAAAGTGGTTTAAGGAAATAACTACTTTCTTCTATTAAATCCCCTTTTAATCTCTTAATTAAAACCCTTTAAAATCAATCCATGTTTAAAACCAAAACATTAAATCCAACCCTGTTTAAACCAACATGAAAACCGCAAGCTCATATTGATACCAATAATCAAGCGAAGTAAGAACAACTTATGCTTGAGCTTAGTTAAGCTTTTTAGGCTATAACTAAACTCCCATGATCTAGGGATCAAACCTTTTAAAGAGCTTAACCCGGTTTCACTCGCCGATTCACCTCGCCTAGCTTGCCAACACGAAACGAGCCTTCGATAAGCAATGTACACCACTAGGAAACCTTGCCTTGATCGTCCCTTGATTTAACCACATAAAAATATAGGGAAAATGCATCATTATGCATTCAACTCATTGTTAAACAAAGACCCCATTCAACCTCAACATTCGCCTTCCAAAAACTAGTCTAAACTATCGAAAACAACATCAAACACCTTCCAAACTCAACCCAGCCAAAACATGCCGATTTAATCCATCAATTACCATAAAACAAATTAAAAAACAATCTAATAACATCCTTATATCTCCATCAACCAAAAACCCTCCACAACTCCTCAAAAACTCTTAACTAACAACCTAGAAATTAAAGATTCACCTAGTTTTGGATTCCAATGTTAAAACCAAACTATTAACATTATCAAACACCAAAAACATGATTAAAACCAATCAAGAACTCAGCAAAACATATCCAATACGAAAATCACATAATCTCAACAAATAAACCTTGACTTAACAATTTTCCATTATTAAATCATCAAACCTCATTAGAAAACATTAAACAAGGATCAAATTCTTGGGAATTTCAATAAAGAACCTTTCATTAGAGGAGAATAACGAACCTTACCTCCAATAAATAAATTACCTAAAGTCTTTGGTGAAAAAGAGAGTGTTTGGCTGAATATATTTTGAGAGCAAAAGTTACGTCAAAAGTGGTTTAAGGAAATAACTACTTTCTTCTATTAAATCCCCTTTTAATTCCTTAATTAAAACCATTTAAAATCAATCCTAATTGAGAGGAAAATCTGATAAAAATATTTGGTAAAATGACTCCCTAAAGATTCTAAGATTTGACCCTTTTTAAAAATAGTCACTAAAAATAGTTTTCATTTCTTACATTTTGGTCACTAACCAAAATGTCAAATGTCCGAAACCCATTTTCCAAAATTGACTTAACCAAATATATCCATAAATTAAATAATGACTTTAGGATATTTTCCCATATTTTTATCTCACTTAAAAATATTTATTCCAAATTTTATCCCGAATCTGGTTCAAATCTCTAATCTCGATCTACCAGATCATCTAATCAACCTAGCAAACTCCTAAGCCCAAAACCCGGGCGTTACAACTCTCCCCCTTAAGAAATTTCTTCCTCAAAATTTACCTAAAGGAAACAGACGTGGAAACTATTTCAACATGTCCGACTTACTTTCCACATGGCTTCGCAACATTGATACATGAAACACATCATGAATCTTCTCCAACTAAGGAGGTAACCTCAAACGATAAGCCACAAGCCTATATGCTCCACAACCTTATATGGTCCAATGAACCTTGGACTAAGCTTTCCTTTACGTCCAAAGTGCATCACCTTCTTCCAAGGCGATACCTTCAAGAACATGCGGTCACCAACCGCATACTTAATCTCTCTACGCTTCAAATCCTTGTAAGGTTTCTGATGATCCGAAGCCGCCTTTAAGCGATCACACACAAGCTTCACCTTTTCACTCGTGTATTTCAGCACATCCTGCAAAGAAACATGCTTTTCTCCAACTTCAGCCCAACACAAAGGTGTACGACACTTCCTACCATACAAGGCTTCGTACGACGCCATTTGTATACTAGCTTGATAGTTATTATTATAAGCGAACTCCACCAAAGGCAACTGTTTCTCCCATGTTCCTTGGAACTCAAAGATTGCAACACCTCAACATATCCTCCAAAACCTAAATCACACGCTTTGTCTGACCATTTGTTTGAGGGTGATACGAAGTACTGAAATTTAACCGTTTACCCAAGGGTTGATGCAATCATTCCCAAAACCTCACTGTAAATCGTGGATCCCTATTCGAAAGTATGGACTTGGGCACTCCGTGCGAATGCACAATTTCAGCAATATACACACTTGTCAACTTATCCAAAGTATACGTCGTATGCATGGGCACAAAATGCGCACACTTCGTAAACCGATCAACAATCACCCAAATGGAATTATTTTTGGTTGGTGTCAACGGTAGCCCGAACACAAAATCCATGGTGATTCTCTCCCATTTCTATTCCGATATTCTCAACAATTGCAACAACTCGAAAGGAAACTAATGCTTAACTTTGACACGCTGACATACCATGCATCTAGCAACAAAATCAGCCACATCCTTCTTTAACCCCACCCAATGGTACTCATCTTTCAAACCCCGATACATCTTAGTACTACCGGGATGCATAACAAAAGAACTAGTGTACGCTTCGGTCAAAATGGTACGCCCCATCTCATCATCATTAGGCACTACTATCCAGTCTTTGAAACAAAAAACACCATCATTATTAAAGTGAAAATCTGTCAGATTTCCATCCATAATGTCCTTAACATGAGGTACCAACTTCTCATCAAAAGGTTGCTTCGCCTTAACCAATTATGACAATGACGGCTTAACTTGCAATTCAGCCAACAAGCCCCCATCTTGCGCCACACTCAACCGTGCAAACATCACCCGCAACTCCACCGTAACCTTCTTACTCAAAGCATTGACTACAACATTAGCCTTACCCGGATGATACTCAATCGTCAAATCATAATCCTTAAGAAACTCTAACCACCTCCGTTGCCTAAGATTCAAATTCTTTGGCGTCATTAAATACTTCAAACTCTTATGATCCGTGTACACAATACACATCTCACCATAGAGATAATGCCTTTAAATTTTCAATGCAAAATCCACTGCTGCAAGCTCAAGATAATGCGTAGGATAATTGCACTCGTGCATCTTCAACTGCCTAGATGCATAAGCCACAACTTTCCCTTCTTGCATTAACACACAATCCAAACCAACATAGGATGCATCACTATAGACCACAAACTCCTTTCCTGATTCGGGTTGAATCAAAACTGGGCATGAGTCAAAACCTCCTCCAACTTCTCAAAACTATGGTGTTGACTTTCCGTCCATACATAAGGAACATTCTTTTGCAGCAACTTCATCAATGGAGAAGCAATACTATAAAACCCATCCACAAAACAACGATAATAACCAGCTAACCCAAGGAAACTACGAACCTCCGATACTGACCTAGGTTGTTTCCAATTAAGAATAGCCTCTACTTTCTGCGGATCAACGTGAATACCCTCTGCGAAAACCACATGACCAAGAAACATCACTTCCTTAAGCCAAAACTCACACTTACTCAACTTGGCATACAACTGATGTTTCTTCAATGCTTGCAACACAATCCGCAAATGCTGATCATGTTCCTCCCGGTAAGAGAGTACACGAGAATATCATTGATAAACACAACCACAAACTAATTAGATACTTATGAAACACCCTATTCATCATATCCATGAAAGCAGTTGAGGCATTTCTCAAACCAAATGGCATCACCAAAAATTCATAATGCCCATACCTCGTGTGAAAAGTAGTCTTCGACACATCCACATCTTTAACCTTTAACTAATAATACCTCGATCTCAAATCAATCTTAGAGAAAACTGCCACGCCACAAAACTGATCAAACAAGTTGTCAATTCGAGGTAATGAATGCTTGTTCTTAACTGCCAACTTATTCAATTGGCGGTAATCAATGCACATACGCTTTATACCATCATTTTTTTTCGCAAAAAAAAACCAGTGTACCCGAAGGTGAAATTCTAGGTCGGATAAACACACGATCCAACAACTCCTAAAGCTGCATCTTTAATTCCTTTGGTGCCATACGATAAGGAGTAATCGACACCAGAGTCGTACCCAAGTACGTCTCAATACTGAATTACACCATTTTATCCGATGGTAAAGCTGTCAACTCTTCAGAAAACACCTTCAGAAAATCACAAATAGTCCAAATATCCTACACTCGAACCCCATTGACTTCCAAATTCATCACAACTGCAAGGTAAGCTTGGCAACTTCCTTGCATCATCTTCTCCGCTTGCGTAGCCGAAACAATATTAGACAAGAATTTCACATTCTTGCCAACCACCATAGCTTCGTAATCATCGGCAAGCTTTAAAGAAATCCTTTTGGATTCACAATCAACAATCGCCTTTTTCTCTCTTAACCAATCCATACCCAAAATAGCATCAAAACCATGGAACTACAACGCCATCAAATCAGCGGCAAATTTGTGTCCCTAAACAACTAAAGGGCATCTCCTATACAACCTTCTAACTATAACTGTATCACCAAAAGAACTAGTTACCAATATACCAACACTCAAGATCTCAACAGGAACATTCAACAAATGTGCATGCTCACTCAAGATGTATGACTGAGCAGACCCCAAATCAATTAAAGAAAATAATGAAAATGATTGCAAGGTAAAGGTACCTACGATCACATCGGTGTCATTGCGACCCCCATGATGAGCATAAACTTGAGCCGATCTGACCATCCTCATGCCTCTAAAAAATAACCCTTCCACGGCCTCGACCTCTAGCAGGTACGGTAACTTGCACTGGTGCATCTCTCGTAGCATGAGGAGAGTCACGTTTCAGGTGATCCACACTCCCAACAAGTTCCAATAATGCCCCAACATTCACCATTGTGGCGTCTCCCACAACGCTCACATCCAACAACAACTTGCACATTCTGGTTACGATTACCACCACCACCACGCTTGTAATCCATCTTAAAACGCTCATCACACGATCTCTTATTCTACCTCCCATAAAAACCAAAATCAACCGTTCGCTTGCCTGAGCTCACGCCGATTATACTGGTTCACCCAAGGATTGCTCAACATCCTTAGCCTGATTGACCAACAAATCAAAATCCATATAATCCGCTGCCAACAAGTACATCTTGATATCCTTGGCAAGACCATAACAGAACCGATCACATCTATGACAGTCATTCAACACCAACTCAAGAGCATACTGACTCAAGCGGACAAACTTCACCTCATATTCAGCCACTGATATGCCGCCTTGCGCCAACGACATAAACTCTCGCTTCTTGGCATCTAAGAACTACGAACTGAGATACTTCCTCTTAAAAGCTCTTCGAAAGAACTCCTAAGTTACGTCAGCTTTCAGAACTTCTACATGTAACACCCCCTACCCTGGGTTAGTAGCAAACTGGCTCGGGAGCGTTACCAAGAAAGAACAAGGCAAGAATAGATTAACTCATCCCTATTAGATGAGTTACTTAACTAGCAAGCAACCAAGCATACTTAACTTATCAAGCAAGCAAATCTCATATTTTGTTTACAAGTCATTATAAGTTACTACTTTAACAATTCCATTAACTACATCATACTACTATCATTCAAATGGCCTAAGTATACAAACATACTTCCATTTCATTTCATTGTTCCTTAGATTGATCCATATAATAATTCATACCTAAATTACTAAACATGATCATTTGAACAATCAATTGCATGTAACTTGTCTCCAAACAAATCATATCATTCGACATTCACTATACAAACACACAAAACACTTACAACAAGGTATGTTCACACACAAGTGACCATATAATTTCCAAGGCATTCGAATGGTACAATATAACTAGGTCAATCATTTGATCATTCTATTTGTATATTCATATATGCGTAGCAAAACACCTTTCCATTACATATAATTTAAGTTCAATACATACTTGTTTCACATTGTCAACCAAGATCATAACATAGTAGGCCCATTCAAGAACACCTATATACAGTTATTGAAGTATTCAAAATGCATGCACTAGTTCACTAGATACAATCTAAGTGCCACCAACTAGGGGAGTACAAAACAAGTATGAACCATACTTATGCTATGCTTGTGTCTTACTTCGAGCTCAAGAAATCAGGCTTCGAGATCAAGCAACGATAGAATCCTTTATCCTGTGGTTGGGAAGAATGAAAACAAGAGTGATAAGTACAAAAATGTACTTAGTGAGGTAGTAACTAGTTCTAACCATTTATCATGTTATTTAGCCATTTATCAAGTCTACCTAACTAAAGTTTATAAGCATTTCAAGTCAATCAAGAATCACAATCACCAAGCATGTATATCATTCGAACAATCTAGCAATCAATAGGCATGAATTATATCTTATTAGAGTAACAAGACAAGCAATACCAAGAAATGTGTTATCTAATCATTCGAATGGTATACATTTACCAAGTAAATCAAGTTGACATACCAAATATCGAACATTGCATGGTTTACAAGTCAAGCAACAATACATCTCATATCAAGTCTCAAGCAATTCATGCTTCCATGACAAGTAACATACAATTCATGGCTTTCATGTCAAGTAACATTCATTATATAACTTTCAAGACAAGTAACATGTATTATAGGATTGTTATTTCATTTGTTATCATTTAAAAAAAAACCCTTGGTACTTAGTTTGTATAGGTAATTGAGTCTCCAACCAACTGTCGGCACAAGATACACCGTAGTGCTGATCAACCCTTCTATTGTCGCCAAAGACCATATACGTACCCTCCGTCTGTCGCCAAATAGGGGCCTTAGCCCTGGATCGTAGTCTACCCTGACACAATGAGCTCTAGACTCTAAGGCATGCCCTTCTACCTAATCCAACTAGCTACCAAGGTTGTTCGATTTTAGCCATTTATACAAGTATTTCAAGTTCAAGATCATGTCGAGTATTCAACAAATTCATTATATACTAGGCCCTTAGGCCAATTGAGCCATAGCTCACATATCATGTAATTCTCATGTGTTCATTAAATCAATTTGGGATAACATTTCAAGCAATTCCTTTAACCATTCGATCACATGCCATATCACACAAATAAGCACCAATGTTACCACTTAAACATGCTTAGCAATCGAATTATACATGAATTCACGGATGTGATCAAATTTCATGCATTACTTTAATAATACTTCCTTTATTAGGCCAAGTTCATATTAGATCCATTTAAACATTACAAGAATGTAGACATGCTTGCTTTAGTTAGGACCTAGTCCTAACTCTAGAATAAGCTACACTCACAATAATCCCCAAGCTAGCTAGTATTGGATCCACACTCCTTTGTTCTTAGTTTTAGGAGGTTCCACCCTTTCCTCTTCCACCAAGTTCACACCTGGTTCTAACACATTACACAAGTAAATACATATTAAAACAAGTTCACATAATCATTCAACCAAGGCAATATTACTAGTACACAACATATACAAATATGGTAGCATGTTCATATATATTCTTTTCTACACATAACTACACTTGTCTATACTCTAATTCATGTAAAACATGATAGTAACCACTGTCCCAAAACTGTTTACAAAACAGTTTTCAAAACCGTGTACAATTACCTAAATTGTTGATACTATGCAGCATGTACTCTGCTCACTGAAACAAGCATAACTTTCATCCCATACGTCAAAATTTCAATTGGTTTACACCGTTGGAAAAATACCTTAATTGTCTTTCTAACAATATAGGCCTTGCATTTTAGTTCTTTTCCAATTAATACAGTTTTTAACTTAAAGATAGGGTAATTTACAACATTGGACAGTTTGCACTATCCCTAGTGTTTATTCTCTACAATTCATTCTACAATCCATAATTAAGTTCTGTTTTCTCCTAATGAATTTAGACATGTTAAGGTACTATCCATATAAATTTTAGTCTTAAATTCCATTTACACAATCTATGGTTATTTTTCAAAGTTACTGCCCTGAACAGAGTATTCTGGCAGATTACACTAGGTTGAGTTTCTAGCTTCATAACTCATCTAAACAAGGTTCTAACATTGTAATTCAACTTATTTTCATGTTCTTACATGTCTAGATCAGTCCAATTCACCTAGAAATGTGCTTAAAATAGGGCATTATAATGCTATGTTCAATTTGATTCATTTAATCAATAACATACCTCTAATTCACCATTTGAGTACTCCATTACCTAGCTTTAACTAATCCAATTATATGCATTCATTTTCCAGCAAGATATTTACTCTATTCAAGTCTCAATTCATCTAGCAATGTGACCAAATCAGGGCATTATATACAATTAGCTTATTTACACATTTTCACCTAGCAAAACAGTCCCTATTCTTGATTTCCAGCAATCATACACATTCTCTTTATCAATTTGGATACTAACACTCACAATTTCAAGTATCATTAGAAGCTAACATCATCTAACATGCATAACAATCATCCTATTCAATTTAGGCAACAAGAACATCACAATTTCAAGATTCAAGCATTCTATAACATGTAGAAATCAAGCATTTACCTCTCCTAAGCTAATTTGATCAAAGCTAAATTAAGAAGAATGAATTGAAGATGATCTTGAAGCTTTCTCTCCTCCTTTCTCTCTCAACAATTCGGCTATAGGTTGATTTTGGAAGGAAGAAGATGATACAATTTTTGTTCATCTTTCCCCTCCTAGCTACCGTGAGTCATCACTCACAAGGCACATGTTCTCATCAAATGAGAACATGTGTCTAGTCCTTAATTTTAATTCAATTTTGCATGCAAACTCTAGATCTTTGCATGTTCACATTTCCATCATTCCATTTAAGCCTTCTAATTTTAATTTCAATTCAATTTGGTTCTAATTTCACTTATTTGATCTTAAAGATAGCTAACGTTATTTCTTCTTTAATTTGATTAACACAATATTCAATTAGCCTATAACTTAGATTGTGGTAACCTTCCTAGGCCAAGTTTAGGGTGTTACACCACAACTGTGGTTACCCACCAATGATACGCATCACCATGTAGCAAGGACACGGTGTAACCCAGCTTACGCGCATCATTACAGTTTATTTGAACAAGAATACGTATAGTACTCTCTAGCCATTCCTCAGCTGCCTCAGGGTTCAAACACCTAAATTCCAGACCTCCCAAACTACGAAGATGTTCTAAAGGCAACCTATGATTAACAACCACAACAGGTGCTGGTGCTTGTACATGCACCCTAGCTATCGCTGCCTGAAAAGCTCTTGTCATCGCTTGAATCAACAACGTCATATCACCAAACACTGGCCTTGGTGGAATCTGAGGGCCACCACCCGCCTCAACTCCATCACCAACATGATGAATAGGTGGAGGAAGAGGTAAATCGTTAGGAGGAATCGCACCATCCTTAGGATTTTGAACATTCTGAACATTACCCGCGTTAGCACCCATCTCACGTCGAGGACCCATAATTACCAAAAGCCTATTCACACAACAAAACTCAATAAAGTTAAGCTAGCATTCGACGAAGGATCCAAGATAACTTCATAAAACATTTTCAAACCATAGTAATAGGCAATGTGTTCCCATTTATACCACAACACAACAATCATCATTATATTCGCACATAAACATGTATATAATAACCAAATCACAAATGAAATAATCACAACTTTTACCAATTATCGCAAAACCTGTCTCTGATACCACCAAATGTAACCCCTTCGACCCAGCCTAGTCTCAAGACTGAACCGAACGAGCTATATTATGTTTACCGAAACAAACTCGTAAAGATTAAATCAAATTACGACCTTTTTCTTTTTATCTTGTCGAGATGCATAATATTAACCTAAGGTGAGCATGCTGGCAGTGGGTAAAAACTCAACTCAATCAGGCGTCGAACCAACATCCAATTACACGTATTAACAATTTAGGGACCAAATTGCAAATTTGTAAAATTATAGGGACTTCTTTATGTCTAAGGTTACCATTCCTTAATAAGTCACATTACATGCTTATATACCAAATTTTAGCTTAAAACGATCACCCAATCTCATACAATTGCATTCACAACAATTAGAGACCAAAATGAATAAAATAGAAACCTTTAAAACAAACTTTAACTGGTTTAACGGTTACCCGTATCGATACACGAGCAAGTGTATTAGTACACCTTGATGTTTTCAAAATCCTAGATTCCAGTAGCTTAAACCCGTATTGATACACTTCTTCGAGTATCAATATGCCATGCCTAAAAACACCAACCCGTATCGATACGGTCTCAAGCGTATCAATATGCCATGCCTGAAAACACCAGCCCGTATCAATACGGTCTTACGCGTATCAATAAACCCTGACATATAATGTCCAATTTTGCTGGTTTAACATACAATTATGGATCCAAACATGTCCCAAATCTAACATAATTATAAACACGAACATTCTAGGGATCAATTCATGCCAGAACATCAAAGGTACATGAACAAAACATGGCAACATGGATCAACTTGATTCTAAAGGCATGTTTCCTCTAAACCATTTAGTTTAACATCCAAAAAGAGATTTAAAGCATGCTTCATCATAGGCATAGCATCAACAACATTAACACATCATTTAAAACATGCCTGTATCCCTATGGACTTGACCATAGGCATATACAATCAACATGCATTATTCAAGAGTAAAAACCAAGCATAAGCTCATGCTAGCATACCAACAACATTCATGCCTCAATCCAAATATGAAAGCCATCAAACCACAGCGAATAAACCATCGCAAAGCAAACAAAATCCAGATTACAAATCCCAAAAAATGTGGTAAACACATTGCCTTAATAACCGAATTTAAAACCAAGTTTCAAGCTCAAACTGTTGCCTTGATCTTGGACCATCCTTGCCGTACCAATGTCGCCCTGCAAATTTAATGCTCCGCATTAATGTGAAAAAGAGAGCGTAAGCACAAATGCTTAGTGAGGATGATCTTAAACAAAGAGTTGATGCTTTTAAAAACCATAAGCCACTTTATTTTCAAAACATGCTTAACTACCCAAGCATTCTCATTTGTTTTCCAAAACAAATAGTGCATAGCAACCATATGCATCATTATTCATAAATCTCATGCTTAATCACCAAAGTATTTTTCATTTGTTTCCACAACAAATCATGCATAATTACCATATGCATCAAAACATTTATAAACTTTATTTATCTCAATTATACACATATATTGGCAATTAAAGTGTCTCGGATGGCACTACCCCCATCCTTGGATAGCACTACCCCTATCCATACATGTTCGGATACATGGGTTCCCTTGATGGCACTACCCCCATCAGGTCTCATGGCAGAACTACCCCTACCATAACTCACTTCGACTGAGGATAGAACTACCCCTATCCTGTTGTGATAGCACTACCCCTATCACTTCACAATAGCACTACCCCTATTGTATAACCGAAGAATTTCACACGATCGATTTTGTATTTATAGTGCATTTTCATCCTATGGCTAGCCAAATATATCCGAAACTTTCTCATTGAGTAACAAGCCAATATATCATTTCCAAATACATTTACTTACTGTTTTCCAACGCATTTCACAAAACTGTTTCATATGCAATACCATATTGCCCATGTCAACATCACATTCCTCTTAGGAACAATTCTCAATACTCATATGAATTCAAATACTTTAATAAACATTACATATTTATCCAAAACCATGCATTTACAATAAGTAAATCAATCCATGTTTAAAACCAAAACACGAAATCCAATTGTGTTTAAAACAACATGAAAACCGCAAGCTCATCTCGATACTAATAATCAAGCGAAGTAA
Source organism: Hibiscus mutabilis (assembly GCA_019671005.1). NCBI lineage: Eukaryota > Viridiplantae > Streptophyta > Magnoliopsida > Malvales > Malvaceae > Hibiscus > Hibiscus mutabilis. The sequence continues at coordinate 54,900,645 of CM033715.1, forward strand.
GAACGACTTACGCTTGAGCTTAGTTAAGCTTTTTAGGCTATACTAAACTCCTATGATCCAATGATCAAACCTTTTAAAGAGCTTAACCCGTTTTCACTCACCGATTCACCTCGCCTCGCTTGCCAACACAAAACGAGCCTCCGATAAGCAATGTACACCAGTAGGAAACCCCGCCTTGATTGTCGTTTTGGATCTATTTTGCATGAGTTTGGATTATCGTTTTGAGCTAAAATTTGGCAAGCAAGCATGTAACTTGATTAATTAAAGATTGGTAAAATCAAAATGGTATAAGTCCCTATAATTTTTATGAATTTTAATTTGGTCCCTAAATTGCATTTGAGTGCAATTGGATGTCAATTCGACGCCCGATTGAGTTGAGTTTTCACCCACTGCCTAATCACTCACCATAGGTTATGATAATGCATCTAGATAAGATAAATAAAAAATAGACGTAAATTTGAGTTCATTCTTCACGGTTTACTTCGGTAAACCTAATATAGCTTGCTCGGTTCAGTCTTGCGACTAGGCCAGGTCAAGGGGGTTACATGTAGGATGTCAATTTATTAGATAGAAGTAAGCGAGAAACATGTAGTTGAACTGGAGTTTTTATGAGGGAGCAAAGAGAATATGAAACATGTGGTTGAACCAAATTTGAAACATTGAGATATCGAATATCAAGTCGGTGATCAAGTGTTTTTCAAAGTTCCTCCATAGGAGAAATTTTTGAAATTCAGATGTGAGGGTAATCTTAGTATGAGATTATTAAGACCTTATAAGTTTAATGAAAATGATGTTTCGATTTTGTGTTGTCTTAAGTCACATACTGAGCTTGAGCACTCACACGATGTTTTCCATGTTATCATGTTACTAAGATATTGTTCGAATATGTCTCATGTTGTATCTGTAGGAGAGATTAAGGTTTGACCTGATCTTAGATATGAGGAAAATTGATTCCTATTCTTGATAGCGGTAAGATGTGTTGTGTAGTAAGATTACTAAGTAGGTAAGATTGTGTGGAGTATGCACAAGAGTGAAAGAATTCCCCAAGTTGATTCAATTTGTGAATACGTAAAACCAAGAAGCATATAAAAAAGCAATATCATCATCCTTTTACATTAGGTAAATTTTGATGATGAAATTCTTTTTAGATTGGGAGATTTTTTGGCATCCCAAAATTTGGGTTAGGAGTTTCGGGTAAGTTAGTGAATAATCGGGTTCGATTCTATAACACCCATAAAATTGATTTAGTAGTTAACCATATTTCTGGTAATCAAAATTTCTATTCCGACGATTAGAATTAGCCCTTGAATCATTTCATAAGATTAATTTTAGAGTATAGAGTTCAATTTTGAAATATTAAGAATTAAGGACCAAAATGTAAGAAAGTAAAGTTTGGTGACCATAGTGCAAGAGGTGGAAAGATCAATGGCTAAGCTTGTGATTAACCAAATTTTTTAAAGAAAAGCTTAATCATCACATGCGTCCTTTGCTCCAATTTCCTTAAGTTTCCAATAAATGTAATAGTCAAGAAATAGCTTAATTTAGTTATTCTTGTCATCAGTTGGAAAGAAAAAAAAGACTATGTTCATCTTCCTTAATTTCCTAACTCTCCATTGATGAGTCATTGGTGAACCCTAAAGTTGAAATTTCAAATTCTTTACAATCAAGTCATCAATCCTTAGTTCTACTCATATCTTTGGTAAGCTCATATCTCAAGCTTTTTATGTTGGAGTATGCCTAAAGACCAATCATGAGATGGTTGTAAAAGACGTACTTATTTTATCTTGTTTATTAATATAAAGCCATTCGTATTATTTTAGTCTTATTCTGTGTGTTTATAAATAAACTGAATTATAGTAAAGTCCTTAGAATAATATAGTTATTCTTAGAATGTCCTTAGTCGAGTATTATTGTGGGCATGGACAAAAATAATATATTAAGACTAATATGTAGTTGATTGATGACAAAGTGTTGTCATTGAAAGGGAGATGTCAAAATCAATACATAAGTATGTGTTAGAGAACGACATACTGGACTGACCCGCTATGAGCATGTTTCTTGGATTATTATGTAACAGTCACAACATTGCTCATAATGATAACTACATGTATGATCCCCAAACTTGAGATCATCATTATTTCAACATTGTGAGTGACATATTTTGATACAATCAAATGTGTATAGTAACTGACTACGCTATAAAGACTGATATTGGATATGTTGCAATCTATGTAGCGAAATATGGTTGATCAAGATAGTATTTGTCCCCCTACATAATATGAGTAATATCATAGGCTACTTGATTGAGTGAGACTATAAATGCATGGCCTTGCTCGAAGAAATTGATATGAGATATCATAGTTATTCGTTTATAATAGTCTACTCAAGATATCAAGAAATATTAGATGGACTATACAAGTGTGACTATTCCATGACTTGTGTCCGATCTAGATATAAGGACAAAAGGATGTAATGCATGAAAAAGAGTTAATCACGAAAAAGGTTATGTCGAACCACGACTTCTTGTAACTTAGGTAGCAATGATGCTAGATGCCACTAATTGCTTGTAATATTAGAATTGTTCTAGATATTACTTCTAACGTTGCATGAACCTACAAGGGTCACACCCTATGATTGAAACGAACAAATATCGAGTAGATAGCATATGTACAAACTTATTGTGCATGAAATAAATAAAAATAAAAATTATTATGATTATTATAATTATAAATAGTTTTGTTTATATATATTTTAATACTAGATAATTATTGCAATTATCAGATACTATTAATATATATATATCCCTAAAGAAACTTGATTGAAGTAGAATCAGATTCTACATGACTTGTGTCCGATTTAGATATAAGGACAAAATGATGTAATGCATGAAAAAGAGTTAATCACGAAAAAAGGTTATGTCGAACCACGACTTCTTGTAACTTAGGTAGCAATGATGCTAGATGCCACTAATTGCTTGTAATATTAGAATTGTTCTAGATATTACTTCTAACGTTGCATGAACCTACAAGGGTCACACCCTATGATTGAAACGAACAAATATCGACTAGATAGCATGTGTACAAACTTATTGTGCATGAAATAAATAAAAATCAAAATTATTATGATTATTATAATTATAGATAGTTTTGTTTATATATATTTTAATACTAGATAATTATTGCAATTATCAGATACTATTAAAATATATATATATATATATATCCCTAAAGAAACCTGATTGAAGTAGATCAGATTCTACATATTTAATTATATTCGGTTAAATATATTGTATATTTAAAGAATCCAAATTTAATTAGAATTAGGATTTTGAATGCTATATAAAGGCATAAGGTCTAGCAGCCAAAGTATGCTTTTGCAAAAAACCTCTCTAACAGTTAGATAAGAGAAAATATTGTTCCTTTCGTTCGGGTGGACTGCGTAGAGGTCGAAACACTATTGTGACGACTTGGATTTGATATCATGCTAGAAGAATTGGATTCTCCTAACTCCATGCGGTTTTCAGAATTAATTAAGGTAACGTTTCATCCCTTTTCACCCTGGATTTGTTCCTCGTACATGGATTATTGGTGAAATACGCCGGATAATTTTTTTGTTGTGCCATGGGGTGTACAAACATTTCCCAACATCTTATTGATATCATTTTCTTAAAGTTTGGATCCAAGTTATATGTAATCTTCCATGGAATAGGTTTTGATCAATTAAGGGTTTAAATGTGGACTAGATTGTATTCTAAGTTTAATAATGATTTTCCATGATTTTCGGACCATGAGAGAATGAAAGCCTAAAGCCTTGAATCTTCAAAATATCCAAGTTATGTTATCTTCGAATCCCAAGTGCTTTGAATATGAAAATTGATTAATCACATGTTTAAACTGTAATGCCCTGAATTTAGGCCTAGGAGTTGGCTAATTAGGTTAGACGGTTCGGGGGAACCAAATTAGTTGTTCAAGTTAGTTTCAGGGATTTAAATTAGAATAAATATTTTTAGAGTAGATAAAATTTTGGGAAAATGGTGGAAAATATGTAATAAATATATTAAAGGTTTTGGTAGATTCAATTTTATAAAATGAAGTTTGATTTATGGTCATTTTGTTCCTAGTAACTAAAATGTAAAGTTTGAAAACTATTTTGGTGACTAAATCGTAAAAGGGTCAAAACTTAGAATCTTTAAGGAGCAAATGTACCAGTATTTTTAATTCAAATTTTCCCTTAATTTAGGCTATTTTTAAATTATTTTAAAAGGTTTGTTAAATGAAAATAAAATAGATTTAATAAAAAGGTTTTATTAACCATAAATTAATTTTCTTATGTAACTATTTCTCTCAACTTTTCTCTCAAATTTTCTCACAAGCCAAATTACTCTTTTTACTCTAAAATGATGGAGGATCAACTCTTTTGATTTCATTTTTGATTCCTCAATTGAATCTTTGTATTTCTACAACAAAATTTGCTTGCTTTCTTGGAGGTTTCACTCAAATCATGTCAATTAAGGGGAAAACCAACCATTTGAGGCGATTTTTGTTTCTCTCCTCTAATATTAGGTTCTTTACTGAAATTCTCAAGTTGATGACTCTTTTGATTTGATTTTTATCATGGTTTAACTAATTGCTAGAGATTTCTTGTTTTAATCATGTTTTAATGAAGAAATTGATTGAGTTCATTAATGGATATGTTTTCCAATGATTTATATTGGTTTAAATCATAATAGTGATGTGATTAAATGTGGAAAAGATGGTTTTGTAATAGGAATCTTGGAACTAATTGGATTGCTAATTTTCTAGGTATTTGTTAGCTAGATTTTGATGTGTTTGAAGGGTTATTGTGTTGCTAGAGGTATAAAGATGTTTAGGAAGGGTTTTGGTTTGGTTTTTGTTGAGGATTAAATGCTAGGTTCTTAGGTTTGATGATAGATGTTGGATGGATGAAGTGTAACACCCCCTTCCTGGTCTCGTAGAAAACCTGGTCGGAAAGCATCACCGGTGATCAATGCGATGATTCGTGCAATAATTATTTTCAAATATCAATACGATGTGATATGATGAGCTTATTAAGTCGATACAGTGGAATTAGGGCCAATTTTAGGCTTTTATAAACTCTAGGGACCAAATTGTAATTCTAATGTTTTAGGGGTGTCATTTCTTGTAATTAACCATACCATGATAAAATTCATACAATAATCAGTGATCTTACAACTTTTCATATTAATCAGAGTTCAATTACCCATCCAATTAAACCATACAATGTCCAGTGACCATTCTATGAACAATTCAAAACTGTGATCAATGTATTTTAACAGAATTAACTGCCTTCTTACCGAAACACCTTGGTGCCGTATCGATACAAATATGCATATTTCAGAACCCATTCTAGTTTTGTGAATTCCTGTTTCGATACAGCTTGACTCGTATCGATACGGGTTGACCAACTTTGACTTGTTTCATTAGCTACCTATTTCGGTACAGCAAGGTCTGTATCGATACTGGTTTTCCAGGATTGACCCGTTTCGATACACTCTCGGGTCGTGTCGATACCATTAAATTCTTAATCCTTACTGCCAACTTTCGTACCAAAACGACTTGGACCCATAACGGTATGCTAAAGTTGACTTGAGCCTTGACTGGCCAAAAATGCATAGCCGTACTAGAATAGTTTGACCTATATCGGTACGCCCTGCACTGTAATGACAGATTTTGTCTGGTTTTTAGTCACTTTGACCCAGTAAACATTGTTCAAATGCAATGAAACTTTACCAACAACAATTCAATACTATAATCTACTTACATGCCAAATTTTAGGGTCATCCGAATTCATTTACTATGTTTTTACCTTTATGAGCCAAATATGCCATTTTAGCCATGCTTAAACCATTATAAATGCCTTATAGAGCCATAAGCATTATTACAAACTAAGTACCATGCATACATATCAAAAAGGCCATAAGTGACTAATTCAACTACTTTGCCACCATTCTAGGAGTTCATAGGGACAAAATACATTACTTTAGCTTGCTTATGGCTTGCCAAAACTTCAACTCTTTCGATCTCCAACGATAACGTCTTTAACCTGAAATGTATGAAATGACATACATTAGGCATACTTTGCCTAATGAGGTAGCCATAACCAATGCCAATATCAATGATATGAAATCACATTCATATAATAACAATAACAATAACAATACAATGGATCAATGATAGCAATGCAATGATCATGTTCAATAGCAATATTATCATATTTTAACAATAAACCCTTGGATCTATTCGGGATAGTGGATACGCGAATTCCTATGCCTTGCCAAATCAATGAATGGTATAGTCCCTCTGCCTTGCCAATATGACCAATATCATAAAACATCCCTCCGCATCGCCAAATCAATATAGGTCGTAGCCCGAGGACTGTAGTCCACCCGTACATTGAGTTATGAATTCTATGGCATGCCAATTGTATCCAATGTCCTTCGAATCCAAGGTCCAATGACAATATCAATGATCAATGATCGGTAACAATAACAATGTTCAATGTCCTTATCAATAGGCAATGTTTCAATATCAATGCTCAATAGCAATGACAAAAACGATGGCATTGTTCAATGATCTCAATAACAATGTCAATGACTGATGATTCATTTTTAATGTTTTGGTAACAATAACAATATCGATAACAATGCTTGATGACAATAACTATAACAATGGCAATGACAATGGTCCATGATCAATATTCTATATTTCTATGATTCAGTGACAATAACGATAACGATGCTCGACGACAACAACAATATCGATGTCCGATATTCAATGTTATACTTACCGATGGTTACCAATAATGTCCATTAAGTGGTTCGATACAATATTCTTTAACAAATAGGGTTAGCAATGCTAAATTTAATAACAATGAAATCAGGAAAGGCACCTAGCCTTGTCCTGAGACTCCGACTACACTCACCTCGATACTTAAAACTCCTACAGCTCTCGAATTGTGATTCCTTTGTTCCTAGCTTTCGACGGTGATGGCGGATAATCTTTCTCCACTTCTTAAGATAGATAAACAATAGGAAATTATTAGGATGATATCGAAATTAATATAACAATATCAAAATCAATATCTAAATTCGATATAGCTATTAGCTATTGAATACCCATGGATTGAAGTCTTGAGAATCCTACGTTACTTAGATAATCAAAACTTTGACTTGAAATTAAACACTATATATCCATGGAATCGATAAATTGTTTGAGGGCTTATGCTTACCCAATCAGTAGCTATTCAATGGAATCAACAAATCGAAGGAAGCTTAAGCTTGGTAAGGTTCAACAATGGAGGTGTGTGCTTGATGGATAAAGATGATGAGATAGAGGTGCTTGCTTCTTTTGTAATCGGTAAGGTTTCTACCCCTCTTAACCCATGTTCCTGAAATGGATTTCGTCACTATAAAGGAAGCTATTTCTCATCATCCACGTAGGTGGTGATTATAATTGAGAAGGGGCTAATCGCAAGGTTACTCCTTCAACTCTTAATACTCTATACTTTTGCACCCCAATCTTTTAATGTCTATAATTTAGCCACTAAAAGGTTTTCGATATATTCAATGAGGTCTTTAAACAATAATTTGACTCAGTTAGGGTCCAATATCAATATAATTGACCTCATGGTCAAAGTCAACATAATATTTGGACCTCTCCGATGTAGGGTTTCCGATCGCCGGAACCTAAATCCAACTAGACCAGTTTTCAAGGTGTTACAACTCTCCCCCTTAAGAAAAATTTGTCCTCAAATTTTTACTTGAACTGAAGAGATATGGATATTGCTTTTTCATTGTCTCCTCTGGTTCCCAGGTAGCTTCCTCAACAGTGTGGCTCATCTAGAGCACTTTGACTAATGATGATATAGTTTTATTGCGAAGTCTTTTAACTTCTTTTGCAAGAATCTGAACTAGTTCTTCTTTATATGACAAGTTAGGTTGAATCTCTATAGATTTAGGCTCGATGATACGCAAACGGTCGGGTGGTATTTCCAAAGCATTGATACATGGAATGCATCATGGATTTTGCTCAATTATGAGGGCAACGATAATTGGTAAGCCACAAGGATAACTTTTTCAATGACTTCAAAGGGTCCAATGAATCTGTGACTCAACTTCCCCTTCTTGCCAAACCTCAGAAAATTTTTCCATGGTCAGACTTTAAGGAAGGCTTTCTCGCCAACGTCATATTGGATATCCCTTCGCTTAAGGTTTGCATAGGCCTTTTGCCGATCGAAGGCACTTTCAAGAGATCATAGATAATGGTAACCTGTTCTTCGATTTCCCGAAGTAAGTTAGGGCCCAACATCTTGCCTTCACCGAGTTCAGACCAACACAATGGAGTTCGGCAACATCTACCATATAATGCTTCATAAGGTGCCATCTTAACGGAAGCTTGGTAGCTGTTTTTATAAGCAAACTCAATGAAAGGTAGGGATTTCTCCCACGAACTGCCAAAATCAATAATGGATGCACGTAGCATGTCTTCCAAAATCTAGGTTACCCTTTCTGATTGGCCATCAGACTGAGGGTGGAAAGTTATGCGAAGATTAACTCTAGTGACTAGAGCTCCTTGTAATGTTATCCAAAATCGAGAAGCAAACCGTGGATCTCGGTCAGAGATGATAGATTGGGGTACTCCATGGAGTTGAATAACTTCTTTGATGTACAAGTCAGCTAGCTTTGGAAGACTATAATCCATTCTAACAGGTAAGAAATGTTCTGACTTGGTGAAATGGTCCATAATGACACAAATAGCATTGTGTTTAGCAAAAGTTAGAGGCAGACCACTGACAAAATCTATTGTGATCTTTTCCCACTTCTATTGTGGTAATTCTATATATTGCAATAATCCAGTAGGAACACGATGCTCAGCCTTGACACGTTGGCACGTGAGATATTTAGACACAAAGTCAATTATGGCCTGCTTCATACCTAGCCACCAATAAAGTTCATGAAGGTCTTTTTACATCTTCACGGAGCCTGGATGGATAGAGAATGAACTCAAATGAGCTTCCTTAAGGATATCAGTACGAAGGGATTCATCATCGGGCACACAGACCCGATCACAGAAACATAGAAGTCCATCAAATTTGATTTTGAAGTCAGGATTATCTTGAAGCTTAAAAACAATAGATTGGAGTTCTAAGTCTTGATCTTGCTATGTTTTGATTCTTGAAACAATGGTAGACTAAACTCGAAGTTCAGCTATGAGGCATCGGTGTTTCTGAAGTTGGAAGTGAGCGTTAATGGCTCGAGGGGCTACAACATAATGGTTTTCCAATGAGTCAATTTGCTATACCATGCGTAGGATTCAATAATCAATGACAATACTTACCAGACATAGGTTTGTGGCTGAGTGCATCAACTACAACGTTAGCCTTTCCTGGATGGTAATCAATGACAAGATTGTAATCTTTGAGGAGTTCCATCCATCTCTGTTGCTGAAGGTTTGACTCCTTTTACATCAATAGGTATTTGAGTCTCTTATGATCAGTGAAAAGATAGCATTTCTCTCCGTAGAGATAATGTCTCCAAATTTTTAGTGCAAATACAACCGTAGCTAATTCCAAATCATGAGTGGGATAATTTATCTAATGTGGTTTAGGTTGTCTCAAAGCATATGCAATGACTTTGCCTTCTTGCATCAATACACATCCTAGACCAAGATGTGATGCATCGCTGTAGACTGTGTTATCCTTCCTTGAATCAGGTTGGGTTAGGACCAGTGCGTGAGTCAAAACTTGCGTTAGTTGATCAAAGCTTCATTGTTGTTCCTCAGCCCAAACGAATAGGGCTTCCTTTCGCAATAGCTTAGTCAATGGGGCTGCTAACAAAAAAAATCCTCTGACGAATCTTCTACAACAGCCAGCAAGACCAAGGAAACTTCTCACTTCACCAACATTCTTCGGTGGGTGCCAATCAAGGATGGCTTGGATTTTTTTTGGGTCTACTTGAATGCCCGAAGCTGATACAATATGCCCAAGGTAGGCAACTTTAGTAAGCCAAAACTCGTATTTGGAGAACTTGTCGAACAATTGCTTCTCTCGGAGAATTTGAAGCACAATACGGAGGTGATCACGATGTTCGGTTGCATTCTTGGAATAAATTAAAATGTCATCGATGAATAACACTACAAATTTGTCAAGATAGAGCCTGAAAACCCAGTTCATCAAATCCATAAAGGTCGTCGGTGCATTGGTTAGCCTAAAAGCCATCCCAAGAATTCATAGTGACCATATCTCGTACGAAAGGCAGTCTTGGGTACATCACATTCCTTAAGTTTCATTTGGCAATACATGGACCTTAAATCGATCTTGGAAAACACAGAGGCATTCTTAAGTTGATCGAATAGGTCGTCTATCCTTGGTAATAGATACTTGTTCTTGATGGTTACCTTATTCAACTGTCGGTAATTGATGCATAGTCTCTTAGAACCATCATTCTTCTTTACAAAGAGGACCGAAGCTCCCCAAGGTGAGGAACACAGTTGAATGATGCCTTTGTCAAGCAACTCTTGGATTTTGGCCTTCAATTCTTTCAGTTCAACATCTGCCATTTGATAGGGTGCAATAGAAGCTGGAGTAGTTTTGGGTTGTACTTCAATGCCAAACTCTACTTCACGGATTAAAGATAAACTTGGGAGTTCATCAGGAAAGACATCAGGAAATTTACACATAATTTCTATGTTTGACATTCGAGGTTCGTCCTTGGCTTTCAACGTTAAAGCATACAATGAAGGGCTTCAAGAATTCATTATAACAATGCTCTCCTTGCCAAGGCTTCGAAGATACAGCTTCCTCTTGCTACATTCTACCCAAGCTTGATGTTTACTAAGCTAATCCAAACCAATTTAACATTGAACTCGTGGATTGATAAGACTTATAAATCAGCCGGAAATGGAATCCCTTGGATCATCAAAGGGTAGTTCTTACATACAAAACTCACGGTGACATAATTTCCTAATGGATTAGCCACATGGATCTTCGATGCTATAGGTTCAGAAGACATACTATGCTTTTTGACCAACATGGTGCTTATGAAAGAGTGAGTAGAACCAGGATCAATCAATGCATATCAAGAGTGAGAATATAGTTCAACAGTATCTGCAATAACATTAGGCTCATCGTCCTCCTCTCGACTCCTCACATGATACATTTAGGCTGATGCCTTCGACTCTTGTCTATTCGCTGGTTTTCCCGAGCCATCAGGTTTCTCTATAGCTCCTGATGATCCTTGCCTCAGAAGGATTTAGCGGGGTAGGCAACGTTTACCGGTGCAACAACAAACTTGGTGGCACTAAAAGGGCAATCACGAATGAAATGGCCTTACTCACCACAATAGAAATAGGCTCCAGTCTGTTTACAACACTAACCCGCTGGATGAAGATTCTGGCAATAGTTACAAACTGGATTTTGTGAACTTCAATTAGAGCCCCTAGTGATTTCGACTAAAGTTGTCTTGGCAAAAAGATTGTGTTACGATCTGGGGCCTCTTAATATCTCAGTGCGGGGAGGCTGTGAATATGTATTCTGCTTGGGACCTTTGTACTTGCCCTTCTTGTTCCACTTAGGAGGTCGAGAATCATCTTTGAACCTCTTCTCAGATTTGCTGGATCCACCAGCCCTTTGAGCTTTCTGAGCTGCTTAAGTGGCCTTAACTCTATTCACGAGATCTTGGAAGTCGGTGATGCCCAAAGAGGTAAACATAGGGCGTAGCTCATCACTAAGCCTAGCAATAAACATCTTGCACTTCTTTTCCTCCTTGATATACTCTGCACCGTATCAGCAGTACTTGCAAAAGTCATGAATATATTGTTCGATAGGCCGACCACCCTGCTTCAGATGAAGAAAAATGCTACACCTTTCTGCGAGGTAGTACTCGCTAATATACTTCCTTTGGAATTCTTGAAGAAAGAACTCCCAAGTGATAGTCTCTTCAGGGACGGTAAGAATAGTGGTCTCCCACCACTGAAGTGCTTCATCCGCTAGCAATGCGAGAGCGCACTCTAGCGTTTGCTCATCTGAACACTACAGTTGTTTGTTTAGGACTCTAAGTTTGTTGTCCAACCAATACTCAACAATCTCAAGATTGTTATCATCCTGACCAGTAAAGGTATAGGCTCGATGTTGAGCCAACTTATCAATAGGAGCCCGAACGTATTGAACAACTGGTACAAGTGGTTGTACAGGCTGTTCGTGCTTTCATCGAGGTCATAAATTGTTTGAACATGTCAGCCATGCTCCGGAAATACTCAACCTGCGCATTGGGTAACTATAGCTCGACATCTTGAGGTGGGGATTAGGTGGATTCGAAGGATCTCCCCCTTCACTCCTTGCCATGGGTCGAGGAGCTGGTCGCGGGCTCATTTATGCGAGCTTCGTTAGTCTTATACATATCTATAACATAAAGAGATCGAATTAGTCAAGAAGTCATAATTTACACACTATACAACTCCTAGGTGGCAAAGTAACTATATAACAATACAATAGACTTCAGTTTAGTCCTAGAATTGACTAAACTCTAGCTCTGATACCACAAATGAAACACCCCTTCCTGGTCTGGTAGAAAACTAGGTTAAAAAGCATCACTGGTGATCAATGTGATGATTCGGTGCAATAATTCTTTTCAAAAATCAATACGATGCGATATGATGAGCTTATTAAGTCGATACAGTGGAATTAGGGCCAATTTCAGGCTTTTATAAACTCTAGGGACCAAATTGTAATTCCAATGTTTTAGGGTTCTATTCTTGTAATTAACCATACCAGGACGAAATTCATACAATAATCAGTGATCTTACAACTTTTCATATTAATTAAAGTTCAATTACCCATCCAATTAAACCATACAATATCCATTGGCCATTCTATGAACAATTCAAAACTGTGATCAATGTCTTTTAACAAAATTAACTACCTCCGTACCGAAATACCTTGGTGCGGTATCAGTACAGATATGCATATTTTAGAACACATTATGGTTATGCCAATTCTCATTTTGATACAACTTAACTCGTATCGGTACTGGTTGACCAATTTTGACTTGTTTCAGTAGCTATCTATTTCGGTACAACAAGATCTGTATCGATACTTGTTTACCAGGATTGACCCGTTTCGGTACACCCTCGGGTCGTATCAATACCATTAAATTCTCAAACCTTACTGCCAACTTCTATACCGAAACGCCTGGACCCGTATCAGTATGCTATAGTTGACTTGAGCCTTGACTGACCAAAAATGCATAGCCGTACTAGAATAGTTTGACCTGTATCGGTACGCCCTGCACTGTAATGATAGATTTTGTCTGGTTTTTAGTCCTTTTGACCCAGTAAACAATGTTCAAATGCAATGAAACTTTACCAACAACAATTCAATACTATAATCTACTTACATGCCAAATTTTAGGGTCATTCGAATTCATTTACTATGTTTTTTACCTTTGTGAGCCAAATATGCCATTTTAGCCAAACTTAAACCATTCTAAATGCCTTATAGTGCCTTAAGCATTATTACAAACTAAGTACCATGCATACATATAAAAAATGCCATAAGTGACTAATTCAACTACTTTGCCACCATTCTAGGTGTTCATAGGGACAAAATACATTAGTTTAGCTTGCTTATGACTTGCCAAAACTTCAACTCTTCCAATCTCCAACGATAACTTCTTTAACCTGGAATGTATGAAATGAAATGCATTAAGCATACTTTTCCTAGTGAGGTAGCCATAACCGATGTCAATATCAATGATATGCATTCTCATTCATATAATAACAATAACAATACAATGGATCAATGATAGGAATGCAATGATCATGTTCAATAGTAATATTATCATAATTTAACAATAACCCTTTGATTTATACGGGATAGTGGATACGCGCATTCCTACACCTCGCCAAATCAATGAGTGGTCCAGTCCCTCCCCCTCGCCAATATGACCAATATCACAAAACATCACTCCGCCTCACCAAATCAATATAGGCCGTAGCCTGAGGACCGTATTCCACTCGTATATTGAGTTCATGAATTCTATGGCTTGCCAATTGTATCCAATATCCTTTGAATCCAAGGTCTGGTGACAATATCAATGATCAGTAACAATAACAATGTTCAATGTCCTTATCAATAGGCAATGTTTCAATATCAATGCTCAATAGCAATGACAAATACGATGGCATTGTTCAATGATCTCAATAACAGTGTCAATGACCAGTGATTCAATTTCAATGTTTTGGTAACAATAACAATGTCGATAACAATGCTTAATGACAATGATTATAACAATGGCAATGGAAATGCTCCATGATCAATATTCTATATTTCTATGATTCAATAACAATAACGATGGTAATAACGATAACTATGCTCGATGACAACAACAATATCGATATCTGATATTCGATACTATACTTACTGATGCTTACCAACGATGTCCACTAAGTGGTTCGATATAATATCCCTTAACAAATAGGGTTAGCAATGCTAAATTTAATAATAATGAAATTGGGAAAGGCACCTAGCCTAGTCCCGATACTCGATATAGCTTTCGACGGTGATGGTGTATGACCTTTCTCCACTTCTTGAGCTAGGTAAACAATAGGAAAATATTAAGATGATATCAAAATCAATATAACGATATCAAAATCAATATCTAAACTCGATATAGCTATTAGCTATTGAATACCCATGGATTGAAGTCTTGAGAATCCTACATTACTTAGATAATCAAAACTTTGACTTGAAATTAAACACTATATGTCCATGGAATCGATAAATTGTTTGAGGGCTTATGCTTACCCAATCGGTGGCTATTCAATGGAATCAACAAATCAAAGGAAACTTAAGCTAGGTAAGGTTCAACAATGGATTTGCGTGCTTGATGGAAGAAGAATATGAGATAGAGGTGCTTGCTTCTTTTGTAATTGGTAAGTTTTCTACCCATCTATTTTTTCTTTTAACCCATGTTCCTAAAATGGATTTCCTCACTATGAAGGAAGCTATTTCTCACCATCCACGTAGGTGGTGATTATAATTGAGGAGGGGCTAATCGCAAGGTTAGTCCCTCAACTCTTAATACTCTATGCTTTGCACCCCAAACTTTCAATTTCTATAATTTAGCCACTAAAAGGTTTTTAATATATTTAATGAGGTCCTTAAACAATAATTTTACTTAGTTAGGGTTCAATATCAATACAATTTACCTCATGGTCAAATTCAATGCAATATTTAGACCTCTCTGATGTAGGGTTTTTGATTGTCGGAACCCAAATCCAACTAGATCGGTTTTTAGGGTTTTACATGAAGTTTGTCTTGGTTTTTGGTTATTTTGGCTAATTTTCGGAAGGTTTATGCAGAGGATTGTGTTGGGCAGCGAGTTTGAATGCATAATGATGCATTTTCCCTTTGGTTTATGTGATTAAAACAGGGGACGATCGGGGCAAGGTTTCCTAGTTGTATACGTGGCATTTTAGAGGCTTGTTGCACGTTGGCGAGCAAGGCGAAGCGTATCGGTGAGTGTATAAACTAGAAAGATATATTTAAAGGTTTGATCAATGGATCATGGGAGTTTATTTATAGCCTAAAAAGCTTAACTAAGCTCAAGCATTAGTTGTTCTTACTTCGCTTGGTTAACAATTCTGATATGAGCTTGAGGATTTCATGTTTGGGTTAAGCATGATGAGATTTGCATGTTTTAGCTTTAAACATGATTTGATTTACTACTGTAAATGCATCATTTCGGGTTAATATGCAATGTTTATCAAAGTATATGAATGCCAATGAGCATTGAGATTGTTCTCAAGAGGAATGTGTTGGTGCCTATGGCAATGTGGTTTTTCATATGAAACGGTTTTGAGAAATGCATTAAAAACAGTAAGTAAATGTATTTGAAAATGATATATTGGCTATGTGACATAATGAGAAACTATCAGATATAGTTGGCATGCCATAGGATTAAGTGCACTATAATATTAAAATCGATCGTGTCATGTTCTTTGAGGAGAAGCAGTTTAACTTGGCTACTCAGACTGTTGGGTTATAACTTGGGCTGTGCGGTTTAACTTGGCATCCCAATCTGATGGTATATCTTGTAGTTTAACAAGGCAAGGTATGAGATTAGGTGGAGATGAGACCATTGAGAAATCTGTGTATCCGATTATGTGGATATAGGTAGTACTATCCAAGGATAGAGGTGAGACTATCTAGGTCACTATTATTGCCAATATATGAGATATATTAAAAGGTTTTGATTCTTATGGTTATTATGCATGATTTATTTTGGGGGAAATGGAGAAATGTTTTGGTTTGTATAAGCATGTTTTGTACTGATAACTCCTCAAAAGTATTACATTTTTCATCTATTCTACAATGCTTTTTGCTAGTTTTCGAGAACGCATGTTTGCATTTAGTATTAGTTTCATGCATTTTGCATAAAAAGGAGTTTAATATGTGCCCTTTTACGGTTTGAAGGATTTTTTTATTGTTTTTGGCGCAGGTTCCATGCCAGATGGCGTGGCAAAGGAATAAGAGAAAACAAAAGTTACAATGCCAGGGAAGATTGTTGAGGCGCGGCTAGTAGTGCAATGCAGATGGACCAGCAGTTGTATGCCAAGCCCCTTGACAAGGATGGACACCCCAGAAAAATAGGAAAGGATAAGGTTTCAAAAAATCATGCGGATGGACCTAATCCGAAAAATCAGGAGCGACTAGTCGGCATGTGTTTTCTACCGTGACCTTTGGCATCACATCAGTGACTGATGACGTCAGCCTTAGACCATCACATGTCAGCCCTACTCGGTGATAAGCTAATAAGGAGATCGAGAACTTATCAAGGAGCCTTAACCGAAATTTAAATTTTGAATTTCTCCTAGGGTTTTTCTCCTTACTTATCTATATAAAGAGATCATTTCCAAGCATGGGGGAACGCACATTGAGCGAACTAGCTTAGGATCATCTCCGATCACTTTTACCACCGGCTGAAGTAACCACACCAAGAAGGGTTAGAGCAAGAGAGGCTGAATCGACCGCCATTTTTTTTCCTTTTTTCCTTCGGTTTATTTTAATTTTGAAGATGATGTTTGCAATTGATAAAGTTTATTTTGTGGTTAACCCCCTCATGATGAACTAATTTAATAGTTGGTGAGGGGTGGATGAATGAAACGTTGCTTGTTTTGCTTGCTTTTATTAAATAGGAATGCTCCGGCATAAAGTTTTATTCATTTGGCAATGTCTTTACTTTTTCCAAAACTTCTATGCCAAGCGACGACTGGCGTAGCTTGCTAATTGCAACTCAATATCATAACTGACTTGGGAGGCGATGATTACTTGCCGAATTCTAAGGAGAGAAGCTTCGATAGAAGATGTTCAAGTAGATAAACTTACTTCGGGAGTTAGTCTTTCCCTTAGAGAGTAATGATTGGAACTAAACTAAATTAATTAATGGGAAACATGCACTATAGACATATAGTGGTTTTTACATGATTAATTTAAAGGCGTTGCTATCGACGGAGGCAATGACCATCTTTTTAATCTACTCAATAAAACATTCCCAAAGCATGACATTATTAAAGGTCAACATGGCATAAACAACTTGAAAACCATGCATTCCTTGCCAATGCTCATCATCCACTTTTCAAGCTCTCCTTGCCAACGCTGTTTTATTTTCTTTTTAATTCACTTTCTGAAACAATCACTTTTCACCCAAAGGTAAGTAACAATTGAACAATTAAATTCCAAGACAAACCCTGTGGGATTGATACTTAGCTTAATTGTTGTATTACATGTCGACCGTGTATACTTGCACGAAAAAGGACTCGATTTGGCATTGTTTTATACTTTCCCACTACTCATTTTCATACCTTTTGTCAAGCACACTTCGGTCACACCAACAAGTTTTTGGCGCCATTGCCGGGGATTGCAACGAAGTTGATTGTTTTAAAAAATTTATTTGTCTGTTCTTTTACTTTTCTATTGTTTATACCGGTGTATGACCAGAAGCCGCCCTGTGGTGTACGAGTGGCCATACGATCCAGAAATTGAGAAAACCTTGATGAGGTTAAAGAAAAATTTTCGAGAAATGAATAATCAAGGTAATCAAGGGAATGGTGTGGTGAATAATGAAAGAAATTTACCAAACAATAATTCACCCGCATCACCTATTGCCCCAAATGAAGAGGAGAGACCTATTAGAGAACATTCGACACCCAATATTAACAATTTGATGTCAGGATTTGTTGGCACAAAGGTAAATGCTATCAATTTTGAACTTAAGCCAGTGATGATTTCTACTACTTTAAATGTAGGTCAATTCGATGGAGCACTCACTGGAGACCCAAGACAACTTTTGAAGCAGTTTTCATGGAGATTTGCCAATTACTCCAACAAGCTAGGGTGCCTGATGATATTGCGAAATTGAGGCTATTCACGTTTTCCTTGAGAGATAGAGCCAATACATGGATTAATTCTTTGCCACCAGGTTCGGTAAACTCATGGGCAGACCTATGCCAAAAGTTCTTGCCAAGATTTCAACCGCCTACACTCACTGCCAAGTTAAGGGGTGAGATCATTACATTCAGACAGGCTGATGATGAAACATTATAAGATGCCTAGAAAGAGATTTAAAAACTTGCTGAGAAGGTGTCCTATGCACGGATTTCCAAACTGGACCCAAATACAAACCTTCTATAATGGGTTGAATGCACAAACACATAATGTTGTTGATGCTTCAGCATCCGATTCATTGCTCGATAAGAAATACTCAAAGGCTGTAGAAATCCTTGAGAGATTCTCAATCAATGATTTCGAGTACCCTGTTGCTAGACTTAGGATTGGAACCAAAACCAGTGTAATATTGAAAGTGGATGAGTTGATATCCATTCATGCTGAAATTGCAAATCTCACCAACATGGTGAAGTCTTTGCAAAAGAACAAAGAGTCCCAAGAAGTTCAAATGTTAGATCCATTTTGCACAACCTGTGGAGAAAATCATCGTTTAGAAGATTGCCCTGCCAACCCTCAGTCGGTAAATTATGTTAGCAATTATAATTGAAACTACAATTCTAATTCCACCACTTATAATGCGGGTTGGTGACAGCACTCTAATGTGGCTTGGGGAAATCAAGGAGGCAATTAGTACAATGCTCAACAATAGAACAACAATGCTCACCAGAAAAATAACCAGAGGCAAAATAATAATGCAATGCCAACAAGAGCCCAAAATAATTTCCAATAAGGACAAAACCAAGGGAACTCTCTTACTGATTATATGAAGAGAAATGATGCCAATGTTCAGAATTTGGAAGCATCAATGTGTAACTTGGAGGTTCAACTTGGACAGATTGCCAATGCTCTTAGCAATCGACCTCAGGGAACTTTGCCAAGTGACACTAAAGATGCTAGGCGAAAAGGCAATGAGCAATGTAAAGCAGTAACTCTTCAGAGTGGAAAATAATGTGAAGCAGAGATGGCAGTCAAGCCATCAGTTCAATGCTAAACTAATAGAACAATGCCAGCAGAGGATGCCAATGAAGCAGAACAAGGAGTAAACGATTCCAGACTACATTCAGATTCTAGTCTGTCTATAGACGCTAGAGCACAAGCTGATATCGAGTAGCAGAACGATGCCAGGTAGAAATCTAATGCTAGTACTTCTTTGGAAAAGCCAGCACAACCAACAGTAGCTTATCCACCACCACCTTTTCCGGCTCGCCTTTAAAAACATAAGCAAGATCAGCAATTTAAGTGTTTCTTAGAAGTGCTTAAGCAGCTGCAAATCAACCTTCCCCTAGTGGAAGCTCTTGAGCAGATGCCCAACTATGTGAAGTTCATGAAAGACATCCTAACCAAAAAAAGGAAGTTGGGAGATTTTGATACAGTAGCCCTTACAGAAGGATACAGTGCCATGATTCGCAACCGCTTACACCAAAGCTGAAAGATCCAGGGAGTTTTACTATTCCTTGTACCATTGACAATAAATTTGTTGGAAAGGCATTATACGATTTAGGTGCCAGTATTAACTTGATGCCGCTGTCTATTTTCAGGAAACTTGGCATTGAAGCAAGGCCGACAACGGTAGCACTTTAGCTGGCAGATCGATCATACGCACATCCCAAAAGTAAGATTGAGGATGTGCTAGTAAAGGTAGACAAATTTATTTTTCCTGTCGTTTTTATCATATTGGATTATGAAGCTGATGTAAATGTACCAATCATCTTAGGCAGACCTTTCCTTGCCACGAGTAGAACTCTTATCGATGTTCATAAAGGGGAATTAACAATGCGTATGAATGACCAACATGTTACATTTAACGTGTTTCAAGCTTTGAAATGTGCAGATGAACCTGAGGAATACCAAATAGAAGAAATAGTGGAGTCTATCTATAAGTTGGATTTGGCACAAATATGCCAGCATCAGTCTGATGTCAGCATGATTGAAGGCATTGCCGAACTGTTTGAAGAACCTGACAAAACAGCCTTGGAGGCTGAAAACGTGAATTATTTTGAACAACCAAAGCCACTTGAGTTGGCTGGAAGAGAGATTATGGCACCCAAACCATCCATTGAGGAGCCACCAACATTGGAGCTAAAAATATTACCAGAGCACCTAAAGCACGCTTATTTAGGTAAATACTCAACTCTGTCTCTAATCATTGTTGCTGATCTCACTAATGATCAGGAGGAATGATTATTGGGAATACTATTAACATATAGCAAGCTTTTAAGGTGGACCTTGGTAGACATCTAAGGTATCAGGCCAACTATTTGCATGCACAAGATCATACTTGAGAAATATCATGGTAAGACTGTTGAAGGACAAAGACGGGTAAACCCTAGTATGAAAGAGGTAGTAAAGAAAGAAATCATTAAATGATTAGATGTCGGGATCATTTATCCCATTTTTGACAGCTCATGGGTTTGCCCAGTATAGTGTGTGCCAAAGAAGGGTGGCATACTGTAGTCTAGAACAACAAAGATGCATTGATTCTCTCCAGGACTATTACAGGATGTAGGGTGTGCATGGATTACCGGAGAATGAACAGTGTTACAAGGAAGGACTACTTCCCACTACCTTTCATTGACCAGATGTTAGATAGGCTAGCAGGTAAAGCCTTTTATTGTTTTTTAGATGGCTATTCTGGATATAACCATATTGCCATTGCTCTTAATGATCAAGAGAAGACCACCTTTACCTGCCCTTACGAGACGTTTGCCTTCAGAAGGACGCCATTTAGGCTGTGTAATGCGCTAACAACTTTTCAACGGTGCATGATGTCTATTTTTTCTGACATGATTGAGCATAACCTGTAAGTGTTTATGGATGATTTCTTAGTGTTTGGCAAAACATTTGAGGAATGTCTTCTGAGTTTAGAGCAGGTCCTGAAAAGATGCATAGAGATGAACCTAGTGTTGAACTGGGAGAAATGCCACTTCATGGTAAAGGAGAGCATTATTATCGGTCACAAGGTTACCAAAAGAGGTTTGGAAGTCGATCAAGCAAAAGTTGAGGTAATTAAGCAGTTGCCTCTACCTACCAACGTGAAAGGTATAAGAATTTTTTTAGGTTATGCTGGTTTTTATCACTGATTCATTAAAGACTTTTCAAAAATTTCTAAGCCTCTATATTTGCTTTTAGAGAATAATACAACTTTTGTTTTTGCCGATTCTTGTTTAAAATCTTTTCAGGAACTGAATGAGAGATTAATTAACGCCTCTATAGTCGTGGCCCTGATTGGAATGGGCCATTTGAGCTCATGTGCGATGCCAGCGACTATGTCGTAGGAGCAGTCCTAGGGCAACGACATGGCAAGGTTTTTCATGCCATCTATTATGCCAGCCGAACACTGAATGGAGCGCAACTTAACTACTCCACAACTGAGAAAGAGTTTCTTGATGATATCTTTGCCTTTGAAAAATTTAGATCTTATCTTATTGGTAACAAAGTTGTGGTTTTTATAGATCATTCAGCTCTGAAATACCTCTTGGCAAAAAATGATGCCAAACCAAGACTGATACGATGGACACTCTTACTGCAAGAATTTGATCTTGAAATTAGAGATAAGAAGGGAAGTGAAAATGTAGTAGCCGACCACCTATCACGCCTAGAACATCATTTGGAAGATGGTAAGTATGATGCCATAAGGGATAAATTTCCTAACGAGTCCCTACTTGCAGTTAGTGCTATGCCATGGTACGCTGACATTATCCACTACTTGGTAAGTAATGTGATGCCATCAGACTTGGCATATAACTCACGAAAGCATTTCCTAAGAGAAGCTCGGTATTACTATTGGGATGAACCCATACTATTTAAGCAATGCGCTGACCATGTAGTTCGCCTATGTATGCCAGAGGAGGAACAACATAGTATTTTGCAACTATACCATGTAGCACCATACGTAGGTCATTTTGCTGGAATGAAGATTGCTGTCAAGGTGTTACAGTCTAGTTTCTTTTGGCCTACACTATACCAAGATGCTCACAATTTTGCCAGGCGTGTGATCGATGCCAACAAACAGGGAACATTTTTGGCAGACACCAAATGCCACTTCAAAACATAATGCCTGTAGATTTATTTGATGTTTGGGGGATAGAAATCATGGGCCCATTCACCCCTTCATTTGGTAAATTGTATATATTAGTGGCGGTTGACTATGTTTCTAAATAGGTTGAGGCCATGGCCTTGCCAACCAACGATGCCAAGGCTGTTGCTAAATTTTTGCACAAAAACATTTTCACTAGATTTGGTGGCCCGAGAGCTATTATTCATGATAAGGGCACTCATTTTAAATGTCGTTTAATATCTAGAGCTCTGTGTAGGTACGTAATTCAGTAACAGATTGCTACAACATACCACTCTCAAACGAATGGTCAAGCTGAGATATCGAATAGGGAGATCAAAAACATTCTGAAAAAAACTATGAACCCCACAAGGAAGGATTGGTCCCAACAGTTAGATGAATCTTTGTGGGCATACATGAATGCCTTTAAAACTCCTCTAGGATGTTCTTCTTTTCACTTGTTTTTGGGAACTCATGCCATTTGCCAGTAGAAATGGAACATAAACCCTATTGGGCAATTCAGAAACTTGATATGGCACGGAGAAATACTAGAGAGAAGAGGTTGTTAGACCTCAATGAGTTGGAGGAATTCAGATTGCAAGCTTATGAGAATGCCAGACTTTACAAGGAAAGGAAAAAGCGATGGCATGACAAAAGAATTATGCCAAGGCAGTTTATGGTAGGTCAACATGTTCTTCTATTTAACTCACGACTTAAAATTTTTCCAGGGAAGCTCAAGTCAAGATGGTCAGGACCATTTGAAGTTGTCCAACCTTATGCTCATGGAGCAGTTGATATTCGAGATTTGAAGAACGAGGCAATTTTCAAAGTAAATGGTCAGAGACGTAAGCATTATGTGGAAAGTACTCTAAAGGATGCCAAAGAGGTTACCCTTTTGCCAGAAATTTAGCAATTTCCACAATGGTTTGATTAAATTGTAAATATTAGGATTAGTGTTTTTCTTACAGTATTTTATGTTTTGTTGATTTTCTTTATTTTATTTTTTTCGTCTTGAAAGGGTTCTTTGAGTGATGCATGATTTTTTTTTACCGCCAGCAAAATTTTAGATAGCCAGCAGCATTCTTATGCTAGCACAAACCAAAGGGAGGCTCACACGGTTGATAAAAAAGAGAGAGAATAATTTTTGGTTTGATAAAACCCTAGCCGCCCTAGGGTAAATAAAATTTCAAATTTTCCCTCCTTATCATTTAGCCTTCCCCACCGATTTGAATTCCATCATTATTATCTTTTCACACATCCAATCCAATTCAAAATATTTCATCATTATCCCCCATTAAATCAGCTAACCCATTAAAACACTCCACCTTTTCTCTTTCTTTCCTACTTAAACACTCTAGCCGATTTTATTTCCTCCTTTACTCAATATTTTATCCCTCTTGCTCAAAGAACCCTAAAAAACCATCATCGCTCATCATCTTTTCACCTTCTTTCTTTCAAGAATCAATGGCATCTTCATCATTTCCATTCACGTTTCTTTACTGCTGAAATCGAGAAGAGGCATGATGAAAATTTTGCTTTGACAAACTTCTACTACGAGAAGAGATTCGAGTTGAAGGATGAGCCAAATTTTGGCTATACCATGGAGTTCGCGAGATTTTCAAGAAACATGGTTGGGAAAATTTTTGCCAACAAATCGGTGACATCAATAGCACGATTGTTCAAGAATTTTATGCCCACTTGACCACCAAAGATTCGCCTTTTTCTTATGATTCATGGTAAGTGTGTTCGATTTGATGCCAAATATATTAATGACTTGTTTGGTTTGGATGGGGAGAAGGAACAACACTTAGCGTTTGCCGACTCACTCGATGATTCAAAGAGGAGACTGATTTTGAAGGACCTATGTCAAACCGGTACAAAATGGAACATCTCCACTAAAGGGAGCTGGACGGTGAAGCACTTGGCTTTGAAGGTACAGCCGCGAGGATGGAACCACTTCCTCAAAGCCAACTTGATGCCCACGACACACAATGAAATTGTCTCTGAGGAAAGAATGATGCTTCTTCACTCTATTATGATCGGGAGAAAAATTGATGTTGGCAGAACCATAGTGGACGAGACATATAAGTACGCAGGTAAACCAACAGGTAGTTTGATTTTTCTGCTATTGATCTCGAATGTTTGTGCGCAGCACGATGTCCCTACCCTCAACACTGATAGCGTCAGTGTAGCAAGGGATCCATCACCATTCCTACTTCGAGGAGGCAATTAACAACCATTAAAACCAAAGATACTAGAAAGCAATCAACTGCAACACCTATGACAAAGGCCAAACCATCCAAGTCTGCCGCTGCAACTCCTGTGCCTGCAGTAGTCGTGGCAACATTGTCCCCGATCAGCAAACAACTTGAGTATATCATTGCCAAAATTGAGGATGAAAAGAAGAAAAATGCTCTATTTTGGCAATATATTCATACCAGGGACAAGGTGTTAAAATAGGCCCTTGATGAAGTAGCTACGCTCCCGGTACCCACTTTTCCTGGGTTCTCTGTTAGTCTTTTTGGTAAGGTGACAGTGCCGGCAAGCCCCCATTCTTCTCGAGCGAAAACTCCACAATTAGATGATACGGTCCCGATTTCCCCTACTCCAGTCTCTCTAGTCCCAACATCGCCGGTACATGTTGCAACCGCTAACACTGATTCCCCCATGGAATCTGAAGATGAAGGAAACCAAGCCGCTGCCACACTTGCTACACCAAAATCTGCTCCTGAAATGTCAAGCATCGACAAGTTGATCGAAGAAGTCCTACAGACTTTACCTACAGCAGAACCAAAGAAGAGCCTCAAGCGCAAGAAGCATATGGCCCCCAATAGGGGCAGTTTCGTCAAGAGAAAGCCGCGTATTTCTAGGCCAGAACCTTCAACCGAAGGGAAGTCTTCTTCCCTTTAAACTCATTTACTGCATTTCATTTTGTTTTTCATAATCATGCATTATTTGTTTTTGTATATATATGTTGTTTCTCATGCATCGAGGACTATGCACCTTTTTAGGTTTGGGGGTGTGTAGTGTTCTTCATTTATGTCATGCATTCGTAACCATGCATTATACATGTTTAATTTACAATTTGTTTGCTATGCGTACCAAACCCTTAAAAAAATTTGTTTTTGTATCTCAACTGATTTGTGAATAAATTGCCAGCATGTTGTTAGTATGCCTGAACTTGTAACTAGTTAACTTGTCCAATGATGAACTTGTCCTATGAAATTGTATGCCAGCATGACTTCAATGCTCAGGTTGCTTTGGCAGTAAACTCTAGTCTTTGGAACTTTAGTCTCACTTTACACGTGGCAAGTATCTAGTTTACTAAAATGAACTTAGGACTTCTTAAAGCTGAACTCAGTGTAAATAAATGAAAAAATAGTGTTAGGGTATTTAAAAAGAAGAAGAAAGAAAGAAAAAGATGAATAAGGCAGCAATGTTCTGCCAATGGCTGAAAACAAATTAGGCACTCCTCTACCTTAGGGATAATAGGTTACTTGGGGCATCGTGGTATGCTCCATCTTAGTACCCAAGTCAAATCCCCTAGGGTATGAGTGTAAATGGGTTAGCTTAGTGATGTAGTCTGGACAACGCGGGCATTCGTGGTATGCCCCCTCTTATGACTCACGCCAAACAGTGCATGACGCGACCCCATTTTATGTCAGCATCTGAATACCCTTGGCAATAAAATATATATATAATAAAAATTTGAGTTTGGGCAATAAGGAACCTTAAGGGAATTAGTGTAAACTTGATGCATGTTGCCTGCACCTATGCACACTTTAGAACCTTAGACTAGGTCTTTATTTGTTGCACTTGAATTGTTGAAATGTTGGCATTGATATACTGGATTCTGAGGATAGACCTAAAGCCAATTACAACTTGCTGACATGTGTTGGGAAGTCATTCATTTCTGCTGAGGTACCTTTTTGTTTTATTGCTTTCTTTTGCATTACTTGAGGACAAGCAATGAGCTAGGTTTGGGGGAGTGATAACTCTTCAAAAGTATTACATTTTTTCATCTATTTTACAATGCTTTTTGCTAGTTTTCGAGTACACATGTTTGCATTTAGTATTAGTTTCATGGATTTTGCATAAAAAGGAGTTTAGCAGGTTCCCTTTTACGGTTTGAAGGGTTTTTATTGGTTTTGGCACAGGTTCTATGCCAGATGGCGTGGCAAAGGAATAAGGGAAAGTAAAAGTCACAATACCAGGGAAGATTATTGAGGCGCGGCTAGTAGTGCAATGCAGATGGACCAGTAGTTGTATGCCAGGCCCCTTGACAATGATGGACAGCCCAAAAATTAGGAAAGGATAAGGTTCCGAAAAACATGCGAATGGACCTAATCTGAAAAATTAGGAGCGGCTAGTCGGTAGGAGTTTTTTGCCGCGACCTTTGGCATCACAGCGGTGAGTGATGACGTCAGCCCTAGACCATCACATGTTAGCCCTACTCGGTGATAAGCTGATAAGGAGATCCAGCACTTATCAAGGAGCCTTAGCCAAAATTTAAATTTTGAATTTCTCCTAGGGTTTTTCTCCTCACTCGTCTATATAAAGAGATCATTTCCAAGCATGGGGGAGCGCGCACATTGAGCGAACTAGCTTAGGATCATCTCTGATCACTTCTACCACCGGCTGGAGTAGCCACACCGAGAAGGGCTAGAGCAAGAGAGGCTGAATCGACCACCCCTTTTTCTTCATTTTTTCCTTTAGTTTATTTTAATTTTGAAGATGATGTTTGCAAACGATAAAGTTTATTTTGTGGTTAACCCCCTCATCATGAACTAATTTAATAGTTGGTGAGGGGTAGATGGATGAAATGTTGTTTGTTTTTTTTTGCTTTTATTAATTAGGAATGCTTCGGCATAAGGTTTTATTCATTTGGCAATGTCTTTACTTTTTCCAAAACTTCTATGCCAAGCGACGACTGGCGTAGCTTGCTTATTGTAACTCAATATCATAACTGACTTGGGAGGCGACGATTACTTGCCGAATTCTAATGTGAGAAGCTTCGAAAGAAGATGTTCATGTAGATGAACTTACTTTAGGAGTGAGTCTACCCCTTAGAGAGTAAAGATTGGAACTAAACGAAATTAATTAATGGGAAACATGCAATATAGACATATAGGGGTTTTTACATGATTAATTTAAAGGCGTTGCTATCGACGGAGGCAATGACCATCTTTTGAATTTGCTCAATAAAACATTGCCAAAGCATGGCATTATTAAAGGCCAGCATGGCATAAACAACGTGAAAACCATGCATTCTTTGACAACGCTCATCATCCACTTTTCAAGCTCTATTTGCCAACGCTCTTTTCTTTTCTTTTAAATTTACTTTCTGAAACAATCACTTTTCACCCCAAAGGCAAGTAACAATCGAACAATTAAATTCCAAGACAATCCTTGTGGCATCGATACTCAGCTTAACTGATGTATTACTTGTCGGCCGTGTATACTTGCATGAAAAAAGACTCGATTTGGCATTGTTTTATACTTTCCCACTAATTTTCATACCTTTTGTCAAGAACACTTCGGTCACAACAACATGTACATCAAGAGACTTATGGTTTCCAAATGGTTTTAAAGTGCATCAATGTTTTACGTAAGAGCAATCTCACTAAGCATTTGTGCTTGCGCTCTCTTTTTCCTATTGATGCAGAGCATTAGAGTTTTGGGGCAGCGAATTCTCGGCAAGAAGATCCAAGAGCAAGGCAAACCTTTAAGTATGAGAACTTAGTTTTAAATTCAGTTAATAAGGCAATGTGTTGCCATATTGTTAGGGAATTTGTAATCTGGTTTTCCATGGTTTTGTGGAGGTTTATTTGTCATGGTTTGATGGATGTTTACGTTGTTGATTTGCGGATTGATTGTTGATGGCATGCACATAAGTGTATGTTGCTTTATGGTTTTTCGTAGAATGCAATAGAGTGGATATGCCTATGCTTTTAATGTTCAAGCATGTTTTAAATGTTGGTTAAAGTCTGTTGATGTGATGTCTATGCTGAAATGAACATTATATGCCATTTTGGATGTTGAGTTGAATGGTTTTAGGAAGCATGCCTCTAGTTTCGTACTTTGATGCAAACCTCCGTTGGATGTCACTATTCTTGGGAGTTAAAGGCTTGTTTTAATCCAAAGTATAATGATGTATACGTATATGATTGATTAGTGCATGTTTGAGTTGTTAAGTGGGAGAAAAACCAGCAAATTTGGACATTTCAATTCCATGTGTATCGGTATACATGCCTCTGTACCGATACGAGTAAGCATAAATTGAGGCAGGGCTTTGGTACACAAAAAGATGTATTGGTATGGGCCTTCATGTTTTGGCCTAGCATACCGATACACAAGGAGGTGTATCGGTACGTTTTGAGCTACTAGAATCTGGGATTTTGAAATTGTGCAAGTGTACCGATACACTAGGTCATGTGCCGATACTGATGGTTGCTTTGTTAGTTATATTGAAGCCTGAGTTTTATATTCTTACATTTTAGTCTCGTTTCTTGCAAATGCAATTGAATGAGTTCGGATGATCGTTACATGCTAAAATTTGGCAAGTAAGCATGAAACCTAACTAATTGAGGATTGGTAACCGAAACTTAACTAATTCCTCATAATTTTATGGATTTACAATGTGGCTCTTAATTTGTTCTTATGTGCAATTGGATGTCAATTCGACACCCGATTGAGTTGAGTTTTCACCCGCTACTAGCATGCTCACCTTAGGTCTTAATGTTTGTATCTAGACAAGATAAAAAGAAAAAAATTGGACCTAATCTCAGTTAATCGTTACGGATTTGTTTCGGCAAACCCAATATAGCTCACTCGATTCGGTCTGGCATCTAGGCCGGGGTCGATAGGGTTACATAAATTTTGTTTAGATCAGTCTGACATCGAAGGGTCATTGAATCCACAAGGAAAAGTCAAATCTACCAATCAAGAGATAGTAATCCAACAGCAATCCTAACTTTAGAAGCTCCGGTGAGTGTAGTTTGAGTCTACGGATTGGCTTGGTGCCATCATGAATGCATGTCTTTATTTTATGATGCATAATTATGATTGTTAAGCAAAGCTCATATAGAGAAATCCTTGAGGATAAGTTATGGCAAGTTTGATGGTAAGTTGATTAATTATGAATCCATTATGTACATGTACATTGTGTATGCTATGGTAAGGTACATGATATTACTTTGACAAATACTATGTTATGGAGCTTATGGTTCATATTTGAATCATGACATGATATATGATACTATGGAACTATATGTTCGTCTTTGAAAAACAAAACGATAATATCCTTTGATACAAGATAACTTAGGATACAATTGGCATGACATAGAATTCATTAAGCTCATGTATATGGTGGATTACAATCCTTATTGACGACAGTAGGAAGGATGTTGTTTTGGTCATTGGAGACAGTTGGAGGGATTGTGTAATATCCCAAAATTCGGGTTGGAAGAATTGATTATGTTTTTTGTGTACATTTAGTCTTGAGAAGTTTAAATCTGTAAAGACATGGTTAAGGTGCTTAAAAACAACTTTGAATGGAATTTAAGGTGAAATTGAAGTGTTTGTTGCAAAATGTTGCAAACAGTACTAGTATGGTATCTATGAGTACCGGTATGGTTAGGTTTGAATTGACCATATTGTGCATATCGTACCGGTACAACATTCTTGAGTATCTATACAAGTGGGACCATACAGGTGCAGAACTCAATATCGATACAAAAATTGGTTACTAGAATTTGGAATTAATTCTTTGCATTTCAGTTCTAAATATTGTAGGATCAATTGTATGAGTTCTAAACACCCAAATGAGATAAAATTTAACAATTACGTAAAAGTTGATTTGAATTTCATATATATGTCCTTAATATGTGGAAATGACTTAAAATTCAAGTAATTACAAATTTAGTCCCTAAATTATGAGAACATTGTAAATTGGTCCCTAATGTTTACGTCAACCTTAAATAATTTATGCCCCTAATGATTGATTGTTTTGTTTTGAAATTGTATTTGTTTTACTTATGTTTAACTTTAACTTGATTATTCGATACTTTATTTGAAATTCTGGTGACATTTTCGACTCGGTTCTCTTCCAGATCGAGTAGTGGGTATTACAAGTTCCAAGTCAGGTTTAAGTGATAAGATTAATTTTGATATTTTTGAAAGGTAAGCTAATATTATTTTATTGATACCAATGAGTTAAAATGATTTCTAAGGTAAGTATTTGAATTTTACTCAATGCTAATTTTATTCGTATAATTTCAATTAAGCTAATCAATTTCAAATAGGATTTTAGCGGCCTATTTGCAAAAGAATAAGTGACTATTTTAAAAGGAATATAAACTAAGAATCTTCAAGAGACTATTTTTCCACAAGTTGATTCTTAACCAAAATGCCCTTCTCTTCTATATCCAAGTGTTATCTTTCATAGAGCTAGATCTTTTTGTTTTCTTTTCTAATTCCATTTTCTTGATTTCCAAACACCCAAATGATTTTCTAAGGATTCAATTTCATTTCTTGATCGATTTATTTCTAAACACTAGCATTTTATCAATTTTTTCTTTATTAATTTCCTATCCAATTTCACTTAAAATCAACGAGTTCTTCAAATTTTCTTTTCACTCTAGCAAGATAATATAGAGTTTCTTGAATGACATCCCATATGTTTTGTATTCCTAATTTCATATTTGAATCATCTTTTAAGATATAAAACGAGAAATTCAATGTTCTTGAGTTCTAAAGTTTGTTAATGGTGAAATCTTGAAATCCAAGTTAAACGCAAGTTTTTATATTGTGTAATGATGATTTATTATATAATATTAAGTTTCTAAACTTGATTTTAAGTTACTAAATCCAAAATTGATTAATTGATAGAACTTGTGGATATGTTCTTTGGCAGAATTGATGATTCGGTGACATTAGGCATTTTTTGGTAGTTGATTTTATTAAAGGATTAATGTGAGTAATTGGAGTTGTATTGATGTTATAATTGAGGCTTGAATGTTAAATTGAAGTTAGATAGTTGATATCATCATTTTTGAGTAAATTTCGGTTTTTAAGGGAATTGTGAGAATGAGGTGTAGTTGTGATATTGTTTCTGTGAATTTTGGATTATTATTGATGATGTAATATTTTGTTAATGAGATGAATAAAGATCTAGATTCGAAGAATGAAGGTTGGAGTTCGTTTGAAGGTTTTAACAATAAAGCAGAAGCATATCGGTGAGTGTTACTTGGATTCTTCTCTCGAGCACATTTAAAAGTGTTTAAGGGAGCTTAAGATTAGACTAAAACGTTGTTTTAATCTCAAGAGTAAGGTTTCATAAACTTTGGTTTTGAATCGTTTTGATTTGCTCAAGCAAGTTTTGGAATGTTTGAATATGATATGAAGGCATGAAAATGAAACACTTAATGTTTTTATGCTTCCTAATATAATATGATATGATTTGAAATACATGAAGCATGGAATGTACTTTTAAGTACTAATATGAATTTTTGGTAATTTATGTGACATTGCCTTCAAGCATGAAAGTTTGTAAGAAAGCGATTATGTGATTTTGCATACAAAAATAGTAAGTACATATGATTTCGAGATGTATATATTGGCTTGTGAATAATTTGAACACTTCGGATATATTTGGCATATCATAGGATGAGTATACTCAACAAAAATATGTGAAATTGTGAACACTTTGGATATATATTATGATTATATAGAGGTAGCTTTAATGAAATTATGGATGATTCAATGACTGTCTGAATCTCTCGTGGTGTATTCTAGGAGACGTTAATGAAATTGTGGATGATTCTGAAAAGATGGGGGGTGCGTTTCGTAGAATAGCCAAATGGAATCTTTTTGTTATGTACTTTCAGATTGTGCTTTAGAAGACCTTGGATATCGTGGTGCATGGTTCACTTGGGAATGGGGGCGTACCGCCTCTAACAATATTCATGAACGCCTTGACTGAGGGGTTGCAAACCCATCCTGGAGGGACATGTTTCCCAATTTTACTCTTGATCATCTTGCAAATTCCTTCTCCTAAATATCGTATCTTCTATTGGAACTCCCCATCGGTATTGACACTTTAAGTTTGAGGCAACTTGGCTTTTAGAGGACTTGTGTGAAGAAGTTAGAAGCTTATGGTCATCCTCTAATGGTTCGGTCCTTGATAGATTAAAATAAATGGGCATAGGATTAGACATATGGTTTTTGGCTATTCGTAGGAGAGAAGAATTTTTCTATTAAAGATCTACAAAGTCACATAGATTCTCTTAATGCTCAAAATGTTTCTGATGATGTTTTGGGTGAATTGCTGGAATCCAAACTTGCGTTGAATCTTGAACTTGACAAGGAAGAGCTCTACTAGGAACAAAGAGCTCGAGCCAACTTGCTCCAAAATAGGGATCGAAACACAAATTTCTTTCATCGGTTCACCTCTTAAAGATGCAAGGTAAACACAATCAGGGGTCTCAACGCTAAAAATGGTGTCTTTCATGATGATGATGAAGAGATGAGAAATATTGCAACCCATTATTTTTCAAACTTATTTGCTACTTCTCTTGTTTCTGACCCAAGACAGATTTTTGATGGTGTTGTATAACCAATGCTATGAACGAATCTCTTCTTGCTGAATTTACTCATGAGGAAATTATTAGTGTCGTTCGCTTTATGAGTCCTCTAAAAGCTTCGGGTGAAGATGGCATTGAAGTAGTCTTTTTTTCAACGTTTTTGGCATATCATTGGAAATGATGTTGTTGCTTATTGTTTGGAAGTTCTTCGTGGTAATAGTTTTTTGGCTCCTATTAACCACACTCATATTGTTTTAATATCGAAAGTGAACAGCCCTAGAAACATGACCCAGTTTTTTTCTATAAGCTTGTGCAACGTTTTGTATAAGATTATCTCAAAGGTGTTGGCGAACATGCTTCAACCAATCCTTCATTTATGCATTGATGGTGGCCAAAATGCCTTTGTTGCGGGCCGACTCATCACGGATAATATAATTGTGGCTTATGAAACTTTACGCTCCTTTAAGAAGAAGAGAACTGGCCGTAAAGGCTCTTTCACACTCAAGCTTGACATGAGTAAAGCTTACGATCGAATGGAGTGGTGTTTTATCAAGAATATGCTTCGAAAAATGAGATTTGCCAAAATCTTGACTAGGCGTATTTTGGATTTTATCTCTTCGGTTTCCTATTCTGGCGATTAATGGTGTTGTAAGTGACAACTTCTATCCTTTGAGAGGAATACGTCAAGGGGATCCGTTAAGTCCCTATCTTTTTTGATAAGTAGTGAAGACCTCTCTTTGCTCCTACGTCAAGCATCTTCTACGGGTTTAATTAAGTGAGCTAGAATCACATGGAGTGCACCCTTGCTGACCCATCTTCTTTTCACCGATGATAGTCTCATCTTTGAAGAGTCATCGGTGGATGATGCCAACAATCTGAAAGTTCTTCTTCAGCACTATGTAGATTGTTCAAGTCGTGTAATTAACTACGATAAGTCTAGTATTTATTTTAGCTCAAATGTTTCAGCCAATCTAAGGGATAATATTTGCAATATTTTGGGAGTTGAAACTACTAAGAATCCTGAAAAATATTGTGGATTGCCAGCAATTGTTGGGCATAAAAAGGCTCGTGCGTTTAACCCATTAAAGATTTCGATACAAAACCCAGATTCCTTAGTACCTCGTCGTCTTCATTCCAGGTACTTCACATGGCGATTTTGGAACCGCGTTGCTAGGGTCTTATTCCTCCTTAATTTGGTGTAGTATCTGCAGTTCTAGGGGATTACGAGAAAAAAGATTATGTAACCCCTTGACCCGGCCTAATTGCCAGACCGAACCGAATTACATTGGGTTTGCCGAAACACACTCGAAATGATTTACTCGAATTAGGTCTATTTTTTTTCTTTTTATCATGCCTAGATGCAAATTTATAACTTAAGGTGTGCATGCTCCAACGGATAAATTCTCACTTGAATCGGGCGTCAATTTGACATCCATTGTACGTAATCACAAAATTAGGGACCAAATTGCAAATTTGGAAAACTATGAGGACCTACTTAGTTTCGAGGTTACCAAAACTTGATTAGTCAGGTTACATGCATACAAGTAAATTATCAGCTTAAAACGGTCATTCGAACTCATTTAGTTCCATAAACAAGAAACATAGACTAAAATGAAAACTAAGTCCGCAACCCTTTCGGGCCCGACTTTTAAAAGAACACGGAGTCGCCATCAATCTTTTAAAAGGTGTGATTGGATCACCTAAAAATGGATCATTTTAATAAAACATTTTTGTTTTATTAAAACAATAGTTTTGGTATGTGAAAACACGGAAACGGGTTCGGGAGTCGGTTACGCGTGGGGAAAGATTAGCACTCCCACAACGCCCAAAAATTGGTACCTAGTCGATTACAAAATATTTTAATGTTGGAATTTGCAAGTTCATATAAAATTCAATTTATTTTCCATTTATGAATATGAATATATTTTAACGGTCTTATTATTCAGAAAATGAACTTCAATCACCGTCAACACTCTTGGCGCTAACCCGTCATTTTCGTCTGATAAGACACCGCATTTACTACATTTTATTTTTTATGAACCAACAAATCACAGAAGTAAACTCAATTAAATTATTAAAATAAATAAACTAAACAAACCAAATTAATAAAAAGGGAAACAGACTACATGCAATTAAATATATATACATGACAAATTAAATTATAGAATTAAGTAAATACGAAAATTAAACAAAATATTAAAGAAAATGGATAAACAAAATTGAAAACGTGTATCCTTCCTCAAATAAGGTCAACAAAACATATGAGCCGAATTAAAAAAGGAAATTTTTAATTTATAAAAAAGGATTAATAAAAAACGTAATGAATTTAAAAAAAGGTTATTAATT
The DNA here is from genome assembly GCA_019671005.1 of Hibiscus mutabilis. NCBI lineage: Eukaryota > Viridiplantae > Streptophyta > Magnoliopsida > Malvales > Malvaceae > Hibiscus > Hibiscus mutabilis. The sequence continues at coordinate 54,936,171 of CM033715.1, forward strand.
AGGACATGTTTTAAAAGAAAGAATTGAAAGAGAATTAAATTAAGTTAAAATAAATTAGGAACAATGGATAATTTAAAAAATGAAATTTAAAAGCCCAAATTAAAAGCAAAAGGATCAAATTGCATAAATTGCAAAATAGGGGGCCCGCGGTGTGAACTCATGGATATGCGCGGGTCGAAGGTTGGATCCGGTTCGGGCCTTCGGGTACTATAAGTACAAAAAAATGACACAAAACTTTTTTTAAAAATTTTAAAGTAAAAATAGATCAAACTCTCCGTTCCCCCGTAAAAAAACTTTCGAATACTCATTTTAAAATTTCAGAATCTGGCGGCGGCGGCACAAAACTCAAACAAGGTAAACTTTTATCTCATTTTACTTTTATATATTCGAAATAAAATAAAAAGATCAAGATAAGAAATACCAGAAAAAAGCTTGCTTGAATGCTTCTTATTCCAAAATTTCTAGTATACAATATGCTGCCAAGTTTGAATGTTTTCTTCCTGAAATTTTGGTGGGTAAGTGGTGAATTTTACAAAGGGATAATGGTGTTTATATAGGCTTTTTGGTTACCAAAATTACAAGGGAAAAATCAGAATTCAAATCCCTAAAATTCGGTTCATCTTTCTTCCATATTTGCTTGATTCGGATTTGACCTTCCCTTTTTGATTCGATTTGTGGGGATATTGAGGCTGATTTCCTAATTTGTTTTCATATTCGATTTGGCTCTTTATTTCAACGTGATTTGGATGATTCAATCAACTAATTTCTTTCCCCTAATTTCACGTTTTCAGAATCTGATGATTGCTTCATTTTCCCCTTATGTTTTTTCATTTGATTTTGCATATGATTTGGTAACCAAATTATTTCCCCTTTTCGTTGCGGCAGGGATTCGAACAAAGGGGCAACAGTTGAGAGACAGCCAGTGGTCGCGAGTTGTAGGTGGTCCGGCGGGGGCAAAGCAATCACTAGTGTGACGCTGCGGAGCCGCAAAGGGACTGTGTGAGGGTGTGGCGTCGTGCTTGGAGCTTTGCGCAGAAGTGTGGAGGTAGCAGCGGTGTGGCGCAAGAACTATTCGGGCGGCATCGGTGGTTGCAAGGTGCGGCGAAAATGCTGCTTGGCGTTAAAACTGCCCAACGTTGAAATTGCCCGGCGTTGTAGTTGCCAGCACTGGTGATCTCGGAATTGAAGAGGCGTATAGGGGAGTACGCGCGCATGGACCCACATGCCAATGCGTGACAGCGCAAATGAGGGCGTCGTCCTTCACCTTTTCTTGTCCAATCTGGGCCATTGGATCCTTGTCCTAGATCTGATGGTTGATATTAAACCTGTACATAGGATAAACAAAATGTTTAATTAGTTTTTTTAAATTAGGGCCAATTTGGACCATTTATTGTATTGGGTTTTTATTTAATAAAAATGGACCCCTATTATAATAATAATAAAATAATAATAATAATGATAGTAATAATAATATAATAATTAAATAAAATAGGGTGAAAATCTAGTGATAACAGCTGCCCCTCTTTGCTCATTCCGGTGAAACAGGGATAGAGCAAAGACCAAAAGACACTGATTTTCACCGATCACAAACTCATTGGATATCAAAATAGGGTTCCATTCTCCTTAAGCCCGAACGGATAGGCCGATTCTATTCTCCTTATGCCTGAACGGATAGGCGGGTTATATTCTCCTCATGCTCGAATAGATTAGCAGGTGTTGAAAAAATTCACCCTCCTCGTGCTCGAATGGATAAGCAAGATCTAAAAAAGGTTTCATCCTCCTCATGCTCGGATAGATATGCAGGTTCTATTCTCCTCATGCTCTAATAGATAAGCAAGTTCCATTCTCCATATGCCTGAACGGATATGCGGGTTCCATTCTCCTAATGTTTGAACGGATAGCGGGTTCCATTCTCTTTACACTCAGATGGATAAGTAGATCTATCCTTTTCAACCTCAAATAGATAAGCGGACTGAAAAAAGGGTTCCATCTTCCTCATGCTCGGATGGATAAGCAAGTGCTGGAAAAAAAAGTTCCATTCTCCTCATGCTCGAATGGATAAACAGGTTCTATCCTCCTCAAGCCTGAATAGATAGGTTTGTTCTAAAAAAAGGTTTCGTCCTCCTCATGCTCGGATGGATAAGCATGTTCCAAAAAAAGACTTCATCCTCCTCATGCTCGGATGGATAAGCATGTTCTATTCTCCTCATGCTCGAATAGATAAGCAAGTTGAAAAAAGGGTTCCATCCTCCTCATGCTCGGATGGATAAGCAGGTTTTATTCTCCTTATGCTCGAATAGATAAGCGGGTTCTATTCTCCTCATGCCTGAATAGATAGGCAGGTGCTAAAAAAGGGTTCCATTCTCCTCATGCTCGAATGGATAAGCATGTTCTATTCTCCTCAAGCCTGAATAGATAGGCGGATTTCATACTTGTCAAAACTTTAATAAATGCTATGACTATGTCCCTAAGGATGCCTAGTCATGAATGCATGTTCTTTAATTTCCTTATATTGAAACAAATTCTCTTTGGTTTCTTTTCTCTGCACGTTTGCTCGCTCAGTCCAGATAGCCAATTGGATCTCGCCACTGTATTGCTTTGATCTACGAAGGCCTCTGATCTTTGCATATTTGCTCACTCAATCTCGTTATCCTGTACTTCTTATTTGAAGGATGAGCTTCTTCAACTATCTCTGCTTCGCCATTCTCGTTCTTTGTACCTCTTTACTTTATTGAAAACATCTGATCTTCATAGGCAAATGTCTCAAGATCTATTATTATTGTAGTTGATACATCAATATCAAGTGAAAGGCCTTCTTGAATGGTCTTGAAAGCTTCAAGTCTTCATATTCCCCTTAAAATAACATCAAGCACCTTCAGCGCTTCTTCTGAATTCTCAAATTCTTGCCCCTACAAGACATCTTGAAGCGTTTGCATGCAAAACCTTCTACCAGAGCTTATTTCCACCTTGAATGTCTTTACATAATGTTGGCACCTTAATCTCTTCCTTTCACGCCTATAAAACTTAGGGATCTTGAATCTTTGATCAACATAAATTACCCCTATTGGTGGCGCAGCTTTCCCTCTGTGCATAATTCTATTCCCTTTTCATGCTTTAGGGATCTTACATCTTATGTGCGTATCTTGCTCGACCACACGGTCCACCTAAAACTCTTCAACACATGTGTTTTTCTTCTCGTGCAAGGTGATGCCCCTGTTCAAACTGAGATTTAATTGTCGGCCTCTTTATTTTTTCTTGAAGCGATTGAAAACATTCATTCTCGGTTCCCTACAGTTGGGATCAATACCAAGAAATCCTTTGTTTTTCATGAATCTATGTCAGCCTACTTGTAAGATGCAAGAAAAGGCTAGAAATGATAGTTTAAAGGAAGAAATCATGGCAGATGCAAGGAAAGGCCAGAAATGGGGATTTTAAGTAAATAGTGATGGCAAACATGGAAAAGAGGAAAATCAAATTCCCCAAAATTCATAGTATGAATGATTCATGAATTCATCAACCAGATAGTGCCCCACTTTTATGTGGCTCTCTTTATCTCACCCACTCCCCAAATGTAATTTTCCACTTTTCTAATCTCAATCAGACATTAGAAGTTTGGAGGTCCCTGAAGAAAGGTTAACTGAAATTGGCGGAATGTGTTATGAAGACAAACTCATTTTCTTAGATATTCATGTGCAATCTAAATGGTCTTTAAAGGCTTGTAACGTAGGCTAGGCTCGAGTTGCCAAAAAAATATATAGGCTCAAATACATGTTTTAAGGGTAATTAAATCAAGGTTCAATCTTTCTTGATGAAATCTCTGTTCTTCTTCTTCTTTTTTGGATAACTTTAGACTGTCCTTTTTGGGTTTTCACCCTAGAGTTCATTTCCCTTTCTGGTATATGTCTCATTTGAAGAATTTGTTTCAAATTTTCCTTCGCACTCCAGCTTTTATTTCTTTATTTTTTCTTTTTCCTTTTTTTCTTTTTTATTTTTTTTTCTTTTCTCCTTCTTTTTCTTCTTTTTTTCTTTTTCCTTTTTCCTTTTTTCTTCTTTTTCTTTTTGTGTCATTTTCGAATTTAGGACATTTACTTGATCTGACATCCTCTTCTTTGCTTGCAAACAACTTTTCATCCTCTTTGCCCCCCGGTGTGGGGAGTGATCCTTGGTTAGGATTTAATCACAAGAAAAATATAAGGCTCAAAGGGGGACAACAATGAAGTTTTATTCTCTTATTCATGAAGGGAAATGAAGGAATGTCAAATGTCATTTCACACACAAACATCTTTGAAGAGAAGTGGTCTTCATTTGGTTGATGTTTTAGAGTTATCACTTTATTCAAAGACCATAACAACAATGTCTGAGAGGAAAATTCACTCATAATCTGTATATGGATCTCCCCACACTTTTTGTCCCTCTATCTCGGGATTAGATTCAAAAGTCATTCATACAATCAATAATAAAGGCTCTGCCAGAAAGATCCCTACAAAATAAATGAATGAAATATGAAAAATAAACGAAATTGAAAATGTGTATCCTTCCTCAAATAAGGTCAACAAAACATATGAGCTTTATTAAAAAGGGAAATTTTTAATTTATAAAAAAAGGATTAATAAAAAAAACGTAATGAATTTTAAAAAAAGTTATCAATTAGGACATGTTTTAAAAGAAAGAATTGAAAGAGAATTAAATTAAATTAAATTAGGAACAATGGCTAATTTAAAAAAATAAAATTTAAAAGCCCAAATTAAAAGCAAAAGGATCAAATTGCATAAATTGCAAAATAGGGGGCCCGCGGTGTGAATCCCATGGATATGCGCAAGTCAAAGGTTGGATCCAGTTTGGGTATTCGAGTAGTATAAGTACCAAAAAAATGACACAAACTTTTTTTAAAAAAAATAAAGTAAAAATTGATCAAACTCTCCCTTCCCCCGTAAAAAACCTTTCGAATCCTCATTTTAAAATTTCAAAATTTGGCTACCACTCCCGTTTGAATTCCGGCGACGGCGGCGACACTAAACTCAAACAAGGTAAACTTTTATCACTTTTTACTTTTATATATTTGAAATGAAATAAAATAAAAAGATCAAGATAAGAAATACCAGAAAAAAGCTTGCTTGAATGCTTCTTATTCCAAAATTTCCAGTATAGAATATGTTGTCAAGTTTGAATGTTTTCTTCTTGAAATTTCGGTGGGTAAGTGGTGAATTTTACAAAGGGATAATAGTGTTTATATAGGCTTTTTGGTTACCAAAATTACAAGGAAAAAATCATAATTCAAATCCCTAAAATCTGGTTGATCTTTCTTCCATATTTGCTTGATTCGGATTTAACCTTCCCTTTTTGATTCAATTTGCAGTGATATTGGGGCTGGTTTCATTATTTGTTTCCATATTCGATTTGGCTCTTCATTTCAACATGATTTGGCTGATTCAGTCAACTGATTTCACGTTTTCAGAATCTAATGATTGCTTCATTTTCCCCTTATGTTTTTTCATTTGATTTTGCATTTGATTTGTTTACCAAATTATTTCCCCTTTTTGTTGCGACAAGGATTCGAACAGAGGAGCAACGATTGTACGATAGCCAGTGATCTCGAGTTGTAGGTGGTCCGGAGGGGGCAAAGCAATCACTGGCGTGATGCTGCGGCGGTGCGAAAGGGTTGTGCGAGGGTGTGGCGTGGCGCTTGGAGCTTTGCACGGAAGTGTTGAGGCAGCATCTTCGTTGCGCGAGAACGAGTCGGGAGGCATCGGCGGTCGCAAGGTGCTGCGGAAGTGCTGCTTGGCATTGAAACTGCCCGGCGTCGTGGCTGTCGGCGCCAGTGATCTCAGAATCGAAGAGGCACAGAGGGGAATGCGCGTGCGTGGACCCACGAGCCAACGTGTAACGGCGTAAATGAGGGTGTCGTCCTTCACTTTTTCTGGTCCAATCTGGGCCATTGGATCCTTTTCCTAGATCCAATGATTGATATTAAACCTGCACATGGGATAAACAAAAAGTTTAATTAGGTTTTTTAAATTGGGGCCAATTTGGGCCATTTATTGTATTGGGTTTTTATTTAATAAAAGTGGACCCCGATTATATTAATAATAGTAATAATAATAATAATAAATGATAGTAACAATAATATAATAATTAAATAAAATAGTGTGAAAATCTAGTGACAACACTAAGCAAACTTCAGCAAGCATTTACTAGAAATAACAGATTCAGGGCTGATACTCCTCATGCCCGTATCGACACGGGTCTCGTTTTTCAAAGGGTATCAGTACGGTGTCACCCGTACCGATACTGATGGCTTAATTTTAAAATAAAGTGTTCTAGAAGCTAAAACTCGTACCGATACGGTTGCCCGTGTACCGATCCCTGGTACAAATTTTACAGCGGCGTACCAATATGGTGGCAAGGCTTACTAATACCCCTGTACAATTTTCCAGTTGAGCCTTTCTCAGGCCCGCGTACCGATCCCTGGAGACCTGTATCGGTACAACTGGACCTGTAATGACCTTTTGGTCCAACATATAACACTTTGGCTCAAAGGAACAACATCCAAACATCAAGTGAACATCATATAAACCAATAGTCATCCAAATACCATAAAGCCACATATGCATAGTCACCAAACAAATATGAGAATCAAGAACCAATACATAAAGGCATGACCTATGCCCCAACATGCAAAAACCATCCCAAGCCCAAATTCAAACTTCAAACACCAAAAAACACATCCATAACAGTATATAAACTTGCTCAAAAATAGGGAGCAACACATTACAAGTCTCCCAACACCCAAGGCCGCATTGACCCTTTATTGCTACAAAATTCACTTATTAAAAACCATACTTGCAAACCAAGTTCTTGGATGATCCCTTGCCCAAATTCTGCCTCCAAAAGGTCTACTTTTCTGTAAGGATGATAATAGAGCGTAAGCATGAGATGCTTAGTGAGGGATGCTTGCTTAGTGAGGGATGCTTAAAAACACTCATCAATGCATTAAAACAAGTGTATAAAGTCATCCTTTGAAAATATGAATTCCTTTACATACTATTCCAAAACATATGCATTACTTTCAAATCATTTATCTCATAAGCATGTTCACGTATCATGGATTACAAGCATAGTTCCATATGCAAAACCTCAATTTAAGCTTTCTTATGCATACTCATTTCATTGTCAAGCTTAAAGAGCATCATAAGCATTTATCACAAGGCACAAGCCTTTTTTATTTCATCATGATACATTATCTTATATATTGCTATTAAAGTGACCAAAACCAAAGCATATCATTTTATAGAAACACATCAGATACTCGGATTTCTGTGGTGGCACCTTTAAACACACTTCTAACTTGGTGGTACCTTTAAACACACCTCTTATATCCACTAACAGGAGTAACCCCTCAATGGTTGCGGTTCTCAATGGTCGGAGAATACAGTGGCATTCCACCCCTCGACAATCCATGAGGCGTCTTATTATAGTGCACTTTAAACCCTATGGCATGCCAACTATATCCGATAACATTTATTTCATTGTCACTTAGCCAATATATACTTCCAACCATGTTACCCCATTGTTTTCCATATGCATCATTCAAACCATTTACCTTTGCAATAACCATGTTTGAAAACAACATGAATTTTCCTTTCGGGAACCATTTGCCAAAACACATAGGCATCCATATATAACCATTTACAATGCATTTCTCATCGAAATCAAGTAAAGTAATAGATAACTAATCATGCTTGAAATCAAATCTTATGCTAAAACATTATGGACCAAAACCGAGAGTTCAAGGGAAAATTGTCATTTACTTACTTCTGAGTTTAACCAAGCTTGCTACGCTTAGGCTAAACCCCCAATAAAACTTTCCAAACCTTTTAAGAGCTACGAAACACAACTCCACTCACCAACTACGCAAAGCTTTCCTCGTCGATGAAAAATCAAGCTTTCGATGCTTCCACTTCTTCACCAGAAGTTACCAGATTGATCTCCCCTATTTTATTCACATAATAACAGAGAATTAATGCATCACTGTGCATCTAAAATCCCAGCAACATCAATCCCCAGCAACACACATCTAAACACCACCAAACGCCAATCCAAACTTCTCCTAAACAAGACCCAGCCACCTACTAATGATTTGATCAACTTAACAACATCAATTAACATCAAGAAACACAAACAAACCATCCTTATAACACCAGCAACCTCATAACACCATTATCACCCCAAAAACTAACTATTTACAACCTAAAAAAATAACAATTCAATTTGTTCCGGGCTTTCCTTTTTGAATATCATCCAACAACATTAAAATATGCTTTAAAGGTGTTCTTAAACAATCAAAATCACCAAAATTCAGATTCATAACATAACCCAACCAATTTTCTCACTTAAACCAACATTAAATCTTTAAATCTTGATTTAATCATCAAAACATATTAAAAATCAATTACAAAGGATCAAGAACTTGAGAATTTCAATAAAGAACCTTTTATTAGAGGAGAGAAACAAAAATCACCTCTAATTGTAAACTCATTCCTTAATTGGCTTGGTTTAGATGAAATCCTCCAAGATTGAAGTAGAAGATCAATTGTTGAAATCAAAAGAAAGATTGAAAAGATGAATCCATAGGATTCTTAAAGAGAAAAGAGTAGTTTGGTTGCTGAGAATTTGAGAGAAAAAGATTTGGAGAAAGTAGTTACGTAAGAAAACATTTTAGCTAATTAAAACAAAATCAATTAAAACCTTTTTATCCCATTTATTAAAGCATTTAAAAAATCATTTTAAAATATCCAAAATTAAGGGAAAATTCTGAGAAAACTAGTTGGCTTAATAGCTACCTAAAGACTCTAATTTTTGACCCTTTTACGATTTAATCACTAAAACAGTTTTGAAATCTTTACATTTTGGTCACCAAACCAAAATGTCATTTAACCCAATTTTTTTTACAAATTGCCAATTAAACTATGTTCAGTATATTAATTAAACATTTTAGGACATTTTTGCATATTTTATTTTAACCAAAAATCCATTTATTTGAATTTATTTCCCAAAACTAATCGAACTAGCTAACCCGATTTGTCCGAACCGCCTAACCTGAAACTCTAATATTCTAGGCCCAAAATTTGGTTCGTCCAAACCGTCTAACCCGAAACTCTAATCTTCTTAGCCCAAAATCAGGATGTTACAGGTTGTGTTGGAAAATTGGGGCGGGAACATCAGTTTCTATCTGGAATGACATTTGGCTCCCTCAATTGCCACTATAGAAGATCTTGTCCACTCCTGTGCAGAATGTAACGCATAGAAGATCAGTTTCTATCTGGAATGACATTTGGCTCCCTCAATTGCCACTATAGAAGATCTTGTCCACTCCTGTGCAGAATGTAACGCGGGTTTCAGACTTAATGCATACAAATGGGCAAGGTTGGAACAATGAGTTGGTAAATTCTATTTTCTCACATACCGAATCTAGTCAGATTCTTGACATCCTTTTTCCTTCGATCCCTCACAGTGATATGCTGACTTGGTTAGGAGAGAAATCAGGGATTTATTCCGTTCGAAGTGGTTACAGACTACTTTTTATGCTCCAAAAAATGATCAAGATAACCATACTTTACCCATCTATTGAAAACTAAAGTGTCCTTCTAAAGTTAAAATCCTACTTTGGAAATGTATACAAAACTACCTACCTACTAAGCACAATCTGGTGATCAAATGTATTACATTTGACTCTACTTGTCCAAGATGCAGTTTGGTAATGAAGATCTTAACCATTTCAGCCATACATGCCATTTTGCAATTTCAGTTTGGAATAAATCAACTTGGTTTTCAGTGGTCGGCTAATGAAGATGCATTGGACTTTAGTGAGTTGCTTTCATGGATGTTTCAAAATTACTCAGGCCGAAAGAAAATAACCATTGCAATCACAATTTGGGCTCTTTGGTACTCAAGAAATAAATTGATACATGAAGGGTGGAGACAAAGGGTAGAAGATATTTTTACCTTCATCAAAAGCTACCAATAAGACCTGAAATTGGTTTATTCTTCCATGCACCATCCACACACCCATGTTGTTCGTAGGTTGCCCCCTCCTCCTTATTTCCTCAAAATAAACGTGGATGTTAGCTTCTCCTCGGCTGTTAAGAAGGTATGCCAGGTATCATTGTTCGAAATGAATTTGGACAAATTATGGGTGCTTGCTATGTAATTCATTACCATATCCCCTCGGTTTTCTTCGCCGAAGCCACAGCCGTTATCCAAGGCCTTCGGTTTGCAAAAGATATGGGTTTTATGTCAATCATCATAGAAAGTGATTCAAGGTCAGTGATTTCAAAGATTGTAGACCAAAAAGAGGATTTGTCTAAGATCGGTTTCCTTAGCTGTGAAGCTCGCATGGTGGCAAGCTCATTCCCTTCTTGTTGATTTTGTTTTATAGGACCCTTGGGGAACAAGCCGGTGCATGAATCGGCAGCCATGGGCCTCTATGACTCCACAAATCGATATTGGATTGAGGAGGCACCATTGAGGGTTTATCTTCTTGTTGGCAAGGACTGTTGTAACCTGGATCCACCATAATTATCGTGATTGTGTTCATTTCAGTTGGGGATTTCAATTTCTTTACCTTGATTTATTTTTTCTTCTACAGCTCATGCTTCTTCACTTTCAAATTGTGGTTGGATGCAAAAGATTTTGTTGATTGCTTTCTCCTTTGAGCTTCCCTCCTCTAAAGTTGAAGATGCTCGAAGCTTTCTCCTTTCATTGGTTTTCTTGTTACTGTTTATTTTACTTTTATGCACTTACTTATTATTTGTATTAAGTGTTCTTTTATCCATTAATAAAATGCAACCCAACGTACTATTCAAAAAATATACATAGGTAGCTTTCTATAGTAATATGTTAATATATAAATAGTCACCTAATTTTATCTGCCTCTATTTTTGTTATCTTTACTTTATTTATTTACTTTATTTTATTGTAATGTAAATATTGAACCTGATTGCTAATCAAATCCTTAGGGGTCCTAATCTAGTGAGTATATGCTTGTGGAAAATTTTCAGCACGGTCTTTGCATTATTGTTAGGAACGACAACAGCTTCAATACATTTAGAGACATAATCCACAACTAAAATATAGAAGTTACCAAAAGAAATGGAAAAAAATCTCATGAAATCTAGGCCTCGAACATCAAATAACTTAACCTCCATAATTGGTTGGTGTGGCATTTCATTGCCTCTATAAATTGAACCAGTGCATTGACAACGGACACAATGTTGTGCAAACTCGTGAGCATCCTTAAATAGTGATGGCCAATAAAATCTAGATTGAAAAACCTTTGTAGTAGTTCTCATGCCACCAAAATAACCTCCATAAGGAGCATCATGACAATGCTTCAAAATTGGTAGCATTTTTTCTTCTATAACGCAACACCTAATGGTGTTATTATTGCAAACCTTGAACAAATAAGGTTTGTTCCAGTAATATTTCGTTGCACTGCAGAGAAATCTTGCCTTTCTGTGGCCAATGACACCCAACGGTGTTTTTCTACACATTAAATAGTTGACAAAATCTGCATACCATGGTACTGCATTTACAACGAAAAGCTTTTTATCTGGGAATGCATCGACAATTTGAGCTTTATTCCCATCTTCACTACCAAATTCAAATCTCAATAAATGATCTGCAACCTGATTCTCTGAACCCTTGCAGTCCTTTATCCCAATATCAAACTCTTGCAGAAGTAGAATCTATCATATCAGTCTTGGTTTAGCATTCTTTTTCACAAAAAGATAACTCAATGTAGAATGATTAATAAATATAGTAACTTTTGCACCGACAAGGTATGCACAAAACTTGTCAAAAGAAAAAATTACAGCTAGTAATTCTTTCTTTGTGGTTGTATAATTTATTTGAGCCTTGGTTAGAGTTTTATTGGCGTAGTAAATAACATGAAATACCTTCTCTTTTCTTTGTCCTAGAACAACACCAATAGTGAAATCACTCGCATCACACATGACTTCAAAGGGTTGCGACCAGTCGAGTGCTGTAACATCCCTAAACCTGGTCTAGTTGAAATTGGGTTCCGGCGATCAAAAACCCTATACCGAAAAGGTTCAAATATTATTTTGAATCTTTCTATGATAGTAGTTATAATGATATTGGACTCTAACTGAGTCAATGTATTGTTTAAGGACCTCATTGAATACATCAAAAAATCTTTAGTGGCTAAATTATAGAAATTGAAAATTGGGGGCTAAAGAATAGACAATTAAAAGTTGAGGGACTAACCTTGCGATTAGCCCCTCCTCAATTATAATCACCACCTACGTGGAAGATGGGAAATAGCTTTCTTCATAGTGAGGAAAGCCATTTCGGGTACATGGATTAAAAGAAAGAATAGAAGGATAGAAACCTTACCGATTACAAAAAGAAGCAAGCACCTCTATCTCATCTTTTTCTTCCTTGAAGCACACACCTCCATTGGTGTTTATCTAAATCTTGAATTTTCTTTAATCCATTGATATTGAACCATAGCTAGTGATCGGGTAAGCCTAAACCCCCAAGCAATTAGATGATCCCATGGATATATAGTGTTTAATCTTGAGTTTAAGTTGAGCATCTATGTTAACTTAGGTATTTCAAATCTTTAATCCATGCATATTCCATATGTAACATCCCAAAAACTGGTCTAGTCAGAATTGGGTTCTGATGATCGGAAAATTTGATATTAAAATGAATCGAGCATTGCATCCATGTTGTCTATGTTGTTAATTCTATGGTTAGGGACCCTAATAGAACTTATGCTTAGTCAAGGTCCTCTTTGAGAATGCTAAAAATAAAGTTTTGGGCAAGGCATATCGATACAGTAGGACTTGTACCGATATAGTTTAGCAGGGAGCACTGATACAGCCAAAGGTGTATCGATACAGCCAAATGTGTATCGATACGGTCCAACAGTTTTAACTACCTTTTTTGCATTTTGCTTAGCTGTATCGATATTGTCCCATGTGTATCAATACGGGTCCCTGTTGAAGTTAAAATTAGTGGCCCAATGATAAAAATTTAAGAAGGGTGCTGACTCACCAACTTGTCTATCATCCTCTCTCACGTGAAGGATCAGCAAAGTGGTTGATAGCCATCAAATTCCTTGAAATTGATAAAGAGACAAGAGTGATAAGATTTCCTTGTAACAAGCAAACCCTTTGTCTAAGGTAAGCTTCTCATTGGTTTAATGTGAGGTGGATTGGGTTTAGTAAACCCTTAGTAATAGGAAAGCCTCCTATTAGCACTTATGGGAGGTGGGAAATAATTAAACAAGGGGCCACTTATAATAGATAGATAAGAGCTATCATATTTGTTCCATACTACCAAAACCAAATCTTTACCTTTTTCTTTGAAAGCAAGCACCTCTATTGTCTTCAACCTTGAGCTCCTAAGCATACACCTCTCTATTTGGACCCTTTTTGCTTAAGCTTTCTTTGATTCAAGAACATCATTTCATAGCCATCGATCGGGTAATTAGAAACCCCAAAGCTATTGTCAAATTCCATGAGTATTGAATAAGTAATTTCAAGTTAAAAGCTCCAAGCTAAGCTTTTGATCCTCAAGTTCTAAACTATGAATTTGCCTAATAGCTATCCCAAATATCTATATTGTCATATTGATTCTAATGATCCTTTATTGTTCGTCCTAGCTCAAGAATTGGGAGAAGCTAATCCACCATCTCCAAAGCAAGCTAGGAGTAAAGGAATCACTATCCGAGAGCCTTATAGCTAAGGTAAGTGTAGTCGGTGTCTTAAGAGTTGGCTAGGTGCCCAACTCGAATCATTGAACATTGAATTTAATATTATTAACCATTGAAATGAAGGTTTTTGCATAAAACATTATTGTAAGCTAAGTTTGGTAAGTAAGTGGTAAGTATTACACTGAATTCATAAGCATTGCATAGATATGGTTATTGTTGGAAGCATTGAATTATTGATATGTTTATTGTTATGGAAAATTATTGATATATGTTATGGCCACTACCTATCGATATGACATTATTGAACTATTGTTATGAACTTATTGTTATGAAACTATTGTATTGAACTATTGTGTATTGTACCTTGGGATCAAAGTATTGGATACAATTGGCATGCCATAGAATTCATGAGCTCGTTGGTACGGGTATTGGGCTTCAGCCATGGTGCGGCGGAGGGATATGTATTGTATTGGTCAATTGGTGCAGCGGAGGGATGATGAAATATGACACGACCATTATTACTATTGTTGGTGTTGTGGTGAAATTCGTGTATCCAAATACTGTTAAATAGATCCAAGGGAATTATTGGTTAATGATATTGCTTTTGCTATAATAGTATGATATTGCTCATTGATGACATGATATTATTGATGCCTTGCTATGAGTTAAGAGTGTTGAACATGCCATGTTGATCTAGATGCCTTGTTATTTTGTTTAGAATTGTTATTGAATCATGATAATTGGCATACCATGTTCATTCATAGTGTATGGCTACCTCACTTAAACTATGTAAGTCTACTGCATTCATCTTCCACATTTCAGGTTAAGAAAGTTATCGGTTCGAGATTGGGATTAGTTGGAAGATCGGCAAGTCACCACAAGTTTAGAGTAATGTGCTTTGTCCCTACGAACTCCTAAAATTGTGGAAAAGTAGTTAAACTAGTCCCTTATGGCTCTTTTGATGTGTATTTGATGCCTATGTTTTGTGTATGTCTAAGTGGCCTTAAAAGACTTGTTAAAAGTGACTAAAGGTGGCTAATATTGCGTAATTGGTTTAAATGTGGTAAACTTAGTAAATGAATTCAGATTAACATGAAAATTGACATGCTATTAGTTTGTAATGGTTAAAATTTACTGGTAAAGTTTTGTTGTATTCAGACATGAATTGCTAAGTCAAACAGAATGAAAACCAGCTAAAATCTGTCAATACAAGTCAGGGCATATCGATACAGGTGATAGCGTATCGGTATGGCCAGACATAATTTGGCTTAAGAAATAGGGCGTATTGATATGGAAATTGGCTACTGGAATTTGATGGGAAAAATGGTATTGATACGGTCTTATAGCGTATTGATACGTGGTCAACGAATATCGATTCGACCCCAAAGGTACCAATACGGTGTTATCTAAATTCAGTTAAAAGATGTAGAAACCAATTTTATAGTTTTACAAAGTGGTCACTAAAAACCATATAGCTTAACTGAGTAAGCAGATAAGCTCCGAATAGTATGAAAATTTACAAGCTTGCTTTCATTGAATTGAATTTCATTGTAGTATGTCTAATTACAAAAGAGGACCCCTAGATTATCAGATTCACAACTTAATCCCTAAATTTTACATAAGTTAATAAACAATCCCAAACGATGATTCAAAGTTCCTGATTAGACAATTGGGTTAAGGATTATTTGGTAATGTTTAAAAAGGTATAACATTGATTAAGAGTTGGTCTTTATGTGAAATTTTATCGCACTGATCACCGTACCGTTCACCGGTAACATGCTCCGACCCGATTCTCTACTAGACTAGGAAGGGGGTGTTACACCATAGCTATTGGTTACATCGAATTTGGTTATTGAATTTGATATCATTAAATTGTTTTCGATATCGTATAGTTAACTCTAACAATTCCTTGTTAATTTCTGAGCTCGAGAATCGGATAAAGAGCATCCACCATCTTCATCAAGGGCTAGGGGCAATGGAGTAGCTATTTGAGAGTCGTAAGAGCTTCGGATTATCAAGGTGAATGTAGTCGGAGTCTCGGGATTAGGTTAGGTGTCTTTCCTGATTCCATTGTCATTGTATATAGTATTGCTAACATCATTGTTAAGGAATATTACATCGAATCTCTTAATGGATATCGTTGGTAAGTGGAGGTAAGTCATTGTACTAAGTATCGAACATCAATATTGTTATAGTCATTGCCATCACTCATTGTCATCGAATTCGCCATCGATATAGTCATTGAATTATTGAAGCATTGAACATTAGACATAGAGCATAGTTATTGTCATTGTCATTGTCATTGTCATTGTCATTATACATTGATATCGACATAGTTATTGTCATTGAAACATTGTAAATGAAGCATTGACTATTGCTATTGTCATTGATATCATTGAACACTGCCATTGTTATTGTCATAGCTATTGAGCATTTATATTGAAACATTGTACATTGATAAGAACATTAAACATTGTTATTGCTACTGGATATTAAACATTGGTATTGTCACCAGACCTTAGATTTGAAGGACTTTGGATACAATTGACATGTAATAGAATTCATGAGCTCAGTGTACGGGTGGACTATGGTTCTAGGGCTACGGCCTATATTGATTTGGCGAGGCGGAGGGATGTGTTGTGATATTGGTCCTATTGGCGAGGCCGATGGACTAGACCATTCATTGATTTGGCGTGGCGTAAGAATTCGTGTATCCACTATCCCGAATCGATCCAAGGGTTAATATTGAAATATGAAAATATTGTCATTGAACATGATCATTTCATCATTACTATTGACTCATTGCATAGTTGTTGATATCACATAAGTCGGAATGCATTACATTGATTTTGATATTAGTTATGACTACCTCACTAGGCAATATATGTCCGATGCATTACATTTCATACATTTCAAGTTAAGGAACTCATTGTTGGAAACCAGAGAAGTTGAAGTGTTGATCAACTCACAAGCAAGCCTAAAGTAATGTACATCGAACTTATGAACTCCTTGTAGGGTGGCAAAGTACTTGAAATAGTCATATATGGCTGTTATGATATGTATGTTTTGTGCTTGTGGTGTAAAAGTGATTAAGGTCCTAAATGGTCTTTTAGAATTGCCAAAAGATGGTTAAAATGGCATATTTGGCTCAAAAGGGTAAAAACCTAGTAAACAGATTCGAATGAATGTGAAATTTGGTATGCTATTAGATTATGGTGGTTAAACCTTGTTGGTAAAATATTATTGCATTTGGAAAATGTTTGATAGGTTAATTTAAATAAAAACCAGATAAAATCTATCATTACAATATAGGGCGTATAGATACTTCTTAGGGTGTATCGATACGGGTATGCATAATTGGACTTAGTAAATAGGGCGTATCGATACTGCACAGTGCGTATCGATACGGATTTTGGTCACTGGAATTTGGAAAAATTAAACGTATCGGTACGCTCTCAGGGTGTATCGATACGAGTCAACGTGGTCAACTCGTACCGATACGGCCTTCAACAGTATCGATACAAGTTTGTATCTTTTGAATCTAAAACTTTGAATTAAGATTGGCGTACCGATATGGCCTTCCGAGTATCGGTACGGTGATAGGTAATTCAGTTATAAGTGTTACGAAATAATTCTAGAATATTGCATTTTGGTAAATGAATGTTGTATACCTTAATTGGAAACGGAATTGAACTTTGATTAACATGAAAATTTATACAATGGCTGCTTATAGATTGAATTTCATTTTAGTAATGTTAATTCTGTAAAAGGACCTCTAGAACACTGAAATTACAATTTAGCCCCTAAAACTTGTAAATGATTAAGAATTGGTTTAAAATGAATAATTATTGTTTCTTATCAGATTATTGGACTTGTGTTATAGTTTAATAATGTCTGAAAAGCATGCCTTTGTTTAAGCTTCGATTATTGATTGAAATTCATTGCACCGATCATTGCACTGTTCACCGATAGCACACTCTGACCCAGTTCTCGACCAGGCTAGGAAGGGGTGTTACATTTGTGGCATCAAAGCCAGAGTTTAGTCGATTATAGGACTAAACCAAAGCTTACTGTATTGTTATTGTGTTACTTTGCCACCTAGGAGTTGTATATTGTGAATATTGTGACTTGTCGACTAATCTGATCTCCTTATGTTATAGATATGTCTGAGACTAACGAAGCTCACATAAATGAGCCTGCGACTGGCTCCTCAACCCATGACAAGGAGATAAGGGAGAGATCCTCAGAATCCACCTAATCCCCTACCTTAAAATGTTGAACCAGAATTACTTACAGCACAGGCTGAATGTTACCGGAGCATGGCTGACATGTTCAAATAGTTTATGACCTCCATGAGAGCTGAACTGCCCATGCAACTAGTTGCGCCTGTTGTTCAATACTTTCGTGCTCCTATTGATAAGTTGGCACAACACCGAGCCTACACCTTCACTGGTCAGGATGATGACAATCCTAAGATCGTTGAGTATTGGTTGGACAACACTTTTAGGGTCCTAAACAAACAACTATAGTGTTCAAATGAGCACAAGCTGGAGTGCACCCTCGTATTGCTAGTTTATGAAGCACTTCAGTGGTGGGAAACCATTATTCTTACCATTCTTGAAGAAACTATCTGTAATATCCCAAAGATACAGCTTAGAAGAATAAATAGTTTTAAATCAATAGATTATATTAATTAGAAGATTGTATTAAATGATTATGTAAGTAATGGATTGAATCGAAGGAAAAAGCAAATTAAGGGATAAATCATAAAAGGGACTAAAATCTTAAGTTGGTAAAACTATGGCATTGCATGTTAAATTTATAATAGTTTTGGGACATTCCACATGTCCACTATTTGGATCGATCAAAAGCTTTAGGAGGAGTCTTCTTCCCCAAAAATGTTTAAACCGATTATCCATAGTTAGAGAGAGACTTTTGCATGTTGATGATTCGGCCTTTGGAGATAGATTTAATTAAGCTTTGAATTGTTAGATGATCTAGCTAAGGTAAGATATGTTTCTCTTAAATTTGTTTGAATGGTTGTTAGATTGTTTACATGAGCCATTGATTGAATTTGGTTATGCTCACCTGAATTGTTGTAATGTTGGAAGCTTGATAGTTTAGATGTTCAATTAGGATATGATTAAGTCGAATGCTCCTTTAAATGAGTTACTTCGGATTGTATCATAAGTTTGAGTCAATGGAATTTGTGGAATCTGATGTGTATATGAAATGTTATCACAATTTTTGAATTTTATAGAACAAACATGGATTATGGTCAACTAGATGAGGCATGATTGTTCGAATGAATTGGGGGCATTTCTAGGAAAATTTAACCTAATTCATCTCTAAAGAATGTCTATTTAGAATTGAATTGTGGGCTGAATGGTGTACATTACAAACATGGTATAAACACTTAAGTGGTATTGTTCAAAATGGTTGAACTGAATTCGATTATGTGCATATTTAAAAGCTAAGGGGATTGTTCGGTTTTAGCAGCAAATTCAGGGTTGTTTAGAGCTTAAATTGGACAGTTCTGTTATATATTTTGGAGTTATATAATGTTATAGGGTATGAATAGTGAGTTAAGATGGTGTTAAGAAGAATTAAAAAGGGTTCAAAGCTGTTTTAATATGATTGTGTATTGTGAAACCGATCCTTTGTGATTGTGTGATATGTATGTATCTAAATTTGGTGTCTATGTGATTTGCCTTGAATACATGAATATGTCTAAAGTAATATATGTATATATTTGATGTGTTAGACCGTGAAGAGGGTGAAGGGAGAAAGGCTTTAGTTTATCTGAACGTTGATAGGCAAAAGGGGATAGTATTACGAGATCAGCCGTAGCTTGGAAAAAAAGATCTGTGAGTGTAATTCAAAGTCTTGGGTGGGATTGATAACCCCTCTCGAGCATTGCTTTCTGGATGAAAGTTTATTAATTGAATATGTGTGCATGCTTGGAGACAAAGTAAGTAAGTATTGATGAATTCTTTAAAATTGGGTGCAAATAATGGAAAGCATGTTCATGACCAAAGTGACTAGTATAATATTGGATGATATTTAATCAAAGGATTAATTATAATTTGATTATGCTGAAAAGTATTGATAAAAAATGTGTGATGGTTATCAAATGACTTAAATGTTATAAAATGATGTTTCGAATTAAAAGAATGGGAAATGAGATATGATTGCAATTGAATCTAATTGGTTTGTTGTTGAAATATTGATATGGATAGGCCATGTGCTGTCCAAATTGATGAATGATAATTCTTGATCACAATAAGTGATCTTATGTTACCCAAACTATTAATGGGTAAAGAAATTGATATGAGATGATGAAATAAAGAGATATGCTCAAATGGAAATAAGAATGAAATAAAAAAGTAAAGTCTTGGTCTCGAGTTAGTCTTAAGTATAATTGGTATGCCATAGTGTCCATAGCTCAGTGTTTAGGGTGGACTACGGTCCGGGACAGTGTTCCCAATTTAGCAACAATAGGAGGGAAGTTGTGTGGTCACTTGGCGACAGTAGGAGGATTAACCAGTACTGTGAGTACTAAATATTTTTATGGGCAACAGTTGGTTGGGGACTCATGTACTTAGACTGGGTATTCGATTCACAAGGCTAAATAAATAATTTATTATGAATTAAACTTCTTAATTATGATTTGTGTATCTTATTCTAATATTGGTAATGTGAAACATGATATAAACTTTGGAAGCTGGATAATCGATATCAACTTGATGTAAATGAAGTATGAGGTGCTGTGTATTTAATGAATTGCACATAATTAACATGTTATGGGTAGAATGCTTATAAATGGGTAAATGAATTAACTAGCTTGCCTTGTACTCCTAGTTGGTTCGAATGCACTTGTTTTTGGTAGTGGAAATCAATTTTTGTTGAATGTTTTAAATTACCTCACTAGGCATTGGCTTATGCATGTATCTTTCTTTCACTACCTTTCAGGTAACTTTTTGAAGTATAAACCTAATGGAGGGGCTTAATCAAGTTGCAAGGAGATTTAAAGTATGTATTTATCTTTTTGTCAACTCCTAGGATGGTGGCACCTTAATGTTTTGAGTTGTTTGTAGCTTTCTAGGTTTCTGTATTGGGCTTTGTAAATCTTAAGCTCTAAGCAATATGTATGTAAATATATAACTATACTGATTTATGATTTGTGTGGTTATGTTTCGCATGATGATTGTGGATTGATGATGCCATGGATGTATAGTTGGTGAAATTGGTTGGTTGCTTTCATGATTGGCATGTAAATTATTGTTAGGTTGCCTATAGTCTTGAATGTGACCAATTTTGGTTCAAGGATTAGAAGTCATTAAGCTAAGGTATTATATATGGTGGATGAGTGAACATTTTGGCATGCCTTGAAGTTATCTTGTTTTGTTCTAGTAAATTGTTGAACCCTTGTTGCGCATTAGAAATTACAAAATAGGTTGTGTGATTGGCTTGGAAATTTTTGAATAAATGTATGTGTTATAGAGACTAAACATTGAGGATTAAATACAACAATATTGGAAATGGTAACTTGTACTTAAAGTAAACTTGTTCTAGCTATTCGAAAGCTTTCTTAAGACACAAGTAATTTCATATGTGACTATTATCAATACATTAACTAGTTAGATAATTAAGAAAAAATTTAAATCTCACGCGATTGGTTAGGTTCGAACATAAAATGTAAGTTGGATGAGGGTTATTAGTTAACTTAAGTTAACACTCTTGTTTGATTTAAACACCTTAGATTTGGGTTGATGCCATGATAAATTGTGGGGTGTTCATTTTGGTAATCAGAGCTAAGGTTCATTTGATCCTTAGAGTTAAGTAAAGACATTGTATTATTGTTGGGTTGATGGTGCCACCTAGGAGTTATATAATAATGTGACATATATTTGATTAAGCTCCTTTCTTATTATAGAATGTCAAAAAAGAGACTGGGCAAAGATAACGAAAGCACCCAACAGGTTCCTCCAATGAAGGAGGGAGTGTGAGGATGAACCAAGATCCTTAAAAGAATATTGAACCCCAACAGGTTCAGCAAGAAGTTCCTCCAATTCATCTCGTTCAACGGGAATGCTTCTCTAGTCTGAAAGAGATGTTTGATCAATTAATAGTCTTTATGAGATAGAATCCTCCAACTCCTCTTAATCTCCCAGCACCAGCACCAACAAGGGCTCCAATCGATAAATTGGCTCAGTATCAGCTTATACGTTCACCAAAGCTAGCGAAGAGAAGCCGAAAGAAGTTGAATTCTTGTTGGAAGCCATAATAAAGATCTTGACAAAGCAATTGCAATGCTCGGATGAACATAAATTTGAGTGTGTTGTAGCTCTCCTAGCTGATGAAGCACTTAGTTGGTGGGAAACTACAATTCTTATGGCCCCGACGGAATCTATCACTTGAGAATTTTTCCTCAAAAAGTTCAGAAAGAACTATATCAGTGAACAATATTTGGCTGAGCGTAGAAGGCATTTCCTATATTTGAAGCAAGGTGGTAAACTGATCGAGCAATATGTCAGTGAGTTCTGCAAATACTGCAAGTACAGGTTCGAATTCATTAAGAAGGGGGAAGATAAGTGTCGAATGTTCATAGACGGGCTTAATGATGAACTAGGACCAATATTCACGGCTCTAAGAATTACAGACTTTTAGGATTTGGTAAATCGGGTGATATCCACTGAGTCTAAGATGAAAGCTTCTGAAAAAAAGAAAGGGAATCAATCTCGAAATGACAAGAGAATAAGGGATGATAACAAACCACATTGGCAGAATAAGAAACAAAAATATCAAGGAGGGAGTTCTTCCAATTACAACAATTCTTCAAAGGATAACCTCTTGCCCAAACCTCAATCGGTGGCTAAACCCTCTACACCACCAGTCTTAATAAATAGTACGTGAGATACAGGAAGGGAGACTCAAATCCCTGCTTGTAATGTTTGTCAAAAATATCACATGGGACAATGTAGGAAGCAATCTAGTACCCGTTTTCTGTGTGGGGAAACAACTTATTTTATTAAAGATTGTCCCCAGACCCAAATAATCTACCCTCCCATATCTCAAAGGGTTCAAACTATCACCAATCACCAAGGGGGAAGGGACCTAAGCAAGCACAATCCGAAAATTTTGGGAAGAATAAAAGTCAAGGATTGAATGCTACTCATTAGGAATCTCGAGCACCTGCCCGAGTTTACCATGTTCAGGGTCGGGAAAATGAAGATTCTTTATATATTAATGTAGGTACAATTCAACTTGATATCCATCCTGTTTATGCCCTGTTTGATTCGGGTCCAACCCATTATTTTATATGCTCTACCTTAATTGAAAGATTTAAAATAAAGTCTGAACCCGCAAATTGTAATTTAGTTGCTACCAACCCTTTGGGAGATAAAGTTGTTGTGAATCGATTATGTAAAAATTGTCCTTTGTTTATACACGGCATACCATTCCCTGCCGATCTTTTTGCCCTACCCTTCTTTGATTTTGATCTTATTTTGGGCTTAGATTGGCTAAGTAAACATAAAGCCTGGGTAGATTGTGCTAAGAAAAAACTATATCTCCTTGGTTTGGGAAAAGAATTGGTAGCCTTGTTAAGTAGTGAAACTTTCGAACCAATGACAGTGTTTGCTCCTATATCTAATTTGAATGAATCCAAATTATCTCTTGGATCTATTTTAACCGTATCTGAATTTCTTGATGTGTTTCTTGAGGAATTACCGAGATTACCTCCGACAAGAGAAGTGGAATTCAAAATCGAAGTTCAACTGGGATCAACACCAGTCTCCATCACACCATATCGTATGGCCCCGGTCAAACTCAGAGAACTCAAAATCCAGTTACAAGAGCTGTAAGACAAAGGCTTTATCAGGCCTAGTTCTTCTCCGTGGGGAGCCTCGATCTTATTCATGAAAAAAGATGGGTCGATGAGACTCTGTATTGATTATCGGCAGTTAAACCAGCTCACCATCAAGAATAAATATCCCATACCAAGAATAGAAGACATGTTTGATCAGTTGAAATATGCAACAGTATTCTCCAAGATTGATCTTCAGTCAGGATATTATCAAATGAAGGTCAAAGAAACTGATGTTCCGAAAACTGCATTTCGTACTCAGTATGGTCACTATGAATTTTTAGTGATGCCTTTCGGCTTGACCAATGCCCCTGCAACCTTCATGGATCTTATGAATCGGGTTTTCAAACCTTACTTAGACAATTTTGTTGTAGTATTCATAGATGAAATTCTTGTCTATTCTAAGAGTGAGGAAGAGCATTCGAATCATTTAAGAATTGTGTTGCAAACTCTTCAGGAAAAACAATTGCATGCTAAATTTAACAAGTGTGAATTTTGGCTCTCGGAAGTATCTTTTCTTGGGCATGTAATATTTGTAGAAGGTATAAAGGTTAACCCGAAGAAAATTCAATCCATTGTTGATTGGAGACCACCGAAGAATGTGGGAGAAGTTAGCAGTTTTCTCGGTTTAGCTGGATATTATAGAAGATTTGTAAAAGGGTTTTCGATTTTGGCTGCTCCTTTGACTCGACTCCCTAGGAAGGACACACCATTCGAATGGGAAGAAAACCAACAGAAAAGCTTTGACCAGTTGAAAAAAGTTCTTACTCAATCTCCTATTCTAACTCAACCTAAATCGGGAAAATAATTTACATTTTTCAGTGATGTTTCCCATCTCGGACTGGGTAGTGTTTTGATGCAAGATGATAAGGTGATAGCATATGCTTTTAGGCAATTAAAGCCACATGAACATAATTATCCGACACATAATTTGGAATTAGCTGTCGTTGTTTTTGCTCTAAAAATTTAGAGGCACTATTTGTTTGGAGAAAAATGTTATCTATTTACGAACCACCAAAGCTTGAAGTATCTCCTGACTCAGAAATAATTGAACTTAAGACAAAGAAGATGGACGGAATTGATTAAGGATTATGATTTAGTCATTGATTATCATTCGGGAAAAGTGAATGTTGTGGCTGATGCACTCATTTGAAAATGTTCTTCTGGTAAGATCCTAAAATTTAAATTTGTTACAGCTAATTCCTCATCATCTAAATCCTTTCAAGCTTGATACTTTAAATGATACATTGTTTTTGTAGCCCCTTCTACAATCAATGCTCATTTCAGACTACAAAGAAATCAAAGGCATTTGGCCAAACTTCAATTCAGTATGAATTTAATTCGAGAATTAAGAATCTCCAGCAATTTGATCTCGAGCTATAGAAGATTGTAAATAAGCTTGATTCTTCCTCGAATCTTGAATTCTCTCTTAGGCCGAATGGTCTTCTTTATTTTAGAGACCGAATTTGTGTGCCTAATGATCAAACTCTAAAATAAGAAATGCTTCGTGAAGCCCATAATAGCCTTTTTTCTATACATCCGGGCTCAGTCAAAATGTACAAGGATTTGAAAAAAATCTACTGGTGGCCTAAAATGATGTATGATATCACTGAATACGTGTCTAGATGCTTGAATTGCCAAAGAATTAAAGCAGAACACCAAGTACCGTCTGGATTACTCAACCTTTAGACGTACCCCTGTGGAAGTGGGAGCGAATAACCATGGACTTTACAATCGGGCTACCTTTATCACCAAGGAAGAATAATGTTGTTTGGGTGATAGTTGACAGATTTTCTAAATTAGCTCATTTCATACCGGTTCGAATGAGTATGAACCTGGATATGTTAGCCGAACTCTATATCAAAGAAATAATATGTCTTCATGGTGTTCCTGTTTCTATCATTTTAGATCGGGATCCTCAGTTTACTTCCAGGTTTTGGGGTTTTTTACAAAAGGCTCTAGGGACCAAAATTAATCTTAGCATTGCATTCCATCCTCAATTTGATGGGCAATCTGAAAGAGTGATACAAATTTTGGAAGACATGCTTAGAGCATGTGTTATTGATTTTGGGAAGAATTGGGAAAAGTCCTTACCTTTAGCGGAATTCGTATATAATAATAGCTCCAATCGTCCATAAAAATGGCTCCATTCAAGGCATTGTGTGGAAGGAAGTGTAGGACCCCTCTATGTTGGTCTAAGCTGGGAGAAAATAAGGCTTTAGGGCCTGGGTTACTACGGGAAACTGAAGAGCAAATTCATGTTATTTGTAGTAGATTAAAGCAAGCATTTGATAGATAGAAGGCTTATGCTGATCTCAGAAGAAAGGACATTCAATTTAATGTAGGAGGCTGTGTTTTCTTTAAGGTGTCTCCTTAGAAAAAGGTGTTTAGATTTGGAAAGAAAGGGAAGCTTAGCCCTCGATTCATCGGACCTTTTGAAATTGTTGAAAGAATTGGCCCAATCGCCTATCGTCTAGCACTTCCCAATGAGTTCAAAAAGATTCATAATGTTTTTCACGTATCCATGTTGAGAAGATATAGATCTGATCCCTCCCAAATATTAGAACTAGAAGAAGTTGAACTCAATCCGGATTTAACCTATAAAGAAGAACCGATTCAAATATTAGATAAAGAAGTTAAAAGACTCCGTAATAAAACGGTGTCTCTGGTCAAGGTACTTTTGAGATGGAATCCAACAAGCTACATGGGAACCAGAATCATCAATGAGAAAGCTACATGGGAATCGAAATCATCAATGAGAAAGGCTTTAGTTGATCAGAACATTGATAGGCAAAAGGGGATAGTATTACGAGATCAACCTTAACTTGGAAAAAATAGATCTGTGAGTGTAATTTAAAGTCTTGGGTGGGATTGATAACCCCTCTCGAGCATTGCCTTCTAGATGATAGTTGATTAATTGAATATGTGTGCATGCTTGAGGACAAGGTAAGTAAGTATTGATGAATTCTTTAAAATTGGGTGCAATTAATGGAAAACATGTTCATGACCAAAGTGACTAGTATAATACTGTATGATATTTAATCAAATGATTAATTATGAATTCACTATGCTTAAAAGTATTGGTCAAAAATGTGTGATAGTTATCAAATGACTTAAATGCTATAAAATGATGCTTCGAATTGAAAGAATGGGAAATGAGATATGATTTCAATTGAATCTAATTGGTTTGTTGTTGAAATATTGATATGGATAAGCCATGTGGCTGTTCGAATTGATGAATGATAATTCTTGAATCACAATAAGTGATATTATGTTACCCAAACTATTAATGGGTAAAGAAATTGATATGAGATGATGAAATAAAGAGCTATGCTCAAATGGAAATAAGAATGAAAGAAAAAGTAAATCCTTGGTCTCGAGTTAGTCTTAAATATATTTGGCATGCCATAGGGTCCAGAGCTCAGTGTTTAGGGTGGACTACGGTCCGAGACAATGTTCCCAATTTGGCGACAGTAGGAGGGAAGTTGTGTGGTCACTTGGCGAGTAGGAGGGATTGACCGGTACTACGAGTACCAAATATTTTTATGGGCGATAGTTGGGTGGGGACTCGTGTACTTAGACTGGGTATTCGATTCACAAGGCTAAATAAATAATTTATTATGAATTAAACTTCTTAATTATGATTTGTGTATCTTATTCTAATATTGGTAATGTGAAACATGATACAAACTTTGGAAGCTGGATAATCGATATCAACTTGATGTAAATGAAGTATGAGGTGTTGTGTATTTAATGAATTGCACATAATTAACATGTTATGGGTAGAATGCTTATAAGTGGGTAAGTGAATTAACTAGCTTGCCTTGTACTCCTAGTTGGTTTGAATGCACTTGTTTTTGGTAGTGGAAATCAATTTTTGTTGAATGTTTTAAATTACCTCACTAGGCATTGGCTTATACATGTATCTTTCTCTCACTACCTTCCAGGTAACGTTTTTAAGTATAAACCTAGTGGAGGAGCTTAATCAAGTCGCAAGGAGATTAAATGCATGTATTTATCTTTTTGTCAACTCCTAGGATGGTGGCACCTTAATGTTTTGAGTTGTTTGTAGCTTTCTAGGTTTCTGTATTGGGCTTTGTAGATCTTAAGCTCCAAGCCATATGTATGTAAATATATAACTATGCTTATTTATGATTTGTAGATCTAGGTTTTTGTCAACTCCCAAGTGATAGTGAAACACCCCAAAATTTAGCATAAATAAGCAGTGTCGTAAATAGACTAGAGCCTATTTCTACTGTGGAAAGCAAGGTCATTTCATTGGTGATTCTCCTCTTGGTGCCACCAAGTCCATCGCTGCACTGACGAATGTTGCATCTCTTGCTCAATCCTTTCGAGGCAAGGGATCAAGGTAAGGACCATTTAGAGCTACAGGGAAACCTAGTGGCTCAGGAAAACCATCAAATAGGCATGAATCGAAGGTATCTGCCCAAATATATCACGTAAGGAGCCAGGAGGAAATGATAAACCTGATGTCAAGTACTATTGAACTGTATTCCCACTCCTTATATGCATTGATTGACCCTGGTTCCACCCACTCTTTTATAAGCATTATGTTGATAAAAAAACATAGCATGTCTTCTAAACCTATAGCATCAAAGATCTCTGTGACTAATCCATTAGGTATCTGTGTCATTGTAATCCATGTGTGCACGAATTGCCCCTTGATGATACAAGGGATTCCATTTCTGGCTGATTTATTAGCCTTATCGATCCATGAGTTTTACGTTATACTGGGTTTGGATTGGCTCAGTAAACATCAAGCTTTGGTAGACTGTAGCAAGAGAAAGTTGTACCTTCGATGCCTTGGCAAGGAGAGCATAGTTCTAATGAATTCTTGAAACCCTTCATTGTATGCCTTGTCGTTGGAAGCCAAGGATGAACCTCGTTTATCAGACATTGACACCGTATGTGAATTCCCTAATGTTTTCCCTGATGAGCTTTTGGTTTTACCTCCAACCTGTGAAGTAAAGTTTGGCATTAAAGTACAACTCGGAACTACTCTAGTTTCCATTGCACCTTATCGAATGGCAGCCGTTGAGCTGAAAGAACTGAAGGCCTAGACTCAGGATTTGTTTGATAAGGGCTTCATCCAACCGAGTTCCTCACCTTTGGGAGCACGGTTCTATTTGTGAAGAAGAATGATGGTTCTATGAGACTATGTATCGATTACCGACAACTGAATAAGGTAACCATCAAGAACAAGTATCCATTACCAAGAATTGATGACCAATTCGATCAGCTTAAGGATGCCTCTATGTTTTCCAAGATCGATTTAAGGTCTGGGTACTACCAAATGAGAGTTAAAGATTGTGATGTACCCAAAACTGCTTTTCGTACAATATATAGTCACTACGAATTCTTGGTGATGCCCTTCAGGCTAACCAACGCACCAGAAGCCTTTATGGGTTTGATGAATCAGGTTTATAGACCCTATCTTAATAAGTTTGTAGTGGTATTCATTGATGATATTCTAATCTATTCTAAGGATGCTGCTGAACACCGTGATCATCTTTGTATTATGCTTTGAACTCTCCGAGAGAAATAACTATTTGCCAAGTTCTCTAAATGTGAGTTCTGGCTTATAGAAGTTACCTTCTTAGGACACATTATATCAGCTTCAGGTATTCAGGTTGACCCGAAGAAAATTCAAGTTATTCTTGATTGGCATCCACCGAAGAATATGGGTGAGGTGAGAAGCTTCCTTGGTCTTGTTGGCTATTATAGAAGATTCGTCAAATGATTTTCTATGTTAGCGGCCCCACTGACTAAACTACTTTGGAAAAAGCTTTATTTGTTTGGATCATAGAACAACAACGAAGCTTTGACCAGTTGAAACAAGTGTTGGCTCATGCACCAGTCCTAACCCAACCCGATAGGGAAAGGTTATTGCATATGCTTTGAGACAACATAAACCACATAAGATGAATTATCCCATTCATGATTTGGAGTTGACTACGGTTGTATTTGCATTGAAAATCTAGAGGCAGTATCTCTACGGAGAGAAGTGTTACCTCTTCACCGATCACAAGAGCCTTAACTACCTTCTGAATCAAAAAAAAAGTTAAATATTCGACAATAGAGCCTTAAAGATTATGACCTTGTTATTGATTACCATCCAGGAAAGGCCAACGTTGTAGCTGATGCACTCAACTTCAAACCTTCACTTGGTAAGTATTGTCATTATATTTTATGCATTGTATGGCAAATTGACTCACTATGAAATCATTCTTTTGTATATCCTCGAGCTATTAATGCTCTTTTCTAACTTCGGAAGCATCATTGTCTTGTTGCTGAACTTCAAGTTCGATCTACCATCGTTACGAGAATTAAAGCATTGCAAGAGTAAGACGCAGAACTTCAATCCATTGTCTCTAAGCTTCAAGATAATCCTGAATTTAGAATCAATTCTGAAGGACTCTTACACTTCCGGGATCGAGTTTGTGTGCACAATGATGAATCTCTTCATGGTGATATCCTTAAAGAAGCTCATTCGAGCCTATTCTCTGTTCATTCAGGTTCTGTGAAAATGTACAAAGATGTTCATGAGCTCTATTGGTGGCCAGGTATGAAGCATGACATAATCGATTTCGTATCTAAATGGCTCAAGTGCCAACATGTCAAGGCTGAGCATCATGTTCCTACCGGGTTATTGCAACCTATCAAATTACCGCAATAGAAGTGGGAGAAGATCACAATGGACTTTGTCAGTGGTCTACCTTTAAATCTTGCTAAACACGATGCTATTTGGGTTATTATGGACCGTTTCACCAAGTTAGCACATTTTTTACCGGTTAGAATGGACTACGGTCTTCCAAATCTAGCTGACTTGTACGTCAAGGAAGTTATTCGACTTCACGGAGTACCTTAATCCATCATCTCTAATCGAGATCCACGATTTGCTTCTCGGTTTTGGAGAATATTACAAGGGGCTCTAGGCACCAGAGTTAATCTTAGCACTGCCTTTCACCCTCAGTATGATGTCAGACAGAAAGGGTAATCTAGATTTTAGAGGACATGCTACGAGCGTGTATCATTGACTTTGGCGGATCATGGGAGAAATCCCTACCTCTCATTGAGTTTGCCTAAAACAATAGTTACCAAACTTCTATTAAGATGGCACCGTATGAAGCATTGTATGGCAGACGTTGCAGAACCCCATTGTGTTGGTCTAAACTCGGTAAAGGCAAGATATTGGGCCCTAACCTACTCCGAAAAACCAAAGAACGAGTTACCATTATCTATGACCACTTGAAAGCTGCCTTCGATCGAAAAAATGCCTATGTTGACCTTAAACGAAGGGATATCCAGCATGAGATTAGAGAAAAAGCTTTTCTTAAAGTCTCACAGTGGAAGAAAGTTCTGAGGTTTGGCAGGAAAGGGAAACTGAGTCCCCGATTCATTGGACCCTTTGAAGTCATTGAAAAAGTTGGCCCTGTGGCTTACCGATTATCGTTGCCCTCATAATTGAGCAAAATTCACGATGTATTATATGTATCAATGCTTCAAAAGTATCGTTCCGACCCTTCGTATATCATTGAGTCTGAATCCATTGAAATCCAACCTAATCTGTCTTATGAAGAGGAACCGGTTCAAATCTTTGCAAAAGAAATCAAGAGGCTTCGCAACATATTTGTACCGTTAGTCAAATTACTCTGGAAAAGCCACATCGTAGAGGAAGCTACTTGGGAATCGGAGGAGACAATAAAGAAATGGTACACTCATCTCTTCGATTTAGGTAAAAATTTGAGGATGAATTTTTCTTAAGAGGGGGAGAGTTGTAACATCTCTAAAACCAGTCTAGTCAAAATTGGGTTCCGGCGATCGAAAACCCTATACTAAAAAGGTCCAAATATTGTTTTGACTCTTTCTATGATAGTAGTTATAATGATATTGGACTCTGACTAAGTCAATTTATTGTTTAAGAACCTCATTGAATACGTCGAAAAATCTTTAATGGCTAAATTATAGAAATTGAAAGTTAGGGGCTAAAGAATAGAGAATTAAGAGTTAAGGGACTAACCTTACGATTATCCCCTCCTCAATTATAATCACCGCCTATGTGGAAGGTGGGAAATAGCTAGTGATCGGGTAAGCCTAAACCCCCAAGCAATTAGATGATCCCATGGATATATAGTGTTTAATCTTGAGTTTAATTTTAGCACCTATGTTAACTTAGGTATTTCAAAGCTTTAATCCATGGATATTACACAGCTATTAGTTACATCAAATTTGGTTATTGAATTCGATATCGTTAAATTGATTTCGATATCGTATAGTTAACTTTAATAATTTCTTGTTAATTTCCTAGATCAAGAATCGAATAAAGAGCATCCACCATCTCCATCAAGGGCTAGGGGCAAGAGAGTAGCTATCCGAGAGTCATAGGAGCTCCGGAGTATCGAGGTGAGTATAGTCGGAGTCTAGGGATTAGGCTAGGTGCCTTTCCCGATTCCATTGTCATTGTATATAGTATTGCTAACATCATTTTTAAGGAATATTGCATCGAATCTCTTAATGGATATCGTTGGTAAGTGAAGGTAACTCATTGTACTAAGTATCGAAAGAAGAAAGCTATCCAGCTGGCCGCGTGTGTTACACACCCAAACTGTTCGGCTGCCACGCGTGCGTATGATCCACGCGCGGACCCTTCGATCTCTCACGCTCGCGTGCATCCCACGCGTCAGAACTCCTCGGCTGCTGAGCTCCACGTGTCGTGATCTGGTACAATCCCACCTGATCGAGATTTTATCTGAACCGTTTATTCTTTAAGTTATCTCAGTCGTTGGATCAAATCTGATCCAACGGTCAAGAATGCCTCTGGCTGAGAACATCACCACCATGACTTTCTCCATGCCGGCACCACTCCACCGTACCACTAGGCCAACCACCGCGTCAAGTATCACTAGAAACATCAAAAAATAGTTTGTCAGTACCAAATCTCAGGGAAATATGATTTTATGTCCTATTTTCTACCAAAAGACCAAAGATTAGAATGCATGTATAAAGAAAGAAATTTGTAAGAACAATGATGAGATATCAGCAACCCAGTTTCAAAAAAATAAAAAAAAAGAACCAAGTTTCAGTGGTAATCATTTCCTTCTCTCTTCCTCTCTTCATGCATGTAAGAAAATAAAAAAGGTAAATAGAGGGCTTTTTACCGGTGACGTTTCGAGTCCTCCTTGGCCGGCAACAAGCCTAATATGGTGAGTCGTTCAGGGAGGAGCGTCTTCTGTTTCAAACTTTGATTTCCTCTTTTGCTTGTCGTTTTGAAAAAGGGGTTGGTTCTTTTTTGGTTCGAAGTTGAAAGGGCTAAGAGTTTCTGGTCAAAAAATGAGTGTAAAAATTGTTTTTTTGGTTCAAGGTTGCCGGGGCTCTGGTCGGTGAAGGTTGGAGGTGGCTATTACGGCCGAAACTCACCGGAGACCAGTTGAGCACGGTGGTTCAGGGGGTGGCTTTTCTTGGGTTTCAGAGGAAACTAGAGAGCATTCTTGGGGTTAAAAATGAAGGAAAAAATGAAATTAGAGGGTCTGTTATTGGTTTTATAGAGTGAAAATAAAAAAGAAATGGGAAAATTCCCTCATAAATCCCCCCGTATTCTGGCAATTTTCATTTCTGTCTTGCCCCTTGGGTAATTTGCAAGCCTGGTCCCTATAGATTTTTAAAATCTTTCAATCTGGCCACCAAATGAACCGAATTCAGATTTCAAATGGTTTAATTACCCCATTGACCATCCTGTGTTTTTGAAATTTCTAGTTCAAGCTTGCCCCTTGGGCTATTTACATGTCCGGTCCCTATATATTTCATCCAGTTCTTGATTAAGTCATTGAATGCATCTTTTATTTATTTAATTTTTGTCACCTTGTCTTATTTTATCTCATTTCAGTCATTCTTTATACTTAAATATTTATGTCATTATGTTTTTTTATCATGTGTCTTCTAAGCATGTAATATTGATCATTATATTCATGTGTGTTTTTATGTTTTTTTATGCCTTTCAAATTGTGTTATTTTATGCATGGTGTTTTGATTTATTTGGTATTGTTGTACACACGTTTGGTTTATATAGTATGCTTGCATTATTCATTAGAATTTCTTATTTATATATTTCATGTTTCCATGTTTTTTTTGTAACATGTGTTTAGTTTATGGTATTTCGCTTTCATATATTCATTCGTTCGTGCATATCTTACATGTTTGTTTAGCTTATTTGTAGATGGCATGTTTTAGCATGTATCGTATGTTCATTTTGTTTTAGGTTACATGTTAGTGTGTTCCTTGTGGTCGCATGTAATGCCATGTTTTTTTATTTTTATTTTATGTATGTAAATTACGTCACGCGTTTAGCATTAAGTATATGTTTGTTTTTTGGTTTTGATTCGTTAGTTTAGTATCATATTTCATGCATGTCATGCATTTGTTGCATTTGTGATTTTAATATGTTCAAGCATGTTAGGATTAATTAATTTAGTATTGAAAGTATGTTTTTTATTCATGCCATGTTTTTATTATCGTGATCTGTCATGTTGCATTGCTTTTGTTCATGCATGTTGCATTTTAATATTTTTATGCTTTTATATTTTATTTCTATGTCTTTGTAAATATTTGTTTATGATGTTTTCGCTTTCTAAGGTTGTATAACGGATATATATTTTGTCAATGTGGTGCCCTTTTATCCGAGCGTAAACGGGGCCAGTATCAGGCGTAGTGATGGTGATTGGGCGTTTACTCTCGGATAACGGGGCTTTTAAAATTTACCCGCACTTATAACCAAATTTTAATTTAATCGTCACTTTAATCTGGAAAGTCTAATATTAATAAAGCGGTAATTATTAAAGTACCAATTTTGGGCGGTGTGGAGGTGCTAATCCCTCCCCATCCGTAACCGACTCCCGAACCCAATAGTTTTCAAATCTCTGGTTTTATGGTGTTCGACCTATCTAAGTGGCCGGTGGCGACTCCATTTTAAAAATAAAATACGGTTTTTACAAAACCCCACGGAAGACATTATTTTCAAAACAAAGCAAAACAAAAATACTTTTTTTAGCGAAACGGACATTGCTACACATATAAAATACTTTACAGTGCATAATACTATTAAAAGCATGATATTCTTTTAAATATGTAATCTGTTACGCATGAATGTCTATGCATAAAAGCATACTATAAACTTTATACTTTAAAAGCATATATTCATTTGTAAGGTCATATATGTACTATAAAAGTACTATTCTTTATTGCTTGCAGACATAATAAAGTGCCTATAACATATATGACACTTTAAAGTGCCAATAACTTTATGATACACATTGAAGTGTCAGTAACCTTATAATACTCTTCAGGTGTCATTAACTCGTAAAATGCCTTATATGGTTGATGGTGCCCTTAAACCACCTAACTACCTTATATGGTTGATGGTGCCTTTAAACCAACTAACCAACTTATACGGTTGATGGTGTATTTTAACCAACCAACCAACTTATATGATTGGTGATGCCTTTAAATCACTTAATCCATAATCGAATAATATATTTTTACATGTCCATAAGACAACTCATCATAACTTATTGAATTGTCAATAACTCGTAGACATAATTGTGTCAGAAGTTGTAAGTCTCTAAGAGTATACCTCAATATTGTCTAACTTAATATTACATTACCAAGGGCAACCTTAAAACAATTCCTGCAATTAAGGGCAAATAACACAATATCCATACATACATCACGTAAACACATTTTATATTGGAGCAGTTCATACCGCAATATGCTTTACAATATTCATGGTATACTGCCATAATCTGTAAATCATTAAAATAAAGTACCATGCTAAAAACATATATGCACTCACCTGGGCCATTTATTGTTTTGCCTCACTGAGCTTACTCATTAATCTTTTCATTTTTTTGAATACTTGTACCTTCTCAGTATTTCTTGTAACTCAATGAACCTTGCTTGAATTCTTGATCAAAAGCCTTGAAAATGGCTTGGGAAAATTTTGCTATATTTTCTCTTCTTTCTTTCTTGGCTTTCGAAGGTTGCAGGAAGAAGATGGAATAGTTTTTTGTTTATCTTTTGACTTTTTATTCCCTAATATAACATGTTTTTGCCACATGTTTCTTTAAAAATGAATTTTAAATTCATTTTCACTCTTTCCAAAATTACCCCTCTAACTAAATCAAATTTACAATCTAGTTCAAAATTGTGCCATCTCATTACATTTGAACTAAGTTGGTTCCAATCCAACCGGCCATCATCATTAAATAATCATAAAATATCATTTATGATTTTTGTTAGATCCAATTTCCCGATTTTCACCTTTTACGATTTTCCTCTATCGAACAATCAACTTTAATTCGGGAATCTCATATTTTTCTAATTCCATGAACAAATTCATATTTTCATATAAAATCCTCCATTTAATAAAGTCAAACTTAGAAATTTGACTTGATCCAAAATACCGATAATTACCCAAAATCTTTATCGAGTAGCATCTTTCTTGAAAATCCTTCATTAAACATTTATACAAATCTTTCCCACTTCTTCTAAGTCCTTTTTACTAATCAAAATAATGTTATGTGATACTTCCCAAAAGGTCACACAAAACTTTTCTCTAATCTGAGCACGCTTAACAATTTTATTCGATCAAAATTTTATAGTTTCTATTACACTATAACCTCCAAAACTATTACCAAAATCCTTATTCCGGTCGAACTTATCCTCATACTGAATAAAAAATCATCTTTGGGAAAATTTACACTTAGGTCCCTAAACTTTTACCAACTTTTCATTTTGGTCACTAACTTTTATCTTTTATCATTTTAGTCACTAAGTTAGCCTTGTGCCAAAACCTTAGTACTAAATGACCCTTATATAACTTAGTAAAATTTTCAAGGTATTACAATACATACATACATACACACTAACATATATATTACTATCACATGCAATAAACACATACACACATATAACCAAATGTGCTTGCACATAATCCAAACATTAATACCTACCCACACGCATACAATACATATACTCATACTCCTATTTAAACATTAATGATATTAAAACAATAGTAAACACACTAACATATTAATAAATCATACATACAATTGTATATTACATGCAAGTTTGACAAAGAACACATATGTTCATGTTTTAAATAGACATACATAATAAACACACACTTATGATACATACTTAATACGTATAATAACACACATGAGCCCAATTTTATCATTGTCTAATATATACAAGCCCATTATTACAAAATAAAAAAAACGGGTCAATCCCGGACAAAATTAGTGATTACACTATCCCATTCAAGCAGCCTTTGTTAGTGAAAGACTGATTCAAGATAACATGATCATTGCACAAAAGACTTTATAAAGAAGAGAAAAGTCAGTGCTGAAATCATGATGCTTAAACTTAACTTGAAGAAAGCTTATGATAAGGTCGATTGAGATATGTTGACTAATATTATAAAAGGAATGGGTTTCAACTCTTGGTGGGTTGGTAAAATTATGTAATGTGTTTCTACCCCTTATTTTCCTTGGTCATCAATTGAGAACATTGAAGTGAGTTTAAACTTGAAAAGGGCTTCGTCGAAAAAATCTTTTATCCCTTATTTTTTACTTGACTCCAATGTTCTATCATAGGCGATCAAGAGAGAAAATATAAACAAAGAGCTCTCTGATTTTAGAGTGAGTAGAAAATGCCCATACATGAATCACCTTATGTTTGTTGACAGTTGGATCCTGTTTACAAGAGTAAAAAGAAAATTGTGAAACTGTCAATAGAGTGATTTATGTTTCAGAAGACTACATGCTAAATCATAAACAATAAAAAAAAATTCTGTCTATTTGTCTCCTCATATGAGCTCTAGGAAAAATTAACATATGCTAATTTATGTAGGCTTCCACCAAATGGTGGAGGGAAGTCGATA
Source organism: Hibiscus mutabilis (assembly GCA_019671005.1). Lineage (NCBI taxonomy): Eukaryota > Viridiplantae > Streptophyta > Magnoliopsida > Malvales > Malvaceae > Hibiscus > Hibiscus mutabilis. The sequence continues at coordinate 54,973,737 of CM033715.1, forward strand.
CCTTGATCTCCGTTCTAGTTGGGGAAACAAAAAAGAAGTTTTATTTTTTTTAATCTTTGATTGAATAACAGGAAAGCTACAAGATTGAAAGAATAAATTGTTATTGCAGACAAAAAAATATGTTTTTATTAAATTCGTTGTTTTTGTCATACATTCTTTTGTGATATTTTTTAGATATATTTAAGTGATACCCAACTATTTACCACTTGAACTAATTTTGTTAATTATATTTTATTTTAATATAATTAGTTAATATTGTTAATTGTTCGGACTAAAACATTTATTTCAGACACATAAGAAAAATCACATCATAATATTAGAAACCAACGGAAGCCAAGTATAGGGACTAAATAGCAATTTCGAGTATCGTAAAGAGACCAAAACCAAATTTGACCAATAAGAAATACACCTAAAAGGAGAAATATTTTTTTTTGATAAAAAAGGAGAAATGTAAATATCATAATAAAAGAAAAAAAAATACCACTCGTGTTCCGCTCATAAAATCTTCCTTGCCTCTCTGCCCCTTTCTCTCTCTCTCTCTCTCTCTCTCTTCTTTCCGAATTTCCAAAATCAGATCAAACCCTAATTGTCCGAATTCTCATCGTTTTCATCCAAATCAGACCACTTATCAATTCGCGCCGATAATTCATAATTGTTATTCGATCTTTGTTTATTTCTCACTGTATCCACAGATAAGATTGATAGGCATTTTGGGGGGACAGGGCACCGAAAAACTTGCGTCTAATCGAATGGCGTGTATAAAAGGGGTGAATAGATCGGCGTCAGTGGCACTGGCGCCGGACGCGCCGTACATGGCGGCTGGGACGATGGCTGGGGCCGTGGATCTATCCTTCAGTTCATCGGCGAATCTCGAGATCTTCAAGTTTGATTTCCAGAGTGACGATCGCGAGCTTCCCCTTGTGGGCGAGTGCCCTAGCTCTGACCGGTTTAACCGCCTAGCTTGGGGCAACAACGGATCCGGTTCAGATGAGTTTTCGCTTGGGCTCATTGCTGGTGGGCTCGTTGATGGTAGCATCGATCTTTGGAATCCCTTAAACCTGATCCGGTAAATTGGATTTTCTTGTACTTACATTTCATTTATCTAACTTTATATTCTATTGAATTGGAAATGTTTTCAATTAAATGTGAATTCTTTTATTTCTATAAGTTAACTGGATATACTGTGGGTTTTAAGTGTACAAAAATATGTGCGGATGGGAATATGTTGTGCCTTTGTAGCTATTTGGGATTAAATTGTTCTGTTATCTAACCGGCATTGATATAATTCTGATGTGGGCTTTCTCTACTTTTGTAGCTACTTCGAGGCTACAGCTTTTCAGGTTTCATTTAGTAATAATGTGCCCACGATTTGTGAGTCCTAGGTCACTTATTGTAACTGTACTGGATGAATGGTTGATCGTAACTTGGAATTGACTCTGGGTGAATTATTATTTTAAATATACTTCCATGTTAAAATTTTCTGCTTTGCTTGTTCATGGAGCTGGAGTAAGGTGGATAAAATGACCGTTAATTGGTTAGTTCAGATCTTTTCTGCATTTCCTTTGGGTATGCTACAGGCATGATTTGCACTTTCTTTTGTATGCCAATAGTATTCTTGTTAGGAATTTGGAATGAAGGTTAATGATAATTGAAGGTTCATAGCTTAGAGCAAAATACTGATGTTGGCATATTTGTTGTGTTATGTTCCCGTGTTTGTTCAGTATTTGGATTATAAGCTGGATTGATTATTTTCTGTAGGGTTATGACTGGATGAGTTATAGAATGTGGTTAAAGAGCAGTAAACATTTTTATTTCCTGGTGTCTGCTTTCTGGTTATGTTAGAACTATGCTGTAATTTGCTAGAGTCTAAGAGCCCAAAAGTAAAAGTTTAATTTTATCTTTTGGGAGTTTCTTCCCCTCTTTAATTAGCTGTTTTTCATTGGGACCCTTTATTATGGCAGTGACAACTTTTTTACCTGTTCTTTTAAGGTCTTTGTTTTCTAGATGTTTGGATTTGATTACGTTCATATTTTTCTCTTCAAACTAATTATCACTAGATTTTCTTTTGGGTGCTATATATGATTAAAGTAGTAATTTGTTCTTGCTTCATTTCCCCAGCTCCGAGGCAAATGAACAAGCTCTTGTTGGACATCTTTCAAGGCACAAAGGACCTGTGAGTTACTTTTTTCTATAATAAATGCTTGACCCAAATACATGATATTTTTCATAAATCATTTGAAGATTGCATGGTATGTTACCTCCTTTTCCTTTCCCACATTTCAGGTTCGTGGCCTTGAGTTCAATGCAATTGCTCCAAACTTATTAGCATCTGGGGCAGATGATGGTGAAATCTGCATTTGGGATTTGGCAGCACCAGCACAACCCTCCCATTTTCCACCTCTTAAGGTATGTGTCTCCTTCTGTGTATTCATTGCATTCCCTTTGAATACCCTATGTGTTCTTCTGGATATCAGTCTACCCCACCCCCTCCCCTTCCCCCTCCGAAAAGAAGGGAAAAAAGTTAGGAGGCATCTGAAAGCTTTTTGGGTAATCATGCAGGGTAGCGGTTCTGCCTCTCAAGGTGAAATCTCATTTCTCTCTTGGAATTGCAAGGTTCAACACATATTGGCATCAGCTTCATATAATGGAACAACTGGTGAGCGAATGAATCGACACATGATTTTTTGTCTTGTTATTTAAGCTTAGCCAGTAAGATAATATTTATGGTTTTATCTTTCCAGTTGTTTGGGACTTGAAGAAGCAAAAACCAGTGATAAGGTAAATTGCATGTTCTACCAAGTAAATCTTCTAGGTGTCTGCATGTTACTCAAATTTTGACCTGGCACATCATTTGACCTAATATGTTTTCCCCCTTTTAATTACAGTTTTGCAGATTCCATAAGAAGACGATCTTCTGTTTTGCAGTGGCATCCTGATGTTGCCACGCAACTTGTTGTTGCATCTGATGAAGATGGCTCACCCGCGCTTAGGGTAATGGTCTTATTGATGATATTGCTTCTGTTGAGGATTTCTATTTGTTAATTTTTGGTATTTTTGCAAACAGCTTTGGGACATGCGGAATATAATGTCACCAGTGAAGGAGTTTGTAGGGCACACAAAAGGTAATGGTGCTTGACAAGTTGATGCATGATAGTGTTACCTTCTTTACTTAGGATGTTTGTTTCTGTATTTGAGACAAGAATTATATGCTATTGAGTATTTCCTATTTTGCTTTTCACACTCTCTAGAATTGAAAAGCAGTTGCCTAAATTTTTTCCTCAATTAGAGTTACAATGAAAATGGGAGGGCGGAATTATTGATTAACTGTTTTCGTTTAAGCTGATAGCAGACCATAGAATATGAAATGCATGTAATTAGCTTCCTAAATTTAGACTGATAGATATTAAGATTGAATAGGTGCCCTAGTTGGAAGTGGTCCATGATAAATTAGGATATTGTCTCTTTCCTTGTGTAGGTCATTTGTTCAATTTTTCCAATGGTTATCCATCTCTGCATTCTGTTTATGCATTATTTTCTAGGTCTTTTGTTGTCAGAAGTCAAATAGGAATTGTGTTATTTTTTGTTCTGATATTTGATTATTTGTTTGCGTTTATTGTTCCAGGTGTAATTGCAATGGCCTGGTGTCCCTCGGACAGCTCTTATGTGCTCACATGTGCCAAAGACAATCGGACTATTTGTTGGGATACAGTTACAGGAGAGGTGGGTGAATGAGTTGATTATTGATATATGCTTTAGGCTTTCCTTCTGACGATCTCTGTTCTTTTTATCAAACAAGTATATTCTGAATTGTAATTCTTTTGTTTCATTTGGGTTATAGGTTGTCTGTGAATTGCCTGCTGGTACCAACTGGAATTTTGATGTGCACTGGTATCCAAAGATACCGGGAATTATATCAGCATCTTCATTTGATGGAAAAATAGGCATTTACAATATTGAGGTGTGACCGTGTTTAAGTTATCTTTCTGTCAAAAGCCATGAATTTTATTGTATTTCTCTCACACATAACATACAAGAAACTTTCAAATAAATATACAAGCCTATGTCTTAACTTAGGTAACTTCTAAACTAGGAAAGACACTAATTCTAGTAAAAACAATCCCTTAGAGATAGGGATCCTAACATATAAAAGATATTTACAAATCTTACTCAATCTCCTTAATTTAGGAATCTAATCTCCTCCCCACTCCCTCAAGTCAGGGCATGGATGTCTTCCATCCTCGACTTGTCTGTTAACTTCAAAACACTTACCGTAGTCCCTTGGTAAGTATATCTCGCAACTTGATCTCCAAAGTGGTCACATAGGAGTACAGATCAAGCCACTGTCAAGTTTCTCTTTTGAAATGTCTATCCACTTCAACATGTTTTGTTCTCATCATGTTAAACTGGATTATGAGCAATGTTGATTCTTGACTTGTTATCACAAAGATAGCTTCATTGGTCCATTCCATTTTACCTTCAAGTCCTCTAAAATCATCTTCACCATAATAACTCACAAATTCCCAATGCCATGGCTCGAAATTCAGCTTCAGATCCGGATCTAGCCACCACATTCTCGCTTTTTCTCGCTTCTCCAAGTAACTAAGTTTCTTCCAAAGAAAGTGCAGTAGCCTGAGGTTGACCTTCTATCACTTATGGATCCTGCATAGTCTACATCTGTGTATGCTTCTAGAGTCAAGTTCCCTCCTCTTAAGGTAGTTCTTACCATTTAATCTATAGGCAGCTTGTATGTTTTGTAAATCACCTATCGGATTAGAGTGACTTCCCTCACTCATTGTGCTTCCTTGAGCAGTTTTTGATCGCTATAATCAACCCCATCGACCATATTTTGTCAATCAAATACCCTACTCTCTCAAGGGATGATACGAACTAAAAGAAACTGTTCAACAAGAGAATTAAGACCCAAAAACGAGTGGCTCTGATACCATGTCAAAAGCCATGAATTTTATTGTATTTCTCTCACACATAACATACAGGAAACTTTCAAATAAATATACAAGCCTATGTCTTAGGTAACTTCTAAACTAGGAAAGAGACTAATTTTAGTAAAAACAATCCTTAGAGATAGGGATCCTAACATATAAAAGATATTTACAAATCTTACTCAATCTCCTTAATTTAGAAATCTAATCTCTGACACTTGCCTAACTTAATTATGATTTTTCTCGAACAAAAATTTCTTAGCAGTTGGACATACGTAAGACAGTTCAATTGCAATCTGCTTATCATTATCGTACACTTGTTTTGGGATGGCATGTTGTGAATCTTGTTGGGACTAGTTCTTTTGTAATTTAATGAGGCGAATTCTTTTAAGCTTATTGTTCTTGCGGGTTTGTTTAAGAAAATGATACTTGTCCAGTACCAACAATTATGCCTCTCAGAACTCTTTCCTCCTTGACCCTAGATTTAACACTTTTGGGTGATCTTTTACCTTTATTCTGCAGGGTTGTAGCCGATATGGTGTTGACGAGGGCGATTTTGGTGCAGGTAATTCATCTTTTTATTTCTGGTATTTGTGTTTTTTACTGCAGGGTTGGTTTGGACTGTTTGGTAGCCTTCAATTTGATTCTGGTTGAAATATTTATGTTCTCCATCTATGATAATAGACCAGGTTGGGTAGGCCTGTATTGAACTTAGAATGCATACTATATATATATGTGTATGTATGTTTGTATTATTGTGCATATTACATCTTTATCAATAGTTGACCTTAGTCCTATTAAGCTTTGGTAGTCAAGGAGAAACATATTGATGACTGCCAATATAAGTTGGGGAAGATAGGTGGTCGTGAGTCCACTCTGCTTGATAGTCCTTATTCTTGATCTCTGTTAAATGCAACTTCTTGTTTCTAAGATTATATTAATACATATTTTATTGGTATTTCATTTTCGTGCAGTGTCTCTGAGAGCTCCAAAATGGTATAAACGTCCTGTTGGGGCATCTTTTGGTTTTGGAGGAAAACTTGTATCTTTTCGCCCTTGGCTATCTGGTGTAGGTAGTTCTGCATCATCAGAGGTAATATTGCCAGTCCTCCTCCCCGCCCCCTCTTGCCCCCAAAAGAAAATCATATTTAAATGCCACTGGCATTCTTCTTTCAGGAACTTATTGTCCTGTATGTTGTTTTCAGGTGTTTTTGCATAACTTAGATGCTGAAGAAAGGCTGGTCAGCCGTTCATCTGAATTTGAATCAGTGATACATAATGGGGAGAGGTCTTCACTAAGGATTTTATGTGAAAAGAAAGCTCAAGAGTCTGAGTATGTCATCTGGATTAAGGAATTGTAGTTATTTTTGTTCTCGTCTTTTGTCAAATAATTTTTGCTTCTACCAGTTTATACTTTTGATGGTTCATTTGGAATTCTATACAGATCTCCGGATGATCGGGAAACTTGGGGCTTGTTAAAAGTGATGTTTGAAGATGATGGGACAGCAAGGACAAAGCTGCTCATGCATCTTGGTTTTAGTCTACCTGGAGAAAAGGATACTGTACAAGATGACCTCTCCCAGACTGTAAATGATGTTAAACTTGAGGATAAGGTGGGCTATGAGGGTGAGAAAGAGCCTACTCCGTTTGCAGCTGATAATGGGGAAGATTTCTTCAACAATCTTCCGAGTCCCAAAGCTGATACCCCTGTTTCAACTTCTGAAAATAATTTTGCTGTTGAGAGCTCTGTTCCTAGCACGGATTTAATACCTCAGGAATCTGACAGACTGGAGGAAAGCTCAGATCCATCATTTGATGATGCCGTACAACGTGCGTTGGTGGTGGGTGACTATAAAGGAGCAGTTGCTCAGTGCATTGCTACAAATAAAATGGCTGATGCTTTAGTTATTGCTCATGTTGGTGGTCCCTCCTTATGGGCGTGCACACGTGATCAGTATCTTAAGATGAGCCGCTCACCATACCTGAAGGTGAAATAACTTTTTACATTTGCTTAACACTGAATGGTTTAACCATATATATCTTTGTTGAAATAGGAATCCAGATTCTAACAATTTACATGAGTTATATTTTACATTGGCTACAGGTTTGCTTCTTTTGTTTGTTTGTTTGTTTGTGTGTGTGTGTGTTTGGAAATCATGTGTTAACTCTGCTGTTTTAGGTTGTCTCTGCAATGGTGAACAATGATCTCATGAGCCTTGTCAACACCAGGCCTTTGAAATTCTGGAAAGAAACGTTAGCGCTCCTCTGTACAGTAAGTTTCAATTTTGGAAGTAGGTATATGGTAGTTTATCAAAATATTCTATAACTTGTTATTGTTATTATTATGGACTTATTAATCATATTTGATGAGCAGTTTGCACAGAGAGAGGAGTGGACTGTACTCTGTGATACGCTTGCTTCGAAACTAATGGTCAATGGGAATACTCTGGCAGCAACTCTCTGTTACATATGTGCAGGAAATATTGATAAGACGATAGAGATTTGGTCAAGGTGCCTGTCAACTGCGCATGATGGGACATCTTATGTCGATCTTCTCCAGGTAAGTTAGCAATGTATAGAAAACAACAAATTAAAATTTATGTTTGGACAGATCTGACAATTGATGATTGTCTTCTAGGATTTGATGGAAAAGACCATTGTCCTTGCTTTGGCAACTGGCCAGAAGCGATTTAGTGCATCCCTATGCAAGCTCGTTGAGAAATATGCTGAAATTTTGGCAAGTCAAGGACTTTTAACAACAGCAATGGGATACTTAAAACTGTTGGGTTCTGATGAACTGTCACCCGAACTAGTGATCTTAAAAGATCGTATTGCACTTCCCACAGAACCTGGTATGTGCTTTAGACGATGGACAATGGTTTCTGCTTGAGTGGTGTTACATATGGGTTTTTGATCTACTCATGCTGATTTATAATGTTTCAAATAACTCATGAAAATGGGAGTGCTAGTGTCTAAAATGTCAAAATATGTTGACTTGGTAGACAACTTTATTGAGTGCTTAAGCTTTGGTGCTCTAGATTAGGTCAGGATCTATTAGATACATTTTTCTGGTGTCCAAGTGTCTTTCATTCTATTTTACAGGTTTTATTGTGACTACTGATATTTATGAGGACATGAAATTTAGCTTACTGATGCCTGAGCTAATTTATATGTGCTTGTTGAAGATCTCTATTTTTATCTTGCAGTCAAAGAAACTAAATCTGCCGTTTTTGAGAACTCTCATCCAACAGGTGGACCAGTCTTTGAGCCTAAACAACATTTATATCCGGTGCTTTATCTTGCACTTCTCTTATATATGATCTGTTTTTATTGAATTCTCCTCGATAATCTGTTCTGATACAGCCAATGGCTTTTTTGGGGATTACTTTTCCTCATTGCTTAGGATTCAGCTGCATCACAAATTCAGCCAAGTGTTCCTGGTAGTGGTTATGATGAAAATTATCAGCATTCTTTTCCTCCATATGGAGGATATGCTCCTCCTCCCTCGTATGTACCTCAAGCACCGCCTGCCAACATGTTTGTTCCAACCCCAGCTCATATTTCTCAGGTATACTGTATTTGGTTTCTTTTTGTGCACGTCAGTCAATTTGATGGTAGACTCTAAGCAATGGCTAAGTGCAATAATATTTGTTGTTTTCTTCTGGTTTTACTTTTATCCGGCAAATGAACCATCCATTGGATGTATTCTCAGGAAAAGAGAGTGCTTGTCAAGAGATTGTTTGATCAAAAGATTAGGTTTAATTAGGACGGCAAGGCCAGAGTAAAACTAGCATGGGATAATTATATGCTTGAAAATGTTGCAGCTAAAAATCTTGTGATCCTGATTGACTTGATAGTTTTTCAACCTACAATCAGCTTTTATTGCCAATGTCTAAAATTTGTGACTAGTTCTCTCTGAGATCCACTAGGCAGGACAAAACTGGAAAACTTGAAAATCTGAACCAAACCTGCATCATATGTTTGTTTGGTTTTGATATTTTGCATATCCTGTCTTGAAGAAATGATATAACTACAGAAAGATGAGTAGCTATTGCATTGAAAAGGCCGTGGTAATCCAAAATGAGCACTATATCTCTGGACTCTGGCTTACTAATTTTTTCTAGCTTTTATTTTATTTTAATTTAATGCTTGATTTTCTTTGAATTTAGTATATCAGCTTGATCCTTGACTAAAAGTTTCTTGTTCTTCCAGACAAATTTTGCTTCTCCACCCGAGACCACTCAGCCTACTGTTAGAACCTTTGTTCCTTCAAATCCTCCTGTTCTAAGAAATGCAGATCAATACCAGCAGCCAACTACCTTGGGTTCTCAGTTATATCCTGTGTGTATAGCTACATTTAATTTATGGTCGATACCATAGTTATTATCCCAAGACTGGTATACTGAAATATTTTTGCATGCTTTTAGGGTGCTGTCGATCCTACGTATCCTGCTCCCCCTGGGGCTGGTTCATTTGCATCTGTCCCATCACAAATTGGATCAGTTCCTGGCCCCAAAATTCCACAAGTTGTAGCTCCCACTCCAGCACCTAGGGGATTTATGCCAGTTACTAATACATCTATTCAACGACCTGGTATGGGCCCAATGCAACCAGCCAGCACTCCACAGTCAGCACCTATACAGCCAGCTGCAGCACCTGCTGCTCCCCCACCAACAGTGCAGACTGCCGATACGTCAAATGTACCTGGTAATTGCTAGTTTCTTGGTTGCTGATGCTAATTCTAAAGATATTTATTTGGATTATGGAGATAGTCTACATGTATGCTTTGTCCACCTCTCTTCTGGATTACTCTGAATGAGGGTTCTACTATCCAAAAAATAAGTAATATTTATCTTTAAATTATTACCCTTTAGTGGAATGTAAATTGTCACAGAAAACGATATCTGTGAAAGTTCTATATTCTCTGAACTAGTTTTCCTCCTTTTGAATTCTCATGGTCCACCTTAAAATATAAGATTAAAGGTATAATCTGTGGCTTTAGGAACTCTGCAGATCAATCAAATTTGTTCATGGATGCCAGCCAGCTGATAGATGAATATATGTATATGTTTGTATTTATACATGTTGATATAAATACTTTTGGTAATGACTTTACCTTGTTTTCTGTTTTCAGCCCCCCAAAAACCTGTAATCACTACATTAACTAGACTTTTTAATGAGACATCACAAGCACTGGGGGGTGCACGTGCAAACCTAGCAAAGAAGCGTGAAATAGAAGACAATTCAAAGAAAATTGGTGCCTTATTCGCAAAACTCAACGGTGGAGACATTTCAAAAAATGCTTCTGATAAACTTATTCAGCTCTGCCAGGCTTTGGACAATGGTGATTTTGGTACAGCTCTGCAAATCCAGGTATGGTGGGGAAGGAATGTTTATTCTGATTTCTTCATGGTGAGGGCAACTGAAAGTGCTTCAGTTTTTGTTCACTTTTTTTTTTTTTTTGATCTCCCTTCCCTGAAACAGGTTCTTCTCACTACAAGTGAGTGGGATGAGTGCAACTTTTGGCTTGCAACTCTCAAGCGAATGATTAAGATGAGGCAGAACGCACGATAAGTTATGAGAATGCACAAAATCTCAGAGGATGGAATCCAAAGTCTCCTTAATTTTTTCCTCACGCGGTCTAACACTTGGGGCACTGATTAATCCTTTGATGTGCACAAGAATGGCTCCCCTCTCTTGTTTGGTGCCTGCAGGATTTTGGTCCATTGGATGCTTCCTGTTGAAATACTTGGCTTTCACATTAATACTCTTTTCTTCTTTATCAAAGCAGTTAGTGGAATTAGTTTTGAGGACAAAAATGTTGATTGTTTTTCATTAGACATTTTGTTGTAGTATTGAGAAAGTAGAGTTGGTTCCTTTAGTTAAGTTTTTTATGTGGGAGCAGAATTTCCATTAGCGAGCAAATTGGATTGACATGATGTTGCATTGTTTGGTATCTGCATGGATCATTACTAGTTGTACAACCCATATGCTTTTCCTTTTTCAATCAACATGAAAACAGAATGTTTTTAATAAGATGCTTATCGTTCTTGCTTTCCTTTCCATGCCATCATCCATTTCATTGTGAGTGAGACATTGGCAGATCTTTTGAACATCCTATCACGAGGGTCCGGATTTGATCTCTGGAATGCGAAAACTGCGGAGTTGATATTTTCTTGATTTCTTTCAGTCTTTTCATTGTCATTGTGCTGCTGATGATAATTGATACAAGTTACGCGGACGTGTAAACAAGTGCACATTGTACATTAATCTCACATAAAAACCAAAGTATTTTTTTGGATGATATAATTCAATTCACAAGTATTTTAAAGAGAAATAAAAGGAAACATTTACTGATTGTTTGATTTCATGTCGCATGTCTCAATAATGAAATAGACATGGTATTATAACTTTGTGACAAAACAAATAATTTCGAAGTGTAGGAAACATGTTATGTTCTAAAGAAATAGGCAAATTTTATTAATTTTACATAAGACAGTTTTTAGATGTAAAAATTTAATATTGTCAAAACACAATCCGAATGACCAGTTAAACCAACACTAGTGGTCAAAATAAGTCTGACATGTGATATACAATAAGAAATGAAACAAATCATGATACCAAAAAGGGCTAATTAGAAAAAAAAAATCGATATTCTAACCAATTCGACCACTAATAATTTACTTTCTTATAATATTATATGAACAAATGGACTCCATGTTTTTATCATAGGATAATAACCTCGTCACACATGCGTGTTCATGTATTTTAAATAACTCGTACCTACAAAACTTTTAACCAAATAACCACTCAATCTTTAGTCGTTTGACTCCTAAATTCTAGAAAGCTTGCTTGAGTTGCTTCATTTTTCCTATTGCAAGTTTGACTTAACATAAGGAAAAACTAGAGTCAATTTTTTTGGTTTAACCACCCGTTTTTAACTCACTGACCAACTAGTTCAGATTAGATTTTATAAAGTCCATTATAAGAATGACCTTCTCGACCTAATTTTCTCTGTACTAACTTAAGATTTATGAGTTGATGATACTGCCTTTTTGTTTCCCTTTCCCTGTCCATGGAGGAGAACGTTACTGCCAAGGAAATTTCATGATCCAATCAGGAGGAAGAGTGGGATTATCTTTTCAGAATTTCCCATACAAACTTCCAACTTTAGTGTCCCCACCCTAACAAATAATGTTCTACTATCTTTTGAATTTCCAGCAACAAAAAAACAGACAATCATGTCATATGGCCCATCAGAATTACTTATTATATTCGTCCTTGACGATGTTTTCTTGCTCCTGTCTCTATGCTTTGGACAACATTTGTCCATTTCAGGAATGCACATTCAACAGACCCACCAAAGTAAAACATATTTTTGGATTTTAGAACTAACCATCATCATCATGCATTCATTCAGTCACATTCACACACTTCCAGTCCCAAGCTTGCATTTGAAGATTAGAAATACTTGCATTAAAATTCCTGGAAAAGTAAATGTATCAATCTGCTAATTATTCAATTATTTTAACAGCAGGTTCAAATTACAAAGAATCAGTATTCAACTGATGAGCTTTGGAATCTACTCATTAATGGATTCTCATTCAATAGCATTTTCATCAAATACATGCCTTGCAGCAAAAACAAAGGGAAAGAAAAAAAAAACGAGTAACCTGTAAAATGGACATTAACATTGTCCTAATCAACATGTACATTGAAAATGAACACCAACATGTCAACAATTTTAAGGAACCTTGAAAATGTTGATTGCTTGAAATCACCCAAACCAAACCTCAAACATACATTGATGAGTTTTACTCTCCATTGCCAACCGTTTCAATGTAGAACATTTTCCATGATGAACTAAATCACTCGCAACCTGAGAAGTGAAAGTCGATCACCACCTTACCCTAAAAAGAGCTCACAACTTCCCCCGGCTGAATGGTTCCTCCTCGAACCGAAAACACCATTCTCGTTTCCGACATCCTTTAGTCGACCTCTCCCTTGGTTACCGTATCTTTTGTTGTCAAATCTATGACTAGAAGATGCATCAGCCTGCCCCTCATCAATACTAGGGATGCTCATAAGTTCCATCAAGTTGCTCCTAAAGCCTAAATCGGAATAGACTCTGCGCGAGTCCTTGGCGGCAAATATACCATTGACTGCATCCAAATTCTCCTTGGAGGCTCTACATTCAACCGGATGCCCCCTCGTTTCCACCATCATACACGAATTGTTGAAACCATTCCATGTATGCAAAGGGACCAATTTGCTCAAACCGGTTAACCAAGCAACCACCTCCTTCATCTACAAGACCTCGCACATTTAGCTGCTACAACCGCCAACTGCTTCCTAACTACAGGATCCTTGGGAGGTGCAATCCTCGGATCATAAACAGCAACCATGTTCCCTTTCTTTACAAGAGGGATTGCCCAATCGACAATCGAATGCGGTGAATGCGCAACATCGATCGCTTTTCTACAACTTATAATCTCTAACAAGATCCCAAAGCTAAAAACATCAGTTTTTGTACTCAAATGATCAGGGGTCACATAGCATGGATCAAGATAACCAATAGTACCAGCTGGTGGGGTAGATCTAAGCCTATAATCATCGACACCACACCGAAGTGCCAACCCGAAATCACCCAGCCTTGCGTTGAAATTCCCATCGATCAACACATTTGCAGATTTAACATCTCTGTGGATAATCGGAGGTTTTTGTGAGTGAAGCGTCTCTAAGGCTTTGGCAACTTGTAAAGCCAATCAAATTCTTCGACCCCAATTCAAAGGCCTTGAAGAATTGGAGTGAAGAACATCATACAATGTGCCATTGCTCATGAATTCGACAACCAATAACCGATGTTTAGCGTCATTAGAGAAGCCGAGAAGATTAACCAATCCGGGGCTCCGAATCTTTGACAAGATTTCGATCTCGTTATCGGCTTCCTGGCTGGTTTCTTGGTTCCTTAAAGACGGCCTCTTGATGGCAACGTGGCGTCCCCTGAGAACAGCCTTGTAGACCGCCATGGCTGCCTTTTCCCAGAAGCCTTTGGTCAGAGAAGCCCTTGTCGGCTGCTTCAAGGTCAGAGTAATCGAACTGTTGGATCTTGATGGGGTTCTTTTGCTTGCCGGCGGCAGCTTTCGAAGACGATGAATTGTGGGCGGTTGTGGAGGCGGAGATTACAGAGACTGCCGAATCCGCTTTGCAAGAAAGGTACCCCATCAAAAAAGTTATGATTTTCTCCTCTGGAAATGACAATTTCTACAAGTAAACTCAGGATCAATTCATGGCTGTGCTGCTGCATGAAGAGCAAAAGTTGAAGCCTTTTCCAATGTCGGGAGCGAAAGGGAAGGGCTTTCGAGAAACACGTGAGAAATGTAAATTTTGTTGGCGTTGGAAGGAAGGAGTAGGAGAGGTAAATTCGTTTTATATGGGCATTGATGAAGAAAGAGCCCGCCAAATTGGAATCCCAAAGCTCTTTTTAACCTATATTCATTATTCATGCCATGAATTGCGTATACTTTACTTTACATGTTCGATAATACTTGATTAGGTTAGCTGTATTTGTAATGTGAATTTACCGTAAAACAATCTAATTTAAGCCTAAAAATAATAAGGTTATTATATTTTTAATAATATTTTTATGTTGGTTTTTTTAACAAATTTTAAAATTTGACCTTTTAAGTTTATGGTTTTTTGACAAGTTTTAAAATTTGTCGTAAACCTACGAAAATCAAGTTTAAAATATTTAAAATTATAATATTTTAAGTTGTATAGTCAAATTTTAAAATTTGTCGATTTTTAATCTTAAATTAAGTTGTTGTATCATATTTTTTCTTTGGCTACTTCGCTGAATATTGAGCATCAACTACTATTCTGCATTCTATGGTTTGTAAAATTGGATTTGATTAATTGTTAGGAAATTGTTTCGATTAGTTGATAAGTTTTAGATTATTTAATTTTTATTTTAAATTGTACTAATAAAATAGAATAATCGATTAATTAAAATATTCGAGTCAATTACGTTTACGGTGTGAACTGAGTGGGGAATATCAGAAAATTGGCGGGATTCGAATCGACGGGATGAAGAATAATCGAAATCTTTACCCACGGGGATGGGGACTGAAGAAGTTTTATCATCGAAGCTCAAATGGGGATAAAGACGGAAATTGTTATATACGAACCGTGGGGATAATCGAACCGTGACAGTATAAATAACCGTGAGGATCCCAAAAAATATCCGCAAGAATCCCCGATATTTTACAAGATTTTTTTAAAAATATACTTATTTAACTATATACCCCTAATATATATCTTAATAAAAAATCTTAACTATATTATTATCGCTTTAACTTTCTCAAAAACCTAACCACACTTAAGTTTCTCAATATGTTTCTATCTTAGTTTCTAGATATAAGCTAAAATCACCGTCTAAATCTTCCCCAACACAACACCCTTTCAATATTCATAATCTCGTAACTACTTCCAATCGAAGCATCAAACTTTATATTTTAAACTAAATTGACCATTTATTTTGGTTAGTAAAATAGTAATTTAGTTTAATTTTTGTGGGGATGGAGATTCTCCGAAAACTGCGGGGACGGGAAGATATGAAGATGAAAAAATCCCCGAAGCATTTAATGAGAATTCTCCAAAACCATACCCGCAAGTGTTAAAGACAAAATGGAAAATGCAAAACTATCTCCGCCCACCGGTTCTCACCAATAATATGTTCCAATAACGATATTTTCACTTCGTTTATTAAAAATACAAATCTAATAATTACTCCGTACTTATTTTGTCACTTGTTGACTTTTTACAAAATTTTAGGAAAAACAATTGTGTGGTATAAAACAATTTAAATGACAAGTTTGCCTTTAGAAAGTTAACTTTTGTTTTTGTTGGGAAACTAAAAAATGATAGAAAATTTATCTTCTAAAAGTAGTTGAGTTTTTAAAGTGATAATTTAAGTGAGAGAATTTTAAAATACAAAAGTTGAGATAGAAGGAGTATTTAATTATAGTAAAAGTGAAAAAAACTATAAAAAAAAAAGAGTGTTAGTGCAGACTTTCTAATACATAAACCGAGTAGGATATTCTAATACATAAAATTTATAAATATAATAGATGATCGATTAATCGATTTTGTTTAAAATTATAAATCTAAAATAATTTTATGAAAACATACTAAAATCAAAATTTTCAGTTCAGAAACCAAAAATTCAAATCAATTTTCTTTGAAATTTTAAGTCGATTTCGATTTATCAACTTTTGGCACAACCTGCTTTTCTATCCAACTTTCTTGTGTTGTTTAACCAATAGAGAATTTCAACCATAGTTCTACATACTAATTGTGCAAGTGTAGTTTAAGGAGTTAAATAGATTTATATTGGTAAGACAACCTTTTGGCCTCTAACTTTCTTAGCTTACTAATTATCAAATTGATACGATGTAACAATGATATTATTGTTAAATTGATATTTATTATTTTTTTCCGTCACTCTATCAAAAATTTAAAATATTTTTTATCAACAAAACTGCATGATTTATTAAGAGGAGAAAATTATACAACAAACGTGAACGAGCACCTTATTAAAAACCTCCCTAAACTTAAGTGAAAGAAAAAAAGTACGACTCGTTACCCGAACAAACATGACAAACACCTAAAGGAAAAACATAGAAGCAAAAAACACAAGATCCCACACCCAGCAAGCTTGCTAAATGTCTCCAACACCATCCCACACCCAACACACCATACGGTACACCCCTCATACGCCTCAAAGACTCGCGTGAAACAAAGTCTCGCGTCACCCCCTCCCGAGTTAAGGAATCGGCCAATCAGTTCGTTTCCTTGAAAACATGATGAAAACTAACAGCCTCGAGGCTATCACACGCCCTATCAATGGCACCAAAAACCTCCCACAAACACTATGGTCGGCGAAGCGAATGCAAAATTCATCCCAACACAGCCATTAAATTCGATTTCACCACAAGGCATTTATTTGACCAATTAAAACCAACAAAAAAAGATACCGCGAATTCGATCGCACGTAGACATATTTCTTATTATACAATTATAAATATTATTATATATATATATGAAGTAGCATAAAAGAACAAAATAGTTAACGTTAATATTTTGATAAAAGATAAAATAAATAATTAATACCAGCTTGACAACCATTACTATTCCATTACTGTTAGATCAGTTTGACCCAATTTTTTTTCTAAAAGCTAGAGAAAAAAAACATTTAGTAAAATCTAAAAGTTAAAATGACTAAAGTTGAAGAGCCTAAAAAATTATTATTTTTATTTATATTTGCAACATTGTACGGGCATAGTTATATCCTTCTCTTTTTTTCGTTATAGAGCGGGGAGGCGATGAATAAAATCGTATATTCTCTTTGTATTCTTTTATATGTTTTATCGATAATTTTTATCATGTATATGAATAATTATTTTTCCTATGGTAAAAAAATTATATTTAAAAGGTGATATAAATCATCAATGCTACCAGGGACGGAGCCATAATTTGGAGTTTGTGACAAAATATAAATTTTGAAAGGCGGGGAGGGGCAGCAAATTTACAATTATCCCAATTTTTTCAAAAAAATATAAAAAATCAAAGGATAAAAAAAATTTCCCCTGTTGGGGGCTGCAGCCCCTCCCATGAGCAACATAGCTCTATCACTGAATGCTACATAGATGAACATGAATTAGGGATTGCATACGGTTATAGTTTTGCAGATTTCGCACCACACTCATTCCAGTTGGGACAAAGATGAGTATGAATTTAGTGGGTAGTGGGCCAGTGTGGATGTAAAAAGTCATACCCGCCATGGATAGTGAGTAGGTGATGGATTTGAGACCTTACCCACCTCGTATCCGCTTGCATCTGCCCACGCATTAAATACCCACCATATGAATTTTGGACCATTATGAATTTAGGAATAAGTTCACAGACTATTCTATAAACCCTAAGATTTTAAAGTACGTGTCTAATAATTAAATAAAATATACTTTAGTTAAGTTAAATAGAATTTATATAGGTGTAAACATATATTTTGTATATAGATAGTTAACTAGTTGTAGTTATGTAGAATTTATATCAATGTAAATGTAATTTTGTTAATTAATTTTAGTTGGTTAATTAGCTGTAGTTAAATTTATATCAGTGTAAATGTATTATATATATGCACTTGATCAATTAATAAGGTATGTGGAGTTTTACTTTTCTTTACAAAAGTCTATGGTTTGTTTTTACAAAAGTCGATATTAGTGGCTTGCAACCCACTTGACCTGGTTTAGTCACAAGACCGAACCGAACGAGTCACACGGGGATTATCGAAGTAAACCTGTGAAGATCTACCTCAATAAACGACCTTTTTTCTTTTATCTTGTCTAGATCTTTTAATTAATTCCTAATGTAATCATGCTACCAGTGGACGAGACGTGATTCAACCGGGCGTCAATCGGGCACCCGATTAGATCCAAACGTGATTTAGAGACCATTTTGTAAAAATAGATAATTATAAGGACTTAGGTCAAATGTTAAAATTACCAATCTTTAATTAGTCTCATTACAAGCTCAAATGTCAACTTGCAGCCTCAAATAACATACCAAAACTCACCCAATTATAATCATAACATTTAGGGGCCAATTCATAACAAAAACAAACCATGCATTTCCACAAATAACTAACAAAACAATCAAGTGTATCGGTACACCCAAGCCCGTATTGATACGCTTTTATCTCGTCAAAATCTCAGATTTCCAGTAAGCTTTTACCGTACTGATACGTCCCGTGTACCGAAACAACCTCTCATTTTGCCTTGGACCGTATCGGTACGGTCCCTCGTGTACCGAAACGACTACACGATTTTGCCTTGGACCGTATCGGTACAGTCCCTTGAGTATCGAAACACCAAACTTGATTTTGCCTAGCCGTACCGGTACGACCTTAGGTGTATCGGTACACTTGGGCCTGTAATGACATTTTCTTCTAGTTTTGCATACTTTCTCACATCCAAAACACATCATAGCATGCCTCAAACATAAACACATCACAAGCAACTCATTTCTACAGGCATTGGACACTTAAGCAAGAATTTGGTATAACTCCAACACAAAAAGTAAACTATAAGCATGCTTCCTAGTCAAACAAGCATTTTAAACCTCAAATGCAAACCAATCATAAAACCAGAACTTAGAGGCTATTTACATGTCCGAAAAGACATCACAAACTTGCATAAAAAATAGGGAGTTCATAACATCATACTCCCAAACCATAATGGTCTTCCCCATTGCTATTTATTACTATTAGCTTGTATAAAACCATACTTGAGCAAAAGTAGCACTTTGGATTCCCTTCTTGCCTCCTTACTGTTGGGTCACGCCGGTACACCCCATGGCGCAACGGAAAAATTATCCGGCAATTACCACCAAAGATCTATGTACGAGGAACGAATCAGGGTGAATAAGGGTGAAGAATTGCCTGTTTAAAATCTGGAATTCTGAATTTGGAGGAGATAGATATCCAATCACGATTCCACGATGTCGATTCGTAAGCCGCAAAAACGCTCTGACCTCTACGTAGTTCACCCAATTGAAACGAGCATATAAAACTCTCTAAATTATTTAAAACATTTTTCACAAAAGCATTAATGACTGCTAGATCTCTCATGCCTTTATATAGCCTTTGTAATCCTAATTCAACTCAGATTAGAATTTCAATATATATATATATATTAAATATATATAATCTCAATTTAACTTTAATTAGGATTTTAATATATATATTAAATATATATATAATCCCAATTCAACTTAATTAGGATTTCAATATATATATATATATATATATTAAATATATAATCCAATTCAACTTAATTAGGATTCAATATATATATATATATATTAAATATATATAATCCCAATTCAACTTTAATTAGGATTTCAATATATATATTAAATATATATAATCTCAATTCAACTTAATTAGGATTTCAATATATATATATATATTGATTTAAATCAAATTATATTATTTATATATTAAAAGAGTCATAATTACAATAATTATATATATATCAAATATATATTAATCTAACTAAATCCGTATACAACAAACTTGTACATATATAATTCGTTTAATATATGCTCATTTCAACCATGGGTGTGACCTTGTAGTTTCATGTAACGCTAGTAGTAAATATTAGAACATTTCTAATATTACAAACAATGAGTGACGTCTAGCAATATGTCATTGTCACCTAAATTACAAGAAATCATGATGCGACATAAACATTTTTCATGATTAACTCTTTTTCATATAT
Source organism: Hibiscus mutabilis (assembly GCA_019671005.1). Taxonomy (NCBI): domain Eukaryota; kingdom Viridiplantae; phylum Streptophyta; class Magnoliopsida; order Malvales; family Malvaceae; genus Hibiscus; species Hibiscus mutabilis. The sequence goes on from CM033715.1 coordinate 54,994,015, forward strand.
TACATCCTTTTGTCCTTTATATCTAGATTGGACACAAGTCATGGAACAATTACACTTGTATAGTCCATCTAATATTTATTGATATCTTGAGTAGACTATTATAAACGAATAACTATGATATCTCATATCAGCTTATTCGAGCATGGCCATGAATTTCTAGTCTCACTCAATCAAGTGGCCTACGATATTACTCCTATTATGTAGGATGGACAAATCCTATCTTGATCAACCATATCCCACTACATAGATTGTGACATATCCAATATCAATCTTTATAGTGTAGTCAGTTACGACACACGTTTGACTATATCAAAATATGCTACTCACGATGTTGAAATAATGATAATCTCAAGTCTGAGGATCATACATGTAGTTATCACTATGAGCAATGTTGTGATTGTCACATAATAATCCAAGAAACATGCTCATAGTGGGTCAGCCCACTATGTCGTTCTCTAACACATACTTATGTATTGATTTTGACAATTCCACGTCAATGACAACACTTTTTCATCAATCAACTACATATTAGTCTTAATGCATTATTTTTCCATTCCCACAATAATACCCGACTAAGTACATTTAAGAATAACTATATTATTCTAAGGACTATATTATAATTCAATTTATTTATGCGTGCAGAATTTTAACTGAAAATAATAATGGCAATGCCTCTTTATGAATAAACAAGGTAAAACAAATGTTATTTACAATCATCTTATGATTGGTCTTTGAGCATACTCTAACACTTGCTGCCCAACCAAGCTATTTCTCTGCATTGTTGAAAAGTGAGAGCATAAGCATAAATGCTTAGTGAGGAAAGCTTAAATAAAATAAAAACATTCAACAATGCTCAAAACCATTTCTCAAAACCAAGTTCTCTTCCTTCATGCTCAAAACATCTCATGCTTAAAATCTCTTTCAAAACAAGATTACAAATCTTTTCTCAACATGTATCATGAATTCTCATGCATTTATCTCAATGAAAAACCTCATTTTAAGCCTTTCATAGAGAAATATCATGTATAAAACATTTTATACAAATTCTACCAAAGTACATGATACATTTATCTCCGACAAGCGTCATAATTTGTCAAATAATTTAAGCCTTAATCTCAAATTAAATAAATAAAGATGTAGTATAGAGAAGAAGGTGTTGGTCTACAGGAACTAAGGAGTTTCTGATATACGGTTGTTCTGATTCTGACTATTGCAAGGTAATTTAGTGAATGAGGGGTTTTGATCGTGAAAACTAGAGAATAAGTGTAAAATGTCTACGAGAATAAATGAAGTAAAAATAAATCAATTAAATTAATTAGCCTCAAGCTTTTTCTCTGCTTCAATTCAAAATGATCATTGAAAAAATTTTCATTCTGGATACATGCCGGTTATAGTCTACAAGGCCCAACCCTTGTAACTTGTTTTTCTCTATGGTAAACTGATAATCTAAAATCAATTTTTAGATTCCAGTTTTCTAGTTAGACTAACCATAACTATCGCCGTTAGAATAAATCAGATTTTAAAATTTGGAAAAAACCGACTCGAACTATGTTGTCTCGATGAGAATCGAATCCGATCTCAATTTCCCTTAGCGAATCCGTCGCTAAGTGTGTTCATAGGAAGTTGAAACCATGAGTATCGTCGATACTTCCTCCCAACTGTAAATCTCAACAACAATCAAGTCAATGCTAGCTTTTTGAAGTGAAATCGAAAATATTTTAATAGAAAGGCTGATTGCCGATCTAGGTTTCAGAAAATTGAGAATGTAAAACAAAGTTGGTAAGTGCTTTTTAATTCTCACAAAGTGAATCGAACCTTTGCTTTTAGCCTTTGGCTAATCGAAAAATTTAGCTAAGCATGATTATGGTAAAAATCATACTTAACATTTTTAAGAAAGTAAATAAAAGCTTTTTAGAAAAAAATAAGAACGAAAGAAAAGGAAATTTATAGAACTTTTAAAAGCTAGAACAAACTAAGAATGAAGGATGATTTTTCTAGCTTACCCCAATGGGGTATTTATAGCATTCTAAAAACCCTAAAATAACCCTAAAGATGATAAAGGATAAATCCTAAAAATGTTTAAATTAAATACAAAAGATAATCCCAAGTTTAAATTTTAAATCCGTCTAATAAGCTATCAAAATGCGGATGATAAGCTATCACCACTGCTGATGTCATCTTCTAGAATTGCTGACATGGCGTCCAGTCATCCTTTCATGCACAAATTCATGCCCATTAACCCAGCCTTGACTCCAGAGAAAAATCTGCAGAATTTTGCCTCTTTTAGCACAGTTTCTGGAATCCAATGTCCTGCATAAAAAATAGGAGAAAACGCCCAAATTAGCAACATAAACCGACAAACAAAGAGTAATAATTAATAACAAAATAATAACTATTTAAATCACTTATCAAATTCTCCCTCACTTATTCAATGATTGCCCTCAAGAATTTCTTAATCAACATATCAAAAACCTCAAGTTTCCATCTCTAATTCACAAAATTTCCAAGCCTTTCAAGTGAATCAAAATCAAAGCAAATGATGAAATCCAAGAGTAATCAAGCAAAGGCATAACTAAAAGCGAGTAAAAGCAAAGCATGCCATTCCAATTATCTGTTGATCTCAAAGAAGCAAGACTTAGTACCTCACAGTGGTTCACTCATTCCGCTCAAGGTGTTTCGGTGAAAGAATCGCTCAAGCCTAACTAATCAAAACATTACCATAAGCTTTTAACTTAATCCAATCTCCACTACTAAGTATGAACATGATGCAACAATCAAGAGGTCTTTAAAAGGGTTGTAATGGGGCTAAGGTTTGGGTAGGATAAAGGCCAAAGATTGGGTTAAAACTTTAAGACAAAAGGAAGATCATTCCAAAGGATTATTCGAAAGGAAGCAAAAATCGAAGAAAGGAAATAAGAAATGAAATAATCAAAGCTTTATTCACTCCACTCTTTTTTTACTTTTTCTTTTTTTTGCTGCCGTTCGAACTAAACAATATATTTTTTTCTTCTTCTTCTTTTTTGTTTGAATCATTTTGAATTTTCTGCACTATTTTTTTGCACTACACTGCATTGTTTTTTTTCTGCATTGCTCGAACGATGTTTTTTTTTCTGCACTGCTCGAAAAGGATATAAGGCTCAAAAATTGGCTCACTAAGGGGAAGATAAAAAAGGGTAGGCTATTTTTTGGATGAGAAAATGGTTAAATCCCAATGCCCCTATCATATTAAAGCAACATATTCAATTGTGTAGTCTCGAAAAGCATTGCGCCACAAGTTCTAGAATGCCAAGAATTAGTTGGCACACTCAAGTAAACAAAGAGCAAGAATGCAAATGTATGCTCATTAGGCTCAAAAACTCACATGAAAGGTTCAAATTGTACTAAGTCATGATATCAAATCAACTAACAAATGCATGGAATGTCAATTGAAATTTTAAAGAAAAGCCAATTAGCCATGCCAAGTGCTATCATACAACTTAAATTCCAACAAAAGCGAGATCGAAATTCACAAGAAAAAACAAAGAAACAAGGTGAAAAACGAGACATGCAACCATCAATTCCGATACATCAATTCAAGAAAAATCCAATTCCAATCAACCAAATAAGCAAGGTAAATTTGATGCAATTTCCACCCCTCACTTAAATCATATTGTCCCAATATATAAATAAAAGTACATGAGAGAGAATAGAGATACTCCCTGTGCTAATGACGGCATCCGGCAGAGGAGTGGCACGGTGACGACTACGGTTAACTGGTCGGTAAGAAGTCACATGCACCTTGTTTTTTTTGTTCGAACCATGGTGGAAAGGCAAAGGTCGAAGAAGATAGGAGTGGGGTATGCGGCTGATGGAATAAAAGTTTTAGGGTCTGTTGTTTTGTGTAAATCACGTGGGGAAATTTTTGCAAAGAATAAGAGTTTGTGTTTGGGAAAAAGTGTTGGTCAAAGGTGTGAGGGCCACAGGGACTTTGAAAGTTTGAAAAGGGATAAAAGATGGGTTTTTAAAATAGGGATAAAAGATTGCAGCAGATGAAAGGTTTGGCTAATGTGCACCAATGGATTAGTGAGGTTTTGCTAATGTGAATTAAAAAATAAAATGAGTTTTTAATGGGTTTGCTAATGTTGGGTTTGGCTAAAGGTTGTTTATTTTAATTTTACTTCCCCTTTCACCATGTATTCGTCCTTAAGGCCCACCGTCTGCAAGCTATAAATACCGTCCCTTATTTTGTCGATACAGTTAGGTACATGGAAATTTAGAATAAAACAAAAACAAAAACAAAATAAAAATAAGACAACAACAAAAATAAATAAAATATAATAAAATTAAAACGCATAAAAAACATTTAGCAAACGAAAAATAAAACGGGTTGTCTTCCATTTAGCTCTTTATTTAACGTCGTTTAGCTCGACGACCTGATTCAGACTACAGGTTCTAAAAGAGATACTCCCTACACTTCATACATTTTTTCCATCGAAGAATTTTCTTACGAAAAATTTTACGATCATAAAGTTCATTTTATCCTTGTATCTTAAAAAACACTCTCATAAGTTTTTCTTCGGATCTTTTTCAACTTGTCCACATATCCCAACGTTGATTTTAACTTCAATTTTGGTATCTACAAAATTAAAGGTAAGAGTTTAGATTTAGACAGAGTAAGGCGTGAATCAGAATCAATTAAAAATCTTTTCTTAAACTCCTTGATTTCTTCTTCAAAGTCCTCTAGTTCCCTACATAAATCATCAACTAAGTTAGGCTCGAAAAACTCTTCAACGGCAGGTTCAATAACATCAATAAAATTAATACCAGCGACATTATCAGGATATCGCATTTCTTTATAAACGTCAAACTTAACAACCTCACCGTCAAATTCCATGGTAAGAATGCCACTCCTAACGTCGATTTTAGTATGTGCCGTGCTCAGAAAGGGGCGACCAAGAAGGATATCAGAGGAAGAATTGGTTTGGTCATTTTCCATGTCGATGACATAGAAATCCATCGAAAAAATTAAATCATTTACCTTAACCAGTACGTTCTCAAGGAGTCCTTCAGCGTAAATGATGGATCTATCGGCGGGCTGGATTGTCACTCTTGTTTTCTTCAAAGGCTCTGCACTAAGTGAATTGTAAACGGAAAACGACATAACATTTATAGAAGCGCCTAAATCACACATATCACATTTAATTCCTACTTTACCAATTTTACAAGGGATAGCAAACATACCTTGGTCTTTTAGCTTAGGTGAAAGTCTACGTTGGAAAACAGTTGATATGTTTTCACCTAAGTTTACCTTCTCATTACTGGTAAGCCTTCGTTTGTTTGTGCAAAGGTCCTTCAAGAATCTGGCATACCGTGAAACTTTTTTAATCATATTGAGGAGAGGTTTGTTTACCTCCACTTTTCAGAATTTATCAAGAATTTATTGTTCCTCTGCTTGCTTATCTCGTTTAACTAATCTCGACGGAAAGGGAGGTGGCGTGGCATAAGGAGATGGCGTAGGAAGAGTTTGTAACTCGGCTTTCTTCTTCTTCTGGGTTTCTGCATCAACATCTACTTTTCTTTTCTGGAACTCCGATTCATCTTTCTTCTAGGGTTCCGCAGAAACATCTTTAAGGACTAGCGTTGTGACAATAGTGCCACTTCGAAGGGTGATTGCACTAATATTTTCTCGTGGGTTCGCCTCGGTTTGCGACAGTAGCCTCCCTCTGGATTCTAAATGACTTACCGCTGAAGTCAGTTGACTCATTTGTTTGTCAATTGCTTGAAAGTGTGTTTCGGTCTTTAGTTGAAACTTTTCCTGGGCTAACGCCAACCTTTCAACAATTGACTCCAACGATGGTTTTTGCAGTTGATATTGCTGTGGTGCAGATGGTTGATAAGCTTGATTTGGTCTCTGGTTTTGCGCATAATTAAAATTTGGATGATCTCTCCATCCCGTGTTGTATGTGTTAGTTGGGATTGTATGGCCTTTGGGGAGGTCCAGGAAAATTACCCATGGCATTTACTTGCGCAGCATCCTCCTCCTGTATCATCGGGCAGCAGTCCGTTAGATGTTCTGAACTCGTGCATATCCCGCAAAGTCTAGCCGCGCCTTTTTTATCTGCAACAAAGGATTGAACAATTTCAGCCAATTTGTCAATTTTATGTTCTAATGAAACAGTACTTACCTCGTGAACTCGCCGAGAGGGTTCACTAGAAGGGCAAAATTGCTGGGAGTTAGCGGCCATCGTAGAGATTAGAGTTCTTTCTGCTATTGGGGGTCATGTTCACAAGTGCCCCTCCACTTGTTGCATCGATCATCTTCATTTCTATCGGAGATAGGCCTTCGTAAAAATACTAAAGAAGTGTTTGTTTCGATAGCCCATGTTGTGGGCAATTTGTGCACAATTTCTTGAATCTTTCCAGTAGTCGTATAACGACTCAGTATCCTTTTGTCGGATACTCAAGATGTTCTGCCTTAGTTCGCTCGTCTTCGCCGCAGGGAAGAACCTGTCAAGAAAAAGCCGCGCCATGTCAGTCCTTGTTGTAACAGAATTGGAAGGTAGGTCAAATAACCAACCCTTGGCAATATCAGCTAAAGAAAAAGGAAAAGCGCGAAGTTTTATTTGGTCTTCAGATACTCCCTGTGGTTTTGTACTCAAACAAACCATATGGAATTCTTTGAGGAGTTTGTGAGGATTTTCACTGGGCAAACCATGATAAGTTGGTAGAAGATGTATCAAACCCGTATTGAGTGCGAATGGTGTTGTGCCATTCGGGAATGTAATGCACAAAGGTTGTTGATCATCTAGTGCCGCGACAAGTTGGCAAATGGTTTTGTCGTCGTTCGCCATTGAAGTTTGCTCGTTATTTGTGTAGTCGAAACGTGTTTCAATTTCGGAGGATAATTCTAGATCTCGTTCGAACTGTTGTTGTCGTAGTCTTTGTTTTTTTTTCCAGAAGTGTCTGTGTGTGTAATCTTTGGGCTAGTGCTTCTATCTCCGGGTTAAAATCTGCTAATTCGCTCGGATTCTTCCTGGTCATAAATCAAAAACAACTATACTAGTAACTTTATCGAAGTCTCCGACAATGGCGCCAATTTGACAAGCGTCGTAATTTGTCAAACAATTTAAGCCTTAATCTCAAATTAAATAAATAAAGATATAGTATAGAGAAGAAGATGTCAGTCCACAGGGACTAAGGAGTTTCTGATATATGGTTGTTCTTATTTTGACTATTGCAAGGTAATTTAGTGAATGAGGGGTTTTGATCGAGAAAACTAGAGAATAAGTGTAAAATGACTGCGAGAATAAATGAAGTAAAAATAAATCGATTAAATTAATTAGCCTCAAGCTTTTGCTCCATTTCAATTCAAAATGATCATTGAAAAAGAATTTTTACTTCGGATACATGCCGGTTACAGTCTACAATGCCCAACCCTTGTAACTTGTTTTTCTCTCCGGTAAATCAATAATCTAAAATCAATTTTTAGATTACAGTTTTCTGGTTAGACTAACCATGACTATCACCGTTAGAATAAAATAGTTTTTAAAATTTGGAAAAACCTGACTTGGACTATGTTATCTTGATGAGAATCGAATCTGATCTCAATTTCCCTTAGCGAATCCGTCGCTAAGTGTGTTCATAGGAAGTTGAAACCACGACTACCGTCGATCCTTCCTCTCAACTGTAAATCTCAACAACAATCAAGTCAACGCTATCTTTTTGAAGTGAAAGCGAAAAGATTTTAATAGAAAGTTCGATTGTCGATATAAGTTTTCAAAAAATTGAGAATGTAAAACGAAGTTGGTAAGTGTTTTTTTAATTCTCACAAAGTGAATCGAAGCTTTGCTTTTAACCTTTGGCTAATTGAAAAAATTAGCTAAGCATGATTATGGTAAAAATCATACTTAGTATTTTTAAGAAAGTAAATAAAAGCTTAAAAAAAAAGAACGAAAGAAAAGGAAATTTATAGAACTTTTAAAAGCTAGAACAAACTAAGAATGGAGGATGATTTTTCTAGCTTACCCCAAGGGGGTATTTATAGCATTCTAAAAACCCTAAAATAACCCTAAAGAGATAAAGGATAAATCCTAAAAATGTTTAAATTAAATACAAAAGATAATCCAAAGTTTAAATTTTAAATCCGTCTGATAAGCTATCAAAATGTTGCTGATAAGCTATCACCACTGCTGACGTCATCTTCTAGAATTGCTGATGTGGCATCCAGTCATCCTTTCATGTCCAGATTCATGCCAATTAACCCAGCCTTGACTCCAGAGAAAAATCTGCAGAATTTTGCCTCTTTTAGCACAGTTTCTAGAATCCAACTTCTTGCACAGAAAATAAGAGAAAACGCTCAAATTAGCAACATAAACAGACAAACAAGGAGTAATTAATAACAAAATAATAACTATTTAAATCACTCATCAATCTCACAAATATTGGCAATAGAAGTGACCATAATAAAACCATTTTTTTTCTCAAAAACATTCTCATAAACAAATCTCTTTCTCAAAATCTCATCGAATACACAGATTACTCTCTGCGGTGGTTTCTCTACCACACTCTCATACATCTTTTGTAACCAGAGACTCTATCTCAAAATTCTACCTCAACGACTATGATGTATAAATTACACAACGGAAGACTCTATTTCATATTCTATCTCAACCGTTGCAGTTCCCATGGGGGAGCTACCTCTACTCACATGATGCGACTTATTATAGTGCACTTTGAATCCTATAGCCGGCTATTTATATCTGATAACATTTTACCAATTGAAACTTGCCAATATTTAGTTTCAAACCACATTGCCTTACTATTTTTCATATGCATCATTCAACCCAAGTTCTATCAAAGCATCTCAAATACATTAAACCATGTATTTAGGCATTTTCTCAAACATGTTGCATAGCATTTTCTAAACTCATGTCTCATCAAAATATAAACATATGCAACATTTCTCATTTCTAAACATGCATATAACAATAGGTAAAAACAAATTTATCTTCAAAACATGAGCATGAACTTAATAAAACCTTAGGAACTGAAAACCGAGAATGAATTCTTCGTACTTACTTCTGAGCTTAGATTAACGTTTCAAGCTTAATCTAAACCCCCAAACCTTGCTTTCAAACTTTTGAAAATCTTTTAAAACCATTTCCACTCACCAACTACGCTTCGCTTGCTTTGCCGAAGCGATCTCAAGCTTCCGAAGCTACCGAACCTCCTTCTATCAATGAAGGATCAATCTCCCCTGCTTTTAACCATATAAAAACAGAGAATTAATGCTCACTCTTGCATCCAAATTCTCAGTAACACAACTCTAAAACTTTCTTTTACATTTACCCAACAATCGCCATCCGAAAACTATCGAAAACATCGGCAAAAACAATCTAAACAATCTCCAGCCATTACCCATAAAGATTAACATCTAAACATCATCAAAATACATCCAAAAACATCCTCTCAACAACCAAATACCGCCAACAACCAATTAACAACACAATCAAGCCAAAATCTCAAAGATCTCAACCTAGAAATCTAGCAATTCAGCTAGTTTCGAGATTCTATTGTTAAAACCCACTCAACAACATCATTTAACATCAGGATCATGATTAAAATCAATCCATAAATCAGCATGATCAAACCAAAAGAATCTCAGTTGATTTCATCAATTAAACTCCCATTAAATCAAGATAACATCATTTAACAATCAAATCAAGTTAGAAAACAAATCACAAGAGTCATGAACTTGGAAATTTTAATAAAGAACTTTTGATTAGAGGATAATTGAGAAAATCACCTCTAACAATAGCTTTTCCCTTGATTGGCAACTGTTTGGATGAAAACCTTCAAGAAATCCAATGCTTTTTGGTGTAAAAATGAACGATCAACTTAAGAAATTAAAGAGCAAATAAAAAGAGATATTTACTCTTCATTTTGTTTGGAAAACCATAGTTTGGCTGGTGAGAAAGTAGAGAGAAAAGATGAGAGAAAAAAGGAAGTTACGTAAGAAAATGATTTAGCCTTTAAACAATCTTTTTATTAAATCCATTTAATCAATTAATTGATAAAACCTTTTTAAAACTCTTTAAAATAGCCAAATAAAAGGGAAAAGGCCGAAAACACAATTGGTGTATTAGCTCCCTAAAGATTCTAAGCCTTGGCTCTTTTTAATTTAGTCACCAAAACAATTTTATAAGCTTTGCAATTTAGTCCCTATTTTAAAATGTTTGTTAACGCAATTTATTTCCGCCAAATTGAGTTCACCAAAACACTTTAAACATTATTCCAAAATTTTAGAATATTTTTTCACATTTTATTTTGCTAAATAACCTTTTATATTACTTTATTCTCGAAACTAGGCTGAACCGCCTAACCCAATTCAAATGAACTGTCTAAACCAACCAACAAACTTCCAGACCCAAAATTGGGGTGTTACAACTCTCCCCCACTTAAGAAATTTCGTCCTAAAAAATTATCTACTGGAAAAGGTAAGGAAACTACTTCTTCATGTCATTTCTTTCCCACGTGGCTTCTTCGACACCTCGATGTCGCCACAACACCTTGACCAACTCTATGGTCTTCCCGCGAAGAACCTTACTACCTACATCCAAGATTTTAACTGGTTCCTTATCATATGTCAAATCTAGATTAAATTCAATCTCCTCAATAGGCATCACATGTGAAGGATCCGATTTATACTTCCGGAGCAACGACACATTGAAAACATCATGTATCTTCTCCAACTCCGAAGGTAACCTCAATCTATAAGCTACCGGACCAACACGCTCCAACACCTCATAGGGTCCGATAAACCTTGGACTCAAGTTGCTCTTACGCCAAAATCTCATTACCTTCTTCCAAGGCAATACCTTTAGGAAAACCTTATAACCAACCTTATATTCAATCTCCCTACGCTTCAAATCCGCGTAGGATTTCTGTCTATCTGAAGCCACTTTCAACCGATAAAAAATAAGATTTACTTTTCATTGGTTTCCTTCAACACACTAGGCAAAGAAACAAACTTTTCACCCGTCTCAGCCTAATAAAGTGGCGTACGACACTTCCTACCATACAAAGCTTCATACGGTGCCATTTGAACACTCGCTTGATAACTATTATTATACGCAAACTCCACCAAAGGCAAATGTTTTTCCCATGATCCTTGAAAATCAATAACACAACATATCTTCTAGGACTTGGATCACACGTTTAGACTGACCATCCGTCTGTGGATGATACGAAGTACTGAAGTTCAACCATGTACCCAAAGCTCTATGTAAACACTCCTAAACTCTTGCGATGAAACACGGATTTTTATCTGAAACAATGGACTTGGGAACCCCATGCAACCTTACAACCTTAGCAACGTACAAAACCGCGAGCCTATCCAACATGTACGTAGTATGCACAACTAGGAAATGTGAACACATCGTAAAACGATCTACAATCACCCATACAGAGTTACTCTTTGTTGACGTCAAAGACAGCCCTATCACGAAATCCATCGCGGTTCTCACCCATTTCCATTCTGGTATCCTCAAAGGCTATAACAATCCGGAAGGAAACTGGTGCTCAACTTTCACCCGCTAACAAACCATACACTTACCAACAAAATCCACTACATCTTTCTTCAATCCAACCCAATAGTACTCATCTTTCAACCCATGATACATATTAGTACTACCAGGATGCATAGCAAAATGACTACTATGAGCCTCAGTCAAAATAGTGCGCCTCAACTCATCATCCATTGGTACGACTATTCGACCCTTGAAACACAAAACACCCTCATCATTAAAACCAAAATCCGTTGGACTACCTTCCGCGGTATACGTAACAAGCGATGCCAATAAATTATCTAACAACTGCTTCTCCTTGATCAACTGTACCAAAGGTGGTTTCTCTTGTAACTCAGCCACCAAACCATCATCTTGTGACAAACTCAACCGCGCAAACATTACCCTTAACTCCACTGCAACCTTCATACTCAAGGCATCGACTACAATATTAGCCTTACTAGGATGATACTCGATTGACAAGTCACAATCTTTAAGCAACTCCAACCATCTTTACTGCCTAAGATTTAACTCATTCTGGGTTAACAAGTTTTTTAAATTCTTGCGATCCCTGTAAATAACACACTTCTCACCATAGAGGTAATGTCTACAAATCTTTAGCGCAAACACCACTACGGCCAGCTCAATATCATGCCTAGGATAGTTGCGCTTATGCACCTTCAACTGTCTAGATGCATAAGCCACAACTCTCCTACTTTGCATCAATACACACCCCAAACCAACATAAGATGCATCACTATAAACCACAAACTCCATTTCCGATTCAGGTTGGATCAAGATCAGAGCTTGCGTCAAAGCCTCCTTCAACTTCTCAAAAGCTTGTTGTCTCGTTTCCGTTCACTCAAAACGAACATCTTTTTGCAACAGTTTTGTGAAAGGAGTAGCAACCCTTAAGAAACCATCCACGAAACGACGGTAATACCATGCCCAAACCCAAGAAACTACAAACCTCTATCACCAACTTAGGTTGTTTCCAACTCACAACCGCTTCAATCTTCTGAGGATCCATACAAATTCTTTTGGCTGAAACAACAAGACCAAGGAAAGCCACTTCTCTAATCCAAAACTCACACTTGCTCAACTTAGAATAAAGTTGATTATCCAAAAAAGTTTGCAACACTACCCGCAAGTGCCTATCATGATCCTCCTCAGTACGAGAGTACACAAGGATATCATCAATAAACACTATCACAAACTGATCCAAGAATTCTTGGAACACTCGATTCATCATATCCATGAAAGCTGTGGTCGCATTCATTAACCCAAACGACATCACTAAGAACTCATAGTGCCTATATCGAGTACGAAAAGCTGTCTTCGACACATCTTTATCCTTCACCTTCAATTGATAGTTTCCCGATCTCAAATCAATTTTAGAGAATATCGTAGCACCTCATAATTGATCGAACAAGTTGTCAATCTATAACAAAGGATACTTATTCTTAATCGTCAACTTGTTCAGTTGCCGATAATCAATACACATTCTCATAATGCCATCCTTCTTCTTCACAAACAACACAGACGCTCCCCAATACACTAGGGCAAATAAAAACTCGATACAACAACTCCTGAAGTTGCGTCTTTAACTCCTTAGGCATCATGCGATACGGAGCAATGGACATGAGTGTCATATCCACATACGTCTCGATGCAAAATGCTACCTCCCTATCTGGCGGTAAAACAAACAACTCTTTTGGAAACACCCCCAGAAAGTCACAAACGGTACAAATATCCTGAGGACGTGCCTCCTTCATATTCGGGTTCATAACATACACCAAGTATGCTTGACAACCCACTTCCAACAATTCTTGTGCTTCAATAGCCGAAATCACACTGGATAAGAATTTGGCATTCTCACCCACTACCACCACTTCATAATCATCGACCAACTTCAACGTAACTCGTTTGGTTTCACAACCAACCACAGCCCTATGTTCCGCCAACCAATCCATACCAAGAATGACATCAAAACCATAAAAGGCAACTCCATCGTATCCAATGCAAACACATGTCCTTGAACCATCAATGGACATCTCCTATACAACTTACTAACCACAACCGTCTCACCAAAAGAACTCGTCACTTGCATACCTACATCTAACAACTCAATCGGTATAACAAGAAACTTTGAATGCTCATGCAAAATGTATGAATGCGTGGAACCAGAACCAATCAAAGAAAGTAACGACAAAGATTGCAAAGTAAATGTACCTACGATCACATCAGTGTCGTTACTTCCCTCACGGTTCACATACACCCTCGCCTGACCACCACCCTCAAGCTGAACAGCTACAACATGAGCAACATTCCTTTGTCTATTATCCTTGTGCTAGAAGTTACCTCGGTCGCGCCCACGGCCTCTTGTTGTCACTAAATTTTCACCATCTCTTTATTTTTTATCATTATTTATTTTATTACTTATTTTTATTTTTATGTGGTATAGTGATATTATTTTATTATTAAAACCCAAAAATAAAAAGAGTCTATTTGAATTTAAAATAAGAGTCCATTTAATTTGATAAAAGATCCATATTACAATAAAGACCCATTTGGGCCCAAAATAAAACCCTAACTGATGCAGGTTTTTTCTCCTTTCGCGTAGCCCATTTATAGCCATCGGATTAGACCGAGATCTAATGGCTCATATCAAACCTAGAGATGAACAGGCCAGCCCTTGTACGCGCGTACGATCCACGCGCCCACCTGGAATCTAATCTATGCTGCTGCCTCACACTCGCAGCCCACGCGCGCGACACTAGGAGCCCTCGAACAGCTTCTATGGGTGCTCCGACACTGGTGATGATGACGCTGGACCATCCTGAGGCTGCCAAGCAAGCACCGATGACCGCTTGTCCCTCTGTACCGCCATCGCGACCACCTCCTCATCGGCTGTCACCTACAAACAAGGAGAAAGAAAACAAGCATGATTCGAATATGGAAAAATTAAGGCAAGGAAACCCCAAATTCGGACAGATTCAGATCAAAAATAAATTGGGAAAGGAATCATTCCAACATGGCAAGAATTTCACCCGATTTACGGGATATTTTTTTTGATTTTTTTATTTGTATTTTAGGTATGAAATTACCTATATAAATGGGTTGAATTCCTTTGTAAAATTCACCCACGAGTGGCACAAAAAACACTAAAAAAATTACAACTTGTATACTGATTTTTTTGGCAATTGGAATTCAAGCTTCATAAATTTCTTTGAGGTATATCTTCTTTTTTCTTTATTTTATATATATTTGAATAAATCAAAGAAAATGGAGAATCCTTACCCTATTTTTTAAAGTCTTCGCCGTCGGAGTCCACTAGGGAAGTTGTTGGACTAAAACCAAATTCAAAGGGAGAAATATTTGAATTTTCCAGAAAATCTGGTTTTGTTTTGAACAAGGGGAGTTGAAAGTTTTTTTTTTATATATTTGAACATTTTTTAAAAAAATTCGCCACCATTAGACGACGACCGACACAACTATAGTTCATTATGTTCTTCAAAAAATGAAGAACACGCATGAACACTTGAGAGAGAAATAAAAAGGTGTTTGATCAATTTTTTAAGTATGAATAATGAAATGTGTTTGTAAAAAGTGGGTTTTATACCCTAAACAAATTGGGCTTGTTACTTTCATTAAATCCCTCCGCCCCTTTTTCTTTTGATCCATAAGTTACCATATTTTCAAAACTTTCATTTCGGTCCCCATTTTTATTAATCTTGGCCTCTGATTTTGACACTTCACTAATTTGGTCACCGTTCTTTTAACCCTATTTTCAATCTGTTTTTTTTAATTAAACCTTTGTTCTTTTAATTTTAACTAAACTTTAATTTGCATTTCCTTTAAAAAAAACAGGTTCATAGACCGTGTTGACCCTATTTAGGGAAGGATACCTTTTTTAGAATTTATTTTGTTTACCTTTTTTCTTTAACAGTCTGTTTATTTTTCATATTTACTTAATTTTGTAATTTAATTTGGATATGTATATATTTTTAATCGCATGTAATCTGTTTCCCTTTTATGTTTATTAATTTGGTTTGTTTAGTTAATTTATTTTAATAATGTAATTGAATTTACTTCTGTGATTTAATGTTTAAAAAATATAATATAATTAATGCGGTGTCTTATCAAACGGAAATGATGAGTTAGCGCCAGGAGTGTTGACGGTGATTAGAGTTCATTTTTCGAATGGTAAGACTGTCAAAATAGATTCATATTCATAAGTAGACAAATAAATTGAATTTTTTCGTGAACTTGAAAATTCCGAAATTAAGACTTTTTGTAATCGACTAGGTACCAATTTTTGGGTGCTATGGGAGTGCTACGCGTAACCGGCTCTCGAACCCGTTTCTTTTGGTGTTTTTCGCAGACCAAAACTGTTGTTTTAATAAAATAAATGTTTTTATTAAAATGACCCATTTTTAGGTGATCCAATCAAACCTTTTAAAAGATTGGTGGCGACTCCGTTGATTTTTGTTTTCTTTTAAAAGTCAGGCTCGAAAGGGTTGCGATAGCCTGGCAACTCCGCTAGGGACATTTTTATTTTTACAAAAATAAATGTCGATCATTCGTGAAGACATATGAAATAAAAAATTGGTTAAGCTTTATGCCCGAGCTTCATCCCGATCGTGTAAGAGGAGTAAACGCTTTGCTCATGTTGGAATATTGATTCTCCGTATGAGCCTAGCTAGTACCTTTGGGACCCATATGCCTTATGTCTTCGTAAGGGTACCGATCCTTCGTGAAGACATAGGAAATATGTCCTTCTGAGTTGAACTTGATTCGTTCGAAACATTTAATGGGTGAGAATCAGGGGCCTTGCTACCCTTACTAGGGGACAACAAGGACATCTCGGGGACCTTTCTAGAACCAAACCATGTCTGTGAATCTAGAAGCCCACCCCATTAGAGCCATGTGAAAAACCTAGGTTTAAATTTGGTCAAAATTGTTTCATAGGAATAGCCCATTGGGACATGTCTAGAAGTGTTGGAATGAGCTACCTAGTTACTATTCGTACATTGAAATTATTTTGGACCCTTTATGTTTTATTTTCGTTTTTTAAATAATACTAATCCTTTCATTTTCTTGTCTTAATTTTGTTTTGCAATTTTCTTGAATTCACATCTCATATCTAGAAGGGGTCGATTCTAAAGCTTGTTGCTCAAATAGAAAAAAACTTTCACCATAGATGGAAGGTACTTAAATAAAGAGGAAGACGATGCAGATATACATCACCGGTCTGAGGCGGACAATAAGGGTTTGCCAGGTGATCACCAATGTCAGGGTATGCTCGTTATCATGCAAGCGCTATGCGACTACTTCAAAGATTTTGAGGATGCCAATAAAGAGATGATTTTTTTGGTTTACTCGACTTAGGGGCAATGTCAGAAAGTCCTAGGAGCGAAACAAGTCCGACAAAAGTATCATAACCTAAATTGAAGACGTAGCTAAGCATGTGATGATGATAGTTAGAGAAGCTACATCTCTTCACCCATACATCGGACCGATAGGGGGGAGGCAGGACCAAGGCTCCAAAGACTGATCGAAGAAATAGAGGAATTGGGTGCTCAGACTGAGACGTATTAGTAGAATGTATCATTTGTCATCCAATGGAGGCTACTTCTAGAGCAATACCTTAATGGAATTGATGGCCCTTCGCTTGCATTCATACATTTTCTTTTTTGATTGTTGCCTGCATTTATTTTGTGATCAATGCATACATTCACACATGATAAGAAACGAATTTAAATAAATCACATGACAAAATTTCCAAAATAACAAAAACTTCCCACAAATATGGTACTCGTTCTCAGTCCAAAGTAATGGCCATGGAAGACAGATTGAAAACTCTAGAAATGAACCACAAGGGTACCCAAGATAGACTCGATAAAATGGAGAAAGAATTGAAGGAAGAAATTGCATGAGCCCAAAGAAACACTGGCAGCCAGATAGCGGCTATGTTGGGATTTAGAGACCCAGAAAGAGGAAAGACGGTTGAAGCTATTGATCTTTTGTTGTCCCAGTCCGAGATGACTTGTGAAATATTTCCATTGAAGGGAAGGGTCCATATCCACATGACAAGAACCTCAGCTAATACCCCAGCAAGGTCTAGGATAAATCATGGGGAAAACCAAGGCATTAAGGTGTAGGATCTTTATAAGGCAGCCGATAGAATGAATAAGAAGCTAGATGACCTATGTGACAAGCTCGAAGAGATCATTAGAGCCATACAAGGAGGCAATGGTGGCACAGACGCTAGGGATCTAAGCCTAGTGTTTGACTTGGTGGTTCTTCCAAAATTCACAGCTCCTGACTTCGAGAAGTATGACGGGACCACTTGCCGTTCGGCACACTTGACCATATAGTGTCGAAAAATTTCGCCACACTTGGAAAATGAGAAACTACTCATCCATTGTTTCCAAGATAGTCTATCAGGGTCTACTACTCGATGGTATACTCAACTGACCCGGGTCAACGTACACACTTGGAGAGATCTATCAAGAGCTTTCCTCAAACAGTACGAGCATGTGACAGATATAGTCCCAAACAGGATGATGTTGCAGGATACGAAACAAGGGCCCGACGAGAGCTTTCGTTAGTATGCCCAGAGGTGGCGAGATGTGGCAGCCCAAGTATAACCTCCACTGTTGGAAAATGAGGTTACTTCAATGTTTGTGGAGACTTTAAATGGTCCCTTCTATGACCACATGTTAAATCATTTCACCGGAGGTTTTGTAGACATGGTCATAAACGGAGAGTTAATATTAGCGACAATCAAAAGTGGAAGACTCGGGGAAGAAGAATATAGCGAGCGCTTATAACTTGAACTACTCCGACAATGGAATCTTGTCGCAAAGAAAATACTAGAGTTTGGCTAGACTTTATGCCTTCATAGAATAATGCATCACGGCTGGATAATAGAGGATTTTCCGTAACATTGTTGGGATCTTACCTAAAATCAACCCTTTTGCTTTTGCCCGCGAGCATTAGGGGTCTTTTGTAAGGGCTTCTATGTTAATTTACTTGTTTCAAAGATGCATTTTTTCCCAAGTGGCAAACATTTCTCATTTTTTTATTTCTTTTCCATCAATTTCTCTTAAAACACACATCTTTGCGACAAAGCCCCTGTTATTGATTGTATGAATGATTCTTGGATCTAACCCTGAGATAGAGGGGCAAGAAAGTGTGTTCAGGATTAATGGGAAATCCCATATATATACAGATTTTGAGTGATTTTCCTCTCAAACATTGTTGTTAAGGACTTTGAATAAAGTGATAACTCTAAAACATCTACCAACTGAAGACTGCTTCTCTTCGATAATGTTTGTGTGTGAAATGACATTTGGCATTCCTTCTTTTCCCTTCATGAGTAAGAAAATCCATTATTGTCCCCCTTTGAGCCTGATATTTTTCTTGTGATTAAACCCTAACCAAGGATCACTCCCCGCACTATGGGGCAAAGAGGATGAAAATTTGCAAGCAAAGGGAAAAAATACGACAGATTAAGCAAATGTCCTAGATTCAAAATGAAAAGGACATAAAAAGGAAAAAGGAAAAAGAAAAGAAGAAAAGAAGAAAAGAAAGAAAAGAAAAAAGAAGGAAAAAATGAAGAAATGAAAGCTGGAGTGCGAAGGAAAATTTGAAACAAATCCTTCAAGTGAGACATGTGCCAAAAAAGGAAATTAACTCTAGGGTGAAAACCCAAAAAGGGTAGTCTAGAGCAATACAAGGAAAAAAAGAATGACGATTTTATCAGGAAAAGTTGATCATCGGTTTAATTACCCTTAGAAAATGTATTTGAACATATATATCTTTTTTTTGGCAACCCAAGCCTAGCCTACGTTATAAGCCTTTAAAGACCATTTAGATCGCACATGAATATCTGAGAGAAGGAGTTTGTCTTCAAAACACATTCCACCTAATTGAGTTAACCTTTCTACAGAGACCTTAAAACTTCTAATGTCTGATTGAGATTAGAAAAGTGGGAAATTTAAAATTTGGGGAGTGTGTGAGTCAAAGAGAGCCACCTAAAAGCGGGACGCTATCTGGTTGATAGATTTTTGAATCATTCATACTATGAATTTTGGGGCATCTGACATTGACCTATTCCTGTGTTTGCCATGACTTTTTTTCCCTATTTTAATTCTTATTTCTACCCTTTTCGTGCATCTCACAAGAAGGTTGACATGGATTTATGAAAAAAACAAAAGATTTCTTGGTATTGATCCCAACCACAGGGAACCGAGAATGAATGTTTTCCATTGCTTCAAGAAATAATGAAGTGGCCGACAATTGAACCACAGTTCGAACGAGGGCATCACCTTGCATGAGAAGGTAAAACAAAGCACATGTGTTGAAGAGTTTTAAGTGGATCGTGTTGTCAAGAAAGATCCGCACAGAAGATTTAAGATCCCTAAAGCATGAAAAGGGGATAGAATTGCACCTAGCAGGCAAAGTGCGCTACTACCTCACTAGGCTATGTAAGCCTAACATGTGTGTCTCATTCATCTTCGGGACTTTAAGCGATTCCGAGCTACGATCGTGTTGTTGCAGTTGCAAGTCACTCTTCATAGCTATATGTATGCTTACTCTTTATCTTGAACTCCTAGAAGTGTGGCATATGCTTTAAACATGTTTTTTATGAGTATTTTGATGGTTGTGTAATAGACCTATAATGATCTAGAATTATATGCATAAAATGGTAAGTTTTGGAAATGGTTAAGTTGTTAAAATGAGCCTAAAGTGAAAACTAAGTAAATGGATTCGAAATGCTATCAAATTTGGCATGACAGTAGATTAATGGATTCTAGACTTGTGGGAAAAATTTGGTAATTATTGGACAAAAATTGAAGGGTTAAATTAGATAAAAACCAGATAAAATTTGTCATTACAGGCTAGGCATATCGATACGAGGCTAGCTGTATCGATACGGCCTCGCAAATTTGGTCATTGATGAAACATGGAGTATCGATACAATAGGAAGTGTACCGATACAGACCTCGACAGTAAGGTTTGGAAAAATAATTGCATCGGTACGACCTCAGGCGTACCAAAATGAGTCAACCCTAGTCAAAGTGTATCGATACGAGAATAGACGTATCGGTACGGGGTCGTTGACCTTGAACCTGGAAAGTGTAAAATTCAACTTAGCGTACCGATACGGCCTATATTGTATCGGTACGGTGTTAGTTAATTTTGTTAAAAGGCTTGAGAAACAATTTTAAAAGATTATAAAATGGTCACTAATAATTATATGGCTCAATTGGATAGGTTAAAAATATCCGATCACAACGAAACTTCTCAGGTTAATAATTGGTGAGTCTAATTACAGGTTGGTAATCAAGAATTCAGATTAGGGTCGCTAATTTGTAACGTTTGCAATTTAGTCTTTTTAGTTTGAAAAGTTTTAAATTAACTCCAATTTCGATTCTGATCTCCAGATCCGCTTTTCGATATCACTTTTCAACCCGGTTCTCTACCAGACCGGGAAGGGGGTATTATAGTTAGGGTATCGGAGCCTAAGTTTAGTCGATTCTAGGACTAAACATGCATCTATTATGTATCAGCATATGCCACTTATGAGTTATTTGAATATGTTATCTGTGACTTGCAACTTACACGATTTAATCCTTTGTGAAATTAGATCCAAGATGTCTGGTCCTACCGATCGAAGGGTAGTGAATGAGCCCAATCCTAACTCCTCCTCTACTCAGGGGAATAATCGAAAACCTGAAATTCAGCCTGAGCATGTGGGGCAGAATGACCCACCTCATCCTTCGCTTATGCATCCCGCTCAGCCGGTGTACCTGATGTCTATGGCGGACATGATATAGCAAGTAGTGGTGTCTCTCCAGCAAGAACCACATCCCTCGCCTGCTAAAGCTTCTTTGCCGACTTCGAGAGCCCCTGTTGATAAGCTCAAGCATCATCATGTTTATGCATTCACCGGCCAGGACTTGGACAATCCCGAGATCGCAGAGTACTGGCTGGAGAACACTCTAAAAGTGCTGAATAAGCAAATAAAGTGTCCCGAGGAGCATAAGCTTGAGTGTGCCATGGCCCTGATAGTTGAAGAGGCCCAAAGTTGGTGGGGTATGGTGACCCTTACTATTCATAAACACCATGTCACGTGAGACTTCTTTCTTCAGGAGTTCCGCAAGAAATACATCAGTGAGCATTATATTGCAGAAAGGCACAAGAAGTTCCTTCATCTAAGACAAGGAGGAAAACTCGTGGAGCAATACATCCACGATTTATGTAAGTATGCAAGATACGGTACTGAAATCATTCGTACAGAGAAAGAGAAGTGTCGAATGTTCATAGATGGTCTTTGTGACGAACTACGTCATCTCTTCGTTACACTAGAGATTAAGGACTTTCAGACCTTCGTCAATCGGTCCATCGCAACTGAAGGCTCACAGAAAGCTTCCAAGAGAAGGAAGGGGAACCAAGCCCTACCTGACAAGAGATTTCGTGACGACTCCAAGCCACCTACGTCCCAAAAGAAGGGGAGACAGTGGGACCAGAAGTTTGTTACTTACTAGCAGCTACCCCGATCTGGTTACGTACCACAGTTCCAGTCTGTAGGAACATCTGTTACCCGTATTGCATTAGTGGATAGAATAGGTGGTTCTGCAAAGGGTTCTCAGACCCCTTTATGCTTCTTCTGCCAGAAGAGGCACCCAAGGCAATGCCATAGGAAGTCCGATTCCTGCTATCTCTATAGAGAGTCTAGCCACTTTATCCGACATTGTCCATAGAATCTGCACACACCTACATCTTTAGCTTCTCAGAACAATCTAGTAAAGGGAGAGGAGCGAAGCCAATGCCATCTGAATCTGTAGGAAGAACTCATAACAACATACACCTATAGTCGGTCGTGATCCACAAACTTCAGCTCAGTTGTATCATGTCCGAGGCTGTGAGCAAGAAGATGACCCTGATGTGATTACAGGTATAGTGGAGTTATGCTTTGATTACGTTTATGCATTGATAGATCCAAGCTCTACACATTCTTTCATTAGTAAACCTTTGATTGAGAAGTATGCCTTAGACTCAGAACTGGTCACTTCTGAGATAGTTGTCTCCAATCCACTGGAGATGGTGTGATCATCTGAATGATTTGTAAAGATTGCCCCCTAAGGATCCAAGGGATTCCATTTTCGTCCAATTTAATGGTCTGCCCTTCCAATAATTCGATCTCATCCTAGGCCTTGATTGGCTAGCTAAACACTAAGCTTGGGTGGATTGCTCGAAGAAGAAATTATACTTCTGTGGGCTCGACAATGAGAGTATAACCTTGATGAAGTCCAAACCTGAGCCAAAAAGGACCCTTATGTGTGTATGGAGTCTAAGAAAGACTTAAAGCTCGGAGATGTGCTAGCGGTGAAAAAATTCTTCAATGTATTTTCCAAAGAGCTTCTAGGAATCCCTCCCACCTGGGAAGTGGAATTCGAGATAGAAATGCAACCTGGGACTACTCCGGTCTCTATTACTCCGTATAGAATGGCTCTGTTTTAGAGTTAAGAGAGCTAAAGACCCAAATCCAAGACCTTTCGAATAAGAGATTTGTCCGACCGAGTTCCTTACCCTAGGGAGCACCGGTTTTGTTCATCAAGAAGAAAGATGGATTGATGCGTCTGTGCATTGACCATCACCAGTTGAATAAGGTCACAATCAAGAACAAGTATCTGCTTTTGAGGATCGACGACCTCTTTGATCAGTTGAAGGATGCTTCTGTCTTTTCTAAGATTGACCTTCGATCTGGATATTACCAAATGTTAGTGAAAGAGTCTGATGTTCCAAAGACTACTTTCCGAACTCGATATGGCCACTATAAGTTCTTAGTGATGCCTTTTGGGCTCACGAATGCACCACCAGCTTTTATGGACCTCATGAACTGTGTATTTCGACCCTATCTTGATAAGTTTGTGGTTGTCTTTATAGACGACATCCTGATTTATTCTAAAGACTTTGCTTCTCAGGAAGAACATCTATGGATCATGCTTTAGACCCTCAGAGAGAAACAACTCTATGCTAAGTTAAGTAAATGTGAATTTTGGATACCGGAAGTGTCTTTTCTTGGCCATGTAATCTCTTCTACGGGAATTCAAGTAGACCCAAAGAGGATCCAAGCAATTCTTGTTTGGATTCTGCCGAAAAATGTGGGAGAAGTTCGTAGTTTTTTGGGCCTTGCAAGCTACTACCGCAAATTTGTTAAGGGATTCTCTTTGATTGTTGTACCCTTGACAAAGCTTCTCTGCAAAGGCACTCCTTTCGTATGGACCGAGGACTAGCAGAGGAGCTTCGATCAGCTCAAGCAGGTCCTTACTCATGCCCCTGTCTTGGTACAACCCGAGTCGGGAAAGATTTCACCATGTACAGTGATGCATCCCACCTAGGATTAGGCTGTGTTCTAATGCAAGAAGGCAAAGTCATAGCTTATACCTCAAGACAACTCAAGCCTCATGAGCTAAATTATCCAACTCATGATCTAGAACTCACCGTAGTTGTGTTTGCTCTGAAGATTTAGTGACATTATCTTTATGGTGAGAAGTGTTACCTATACATTGATCACAAAAGTTTGAAGTACCTCATAACTCAGAAAGAGTTAAATCTTCGTCAGCGCCAATGGATGGAATTGTTGAAAGATTATGATCTAGTTATTAATTACCATCCCGATAAGGCCAATGTGGTGGCTGATGCTCTTAGCCGGAAACCCACTTCTTCCTTAAAATGCTTGAATGCTCACTTCCGACTCAAGAAGCATGGTAAAATGCTAGCTGAGTTAAGAGTTCATTCGACTATTGTATCTCGAATTAGAGTACTCCAAGAAACCGACTAGGAGTTGCGACCAACCATTGCCAAGATCAAAGATAATCCGGATCCCGATTTTGCTATGAACTCTGAAGGCCTATTGTGTTTTCGTAGCTGCATCTGTGTTCCCGACGATGAAGACCTTCAAAATCAAATATTAAGTGAAGCTCATTCCAGTCCCTTCTCTATACATCTTAGAGCTATTAAGATGTATAAAGATCTGAAGGAGATCTATTGGTGGTCTGGTATGAAGAACGAGATCACAGACTTCGTGGCAAGGTGTTTGACTTGCCAACGAGTCAAAGCTGAGCATAAGGTGCCTACCGGCCTTCTGCAACCTATTGAATTGCCATGATTGAAGTGGGAACGTATCACAATGGATTTTGTAAGTGGCCTACCCATGACTCCGAAAAAGAATGATGCTATCTGGTTCGTTGTGGACCGATTCACCAAGTCAACTCATTTTCTTCCAGTGAGAATGGATCTCAGCTTACCTAAGCTTGCGAAATTATACATCCGTGAAGTCATTCGATTATATGGAATTTCAGTATCTATCATCTCCGATCGTGATCCACAATTCACATCTCGGTTTTGGAGGACTTTACACAAAGCTTTGGGAACTAAAGTGCACCTTAGCACTGCCTTCCATCCTCAAACCGACGGCCAATCAGAAAGAGTTATTCAGATCTTGGAAGATATGCTCCAAGCTTGTGTTATTGACTTCGGAAACACGTGGGAGAATTCCCTACCCTTTGTAACACCCTTAGGTGATCTATTTATTTATGAAATAAAAACCCTTAACTTTTGGGAAATTACAACTTTAGTCCCCAAGCTTTTCCAAAGTTTATACTTTAGGCATAAAAGTTTCAAAATTTACATTTTGGTTACTACCTTTTTAAACTTCAATTCCCATTCCAATTTTCCTTGGAATTCAACCAAACTTTAAGAATACCTTATTCAATTCACTATTTATTACAGAGACCTTTAAACCTTAGAAATTTCCTTTCCAAAACCCATAATTAAAGAAATCCCAACTTTCACATTTTTGTCATTTTAGTCACTAAGTTAGATTTTAAGCTATTATCTTAGTACTAAATGACCCTTAATCAACTTAGTAAATTTTGGGGTATTACAATTCTCTCCCCCTTAAGAAAATTCATCCTCAAATTTTCAATGCGTACTTGTTCCAAACACTTACGGATATTACTTCCTTATTTTCTTCTCACCCTTCCAAGTGGCTTCTTCGACCTTGTGATTACTCTTCAGAGCATCAACCAATGAGATTTTTATTCCTTAATTCTTTAATTTCATATACCAACATTTCTACTAACTCCTTTTCATATCCAAATATCTTATACTTACTGTATTATCATTTTATTATACATATAGTTGTCCTAAACATGAGTTAACTTACATGTTTATTTCACTGTATCATATCTGCTATGGGTCCTTTCTTGACCTCCAAGATTCATTAACTGAAGAAATCTATTATCGTTTTACTTTCCTTATTCTAATCTCATTCCATCTTACACTAATAAGGAGCAGCATCAAGTCATACAATAAGCACATCAGTAATATGATATTCTAGGGGCATGTATTTACTGACAAATTTATATGCAAACTCGGTTTAGCATTCAGAACCGGCTAAACCTTTACTCTGATACCATTAAATGTAACACCTTTAGGTGATCTATTTATTTATGAAATAAAAACCCTTAAATTTTAGGAAATTACAACTTTAGTCCCCAAACTTTTCCAAAGTTTATACTTTAGGCATAAAATTTTCAAAATTTACATTTTGGTCACTACCTTTTTAAACTTCAATTCCCATTCCAATTTTCCTTGGAATTCAACCAAACTTTAAGAATACCTTATTCAATTCACTATCTATTACATGAGATCTTTAAACCTTAGAAATTTTCTTTCCAAAACCCATAATTAAAGAAATCCCAACTTACGCATTTTTGTCATTTTAGTCACTAAGTTAGCTTTTAAGCTATTATCTTAGTACTAAATGGCCCTTAATCAACTTAGTAAATTTTGGGGCATTACAATTCTCTCCCCCTTAAGAAAATTCATCCTCGAATTTTCAATGCGTGCTTGTTCCAAACACTTACGGATATTACTTCCTTATTTTCTTCTCACCCTCCCAAGTGGATTCTTCGACCTTGTGATTACTCTTCAGAGCATCAACCAATGAGATTTTTATTCCTTAATTCTTTAATTTCATATACCAACATTTCTACTAACTCCTTTTCATATCCAAATATCTTATACTTACTGTATTATCATTTTATTATGCAGATAGATTGTCCTAAACATGAGTTAACTTACATGCTTATTTCACTGTATCGTATTTGCTATGGGTCCTTTCTTGACCTCCAAGATTCATTAACTGAAGAAATCTATTATTGTTTTACTTTACTTATTCTAATCTCATTCCATCTTATACTAATAAGGAGCAACATCAAGTCATACAATAAGCACATCAATAATATGATATTCTAGGGGCATGTATTTACTGACAAATTCATATGCAAACTCGGTTTAGCATCCCGAACTGGCTAAACCTTTGCTCTGATACCATTAAATGTAACACCCTTAGGTGATCTATTTATTTATGAAATAAAAACCCTTAACTTTTGGGAAATTACAACTTTAGTCTCCAAACTTTTCCAAAGTTTATACTTTAGGCATAAAATTTTCAAAATTTACATTTTGGTCACCACATTTTTAAACTTCAATTCCCATTCCAATTTTCCTTGGAATTCAACCAAACTTTAAGAATACCTTATTCAATTCACTATCTATTACACAAGACCTTTAAACCTTAGAAATTTCCTTTCCAAAACCCATAATTAAAGAAATCCCAACTTTCGCATTTTTGTCATTTTAGTCACTAAGTTAGCTTTTAAGCTATTATCTTAGTATTAAATGACCCTTAATCAACTTAGTAAATTTTGGGGTATTACACCCATAGTCAAGTTTGCTTACAATAACAGCTACCAGGCTTCAATCCAAATGGCCCCGTACGAAGCCCTCTATGGATGGAGATGTAGAACTCCTCTCTGTTGGACCGAACTCGGTGAAGGTAAAACGTTAGGTCCTGACTTACTCTGAGAAACTGAAGAAAGGACAACCATTATCCGTGACCAACTCAAAGCTGCCTTTGACCGTCATAAGTCTTATGCTGACCTGAAAAGAAGGGATATTCAGTACGAGGTTGGTGAAAGAACCTTCCTCAAAGTATCTCAATGGAAGAAGATCCTTTGTTTTGGAAAGAAAGGAAAGCTAAGTCCTCATTTCATTGGTTCGTTTGAAGTGGTCGAAAGAGTTAGACCTATTGCTTACCAATTAGCTCTTCCTAAGGAGTTAAGTCGGATTCACAATGTCTTCCACGTATCTATGTTATACAAATACAGATCAGATCCTCCTCCCCATGTGATTGAACCAAAATTTGTAGAGATTCAATCCAATCTGACGTACGAGGAAGAACCAGTGTAGATCCTCACACGAGAAGTTAAACGGCTTTGTAACAAGTCTGCGCCTTTGGTGAAAGTTCTGTGGAAAATCCATTCTATTGAAGAAGCAACATGGGAACATGAAGAAACTATGCAAAAGCAGTACCCCCACCTATTCAACTAAGGTGAAAATTCGAGGATGAATTTTCTTAAGGGGGAGAGTTGTCATATCCCAAAAACCAACCTAGCTGAAATTAGGCACCGGTGATCAGAAATTTTGAGACCAATGTAATGATGTTTGTAATAATTGACTTTTGTACCTTCTTGATTAATGAAATTACATTTTGACTCCATGTGGGAAAATGGACCCTTGTATGAGATTCGAAGCCCAAAGTGCAAATTTGAGCTAGTCGTATCGATACGGCCATGTGAGTATCGATACGGCCTAACCGTCAATAACTAACTTTCTTATCTTGGCGTGGGTGTACCGATACGGCCAAAAGCATATCGATACATGTCCCCTATTTTGAGCAAATTTGATGTCATTTGGCAGGGAAGTGATGTAAGGAGGTGAGCCACTTCTATGCTTGCCTTTGCCCATGTGAAAACCCTCAAAATTCATGACCAAATGAGGTCATAAAGGCAACTTACGGAGTTTCCAACCTTGGACATAGGAAACCCTCTATAGGAGGAAAGGTTTCTACTGGCTAACATGTAGGTAGAAAATGATTAAGGTCCTAACCCTTTTAAATAAATAGAAAAGAGAAACTTTCACTTTTCTTACCTTACATCCCCAGTAAATCAAACTTACCCGTAGCTACCAAAACAAGCTAACACCTCCATTGTTGTCTCCTAACTCAAGCTATGCTCACACCTCTCTCTTTAGTCACCTTAAGTTCATCATTTCTTCGATTTGAAAGTACCATTGTAAAGCTATCCATCGGGTAAGGAAAAACCCCATTTCAATTGTTGGACTCCATAAATAATTAGAGCTTAATTTCGAATTAAAATCCTAAATCTATTCTTCAAACCTTGACTATTCCATTGTTTGACGATTCTATTTGTTTTTGCTAGCTCAAAACAAGGAGGAAAACAATCCATCATCTCCTATCACGGCTAGGAACAAAGGAATCGAGATTCAGAAATCCTAAAAGCTTTCGTGATCTAAGGTGAGTGTAGTTGTGTCAAGGGATAGGCTCGGTGCCATCCCGTTGCATTATTTGTAATTGTGTTTTGCATTTGAATAAGGGCTCATGTAAAGCAACTATGTTGGACTCGATTGGAAAATATGGTAAGTACTTGTGTGCTTTGATATGTGTAAATATGAATATGATATGTTGATTATGCGAAATATGGAACCATATGAATATGTTAATTGATATGGAGCTAAGGCTCAAATTGATATTCATATGTTACAATTGGAAAGACATGTCTATGTGAAAATATGTGATTTGTGAAATTATGGACCATGGATACAATTGGCATGCCATAGGATTATTTGAGCTCGGTTAAGTAAGGGTGGACTACTGTCCGAGGCTATGGCCTATATGTGGGGGAAATAAGGATAGATTGTGTAAGGGATATATTTCCGGAGCTACAGCTCAAGGCTACGGTCTATTTTCAATATGTTGGTGTAAAGTGGAATCCGTGTATCCAATGGTACCTAATGATAAAGTCTTATACATCTATGAATTGTGATATGAAGTATATGAAAGTATATGAATATGTGAAATGAGCATGAGATTGTGTATATTGAACTATGCCTATGTTAAGCTCTTGATCATTACGTCATTCATAACATTGATTATTCATTGTATTTGTTATAACTACCTCACTAGGCTATGTAAGCCTAACATGTGTGTCTCATTCATTTTCAGGACCTTAAGCGATTTCGAGCTACGATCATGTTGTTGTGGTTGCAAGTCACTCTTCATAGCTATATGTATGCTTACTCTCTATCTTGAACTCCTAGAAGTGTGGCATATGCTTTAAACATGTTTTGTATGAGTATTTTGATGGTTGTGTAATAAACCTATAATGATCTAGAGTTATATGCATAAAATGGTAAGTATTGGAAATGGTTAAGTTGTTAAAATGAGCCTAAAGTGAAAACTAGGTAAATTGATTCGAAATGCTATAAAATTTGGCATGACAGTAGATTAATGGATTTTAGACTTGTGGGTAAAATTTGCTAATGATTGGACAACAATTGAAGGGTTAAATTAGATAAAACCAGATAAATTTTGTGATTATAGGCCAGGCGCATCGATACGAGGCTAGCTATATCGATACGGCCTCGCAAATTTGGTCATTGATGAAGCAGGGAGTATCGATACACTAGGAAGTGTACGGATACAGACCTCGACAGTAAGGTCTGGAAAAAAATTGCATCGATACGACCTCAGGCGTACAGAAACGAGTCAAACCTAGTCAAAGTGTATCGATATGGGAACAGATGTATCGGTACAGGGTCGTTGACCTTGAACCTGGAAAGTGTAAAATTCAAATTAGCATACCGATACTGCTTATAGTGTACCGGTACGGTGTCAGTTAATTTTGTTAAAAGGCTTGAGAAATAGTTTTAAAAGATTACAAAATGGTCACTAATAATTATATGGCTCAATTGGATAGGTTAAAAATATCTGATCACAACGAAACTTCTCAGGTTAATAATTGGTGAGTCTAATTACAGGTTGGTAATCAAGAATTCAGATTAGGGTCGCTAATTTGTAACGTTTGAAATTTAGTCTTTCTAGTTTGAAAAGTTTTAAATTAACCCCAATTTCGATTCCGATCTCCGGATCCGCTTTTCGATATCACTTTCCGACCTGGTTCTCTACCAGACCTGGAAGGGGGTGTTACAAGCTACCTCTACCCACATGAGGTGACTTATTATATAGTACTTTGAATCCTATAGCCAGCTAATTATATCCAATAACATTTTACCAATTTCCACTTGCCAATATATAGTTTCAAACCACATTAACTTACTAATTTTCATATGCATCATTCAACCCAAGTTCTATCAAAGCATTTCAAATACATTAAACCATGTATTTAGGCATTTTCTCAAACATGTTGCATAGCATTTTCTAAACTCATGTCTCATCAAAATATAAACATATGCAACATTTCCCATTTCTAAACATGCATATAACAATAGGTAAAAACAAATCTATCTTCAAAACATGAGCATGAATTTAATAAAACCTTAGGAACCGAAAACTAAGAGCGAATTCTTCCATACTTACTTCAAAGCTTAGAGTAGCGTTTCAAGCTTAATCTAAACCCATAAAGCTTGCTTTCAAACCTTTGAAAAGCTTTTAAAAGCATTTCCACTCACCGACTACGCTTTGCTTGCTTTGACGAAGCGATCTCAAGCTTCTGAAGCTACCGAACCTCCTTCTATCAACGAATGATCAATCTCCCCTGCTTTTAACCATATAAAAAAAGAGAATTAATGCACACTCTTGCATCCAAATTCTCAGTAACACAACTCTAAACCTCTCCTGCTTTCAACCTTCATTTCTTTTTCTTTTACTTTATTTCTCTTTTTTTCTTTTCTCTCTCTTTTCTTTTTTTTTCTCTTCTTTCTTGTTTTTCTTCTTTTTCTTTTGGATGCCCTTACGGGTTTTCGCCTCTAGTCCATTTAGGTTTCTTCATGAGAGACCTTCGTTCTCCTTTCTCGGCAAATTTTATCCATTTTGCATCTGATGTCTTCCCGCCTTAGCTTTGGCAGATTCCTTTCATGTCTTGGAACAAGTGCTAATTTTATGTCTCTTCCTTACAAGTTCTTTCGAAACTCTCGCTTTTCTCTGGCTGACTTTTTAAACTATAAATTCCTCTATGCCCTGATTTCTGTTGCATTGGCACTTCAGCGTCATGCTCGAAAGGTTCCCTGATGGCCCAGAAGTCTTAACCAGAAATGAACTGGTGGCCGAAGCTCAAAACTGTTCTCCTTGCTATGAAATTCTTTGAACTTCTACCAGAATTTGAGATCTGGAGTCATTCTTCTCATTCCGAATTTCTTCAACCTTTACAAATGCTGGCGAAGTCTTCTCATTATAGGTTCTTCTCTTCTTTCTATTACAGTTGATGTCTGGACAACTCTTTTCATCGTAGTCTATACGTTTCTTGGCACGAGCTTGCACCATTCTCTTTTCGGCTACGCAAGCTCTTCTTCTCGGAAACTCTTTGAATCTGAGCGAGTTCTTCTCATTAGGGACTCGTCATCTTTACTGAGATTTGCCTCTCCAATCAGTAAGTTTCAGGCTAACACATCTTTTAATTCTTTGAATCTGTCAACAACAACCAAAATGGTTTGATGATGTGAGTTAGCATGCTCCTAGCCTAGGAATGTCTAACTAAATATGATGCATGAATTACGAAATTTTCAAAGATGCTTGGGGAAAACTTCCACAGGCTTTCTATCTTTGCTAAGTCTTCACTCCTATTTTGGAAAGATGTGGCTGGCCTATACTGGTTTGACTACAACCGGTCTTTTCCTGAAGTCCACCTTCGAAACATTGCCCTACTCAACTGGGCTTCATTATTTTCTCTCCATTGAATCTTCATGTCGAGTCCTTCTCCATTCTCAACATTGGGGTGAACACATGCCCCTGAATCTTTCAAATCTTCCTTATTCCCCTGAGGTCCAGTCTCCACTTTTATTTACTGAACCTTCCTTATTCGTTTTTCTTGAAAGGAAATGCTGACTCACCCTGGTCAGAATAACATTGCCCTCACTTAACTCAGGCTTAACTGTTGCTTCTCCATAAACTCTTCATGATGAGCCTTCTACAATCTCTTCGCTTGGGTGAACTCATGTCCCCCAAATATTCTAAACTTTTTCCTACTTCCATGAGGTATAATCTTCATTTTCTTTACTGAATCTTCCTTCTTCGTTCTTCTCAAAAGGAGATGCTGACTTTCACCAGTCAGAACAGAACGTAATACTTCTCGTGTTGTCTATTCTTACTGCATTGTCCCTACTCAATCTTAGGGTTCAATGTTTCTTTGCCTTGACTCATCATGACAAGTTCTCTTCAATCTCAACATTAGGGGAATGACACACCCTCAAGCCCCTAAGCTCGCTTTAAGTTTAATCTTCTCTTTATCAAAGCTTCTTTGGCAAAGATTGACTTCACAACCTTGCACTTTACTGACATGTAGCCTTGTCATCCCAAAGGTGGTATCTTAATGTTGAGCTTCCAAAAATGTTCCTTATGGGTATTACTTGTCTCCCCTCAAGTCACAAGTACCCGTAGTACACAAAAGGTTAGTCCACTTGTTCATTCCAATGCAAGAGACTTATGAAGATGATATAGATAAAATAATTTTATTATAATTATTTCTTTAAAACATAGCAAGCAATGTTTACTGAAATCAAGCTTAGGTTTAAAAAAATCAACCTAAGTGAAACTTCTGTTTAAAAGACCACGAATGTTATGGTGATACATACGCATGTGAGACCTTTACTGGGTTATTAAGCTCCCAAGAGGAACAACTCCCATACCTAATTTCTACCCAATTTTAAGGTGGCTCTCTTTAACTCACTATCTCACTGTGGCCCATCTTTCCCTCTCTTCTAATCTCAATGAGACATTAGAAGTGTGGCAATCTTTGAAGAAAGGTTAACCCTGATAGGCGGGATATGATCTAAAGACAAATTTAGACATCCATGTATGGTCGAAATGGTCTTTCAAGGCTTGTAAGTGTAGGCTATGGCTCAGGGTTATGAAAGAAAGGATATGTAGGCCCAAACAAGTGTTTAAGGGTGATGAAACCAAGGATCATTTCTTTTGACTAAAAATCTCAATTACGTACTGTCTAATCTGGATATGCTAAGATAAAACACTATTTTCTCTTTATTTTTTTAGATCTCTCTAGACTACCCATTTTCGGGTCTTCACCCTAGAGTTCAACTCTTTTTCTTCTAGTATAGCTTTGGATCAACTTGCATCTTCATACTGTATCGATATATGCTTCCATTCAAAGGTGATCAATCTATCAAGGCTGATTCATTTGGATGGGGAATTCCTATAGCCCTTTCTCTATTTACCTCTTGCCCTTTTCTTTTTCTTTTTCTCTCTTTTTTTCCTTTTCCCCTTTTTACAACTGCATTCTTCAACTTAGTGCTTTCACTTTCAGCTTCTTCAACTTTTGTGTTGGTGACTCTCAACTTGATTCGGGTTGGCTCTTTGAGTACAAACTTTTCTTTCTCTGTTTCATTTTTAGGTTTCTATTGCTCGAACTGAGAATTATATTCAACACATTTATTTTCCTTTATTGCCTCCTAATTCAAGAGGTGCCATCTCCATAGCACGTCAGAACTAGACATCATTCATTCATCCATAAACTTTTATCTTCTTTGCCCCCCGGTGTAGGGGTGATCCTTGGTTTGGGTTGAATCAGAAAAAAACATTACCATGCTCAAAAATGGACAACAATGGATATTTTCCTTATTTTCTTTCTTTGTGAAGGGAAATGAAGGAATGCCAAATGTCCTCCCATACATGGATATCAAACAGTCTTCAGGTGGTAGATTTTTAGGGTTATCACTTCATTCAAGGACCTTGAACAACAATGCCTGAGAGGAAAATTCACTTAATGGGATTAGCCCATTACTCCTGAACGCTTAATTGGAACAGAGGGTTTTCATATTTGTGGTGTCCTCACAATATTCAGTTTTTAAATTTTAGATTAAAGTCGATCTTGCAGAAGATATATACATATATGTTTGGGAAACACATAAGTAAGCTCATAATAATGAAGAATAAATGAATTTTTTTAAAAGAAAGCAAAGAATATGAAATGCTTGCCAAATGAAATGCACATGAATGCCTCTTTCATTTAAATCGAGCAAGTAAACATAACATAACTCATTACAAAATATCACTACTACTGTCTTCGGGTAAATAAAAGCAAAGTGCAACAAGGGAATGCCACCTGCTAGGAAAAAGAACCCTCTAAAGCTAACTACGGGGATCAACATCTCTAATGGATCATCTCCATCAACCCTTCTCCTCAAAGCTTCAAAATCCCGCTCTCAATCAGACTTTGGACCCTGTTCTTCAGAGCTCCACAATCCTCCATGGTATGGCTCGTACCTCCCACATGGTAGTCACACACGGTGTTGGCATCATAACCATCAGGATAAGGAGGATTCTTTGGTATGGACTGAACTGGAGCTAGAGGTTTTGCTCCAACAAGTGTTGGGAGCAAGTTTGTGTACGTCATCGGAATCAGGTGAAGAACCTTTGAGGGCTTTGCAAATGAGTGTGGTTGACGATAAGATCAACCATGAAACTGATTATTCAGTCGGGAACTCTTCGTACGACCCGAGGAGTCATGTCCCCTCTGATCAGTGATGCTTGGTTCTCCCAACTACAATACTCTAAACTCTAACATATTCTGGACTAACTTCTTAAATGCCACACAACTTTCAATAGAACGACCTTGAACATTGGCATTATACTCACAATGAGCATTGGCATTATACCAAGAAGGGTAGGGTGGGTTAAAGGGCACCACATGGTAAGGCCGAACCAAGTATGTCTTGTACAATTGTGAGTACAGCTCCTTGTATGAGATTGGCGGCAGGGTGAAGTTCTCGTTTCTTCCCCAGGTTCCTTTGTTTCCTCTTGGAACTTCTTCACATATGATATTGTCTCCATTTAATTCCAAACCAATTGTTCATGAAGTTGTTCGAGTCTAGCTACCCTAGTTGCTAGCTCATTCATATTTCTAGAGTCAAACTGGTCAGAAGTCAATCCCGATCTACTCATATTTTCTGAGGCAAATGTTTTTCCCCGATTAGTGATGCATATGATGTATGTGAATGAACAAAAATGTGTTATTTGAACAAAATAACAATACGTCACAAAATAACGCTACTATGAAAGCATGACTGAATGCAAAGAGCGACACTGAGTTTGGCAAATATCATTGTTAAACGACTCGTATTAATGGGAGTATCATTTCGTAACAATAGCCAAAGAAAACCCACTTTGCAAACGGTCCTAAGCTAGCATCTAGGTTGACAATTTTCTCCAAGATCCAAACAATCTCTTCTTGTTCTTGCCCCCAAGTAGTGTAGGCGGCGAATTATAGTCGCTCTAGTGTCGGCATTTGGTACACTTGACTTGTTCTTCGAAAAGGCTCCCGCTGTACTCGACCCTTGGGCTGTGCTGAAGCTAAGGCTAGAATTCCTTCCTACCTGAAATATTCTCTGTCGTTCTAAGTCAAGACTTAATTGTCGACCCAAGATGAAGTTCCCGGGAAACCTTTGAGCTTGCCCCGGAAAGCTTCGTTCTTGTTTGGCATGGTTCTCGCTGATCTCCTTGCAAGACTTGGTATTTTTCAATTACCAGGGTCAAATCAAAGTCGTCAATTGTGAAACAATCATAGGCAGTAGTTCCAAAAATTCTACCACTTCTTGAAGTGGCGGTTGGTCGAGCGGAACATCAAGTGAATATGAGATGTCATTATACTCATTTGCATTCATTAACTTCCACACTAACTTCCACTCGGACACATCATTAACTTTTGCATTCATGAAGGTCTCGGCTGACACTGTTAACTTGACCCTCCGGCTGAAATATTGCTCATGTCATGTAAATGCTCCCCTTCTGACCATATTTGTACGTCGAGTTTCTTTTCATCATTGTTTCAAACCAAACCTTTCATTAATCTAGTCTTTAATTTCAAACTATTTTTAACTCAATATGCTCTTCATGATATGACATAATGTGCAAAATAAAGATAAAAAGGACATGAAACGAGGAAAAAGGTTAGTCATGATGTGAACAATAAACCTGCAAACGAGAAGAGGTAGAATTAAGCAAGTTAAGTGAAGAGCAAGCATATAAAAGAAAACCCTAAACACAAGGATTCTAATTCGCTATGGTTATCTGCATGGCTCTAACGGGGTGGGTTTCTTAGAATCATACACATGAGTTTGGTTCTAATTGGGGTACCCGAACCTATCTTACCACCTACTAAGGCAACAAGAACCCCAATTTCGGCCAATTACAAGCTTGCGAATTGGTTTTGGTTTGAGAGAAAGCACGACCTAATGACGTGGAGGGCTGTACACGTGTCAAGAGGCGTGGATTCTGGAAGTGAATTACCGAACCGTGGAGGGCTACTCACATGGGTATGTGGCGTTTCACTCCCACTTAAGGGACGAAGCTTGGGTATAGAGCTTGATGAAATGGTGCAACACATGTCGGTGACTCCTTAGAAACTAAATGAAAAATTAATTCAAAGGCCATCAATTATCAAAGCCTGTTCAATTGTAGTTACATTTTCAAGAAAGGTTCAACCTTACTAGAATCAATTGAAATTGCGACAATTTTCCATCATTAATAAACAAAAAATATTTTATTTGGCATAACTCTCCTTTTGTTTTTTTTAAAACAAAACTGATCCCCAGCGGAGTCACCATGCTGTAACGACGTTTTTGAAATCCTTTTGAAAAATTATAAGTAAAACGATTTTTCAACTTGGATGCCACCGGCCACTTGGATAAGGTAGGCCGGACACCACAAAACTAGAGATTTAATTTGAAAAGAGGGTTCGGGAGTTGTTTATATGTGGAGAAGGATTAACACCCCCATCACGCCCGAAAATTGGTACCAAAATATTTGTTGCTCTTAATCGAAGAAAATTGTCAGAATTTGAAAAGAATTTAATTCGGTGACCTTAATTGAAAATTAACCTTAGTTGGACAGGCTTTATCAAATTGGTGGGTTCAAATTAATTGGACATTTAATTAATAAGGTTGACGATACATCGGACCACAGATTAAACCGACATCAAATAAGCCTGACTGTCGTGTTAATTTATGGTTCGAATCCTGCACATCACCTTTATGCATGGTGCAAGCAGTTAAGATATGATTTAATGATTTTATCAACTTTTAACTTTATCTTGTGACGATAAGAATTAATTCAGATATTTGGTCAACATCCTTTAAGCTCAGACTGTTACGACACAAATATCAAAATTAATAAATATCTCCCTTTTTATGATTTAGATTAATTAATGAAAAATTAAAGGGGTCGAATGAATGACAATTAAGAAATGGCAAACAAAGACACAAAAATAAACACAAAAGCCCAACGCAAGACCTAACCTATAAAGCCCAAATTATTGAAAGCCCAAATGATGTTCTAACTATTAATTAGGTGAATATAGTATTTAATCCTAGGTTAATTACCCTAAAAGACTAAAACTCTAACAAATTATGATGATTAATTTAATGTTAATCTCAAATTTGAAGTTCATTTTATCCTAAAAGTTATTAAGAAATATTCAATTAATTTAGCGAATTTAACATTCACTCAAATGAGCCAATAATGAATTTAAATCCACTAAACTAATTCGAACTCTAATCTAACTAAGGCTCCAAAGAAACTAAACCTAGAATTAACTTAATTAATTTAAGAATCGTGCTCCTATGAGACGAGCATACGATCTAAATTAATTAAACTAATTCCCTTAACCTAATCTAAAGTCCAAAAACCACTAAAAACTAGGCCTGGAACCTAGGGCCCAAAACAAAGGCCCAAACTATATTAAAAAGGCTCAAACAAATTAAAACACATTACATTAAAATTATGTTATATATTTAAAGACGTATTGTTTTAAGAAAACCATATATGTTATATACTTTTGTGAAATTACATATATTATACATTTGAAAAGACTATATTATATAAAAAAACTATATATATATGTATATTATAAGCTTTATGAAACTATATATTTAAATAAACATTATAATATATATTATATAAAAACTTATGTTATATATATATATATATTAAAAACTATATTTTATATACTTTATAAAAAAACTATATGTCATATCATGTAAGGACTACATGCTATATAAAACTATATTATGCTTTATATACATATAAGAAACTATGTGCTACATACTTTATAAAAACACATTATATATTACACTATATAGATAAATATCATACATGTACGTATGTTGAAATTACATATAAACTACAAAGGTATATAAAAAACTAAGTATAAATTACATCACATAATATATATGTTATAACAAATAAACATTTCATTAACATCAGATTTGGGCTAATTCAAAAGGGTTGGAAGAGGGTACTATCAGCCCACTGCTTTGGGCTCACCAAACGGATCCGGGTTGTGGGGCAGAGCGGAGTCCAGGTCTGGATTCGGGTTTCCCCACCCGCGCAGGTCTGATGACAATAGGAATTTTATCCCTTAAACCCACATTAACCCTTTCTTTCTCAAACAGAATTAACCTCCCTCTGAAAGGAAAACCCTAGCAGCCTCTCCCGCTCGCGGCCGCCGCTCCGACGAGTTCTTCGGCTGACCAAGACCATCGCTTCAAAGCTCTCGAGCCCCTCTTTCTTTCTATCCAAAAGGATTTCTCGTAAAACGGCCGCGAACGCTCCAAATTAGAATCGAACTCGAGCGGCTTTGGATGCGCGATTCGTCGCCGTCCACCGTTGGATCACGGTGAAACCGGGATATCTTGCTCCCCGCTAGCCGCGCAACCTTCTCACCGTTGGGATTCACCGTAGGAGTCTCCGATCGCCGGAAAACACCAAAGCCAAAAGGGTAATCCTTCAAATGCTTCGGCTTCTCCACCGCCGATCCACATACTCCACCGTCGGATCGAGGCGATTCTGGGATATGTTAACCTCCTCGCCGGGACGACCATTTCCACCGTTGGGATTACTGAGATAGAGCTTCGATCACCGGAATCCGTCAAGGCCGGGGTAAGCTTTCTTCCTTTCTCTCTTTCTTTTAGATTCGAACAAAAAAAAACAGAGAAAACCCAAAAAACCTAGAAGTATATTCTTTGTATATTGATGAAAAAAATCTCTCTTTGTTTTGCTTTTCGATTCAGAAAAAGAGGAAAAATTAGAGAACAAGAATTCTGAAATGCTGCTTTTTTATTGATGCTTGAATCTGCTCTCCGCCCATTACATTTTGTTTAGGTTTCGGCTCTTATAGCCAGAATTACAGTGAAAAATATCATATATGAAGAAAAGAAAACTTCTAACTGGCTATCCTTTTTTGCTGAAATGTCTCTGAAACCCCTCCCAGTTCTTGTCTGTATTCATGCCCAAATCTGCCATTGTCTGATATTTTTTGTTGCTATTGTTTGTTTGTGTATGTTGTACGAGAGGTGAGGGGGAAGAGGGGACCAACAAAGTTGTTATGGCATGTGGGAGCAGGAGAGATGCGCATGTGAGGGAGTACAAAGGTTCGATCCGACGTGGCTGCCACGTGTTTGCCGATGTGTCCGTACTCTGCTGATATGGTGCAGAGTGAGTGGCCAGTAGTGGTGACGTGGCCTCCATGGTGGCAAGGAAGGCCACAAATATGGGCTGGTTGGGCTGCTGCAAGAGAAATAGAGGCATCAGAATTTACTATTTAGGGCCTCATTGGGCCAAAACATAAGTAGCAATTTTGATTTTTAAGGATTTGTAACTTAAGGACTGGACTTGGGTTGTTATTTTAACTAATATTGACATTAGACTTTTATTTATCTATTTATTAATATTTTTGATTTTTCAGTTTGGTTATGATGATGATGATGATGATGATGATGATGATGATGATGATGATGATAATAATAATAAAAAAAAAATAATAACCATAATAGCAATATTAATAACAAATATAATAATAATGATAATGACAATGAGATAATAAGATAAAATGATAAGGGATATTCATATAATATACTAATATTTTGGATTTTTCACATATTATATCATGATAATAAATAGCAACATATATATGTACATATACAATACTTAGCAAAATCCTTGAATTTTAAACATAACCTATAATTATGATAATAAATAGGATAATATGATAACATAGCAACATAATACTAGCAATGTTTTTGGTTTTTTGGGTTTTAATGAAGACAAATAGAATAGACAAAGCCCATTATTATATAAACAAAAGAGAAAATAAAAACCGGTCCACCCCGAACAAAATTAGTGATTACACATCTAATGTGGTACAAAATCAATCAAGTTATCCTTGCCTCGAACCACAACCCATGCTTAATTCACTGCATTGACGGAAGAAAAGAGAGGGCAAGCATATAATGCATAGTGAGTGCGCTCAAAAGGGTAAAACATCAATGTATTTTCAAAATCAAAATCGATATTAGAAACCTTTATCAAAGCAAGTCAAACACACCATTTTCAAAGCATTTAAATAAAATATGCTTATTCGAAACATATACTTCACACTTTCATAACAATCTTTTCATTCTCAAGAAATTAAATAAAACATGATCAAATCATAAACATCATTTCTTCGGGCATAAACCATGCTTTCATTGTAAAGTAAGATATAAGTGTAAATCAAACACAATTTGCTTACACCTTTTGAAATCATAAAATGCATAACAACCGTATACATCAAAACATTTTTTACAAGTCTCGTGCTTAATCAAACCAAAGCATTTTCTTGTTTGTTTCCAAAACGTATCATGCATAACAACCATATGCATCAAAACACTTTTCATATGTCTCATATATCTCATATATTGGTAATTATTGTGATCCTGGATAGACTTACCTCTATCCTCACATTCAAAAATAGAATGTTATTTAAACACATCGGATACACGAATTTTCCGGTGGGCTCATCTTCACCTAATCACATACCTTGCCTAGTTAAACTACAAGATATAATCAACTTGGGCTGCCTAGTTAAACCACATACCCCAAGTGATAACGCAACAGTCCGAGTGGCCTAGTTAAACTATTTTTCCTCAAGGATCGTGGTACGATCGACTTTATATTATAGTGCACTTTAAACCCTATGGCATGCCAACCATATCCGAGACTTTCTCATTTACGTCAAATAGCAAATATATTATTTCAAATACATTTACTTCCTGTTTTCCAATACATTTCACAAAATCGTTTCATATGCAAAACCACATTGCCAAGGGCAACAACACATTCCATTTAGGAACCATTTCACTTAAGCATTCATATACTTGATAAATCATTGCATATTATTTAAAAGATGTGTAAAACAGTAAGTAAATCAATTCATAATTTTAAACCAAAACATGTAAATCAAGTCTCATATCAAACCGGCATTCAAAAGGCGAAATAGTGAAAAACTTACTTCTGAGCTTAGTTAAGCTTGCTAGGCTATAACCGAACCTCCAAACCTTATTTCAAAATTTATTTGAAGAACCAACTCATATTTGCACTCACCAACTTGATATCGTCTTGATGCTAACGTCTCAACGCCAACGCCTAATCGAAAATCGTCCGAACACTATCACAAATTTATTATAGAACCACTATCACAAATATTCGAACCATAACTATTCGAACAAATACCCACGAAATGGCCAATTTCCATTCCTCCTATCCTTCATGCTACTGTTCTGTTCTGAATGTTCGATTCCCCCTTAATTACTTACGGTAATTTCTTTGAACACTCGCCATGCACACCAATATATGATCCAATAATTAAATGAACACTCTACCAAATACCTCATTCCAAGAATTTAAATCTAAATTCAACTAATTAGATTAATTATGGAAATTAAATTACAAAATCAACTCTATATTATTATTACCCTTGCACAAAACATTAGAACTCCATAGAAATCATTAGATTACTGTAATCTAATCAATATTTATGAGAAAATCAATTAAAATCTAATAATTCCATTAAAAATTCATTTTAATTATCCCAAATCATGAGAAATCATAGAT
The DNA here is from genome assembly GCA_019671005.1 of Hibiscus mutabilis. NCBI lineage: Eukaryota > Viridiplantae > Streptophyta > Magnoliopsida > Malvales > Malvaceae > Hibiscus > Hibiscus mutabilis. Next base: position 55,036,621 of record CM033715.1, read on the forward strand.
TAAGAATCAAAATCAAGTAGGAAATCATTAAAGAACATTTTCCCACCTTGCTTGATGAAAAACCAACTTGAAGATGAACTCCCCTCTTGATTCCTAACAAGAAAAATAGTGAAGATCATGTAGAAATTAAAATCCTTAATCCACAATTGTTTAGAAATAAATGGAGAAGAAATTGAAGTAGAAATGATTAAGGAATCAAGAAATCCCTAAGTTCTGTTTGAAAGAAAATAAGAGAAACTTAGAAATGTCTTTCTCATCTTTTTAGAAAATTACAACCATTAACTTCTTTTTGTTAAAAACAAGTGAGAAAAGATATTTTCTTATTTGATTTAATAATTCCAATAAAAATATCTTTTTAATCTCTTTTTACAAAATTGTCATTAATAAAATTTTGCAATTCTTGTAACAGTCACTATGGAATTTAATACTAAATCAACCCATTTAAAATTACCCAACTTTATTTCAGTCCTTTGAAAAACTCATTAAAATATTTTCAAAAATATTTGCCATGCTAAATTTATCGAGATCCAATTTAATCAACCCATATTATTTTCTAGAATTAATTAATTAGCTAAAGCCTAACCAAAAATTCCAACCCAATTCTGATAATTCACCCGAATCTTCTAGCCCGTTTTTCGGGGTGTTACAACTCTCTTTCTTTAAAGAAATTTCGTCCTCGAAATTTACGAAAAGGGAGCAAAAAATATAAACCTTCCTTCATCCAACAACTTCCTCGATTACACTTACGCTGTATAACTTCCACAAATTCAATCGTCTTGATGAACAACACCTAGTTGCTAGAGACTTAATCAGAAATATTTCTTACACACGTTAAAACCAGCAAATCTTAACTTTCTTGTTACAGAGACAATAAGTAAAGGGTCAAACAAACCTCGCCACAAAACGTAGGCCAATTCATCAAATGCACATTTAAGCTTAAACCATCTTGACACAACATGTCACAAAACCAATCTTCCCATTTATCTACCTATCCTCCAATAAAACTTGATTCAACATACCGTTAAGAAATATTTTCTCCAACCCTCCACAGAGAAACTCTGAGAAACACTCAACCATCCATATGATATCTGGTTTCTCGTTGTCTCAATCCGCACAAAACTTATATGATTTTAGTTCTCAAACCAACGCCAACTTACTGTAAACAACTTTTAGCTTACACCAAACCGTTTTAATATCAAATCAGCTCTTCTTAATCTCAACTTAGAAACTGCAACAATCATCAATAACCCCCAACAATAACGGCTAATAACAAAAGTTCCTCTTAACCATACATCAACCATAATCCATGGAGAACAACTATCTTAATCTAGTCAAATAAACTAATTCCGGGATCAAGCTTGTAAAACCAAGTTTTAGATTATTATCAACCAATAAAAATTCATTAGTACCCATAAGAAAATATTTGGTTTGAACAACCTAACCATGATTCGTTCTTAAACCCACTACAAAATAATTAAATTCAATTAAATTCACTTTAATCACAAATGTTAGTAGAAATAATAGATTAAGGACACAAAGCGTGGGGAATGTCAATAAGAAATCAGGGCTCACCTTGCTTGATAGGAGTACAACCAAAATGGGCCCCCTTGTATTCTAACATGTGAACATTGTTAACCAAAAATCCACCATTTCGCTCAAGTTTAAAAATCATTTGGATAAAAATAGATTATAATTAAGACTAGAAAATCAATTGATCGTTGAAAACATTTTAGGAAAATAGAAAATATGAAAACAATAGTTCTAATTTGAAAGAAAATTTAAAAAACCTATGTTTTAGAGAAAGTATTAACCATCGGTAGTATTTTTTTAAACAAAATAAATTTGAGTTGTTAAAATAAAAATGGTGCAATTGCTCCCTAAAGATTCTTAGATTGTGTCCCCTCTCTATTTAATTCACAAAAACCACTCTTAAAACCAAATTGTTTTTAATGTCATAAAAACACAATCTTGTTATTTAATAAACCTATTAAATAACCATCCAAAGCATTAGTCATGTCCAATTTGGCATATTTCTTTGAAAAAGCATTCGATTATTAACCCGGAATTAATTAACGAACTAAACTCAAGCTACAATCCCAAACGAAGCCTAGCAAATCATCTAACTCAATAAACCATCTCTTACCACAACTTCGCTGACGCTGCAACAATCTTAAAAGCTTCTTCAACAAACTTTGATAACAATCAACTGGATCTAGAAAACCATGTACCTCTAACATCAACCTTGGTTGCTTCAAATCTAGCACAACTCAAACTTCCAAGAATCAATCTTTAACACCTTCTACAACCTATGAGACCCCAGAGAACCTCATCGCTTAAACTCAATTATCCTCGCTACATTGTTTTACATCATTATCTCATTAGCCTCTGAAAATTCATCCGTAAGTGTGAACTTATGTATGCATGATTACTTGTATGCCCTCATAAATGTCTATATATATGTATGCAAAACCTCTAATGTCATGTCCAAATGTATGTATGTACTGACATATTTAAATATATACATATAAGTGTTTATGCACTGTGCATGTTTAACTGTTCACACTTACTAATAACATTCTCAGAACCAATATTCCTTTCAACATGCCAGAACTCGCAGCTACCCACGTAAGGAACAATCATTTGTTTGCTAAAAAAGCATGCTAAACTATTCATGATTGTCGATCAAGATCCTTCATGATACCATTGTACTTGAGAATACCACTACTTTTGATACCCACAAAATCAAGTATTCACAGAATACTCAATTCATCGCAACTTCGAATATTACAAGAGCATTTGCCATCTACACGATGTAACTGAAAACCCATACCAATCGAACACTCTTAAACACCATTATCGTTAGCAACCGCACTGATGCTTAGAAATAGAGTTTCTAGTCAAACATATCCATAAACAAACCATTATCAAAATTACATTCTCAACTCATACATTTCCTTAATTCCCATCAACATGACACAAAAAAGATAGCCGGACCAAGGTACATCTCAACACCAAACTTAACCTTGCAATCATAAGACAACACGAAAAACTTCATCGAAAATATGTCAAGAAAGAATTCCTGAACAACGCATGCATTCAGAACCCGAACATCCTTAAACTTTGGATTACCACATAAGCCAAAAACTCAACAAACATAATTCGGTCCATTCTTGGCGAACCCCATCGCAAAAATCAACTTCAATCTTCAAAAATTCAACACACTCAAACAACTACCTCCAATTAATATGCATAACTTTGTAAAGCCCGAGTCCACCAAAAGATGCAATAAGGAAAGAAAAATAAATTACGGGGCCATTCTTTAATCAACATACAAACTCCACGATTTCGCTATGCAACTCGATCTTTCAAATATGAAATTCAATCCAATGACTTACGCATATTTCATACTTGACCATCCTCATGGAAATGACGTTAGGGACACTATAAAGTTCCCCTTAACAATCAAAACCATTGGTCAGATTTCAATCCTAAACTTAAACTTTCTTGCCTGATGCATACATCATAACCTTATAAACTTAGAAGCTCCAAAATCCTCATTAGAATCTCGATAGAAGCTTTCTCGAGCATACTTTACGAATATTGATATTACTATCAAGTATACGACACATTACGGTGTACACACATCCATTCCTATCACTTACTTTTTATCCACAAAGTTTATATCTTTAACATCAATGAAAATAACCACCTTAAACATTCGAAAGATTGCACCAACACCACCCAAAAACTCACGAACGAGGACAATGCCACTCAAGTTCAAAGACCATTTTTAACTATTCTCGATCGAGGATTAGGTCAACTCAAGATCGAAAACTACTTTTCTTATACTATCGATAACCCAGACAACACTCATTAAACTCAAAAGTAATTACTGAACAAATCATTTCTCATATAAAAACAAATTCATTACCGGTATTTAAACCTAACTGTTGGGGTTTAGGCTCGATAAGTGATCCAAGAAAAACCTGAAAAACCCTTACGAAAACATTTGTAATAGGCAATGTGTTCCCGATTAACCCCAACATATATAATTAACAACATGTACACATACGAATCACATTTATCAATTTGTCAAAAAAAAACCAAATTAAACTCTATCTGTATGAGGTTATGAACCTGGCTTTGATACCACCAAATGTAACCCCTTTAACCAGGCTTAGACGTTAGAACCGAACCAAGAAGATCACATTGGGTTTGTCGAAGCAAACCTGAACTGACTTTACTAAAATTAGGTCTATTTTTTCTTTTATCTTATGTAGATGCATCATTAAGACCTACAGTGTTCTTACAAGCAACGATTCAATTTTTATTCGATACGAACATCTATAAGGCACTCAATTGCAAAAACAAGCATTCTAGGGACCAAAGTGCAAATTCGAATAATTATAGGGATTTAAACAAGTTTAAAGTTATCAATACATAACTAATCATATTACATGATAACGTGTCAAATTTCAACTTAAACGAAAAACAAATAAGCATCCAATTTAGCAAAGTATAAAACTGAGGACTAAATCGATGAATTGCCAAAATACATGGACTAACACGTTTATAAAAGCTTTTTACAATAATTAGATACATTAAAAGCATGCTTTCGAAATCTCAGGTCAAACAGACATCATTTACTTATTCAATTGATGCATGAACATTTGGGGACCAAACTGTAAACAATCTAAACTCAATAAAACCCATTAATTGAATAAACTACCGGCCGTACTGGTACAAGGGATACCATACCGATAAAAGAAAACATCAAATCACAATTTAGTATCAATATGCTACATGGTGTACCGATATCTGGCTACGCATACCGAAACTCGATCATGCGTACCGGTACCCACATGTAATATTGAACACTAGAATATCCCGTGTACCGATACTGACTCTAGGTGTACCAATATGGGCTGCACCAAAATGCATCTTAGGGATTCGAATCCCAACCGAACATATCCAAGTTACTTACAAACAACATTGGCATGCTTCTAATATTATACTATCATTAAACAAATGTGCTCAATTATTTACATGTCACTTAATCAACACAATTCACATTCATACAAGTAATCTAAAGGCATGCTTCCTAACTGTAGCGACTAAAAAATCTGTATGTTTCCCACTTTTCTTGAAAAATTTAATTTCAGGGGAATTTTGGAAAAAAGTTCGTATTTTGAAATCAAGACTTGGTGTCGCCACCGATCATTTAAGAAAAAAGGTAGACTGGACACCGAAAAATAAAACCAAAGATTTAAAAGGGTTTGGGAGTCAGTTACGTAAGGGGAAGGATTAGTACCCTCACAATGCCCAAAATTGGTACCTAGGGGTTCGTATCGTAAATGCAAAAAAAATTTAAAAATTGGTTTAATTTAAAGTCTAACCCTTAAAATGTATGCATGGATGATAACATAAATATAATGACCTCAGTATTCACGGTACCAAAGGAGATGACACCCGGAGATCGGGATGGCACTCCCACTAGGATACAGAAACAATGAGGCCTAAAACTATATGCGACAAATATATGTATGAACAATTAACATGAAGAATAAATACAAGGCAATAACGGATAACATAAATATGATCAATAAAAAAACAAGATACAAAAATACTATACATATATTAAGATGTAAAACTATATATTATGCATATTATGTATATATGTACGACATACTCATTAAAAAATATAAATAAACTATATACATGTAATATAATATTATACCTTATGTTAATATAGTATAAGAACATAGGACATGGAAAAATACACACAAAAGAGGTACTACATAAGACTTTACGTAAAAAGGGTATATATTTACATATAAAGTGATGTGCATATAATATATATATATATATATACGAATTAAAAGCAATACATATATAGAATTTGTCATATTGATGTTAATATACATATAATTATTACCATATATGACACATGTGTGTATAAGCATAGGATATAGAAAGTCAAATGTAGAAAAATAAATAACTTAGATATTATCACAAAATAAAAGAAAATTACTATGAATAAATCAATGAAAGAATCACAAAGATGTAAAATAAAGACAAAAATTAAAATATTGAAATATAAATTGCACCAAATTAAATAAGCACTGAATTAAAAGGAACAAAGCACCAATTAAAACTAAATGACAGATTAAATGAAAAGGAAAGGAAATGGGACTAAATTAAAACAAAACAAAAGTTAGAGGGACCGAAAAGGTAATTAAACCATTTAGGTTTTAATCAAACTAATATCGGGGATGAAATTGAAAACGTTGGAGATATTTAGGGACTAAGGTCGAAATTTTAAAAGGCGGGAGGTCACCAGAGCAATAAACAAATGCGGAGGTCCTCGCTGTGTAGTTATTTTAGGGCGGAAGGACTAAAGGTGTAATTTACCCATTTAAAAAATTTAAATATATATAAACAACCATTTAGCCAAACTTCAAAACCTTTCCATTTTTTAATTCTAATAAAAAATACCAATATCCCTCATTTTCTCTTTGGAAAAAACACCAAAAACCCATAAAAACCACCCTTATTTCGATCAAACACCCTCTTTTTGAAATGAAAAATAGATTTGAGAACTCCTTTAAAAAAGATTTCAAAATTGAAAAAATGAACGATAAAGACGGGAAAAGCAACAACGCTGTTCATCAGCGGCACCATCCTCGGCCACATGTGCGGCAGTGGTCAAAGACTAAACTGGTATATCCTAGCCTTAACCCCTTTTTTCTTTTATTTTTGAATTCAGAATGCTAAAAGAGAAGAGTGCCTCTAAAATCTTTTTTTCTTTTTCTTTTTACATTGATTCAAATCTGACTACAATAATGGATTTACATCCTTTTTATATCCGATTTCGTTTGCTTTACATTAAATTGAAATGATCTCTGATTGATATATGGTTTTCCCCTTTTTTGCATTCCCACGGTAGTTGGGGGAGCTGGTAGAAGGACGACGTCCTCGAACTGCAAAAAAGGGACGGTCGTTGATGAAGAATTGTGGCGGCATTAGATGAGGGGAGGCCAAGAGTCTCTCTTGGTCAGATCTGATCTAGATCGTTGGATCAGATTTGATCCAACGATTGAGATCGCTTGAAGATGAATGTCCCAGATAATTCCTAAAGAATGATGTGACATCATCAGATGAAGCCATGTGGCCCATGAGAGCTGAAGAGTCTCGGCATGCATTGCAAGCTCGCATAGGGAAATGAGCAGCCTGGGTGTGCATCCCACGCGGTATCCAAAAAGGTCCTCGGGTTTGATCATGGTCGTTGGATCTAACTTGATCCAACGACTCTCCTTCGACTGCACAAAACAAAAAAGATCAGACCAAATTATGGTTATAATCAAGGCTTAGGGTTTTGTTCTAGTTGGGCCTTAACAAACCATGTATTATTATTCAGTTCTGTATTGGACTTGTACTGTTTTAATATATGAGTTTTTTTATTTATTAGACCAGTCTTTTAATTATTATAGCCCCATAAGTAATAATAACATTAAACAAATATAATAATAATAACCGAATAATAATAATAATAATATAATAATACTAAAGCCCAGATAAAAATTAGTGATTACAGATGCCCCTCTTTGCTCATTCTTATGAAACAAGAATAGAACAAAGATCATAAGCACTAACTTTTGTCCTACTTCCTTGTTTGATGATGCGGAGCCACGAGTCCTTCTTATATAAAACTGGTTAGCTCTTCCTCTATCTGGGGCCTTAAAGCTGCAAGTTTTCCTATATAGAACCTTTAGCTTGTCCTTGTCGACATCTCTTCAAGTTGCAAGTTCTCCATATATAGAACTTTTCACCTTTAAGTCTTGAACCTACGAGTTCTTCATATATAGAACTCTTCACTTTGAAATCTTGGAGCTTCAAGTTCTTCCTATATAGAACCTTTGGCTTTGAAATCTTGGAGCTTCGGGTTCTTCCTATATAGAACCTTTGGCTTTGAAATCCTAGAGCTTCAGGTTCTTCTTTTATAGAACCTTTTGTTATGAAATTCAGGAGTTAAGGGTTCTTCCTATATAGAACCTTTACCTTGAAGTCTTGGAGCTACAAGTCATTCCTATATAGAACTTTTCACTCCAAAAATGGCACCCCGTTTTCTTATGTCATGAGTACTAGAAAAGCTTCCCCTACTTCCCAAAAGGATGAAGCTTGGAAAATATTGAAACAATGCCCTGATTTCTTGTCGTGTTGGTATGAAAAGATGTCCATTGCTCTAAAGACTGAAGGTTATAAGATCTTTGAAAACCATAATTGAGTCAATTTTAAAGACATTTGATTTCCTTGCTAAGATCTACCTCTCTGGACGTGGAGTGAAAGATCCAATCTTTTACTAATTTATTTAGTACGTGTCAAGAAAATAGACAAGATGTTTTGTTAATATAAGTTAGCATGCTCCTAACTTAGGGATGCCTAACTATATATGATGCATGGTTTGATAAATCTCCAAATTACCTAGACGTTTTCACTTTTCTGGTTCATCGACTTTGACCTTCCCTTGCTTTCTTCTTCTTCTTCTTCTTTATAGAAGCGGTACCCTATCTTATATTCGGGTCTAACCATTTTATCTTTTTTCCTTTTGAGCCTTTGAAACTTTTTCTCTAAACCATCTTTTCAGGTTTTCACTTTGTTTTGTTTTTTCTTCTTCTTTTTCTTCTTTTCACTTCTTTTTCTTTTTTTCTCTTTTTCTTCTATTTTTTTCTTTCTTTTTCTTTTTTTTCTTCTTTTCTTTTTTAGGCGCCCTCTCGAGTTTTTACCTTGAAATCCTTGTGCCTTCGCCATCCTCTTGCTTTTCTCTGACAAGCTTGCGTTTTGATGTAGATGACACTCACCGTCTCACCTAACTTGGTGCATGAGGCATTTTCTTTGACTAAACCTCAATATACCTCTTTCCACAGGACACTTTAACATCGAGGTTAATTTATGTTTTCGACTCATCATGCCAAGTCTTCCTCTATCTCAACATTAGGGTGAGTGCATGCCTTAAGTCCCTAAACTTTTCTTTTGAGTTCAATCTTCATTTTTGAACCCATCAAAATATCTTGGTAGAAACCAACTCTAGCTCTTTGTACCTTTCTGACATATATTCTTGTCATCGCATATGTGGTATTGTTGCCTTATTCGATCTTGGGCTCAGTTGGTTTGTTGGCACTGACCCGTTATACATAGTCTTCCCTCTTTCTCAACTATTAGGACGAGCAAATGCCACAGGTCCCTAAACTTTTCTTTAAACCCTCTCTTCATCTCTTGTAAATCAATTATGGTAAAGTCATGCTCTAGATCTTTCGAATCAATACAAAGAAATCTTTATGTCTATTTAGTAATGTCATCATTGGTAATCATCCTTTCAATGTAAGATGCCTTTCTGGACCAACATATAGGATCAAGAAAACCTCAATTTTTACTATAAATAAAGAAAACGGAATAAGATGCCCTGGATACCAAGTGCATGAGCATCTTAGATTCAAACCTCCAATGATCAATTCAAGCATAGCTTGTGTCTATGAAGACTTTGAATTTTGTGGCGATATTTGAAGTTGTGAAATTCCTCCCAGATCACTCGGTTCATCCTCGCGATCATCGTATTACTTGATCCATTCAAAAACTAATCCTTTTAGTTCTCATTATTTTTCTCCATTCACAAATGTGTTCAAGCTTCCCGGACTTGTTTAACTAGTGGAGTGCAAAAATACCATTCTAACAATAAAATTTTAACTGCATATGTGTGCTTTTGATTGCAGCTACCCATTATTGTATTATTATTGTTATACTCGTATCTTCAAGGATTCATCTCTAACGGCAGAGTATTGAATAGGTAGAGCATGGCTCCTTATTAGGTGTGTCAACCCCATTGCTCTTTCAAAGTGCTCCGAGATTTATTCAATTGTTCATTCATTCATTTTTTCATTTTTTCTTTCATTTTTTGTGTTTATTCATTATTTATTTATTTTTCGCCTCTAGTTACAATCCATGTACTCTTATTAGGGAATAGAAGACTACGCTTAGAACTTCAATTTCAAGCAACTCCACTTGGTTATACTTGCCTACTTCACTACACTTTTGTATCGATTTTGGAGATTTTTTCATCATCGAACATCATCAAAGGAGTAGTAGTCTTATTTTTCGTGCTTTACCGACTAGAGTAGGCTAAGTAAGAAATCACACTTCATAGTTATCACAACATTTTTTTATCTTTGCATTAGAATCAATGTCGCAACATGCAAATGAGATCTATTCATGGTTTTGAGACCATTGTCTGCTGAGCAGAAATGCATTTTTCATTGAAATGAAAACAAACATGACATATACCATTACAAAAAGATTCCTACTGCTTTCAGACTTAAGCTGTAGGATTTGTTCTATGCACTACTATCAAAAGGGAATTTAAGATACAAGGAAGTCTTAACAAATCAACACATATAACATGAAGACAGACGTGGATAAGATGGGAAACTCATGCACTAGAATTTCAGATCATCCTCGAAGTGATAATTCCTTCATTTTGAATTTTCAATGCTTCAACTGATGTGACAACTTACCCCTACACTTTTTAATACATTGCTTCACCATTTTATGTGTCAATGTTCCATTACCAATCAGCTTCCCCATTTCTTCTTTTGAAAACCAACATCTCCTAGTAGGGTGCCCTGATGCCCCCAAATAGAAATAAAAAACATTGTCTAGATTGTAATTAAAAAGAAATGGGTCTGGAATCTCCTCCATCGGCCTAGGGACAAGATATTGCCCTTGTATCAAATAGGGAAGTAGAATTGAAATGGACACCTGGAAAACTTCGAGGGGTTTCTTCCCTTGAAGCCTTTCTTGTTGTAGATGCTTTTTTCCCGCTAATTTTGCTTTACGTCTAGCCCTCTTGGTCAGACCCCTCTTCTTCTTATCTTCTTTATCTTGACCTTCATCTAATTTCACAATGTGGTTTTGTAATACCCTAAATTTTGTTCTAGGAGAATGTTATATTAGAGCTTTACTAGATTGTATTAATGATTGAGTTAAGTGAAACTATTAAGATTAATGGGATTAAATTTTAAGAAGTGAAACTTGAGTAGATAGCCTTGTAGTGACCAAATTGGAAAATAAAGCAAAACATGAGTTTGCGTGTTATTAAAAAACAAGGACAAGGGCGTGTTGATGTGTCAACCGATTGGAGGGACATGTGGGATTAGTAATGCATAGATTGAATTCCCTAAATTTGGAAACATTATTTCCTTTCTTCTTCCTTAGGAAGCCGAGAGTTTAGAGGGAGATTGCGTAAGACCGAACAGCCATGAAATCTGGAAAATGGAAGCTTAATTAGTGGTTACATTCTTTGAATTTAGTTGTAAACAAGAAAATGTAAGTATCTCCTCTCAAGCTCTAACTTGAACATTGCTAGAAATAAGAATGATAAAATTTGTGTAATCCCTTGATATTCAAATGTTCATGCATGAGTAAATTGGTATGTTTGATAGCTTGGTTATAGCATTCTATAGTTAGATTCGGTTGATTAGGGACTTGGTGAAATGATAGTGTTGGTTTGAACATTTCGAATTAGCATATAGATGTAAAATTATATAATGTAAGTATAGTATGTATTTGAATGTTTGTCTTGCTGGCTGTTTCGAAAGGAAGGATGGAGGTCTATTTGTTTGAAATTGAAGTTGTAGTAACTGCTTTAACAGATTCAAACAGTGGACTGTTTGATTAACATTGAAACATGGTTTAAATTATAGTTATAAAACCTTGAAATGGGGCTGCTTTGAACAAGAAAAATATGCACTAGTAACTAAGGAACTATCTTATTAATTCAAATCATAATCAGGACTGTTTTGGTCGATTATAATGGTTGTTCAATGCTAGAGTCGTTATTTGAGTTTTTAATGGCTTTTAAGAATGGTTTGAGGTTTAACTATAGGCATGTATTGAAGAAGAAGCTGTTTGGTGAATGTTAGGAACACTAGAAGGTTAATTCAAGCATGTAATTGTAAGAACTATAAAATAGGACTGTTTTACCTTATTATAAACACTTTCGGGACTGTTTTAATAAACAAGAAGTGAAAGGACTGTTTTGCAATGTACTTGGACTGTTTTAGATAGCTAAAAACAGGGAATTATTGTAGGAATGTATGAACTGCTCATTTTTGGTGTTAATGGGATTAAATGAGACTGATTTAATGATAAAACAATAGATATATAAATTGTTATAAGTGAGTATAATGACCCTCGGGACTGTTTTATTTGTGTATAAATGATCACCTAAGTTTGCTGCCCTGTTCGAATGAATGAGTGTGTACATGCTAAAACTGCCCAAATTGTGCGTATATTTAAGAAAGTGTACTGTTTTGATTGTAAATTGAAAAGGTGTGGGCTGTTTGGAACAATTAAAATAGGGGAAAAGCTGGTTGAAAGTGTGAAGGACTGTCTTAGCTCAATAAAATCATATTAGGGGATGTTTGAGAAATATGAAAATGCATATACTTGTGATGCTGCCCTGTTTTGTAAATGTGTATTTTTATGGACTGTTTGCATAATTTTGAGATACTAAGGGACTGTTTTGAGTCCATGGAGAACATGCTGGACTGGTTTTGAGTACATATATGTGATTAGGTGAATAATTAAATAAATTTTATAAATAAATGGTTGATGAGGATGATTCTAATACAATCTAAATCCCTTGATATGTTAGACCAAGAAGAAGCTAGGAAGGAATTGGATAAGTAGCAAGTTTTGGTTAAGGATTCGGGTATCTCGTAACTTCAGGATAAGAAGTGAGTGTAGTTTAAAGACTCGGGATAGGCTTGTAACCTTCCCGAGCAATTGTTGCTGATTATTAATTATGTTGCTTCACTATTAAGTTAGAGTATGCATTTGAAAGCTTGGATTGAGGTAAGTGCTTATGCGATAAGTACACTATGAAACGAAATGCTCGAATTGATGATATGATTATGGTGAATTCTATTCGTGCTTATAAATATTTGATTTTGTGACTTTAGATGAACGATTTAATAAATTAAGATATGTATGAAATAAGGATCGTAACTATGCTGCCATTCGATCAATTGAAATGAGGATTGTGATTCACTTGAGGTGAATGTATTTACCCATCATCGAAGGGTAATAAGATTGTAATATGATACAATGTTATGGAGCTATGCTCACTATGATCCAATGAAAGATGATATATGTTAAAGCCTTGGTTTCGAGTCAGTCGTTAGGTATAGTTGGCATGCCATAGAGTCTATAGATCTCCTTGATAGTTTGGACTTCGGTCCCCTGCTTGGACTTCGGTCCCCTGTTTGGACTACGGTCCCTTGTTTGGTACTTCTAGTACCCTTGTTTGACGACGGACGTCAAAAGATTTGTGTACCTAGGCTATTATTCGATTCCCAAGGCTATGTAAAGATTAAATAATATAATTCACGAGTAACTTAAAGGGGTTAAACTTGACATCTTGTATTTTAAGAAATTTATGAGTATGATATGATATGTCTTGATAACTTATGAAGCAAGTAAGTTATAAGTATGAAATGAGATGTTTTGATAATTCATAAGGTAAGAAAGCCATGGGTAAAATGTGTATAAAATACACATGAATGTATTGCTGCCCTGAAATGTGAATGCATTATAATATTGGACTGTTTTAGTGTATAGAATACACATGAATGTATTGCTGCCCTGAAATGTGAATACATGATAATATTGGACCGTTTTAGTGTATAGAATACACATGAATGTAGTGCTGCCCTGAAATGTGAATACATGATAATATTGGACCCTTTTAGTGTATAGAATACACATGAATGTATTGCTGCCCTGAAATGTGAATACATGATAATATTGGAACGTTTTAGTGTATAGAATACACATGAATGTATTGCTGCCCTGAAATGTGAATACATGATAATATTGGATTGTTTTAGTGTATAGAATACACATGATTGTATTGCTGCCCTGAAATGTGAATACATGATAATATTGGACTGTTTTAGTGTATAGAATACACATGAATGTATTGCTGCCTTAAAATGTTTATGCATGTCAATGTTGGGCATATTCGAATATATGAGGATTAAGTGGACTATTTTCTTTTTCTATGTGTATATATATACATGTCATGATCAAATAGTTGTACACGTGATATGTTGCCTTGTATTCAAGAAAATATGATTATGCCTTGATCTAATGATATGGATGATAAGTTGTGTAAACATCCATGTATGAAAACAAATATATATATAAATGTTCTATTTGAACATCTTGTACTTGTATATGTGGTATAAAGTTAGCTTGGACTGTTGTGATTTGTAAAAATGGTAACTTGAGTGATAAGTAAAACCAGATAGAGTATACAATGCTAGATAATTGGTGAATAATCAGTTCATACCTATGAAGGGAGATATAGACAAATTTATGACCATAGCACCATACCATATAACAAGTTAATGTTTGCTCGAACTTGGCTTCGTGCATAGCAAAATTTTAGTAATCGAGCACCATATGGATCCTGAGTTTAGATTTATAGTGTTACCTCACTAAGTGATTGTTTACTTTATCCTTGAATTCCTTTAGGACTTTCGTGCCTTCGGCTTTCTCCTGAGCTCGGACGTGATCACAAGAATCCATGTGTTTTACCCGAATTATGTCTATAGAACTCCTAGATGGTGGCACTTAGTTTAAGAATGCATTGTGCATTAGAAATCATGGTTTTAATTGCATATGTTTAAAAGATTGTAATTATTCAGAGTTTGGTAACGGGCCTTATAAGTGTCTCTTGTTTGTTTATGATTTTTAGCTATAACTGTTAACATGCTTGAATGATCGTTTAAAAATCTGCTATCATGTTTAAGCCCTAGAAGAACATAACTCACATTATATAGTTGTTGGTTAAAACAAACAAGTAGTATGCATGTCAACGAATTCGTATAAGGCATTGCTATTCGTAAATTCCTCAAAATCGGGTATGATTGGTTAAGCTTTGAATTAGTCTTTAACTTAGTTCCGTATACCACCTTACTTGTAAATGGACCTTATGCCTCAGGTTGCATATTGGATAAGCTATACCAAATGAAGTTTGAATGATTATTTGTTGGTTATCATGTTTACATGTTGTCGTAAAGTGTGAATGCATGGTGTATGATGTAAAGTGTGAATGCATGGTGTATGATTACGATAGCATGTTAATCATGTTTGAAGTTAGAATCTCGAGTAATCAAATAAAAAGTTTTAAATTACCATATCTTTCAAAGAAAAGCTTAGTTGTTCAAGATAAAGTTAGCAAGATTCTTTGTATGTTTGTTCGGTAACACTTCCCAACTCAGTTTTCTCCTAAGTCGGGTTAGGGGTGTTGCAGGTTTGCAACTGGATGATTGATCTTTAGTCCTGTAACTATTGACTCGAACTTTAATACCTCGAGATCCATAAGGTGCTAAACTTTACGCTTAAAGCTTGTGCGTTTCTCGATGGAATGGCCTTGAATTCTGGCGTGGAATTCATAATGATCCTCTTCCTTGAACCATTTTGGATACGGAGGTGACTGAGGTTTGACGAAGCATTGTGCAATCAATCGGAGGTGTAGCAATTTGGAAAACAATTCTTGGTATGTGAATAGAGTATAACTAAATTGAAATTCCTTCGATTTCTCCTTTTTCTCTTGAGAATCGAAAGCTTGATTAACCGATAATTGATGAAGCTTTGGAATAGCTGACACTATAGGTTGATCCTGTGTTTGATGAGTTGATAATTTAGATGTCGATGCAGCCGATATCTTCATCCTCTTGTTGTATTTTGCACTTTTCCCAACTTGTGGCTCTATTTTATCTGGACCTCCATTTGCTGGCAAATATAATATTTTCAAGAGAGAGTTTTCAATCTTATCCAATACCAATTTAGTGGGACATGCGACTACCTCATATTGGTTGATGATGACCTGATCTTCATCAGACAGAACCTTTTCTACTACTAAGTCGCAATCCTGATTCTCGTTCTTTTTCTAATCTCTTTTTGCACAAAAGAGTCTTCTACCAAACCTTTCTTTTAGTTATGGTACCATCATACCCATTAGTTCATTGATTTTTCCCTTGTTTCATCTTGAAACCTCTTCACATATGCCATTATCTCTTTTTGAGTCCCAACCAAATGTTCTTGAAGTTCTTCGAGCTTATCCACCCTAGCCACTAGGTCATTCATGGTTCTGAAGCTATACTGGCGAGAAATCATTATCTTGTTCCTTGTACTTTCTGAGACGAATGTTCCTCCCAATTAGTAATGGATATGATGCAATGAATGTATTATTTGAACAAAATTAAAGATTTAAACAATATCAACATTACAAATAAAAAGCTATTATGAGACAAAAAAATGCTACCATGCAAATGAGGTGTTGGTTCAAATAATCCTTTAGAAAGACTTTTATTAAGAGAAGACGCATGATTACAAAATATTGACAAAATATTCTACATGTATCGACTAGATATGCTTCCTAGAATCTTAACTTCATGAAGTAAAGCGCGCACTCGGTGTCCCATCTCCGTCTCAAACTAACTCACGAAAATGGCTCTCACTTTTCTTACCAAACCTTGCACATGCCTAGCCACTCCTTGTGTTTGAGACAAAGCATCCATCATTGCCCTTTGCTGGTCTCAAGTAAGCTGTCTCGTCTGCCAAAACCCGAAGACTATCTGACTGTTGTCTTCTTGAATGGCTCCCTCGAAAGTAGTAGAGTCGCCATGCAAAACTCTAGACTAGTCTCAATTTTTCTTTTTCTCCTTTTTTCACGATCTTGCCTCGGAGACATTCTCCAACCATTTCGCAACAATTAAGTTCTAACAAAAATAATGGGGTCCTTAGGCCTCTTGGAGCTTCGGACAATGAAGCAAAATTGAGTACTTCTCGAGAGTAGGGGTCATGTCTACTTTGCCGAAGGTGAAACAACTATACCTCAAATTCCAAAACTTCGTGATGGTCCAAAATAGTTGCTGGTCCACTTAACATCCAAAAGGAGGGCTATGTTGTCGTATTCTCGCCGAAAGATATATCTAATCTTCGAATCTCATCGCCTTCAAATTTCTTTGAAGTCAGACATCTCATTCCGGCTAGAAACACCAAGTGTGAGTGGCTACTTGTGGTACGTATCCCACAACCAAACTATCTTCTCTTTCTAATTGCTTCTGCTCGAACCAACCATAGTCTGTAGCATTATCATTCTTTTTTACTACAGAACATATCTCCCATTATTACAGTCTCCTAATATTAAATTGTTCCTGAATAAACACCTATGTACGGTAAGGTATGCAAATTGAATGCGGAGAAAGGAAAGAAAACAAAAACAAGCACCAATAAAAACAAGTCAATATGGTATAATAATCGATTAAATAAATTAAATGAATAAAATATTGAGAGGTAAATAAGACAATAAATTAAAACAATTAAAAACACATAGGCAACACATATATAGCAAACAAGGTATGAATATACCAAACAAAATATAAAGAATGAATCCCAGAAGTGAATTACAACACCGTACGGAGGTGAACACCCCACGAGGCAAAGAAATCACTCTCACTTAACAAGGAAGGAGCTCGGGGAGAAAGCTCATGCATGAATGACAATATATATCAAACACCGAATAATAAAAGCGGTAAACTAACAAGATTAGGGATTAAAAATTAAATTAAACCAAATTTAAATTTTCCATAGTAAATACGATATGAGCCTAACTAAGGCTTGACTCTCTATTTTGTTTTTTTGTTTTTGAAAACAAAATTTTGTCCCCAACGGAGTCGTCATGCTGTAGCGACTAAAAAATCCGTATGTTTCCCACTTTTCTTGAAAATTTAATTTCGGAGTGATTTTCGAAAAAAGCTCGTATTTTGAAATCAAGACTTAGAATCGCCACCGATCATTTTTAAGAAAGGTGGACCAGACACAGGAAAATAAAACTAGAGATTTAAAAGGGTTCGGAAGTCGGTTACATATGGGGAAAGACTAGCACCCCACAACGCCCAAAATTGGTACCTAAGGGTTCGTATCGTAAGTGCAAAGAAAATTTAAAATTCGGTTTAATTTAAAGTCTAACCCCTAAAATGTATGCATGCATGATAACATAAATAAAATTACCTCGACATTCATGGTACCAAAGGAAATGACACCAAGAAACCGGGATCACACTCACACTAGGATACCGAAACAATGAGGCCTAAAGCTATATGTGACAAATATATGTAGGAACAATTAAAATGAGGAATAAATACAGAACGAATAACATAAATATGATCAATAAAAAAACAAGATACAAAAATACAATACATATATTAAGATGTACAACTATATATTATGCATATTATGTATATATGTATGACATACTCATTACAAAATATAAATAAACTATATACATGTAATATAATATTATACCTTATGTTAATATAGTATAAGAACATAGGACATGGAAAACTACACACAAAAGAGGTACTACATCAGACTTTACGTAAAAAGGGTATATATTTACCTATAAAGTGATGTGCATATAATACAAATATATACACGAACTAAAAACAGTACATATATAAAACTTGTCATATTAACGTTAATATACATATTAATACATATAATTATTGCCATATACATGGCACATGTGTGTATAAGCATAGGATATAGAAAGTCAAATGCAGAAAAATAAATAACTTAGATATTATCACAAAATAAAAGGAAATTACTATGAATACATCAATCAAAGAATCACGAAGATGTAAAATAAAGGCAAAACTTAAAATATAAAAATATAAATTGCACGAAATTAAATAAGCACGGAATTAAAAGGAATCAAAGCAGCAATTAAAACTAAATGGCAAATTAAATGAAAAGGACAAGAAAATAGACTAAATTAAAACAAAATAGAAGTTAGAGGGACCGAAAGGGTAATTAAACCATTCGGGTTTTAATCAAACTGAGACAGGGGGCGAAATTGAAAATATTGGAGACATTTCAGGTATCAAGGACATAATTTCAAAAGGCGGGAGGTCACCGAAGCAATAAACAAACTCAGGGATCCTCATTCTGCAATTATTTTAGGGTGGAAGGACTAAAGGTGTAATTTACTCGTTTTAAAATTTTAAAATATATATAAACACCCATTTAGCTAAACTTCAAAACTTTTTTGCCATTTTTTAATCATAATAAAAATACCGATATCCCTCTCTAAAAAAACCCCAAAACTCATAAAAGCCACCTTTTTTGAAAAGAAAAACAGATTTGAAAACTCCTTTAAAAAGGATTTCAAAATCGAAACAACGAACGATAAAGACGGGAAAAGCAGCAGCGTCGTTCATCGGCGGCACCATTCTCGGCCACATGCGCGGTGGTGGTCAAAGACCAAACTGGTATATCCTAGCCTTAACCCTATTTTTCTTTTCTTTTTGAATTTGGAATGTTAAAAGCGAAGAGCACCTATGAAATCTTTTTTTTCCTTTTCTTTTTGTATTGATTCAAATTTAATTACAATGATGGATTTACATTATTTCTATATTTGATTTCCTTTGTTTTACATTAAACTGAAATGATCTCTAATTGATATGTGTTTTCCCCCTTTTTATGCGCTTTCACGGTAGTTGAGGGAGCCGGTAAAAGGACGGCATCCTCTATCCACATAAAAAGAATGGTCGTTGATGAAGACACGTGGCGGCATCAAATAAGGGGAGGCCAAAAGTATCTCTTGGTTATATCTGATTTGGACCGTTGGATCAGATTTGATCTAACGGTTGAGATCGCTTGAAGATGAATAGCCAGATAATTCCTGAAGAGTGATGTGGCAGCATCAGATGAAGCCACGTGGCGCGTGGGAGCTAATGAGTCTCGGCGTGCATTGCACACGCGCGTGGAGAAACGAGCAGCCTGGGCATGCATCCCACGCGACATCCAAAAAGGCCCTCGGGTTTGATCATGGTCGTTGGATCTAGCTTGATCCAGCATCTCTCCTCTGGCTGTGCAAAAAAAAAGATCATATCAAATTACGGTTATAATCAAGGCATAGGGTTTTGTTGAGCTCGATGGTCACCTTCAACCGATGCTTACCAAGTGGTGGAGAAGTTGGATTTTTGGGTGATTGATTTGTGGAAGCCGAAAAATGAATGACACGATGAATTTATAGTGGCTCGGGCTTCGAACAAGCACCTACATCCACTACCTTAGCTTCCATTAAGGATTTTCCAACCAATTCACTAATTGATTCGTCCCATTTTCTAGGATTAGGAGGAAACTCTTACAAACAGTTAATCTTTCTACCCAAAGATTAACCAAACACTCTTTACAATAGAAAGAAAAATAAACAAACTAAAATTCCTCTCACAAGGTATTTGTTTGCACTCTTTAATCTCTCACCAAAACCTAAACACTTGACAAATATGGCAATTTTGGCTCACAAGTGTTGTCTATACAAAGGATGAACAATTAAAGCCCTAAGACACAATTTCTCATCATATAGTTGTTGACATTTGAAGCATTAGTCTTTCATAGATGCTTACAGGTCCCTTTTATACTTCTCTTTGAGTTCATAGCCGTTGGTGACCGTTGAGATTGAATTGGAGCCATTGGGGTCTTTATTTTCCACATTAATTGCAGTTCTAGGCTGTCCGTATCGGTACGGCCTTCTTCATAACTAGTCGTTGAACTCTGATCAGCTGATGCATATCGATACGCGTATAGACATATTTGTACGGCCTGCAATTTAAAAGACCGTTGGAAATATGGCCGTTGGGGGTTTTGGTCGTTGGGATATATGCCACATAGGCGTATCGAAACGCCAAAGACTGTTTTGAAATGACCCCTTGCTGTTTCGATACGGCTAAGGCCTGTATCGAAACACATTTTGACAGTTTCAAAAAAATCATAGCAAAAACCTTTAGGCGTATCGATACATGTATACCTGTATCAAAACGAGTACATTAAAATCACAGGTTTGGCTACTTAAAAACGTTTCAAAACACTTCAAAACCTTTTTAAACTTCGTCAAACTTATTTCCAAGTTGTTTTGACTTAAGGCATGTTTTAAATTCTTTTCAATTTAGTCCAAAACATTTTTCAATTATTATATCAAAACACATATCTCAACAGGTTTTGTTCTAGTTGGGCCTTAACAGGCCATTTATTATTATTGGGTTCTATATTGGACTTGGGTTGTTTTAATAAATGGGTTTTTTATTACCGGTCTTTTAATTATTACATCCCCATAAGTAATAATAACAATAAACAAATATAATAATAATAAAAACTAAATAATAATAATAATAATAATAATAATAATAATAATAATAAAGTCTGGACAAAAATTAGTGATTACACTAACAATATAAAGCATACCCCAAATAGCACCAAATGATCAAGACCTCAACATACGCTATAGAATAATTAAGGAATTAAAGCATATGATCATAAGTACTCATTGAACACAAGTAATCAATCCAATCATTATTTAAACCATTTAAATCAATAGATCATAATTATCAAGTATACAAAGCAGTAAAATAATAATATCGACATTTTAATCACTAAATACAACCATCATCTAACGTGGTACAAAATCAAGCAAGTTATAATTTCTTAAATAAAACAATTCATCCCAATATTTTACCCACATTGCCTTATTACAAATAATGATAACACCATAAACATACTCTTTTAATACGTTTATCTTGATATCTCACCTTGCCTCGAACCACAACCCCACACTTGTTTAATTCCTTACATTGATGGAAAAAAGGAGAGCGTAAGCATATAATGCCTAGTGAGTGCACTTAAAAGGGTAAAACGTTAATGTATTTTCAAAATCAAAACCCTTATTAGAAACCTTTATTAAAGAAAGTCAAACACACCATTTTTAAAGGCAAAATTACCATAATATGGTTCTCCAATTTTTTTCCTCGAAATATGGTTCTTCCTTGTTTAATTCCAAATCTATGGTGGATTGTTGTTCAAGGCAGAAGTCGAATTGAACACAATCCGAGTTTGAACAATGTTTTTCCAGAAAAATACAACCAAAGTCTGATTTTAGCTTGAAGACGGATTGAACACCATCCGACTTTGAACAGTGTTCATTACTTTTACTGTTTAAAGACGGATTACAAGCAGTCCGACTTTAGTAGTTTAATCTGAACATGAAAAAAACACTATTCAAAGATGGATTGAACACAACTCGACTTTTGATTTGCTACAGTAAACGACCCTCTTGTTGAAAATAAACTTGAAGGGACCACATTGTTGGAAAAAAATTGGAGAACCATATTCGGGTAATTTTGCCATTTTCAAAGCATTTAAATAAAACATGCTTATTCGAAACATATACTTTACGCTTTCATAACAATTTTTCATTCTCAAGACAATTAAATAAAACATGTTTGATCAAATCATAAGCATGATATCCTCCGGCATAAACCATGTCTTCATTGCAAAGTAAGATATAAGTGTAAAGCCAACACAATTTGCTTACTCCTTTTGAAATCATAACATGCATAACAATCGTATACGTCAAAACACTTTTTAAGTCTCGTGCTTAATCAAACCACAATTTGTTTAACTAAATAATCATAAGTATAAAATGTTGCATGTATAGGAGGAAATTTGTAGATCACGCTCTTACCATGAAATCGGTGATTTCGAATAGTTATAGAGATCTAAAAAGTTCAACCAAATATGCTCTACATGTAAAAGTTGGCAATCAAATGATAGGCTTATAACATTCGATCTATACTATGATAATCATCTTAGTTAAATCTAGTTATTTAACGATTAAATAACTTGTTAGATTCAATTGTATGTTTAGCAATCCATGATTTGTTTGGTGACCTTAGATTAATTCACATGAACGTTTGATCTTCAAGGATCTTAGTGGCGTATCCTTCCCTTGTACGAATACTAGCTTATTAGACAAGTTAGTTGTCTACTTCTAGCATAGTTTTACTTTCTAGTCTTGGATTGGGGTATTACAATGGGGATGAATACCTAAAAATATTGTGTCGCCAACTTGTTAAAATTTAGCACATCCCAAAAGAACTTAACATGTTTCCTTTAATAGATTACGTCTTACAATATTAGCACTAATGATGTCCCCATAATAATGCATTATTCCCACATTGAAAGTTGAAAACGATGTCGATGTGCCAGTTCAATTAAGTCGAAGAGTATTCTACAATAAATAATGGTTGTTATTTACAATCGAGAACAATTTATCAACAAACAAATATGGAAACACTGTATAAGATGGTAAAAAACATATATAATCAATACTAGAAGGCATAATGGCCCGCCGTTTACTCCCTTATTTCGTCTCCTTGCAAGTTTCGACAAAGGATACCATATCAATAATCTTGCAAATTTAAAAAACAATAATGACCACATAGCAAAATAGGTTCAAAGTGTTTCATATAATTTCAAGCCATACACGATATTTTGTATCGACGAGCCATGTATCGGGTCATAACGCATTCATACTTGTAATATTGTCATCCATGTTGTCGAGTGTAATGACCCTATAGCTGCATACAAAGATTGTATTATGTATTTGATTTTACATTTCACAATATGACAAATTAAAGTTATACAGTTGAAGGCTTACTCTTGCGTCAATAGGCTATTTCATAAATAATCATAGTCGCTCGTTCTTGTTCACCAAGCCCATTAGGTAGTACAACATACGGTAATGTCTTTGACCCTTCATCTTTAACCTTTCACAAGAAAGATATGATGGTAACCATGATAATTATAATTTATGTAAACGAAAAAAAAACAAAATCATAACCATTAAGGGACAACATTTAATTCGATGGTCTTAACGGCCAAAATTGTATTATTTTCAATGTTCCTATTGATGGGCTTAAGGCCCAATGTTCGATGGTCAATGTTCAGTGCATATGGCAACCACCATTTGCTATTATTAACGTACACGGTACACACAACCAATAGTTACCATTGAGAATGGTAATTACACGGAATAATTATTCCCAATTAACTTTCCAAACCAAACTTTATGCAGTTGAATGGTTATCCTTTGAGAGTCGAGGGGATTTTCGACTAACTTGGCCGGCAACATTGTTAGCATACAACATAACAGTACACAAGTCAAGGCCACGCCCATAGATACATGAAAGAGATGAAATTGATCTTTAAATAATTGTAGTTTTTACCTTTTTTCTTCACTGGTGTTGGACAGTCAATTTTTTATCTACATCTATGCTCTGCCTAACTCGACCTTGGGGTGTTTTGAATTTGGAAGGAGTATCAGTTTCTGTTGTCTCTGTAGGAATATGGCTATGACCATTATCTTTGAGAGGTGACGTCCATATTAAGTTACGGTCAACAACCCTATTGATATCATTCGCAATATAGGCCCTTTCAAGCTCTACTTTCATTGACATCTGTTGCAAAAAAACCTTTCATTTCGTCCTATATTTCTTTCAAAACCTCATGAAAACTATTTGTTTTTACATCAATATCGTTCATTTTCTCGTCCAAGATCTTCTTAAAGCTGGTCATGTCGGCCCCCACTTCTACGACGTCTTTAGAAAGACAACTTAATTTATCTCCCAACATTGTATCATCAACCCCCTCATACTGTCCAATTTCTCCCCACCTTTAATTTGCTTCTCAATTCCCGTTTTCACAACCTCTTTTAGCCCATTCACCTCAGACATTATTTTTTCCCCACATTCAATTTTCTTCTTAATTCCGGTATTGACAGCCTCTTTTACCACGTTCACCTTAGACATTATTTGTTGAAGCATCTCTGACAACATTTCCCTCGTTGCATCACATGGTTGTATCCTGCAAGATCGTACTTCACTGAAGAAACCTTGCAAACTAAATAAATATTAAAATTTCACCTTCCACAAAATAAATGATTAATACTATGACACATTACATATTACATTATGTCTCTTTGATGTTTTCTTGCCTTTGGTTGATTGCATGACTTTAGTAGATTCCTTAACTTTAGGTTCCTATGTTGTTTCAGGTAATGGCTGCTTACTGGCAATAATATCTAGTGTGAAAGTATATAATCAATTAACCATGATCGCAATTGACATAATAGATGAATAATAATCTAGTAGATACCTTTGGTATATTCACAGCTTGGTCGCTCTTCAAGCGGGCATAAACATACGCGACCTCTAAATGCACCCAGTGCATAATGGGAGCCTCACCACCATTAGAAGTTGCACTGCCTATGCTATCAAATCCAAACCAATAATCATATAGCTGAACCTGAATTCCATATCATTCACAACACAACATTAATTAATATGACAAAACTCAGTTCCACTGATTTCTCATAACTAATGCTAATTTAATTTTACCTCTAAGACTGCAATGCACCATTTTAGGTAAACGTGCCTTCCCAGCCTCGGTATAAAGCTTATTACCTCAATAAGCGTATCATAAACATACTTGACCCAATTCACTTTTCCCTATAAGCAATCGCCGTGCAACAACTTCAATAAATCTGGACATGGGCATATCTCAGTAGTAGGACATAGAAAAACTCCAATAATGTACAGCAGCACCCTTGCTTTCAAAGCACCCCCTTCAAAAGAACCAGACAATACATCTTTCTTGATTTGAGCAAAAGTTAAAACCGTGCTGAGGTTATACTTTTCACCGAGTTCTCTACCATTCTCCCTCGACATCACTTCACTAACATCAACACCCTCATTCTTCAGGCCTAATATAGCTTCTACATCTTCAATTGATACAATAATGTTGTGTCCTTCAAACTGAATAACACTCATATCTAAATCAAAACTTTCCATCAATTCCCCACATAGGTCCCGACATAGAATACGCGGTTTTATAAAAACTAAAGACCCAAAACCAATTTCATCAAGAACATGATCAATCCCCATCGTCTTCATTTCTTTTATGAAATCGTACAATTGCTTTTGACAACACCTTGTGTCAAAAGATGTCTACAGGGGATAAGATAAAAACTTCCTACGTCAATCTCAAAATAAACTATTATACTCTATCAAACAAAGAATGTCTTTATATTGCTATTCCCTATTACCTTCTTCGATTGTCCTGGTTTAGATTCTTTTGTATGCCACCTTATCCTTC
Organism: Hibiscus mutabilis; assembly: GCA_019671005.1. Taxonomy (NCBI): domain Eukaryota; kingdom Viridiplantae; phylum Streptophyta; class Magnoliopsida; order Malvales; family Malvaceae; genus Hibiscus; species Hibiscus mutabilis. The sequence goes on from CM033715.1 coordinate 55,062,736, forward strand.
TCAATTTCATCAATGTAAGGTTGTTTGTCTTCCTCTGGCATTTTCTTCCATTTCTTGACTATCTCTTTCTGAACCTACGAATGACAAATTCAAATGAATTTAACATTTTACACATCATAATCCACTAAAACCTACCTCAACAGTCACTTTTTCCTCTCTTTGCTTCATCCTTATACATTCACCTTTACTGTAAAACATGAAAAAAAACAAATGTATACATTCAATCAAATATTCATTCTGCATTTCAATTCAATAAGAACACGTAAATATCAACTTACTAAAACTGCATGAAGGGATGACATGTTTTTTTTTCGTACGACTTATCATATATGGCCAGCATCTCATACAGAGCTTCCTTAGTAACTTCATTAAAGTCATTACCATCCTTATCAGCAACTTCTTTAGCAACTTCATCATGACCATCTTTATCAGCAACTTCATCAGAACCTTCTTTAGCAACTTCATCATTTTCATCTTTATCAGCAACTTCTTTACCAACTTTATCAGCCACTTCTTTACCAACTTTATCAGCAACTTCGTCGAAAACGGGATTCAGATTTGCAGTAGTCATCCTAAAAATTAAATCTTCACATGAATCAGTGCAAAAACAAACCAACTCACTCATAAATAAAACCATTCTCATTAAATACAAATCTAACTTTTTTAAGTTCAAATCGATGGAAAGGGTAACATTTAAAAAAATCAAAAGAGGACAAAATTTTCAGTTTAAACAGATTTCCTCCAACAAGAAATGGAATTGCATAAAAAAATGTTGAATCACAAACCCTAGATTTCAAGTATTTTGCAAATAAACAATCAAACTTAGGGTTTTGCTTTTCTTGTTACCTTCGCAATGGAGACAATTGCACAGGTTCAGTTGTAGACCTAAATTAAGGTTTCGATCCTTTGAACTGACTAAAACGTTTTCCCAAATTTGGAGGATTCTCTATATTTTTAGAGGGGAAATGAATTCTAACCCCAAAATATTATTAAACAAGTGAAAGCTTTATTCTTATTCTAGGAGCCGAAGGGTTTTATTCATTACGAGTAGCAAAATGACTGCGTATGATTCGAGACCTACAAAAAAAATTAGAAATATGAATCGTTAAACTGAAAATGTTATAATCTTAAGCTTTAGGTTGCGAAACTCGTTGATGAATTCTGATACTTGCCAATTGCTCCTAATATATTATCTACTACCTTCACTTTTATGGTACTACGTCTAATTTTGTCTATCCCACATACCATAATCCAGGTTCCGATACTCATACATAAGTTCCGAAACATACTATATAGACATGTATTGTTAAAGTCACTTTAAACATTTCTACTTTACAATTTTCTACAGGTTCCGAAACATTTACAAAGGTTCCGATATCAAGAGAAAAATGTCAATTGTTACGCGTTAACCCTAAAATATTACTTTCACAACAGACTGTTTCGATACTCGAAATCAAATTCTAAGACATCTTCTTGCCAACTTTACTTGTCACATACTTCACTAACAATTTGGGTTTAAACTTTTAACTATCGGTTCCGGTACATATTTCATAGTTCTGAAACTTATGCGCTATTTTAACTTTTGACGTTGCAACACAATTTTTATCCCCATACAGCTGCAAAACTACTTACTAAGTTCTGAAACTTACCGGCAATGACCTATTCCTATTTCCATATGTTTTTTTATGGGAATCTAAATCTAATGGTCAAAATCAAAAGTTTTCCCATCTGACGGCTCAATATCCTTTCGTTTATTAGACGTATACTAACTTGTCATTCTTTAGACTCATACGTACACTTTGTGCAAATAATTTTTAGGTTTTCTTAAGGTTTTTATTAGCGTAAAGTACATAAATGGTCATTAACCTATCCCTAAAATTATAAAATGGTAATTAAACTTTCAAAAGTTACATAATTGACAGTAAACTTTAGTTTTTATTATAAAATGGTCATTGAACCGTTAACTGTCATTAATTGCGAGACGTGACCGTTAGAAAATTTTATATAATAACATATTTAATCCTGAATATTTACACATTCAATCAATTTAGACATCAATAATGAGAGATACTTTAAGAACAAATTGATTGGATGTGTCAATATGGAGGATTAAATGTTCTATTATTCAAATTTTTGTAACTGTCACGTCACCCACTTGATAACAATTAATGGTTCAGTTACCATTTTGTATAAAAAAATAAAGTTTAATGTCCCATTATGTAGCTTTAGAAAGTTGATGACCATTTTATATTTTTGGAGATAGTTTAGTGACTATTTGTGTACTTTACCCTTTTTATTACATTGCAATCAATTTAACCAAAACACGACATTATTTGATTTGATATAAAGTTTTACACCAAAAATTATATTAATATGATTTAAAATTAACAAAAAATATCTGAAATAATATAAAATGACTCAAGTCTTATAGGAGAAAACATGAAACAATATAAATCCACAATGACAAAATCTAAAAATTAAGTTCAATTCTTAATAATCTAAACCCGCAAATTAACCCTAAATCTGAAATTAAGCCGGAAATTTTGAAACCCAAGTGAATCGGTACAAAAACCCTATACAATACGGGTAATTGACTGATCTTAGTTACTTGTATTTGATATATACACTTCCAGAAGAAAATGCTACCGTATAACGCAATACAGGGAGTGAGGTGCTTATGGTATGCTCAAACAGACGATTTGATTAATGATCGAATAAAATTATGTAAAAAATATATTAATCGAAATTTTGAAAATCTTAATTGTTTATCGAATGATAATTGTTAGTAGAAAGGAATGTGGTAAATTTATGAAAATACGATGATGAAGTTGGAAGTAGTTAATCCGGAAGGAGCAGCGTTAATGAGGTGGTACAATTGGTGGTGGGTTGTTATCTTAGTCCCGTTTTAGGCGCCTCACGTTAGAAAATCCCCTCAGGCACCAGAAATTAACAAGAGCATCCGCTCCATCAGAACCAGCGAGAAGGAAAACAATTGTATAACCTCTTACCCGGATGTCACAATTTGAGCCTTAAGCCTAAACCAAAAACCATAAAAATTTTCAAATTGGGTTGAGCCCGACAAAGTAATTCTCAAAAGCATGTAAAGCTACAGTTGAAAATATTGATAAATAATTTAAATCATTACAAAGGAGCTCCACTTTAATTTAAAACGTTTAAACATTCGATTTAATTAATACAATTTAAAAAGTAAGAATTACATACTCTACCACGTAAGGTCCTATGAATATATAGCCCACTAAACACAAGTATCGTACTATGAAAATCTCCACATGCTAGAATCTTGTACTGATAGTGCTCCTCCAACCCACGATCCAACATTCAACTTGCGCACAGAAACAATCACAGATTGATTTTTCTTCAGATCGACTTTAATCCCTTTAGCAGAAATTACATGACCAAGGAAAGACACCTCTGAAAGCCGGAATTCACATTTTCTAAATTTAGTGTACAACTGTTTGTCCCGAAGAGTTTGTAGAACAACTCAAAGATGGTTTGAATGTTTAGCCTTACTCTTTGAGTAGACTAGAATATCATCAATAAAAACTACCACAAACTTGTCCAGATAGGGTTTGAAGACTCGAACCATGAATGCCGTAAGAGCGTTGGTTAAACCGAAAGGCATTACTAGGAACTCATAATGTCCATAACGAGTCTTGAAAGTAGTTTTAGGAACATCTAATTCTTTGACTTTCTTTTGGTAGTACCCTAATAGAAGGTCAATCTTGGAAAACATTGTAGCATCCTTCAATTGATCAAATAGATCTTCAATCCTCGGTAACAGATATTTGTTCTTGACGGTAAGCTAATTCAATTGTCGATAATCGATACAAAGTCTCATTGATCCATCTTTCTTTTTAACAAATAAAACTGGGGCTCCCCAAGGAGAGGAACTAGGCCTAATGAAGCCTTTACCTTGCAACTCCTGGAGTTGACTCTTGAGTTCCTTGAGTTCGATCAGGGCCATACGATAAGGTGTAACGGAGACTGGAGCAAATCCCGGTTGAACTTCAATTCCAAATTCAACTTCTCTTGATGGGGGTAATCTTGGCAGTTCCTCGAGAAACACATCAGGAAATTTAGAGACAATTAAAATAGATTCAAGGGGGAGTTTGGTTTCATTTAAATTAGGTATAGTAGCAAACATTAAAGTGGGTTTATAAGATTTCTTTTCTAGCAAGATTATCGACTTCTTTCCCAACTCGAGAAAGAATAATCTTTTTCTTAGAACAATCTACCCAGGCTTGGTGTTTCCCTAACCAATATAAGCCCAATATAAGATCAAACTCATTGAAGGGCAATGCTAGTAAATCGACACAAAAGGGAATGCCTTGAATAAACAAAGGGCAATTTTTACATACTTGATTTACAACCACCTTATCTCCTAAAGGATTGGTAGTAATTAAACTACAATTGGTGGGTTCAGGCTTCAATTTAAAATTTTTGATTAAAGATGGGCATATAGAGGAATGGGTTGAACCCGAATCAAAAATAGCATAAAAAAGGGTGTACATCCAATTGAATGGTACCTACAATTACATCAGGAGAGTCTTCCTCTTCACGGCCTCGGACATGGTAGACTCGAGCAGGTGCTCAGGATCTCTGATGGGTGGCATTTGAACCTTGCCCCCTGTTCTTCCCAGAAGTTCTAGATTGTGGTTGTTTAGGCCCCTTCCCTTGTGGTGACTGAAATTGATTCGAGCCCTTAGATACATGGGAGGGCAGTCTATTCGAGTTTTGGGGACAATCTTTGATGAAATGAGTTGTTTCTCCACATAAGAAACAAGCACTTGATTGTTTTCTGCACTGACCCACATGATGTTTTTGGCAAATATTACAAACAGAAACTTGTGACACCCTTCATGTATTCCTGGTGCTGTTAATGGATATTGAAGGTGCAGAAGTTTTAACCATAATTTGAGATTTGGGTAAGTAATTACTCTTTGCCGAATTGTTATAACTGAATGAACTCCTTCCTTGATGCTTTTGCTTCTTATTTTGCCAATGTTGTTTGTGATTATCTCTCGATCTTTTTTCATTTCGGGAATGATTCCCCTTTCTCTTATCAGAAGCTTTCATCTTAGCTTTAGTGGCTATAACCCAGTTTACCAAATCTTGGAAGTCAGTGATTCCCAAAGCTGTGAACATAGGGCCCAATTCATCATTGAGCCTATCTATGAACATTTGGCACTTATCTTCCTCTTTCTTAATGAACACTGACATATATTTTTAGTACTTGCAGAATTCACTAACATACTGTTCGATCAGTTTACCTCCTTTCTTCAGATACAAGAAATGTCTTCTACGTTTAGTAAGGTATTATTCACTGATGTACTTCTTTTAGAATTCTTTGTGAAAGAATTCCCAAGTGATTGTATTTGTCGAAGCTATAAGAGTTGTAGTTTCCCACCAGTTAAGTGCTTCATCCGCAAGAAGGGCGACAACACATTCCAACTTATGATCGTCTGAGCATTGTAATTGTTTGGTTAGGATCCTAGTAGTAGCTTCTAACCAAAATTTAGCCTTTTCTGGCTTCTCTTCACTAGCTCCACTGAACTTATAAGCCCGATGTTGAGCTAATTTATCAATCGGGGCTCTTGCCAGAGTTACTACCGGAGGGTTGAGAGGAATTGGAGGGTTCTACCTCATAGAGACAATTAGCAGGTCAAACATTTTTTCATACTAAAAAAACATTCCTGTTGGAAACGATGGATTGTAGGAGCTTTCTGCTGAACCTGTTGAGGTTCAGCAGTCCTTTGAGGTTCTTGTTGGTTTTGGTTCATCCTCACACTTTCTTCTTCAGTGGAGAAACCAGTCGGGCTTTCATTATCTTTACCCAACCGTGTTTCTGACATTCTAAATATAAGAAAAGAGCTTAATCAAATACAAACACAAGTACCCATTCATATAACTCCTAGGTGGCACAAGGTAAGTAACAATGATACAATGCACTTAACTTAACCCTAGAATAAAATAAACATTAGCTCTGGTTACAAAAGTGAAACACCCTAAACCCAGTTTAGGAGTAAACCGAGCTTAGAGAGTGGAAAAGGAATAACAAACGACTAACTTGATTCTCAAGTTAGTATTCGATCCACACCAAAATTCAAACAAAACAACAATTCTCAGTTGAACAAGCTAAAGAGCTTCCTTACACATCAAGACAATAATCGATCAAGTAAAGAAGTTACTTGCATCACAAAAAGCTATTCGATCTATAGTATACAAGAGATGTAAAAGAATTTTCTAAATGTTTTAGTTATACATAACACGCAATAAAATTTAGACAATGATTTAAGGTCTTAGGTTTGTTACTATATTTGCAAGAAAAACTTTTTAACTGATAATCGTTAAGACATTAATAGAATTGGCCTAATTCGTTTTAGGACACACTTGTATAGAACAGTCATATCCATTAATATCCATGTTTACTACAAACAAACTTCTTAGCCTTCAAGCATGCTGAACCCTAAAAAGAAAACATCATGATTAGCTCATATTTTTAGTAAAGCATTCAACCAATCAACCTTTCATCTATGTTTTTATTGTACCATATTCATGCTTTTAAGCTTAAATAGAATACCTAGTTCGGTTAACATCATCATCAAATGGCAATCAACCTTTCAAAAGAGGAGACACTTTTACAACATAGGCAAGCAAAAAGGGAAATTCTTGAGCCATACATTACATGCGCATATCTCAATCACAAGACCCTATCGCCTATTTTTGCCAAACAAACCTATCTGAGAAATTCTTACCAAAGTAGTTTTCATACATTTCAAAAATTCTATCCTCTTTTACTTCATGTTTAGCTTCTAATACGAGATATATATATATATATATATATATATATATATATATATATATATTCTTCCAAACATCATATTCACTTCTAACCATATTCCATAATCATGCATTCGAACCTTTAGCAAATTACTTAGTTATACTATGATCGCCCAAAAACAAGCAACCATTCAAAATATATACATAGGATCATTACAAACATATAACTTTAAGTTATATATGCCAAAAAGGGGGTTTTCTATATACTAAAATTTAGACCCTTGTGCCACCATTCTAGGAGTTCTACAAAAGGAGACAAAACATACATTTGTGTTGTACTTGTGATTCTACCAAGCTCCAAGAAGTGCTAAGCTTTCAAACCTTCTCCTGAAATATAGTGAAAGAAATTTGTAAGTATAACTTAGTGAGGTAGTTTAAAGCACATAAAATCTGATATTCCTTTCACTATATTCATTAATATTCAAGTAGTTCCTTTTAAATCAAGGCAAGGGTTCCAATGTAAGTATCTCAAGCAAAGTATAATATCACAAGAGAGTAAGTTACTACAATAACATACAATTCAAAAGCATCAATTAACATGAAAAACAACTTTCTTAGATTATAATCATCCCCATATACATTATTATGCAAGTGTAACACCCCAAATTTAGGTATGGAAGTATTTAGTATCATATGGGTCTAAATAAAGTTTTTCTTAGTTATGAAATTAAGTTTAAGATTAAACCAACTAGGACCAATAAGTAACAGATTTAATTGTTGCTAGCCTTATTCAAAGGACTAAACCGAAACATTTGTAGATTGGGAATGTTGCATGTAATTTTAAAAGCCAAGAAGGACATGCTTAGGTGTCCTAGTTACACAAAAACAAGTGGCATTAGTTTGGGCGAAGGATCGGTCAAAGGGGGGGGGGAAGGAAAAGTTTGACATCACTCTCTCCATTCTCACAATTTAGCCGAGTGTTAGAAGGAAATTAAGGAGAATTGGGAACCTCCATGTAAATCAAGTTTTAAGCTCAAATTGGTTGGTGAAATCTTAAGTTCTTGTTTAGCTATCAACAAGAATGTAATTACTTATTTTCCCTCTTTAGATTGAAGGTTGTAGCTATATTTTGGTGGTTGGAATTGTAGTTACTAGGATACTTATTTATAGACATAATGATATTGAATACAAATTTGGAAATGGTATCCTAGACTTTCGGATAGATAAGATATAGAATGGTGGATGAACTTTTATATTCATAGTTGTTATAGAAGTTGTGCTTGGTCTTGTGAAGTGATAGAAATGCTTTTCTAAACTATCATGTTGTAAATAGGGCAGAATTATGTGCTTATAAGTTAAAGGACTGTTTTAATTTGCCCTAAACATATAAAAGGGGGTTGTTGTAATCAAATTAGATACTTGAAGAGCTGCTTTGCATCAATATAATGTTTAGGGGCTGTTTTGCGGCGGAAATGATATTGATGGATTGTTTTTAGGAGTGTAATTACATAGAAGTATGCTGCCCTGTTTTTGGTGCCAATTGAATTTAGTAAACTGACTTTATATATAAGAATTTTTGGGAACAAAAAAGGGATAAAAATCTGAGTTATGAGCAATTGGTGATAAAAAATGATCCTAATATAAAATTGTAACTCTTATACATGTTTAGACCGAGAAGAAGTCTTAGGAGAAGAGGCCAAAGAAGATCACTTCGTATAAAATCAAAAAGAGATAACTTTTCGGGAGCAGGAGTAACGCAAGACAAAACTGTGAGTGTAATTACGGTCTCGGATTAAGTCGAAAGCTATTCCGAGCATTTCTATCATTGAACAAATCTTTCTATACTACAATTTTTATTTAAGCCATGTTATACATGTGAAAGCTCGAACAATTGGTGGTAAGTACTTCAAGGTGATTACTTGGAAACATGGTTAAGTATAGAACGAATTTTGTTGTGTATATGTTATGCTTGAGTGACTTGTGATGAAGAATTAAAATTGATGAGCAACTTAATTGTATTAGAACCACGCTAAATCTTGTTATGGATAATTCAAACGTCATGCAAATGCTTAAATGCTTGAATAATTGATTACACTCAACTTCATGTATGATATAATTGAAATAATAAGCAAAGCCTTGATTCGAGTCAGTCATAGATACAATTAGCATGCCATAGAGTCCGTATGAGCTAAGATTTGATTGGACTACGGTCCAGACTACGGTCCCTTATTTGATAAAATAGTGAGAGTTTGATTGGTACAATTAGTACCCTTGTTTAATGATAATGGAAGACTATTTGGTACTTTTAGTACCCTTGTTGATGTATGAAGGCTAGGATTCGAGTATCTAGATGACTTGATAATCAAGGCTATGGAAACTACTTTATAATATATTTTTAATTGCAAGATGGAGAGCAGTTGACATTGGATGTTCCTTCTTGATATTGTACTTAGGTTATGCTATTTGGATCGTTAGAATTGATTAAAAATCATATTGTTATGTCATGTTATCAGCTCACTATGATGTTAATGAGATGTGGTTGTTGTCATGAGAGATCTAAATAATGACACTACAAATCTTAATAAATTGTATTTATATTGGTGAAACACTTGCTTATTGCTCTTCTATGGTTTGTTTCAGGTTAAAACTATTTTTTCTAAGTTCGGGAGGTTAAACAAAGATCACAAGAAGAACTAAAGTATGTTTTGTAATCTTTTCTTAAACTCCTAGAAGGTGGTACATGTTTTGTTAAGCGTCCTAGCCTAGTTAGATTTTGTTATGGTTTGTAAACCTTAAGAGGCATTTTATGGTATGTATATATATATATATATATATATATATATATATATATATATCTTCTCATGAGCTTTGGATTGTTTGCTTTCGGTGTTGGAATGGATTACTTGAGATAAAACTTTAATCTGATGTTAGCTATAGGGGAATTTTGATGTATAAGTTTATAACTAGGTTGAATATAGAAAATCTACAATGTGGTAATCAATAATTTTTAAGCTTAAATCTCGTGGGATCTTATCAAAGAAAATTCTTGTTTTAGGTGGTCAATGTAATAGCTAAGTCTTTCTTTATCATTGTCATAGTTTCGAGTAAAAGTGTTAATTGAAGTTGTATAACAATCTTGTAAGGAGGTGCGCAGCTGGGACGTGACCGGGGTTGGACGAACATCATTCTTGAATTAGACTCTGCTATCGTGCTCAACAAGCTCCGCTGCCGGACCTCGGATGCCACAACCTTAGGCCCACATATTGAGTAGGCTTGTCCTCTTTTCGATTCGTTGCCTTGTTTAGTCTTATGTTTATTTATAGGCTAGCAAATTTTGTTGCTCATACTCTGGCTTCTTGGGCCTTACATTCCAGATCCTCCGTTTTCTTTGACTCGTAGGTTCCTGTTTTTATTCACTCTACTGTAATGGACGACTTTCGTCCCCCCTGATTTCTTAATGATATTTAGGGCACTCTTTTCCCCTTAGGTCTAGCGGGTTTTTTAATGAGGCGTGCCTTCCTTAAAAAAAAAAACAATCTTGTAAGGAATTGTTTGAATGTTTGGTGTTTTGAATGATCTTGGGTTGGGACGACTTATATTACTTTTCTTTATGATAAATGATTCCTTGAAATCGATAGTTAGCATGATTAGGTTATCAAAAGATATTTGTTTGAATCATGTTGTAGTCTGAGATGCAGTCCTCTATTGTTTATTCGATTTTAATTATTAACTTATAGTCTAAGTAAGTGAATTTAGGTTCTAGCTTTTAAATTTGGTCTATTGTCTTACGACAATAGTAACTTTAGTTTTCTAATCTCTATTTCTAAATAGGCTAAATGCTTAAGCTTGTATTTGGTAAAATTTTGTTACACCAGATTGCTCAAATGTTAGACTTAATAATAATTAAAATTTGTTTGTTGTTTCAATATGATAAATCTGAATTTGTATGTTTATTGTACGACTCAAAATATTGTACTATTTTTAGTGGTTGAATAATGTCTTGTGTTGTAAGTTTTGATCTTGCTTGTTTCGAACAGTAGCTTATATCTCAAGTTAGTGTTGTTTGTTCCTTTTTAACACTCTAGACTCGGTCTTAACTCTAAGCTCGGTTTAGGGTGTTACAACAAGCTTTCATTTGATATTCATCTTATCAACAAGGTTGATTTTATCTTTTTTAATTTTTCAAAGATATACATTTCTTAACAAGCAAGTTACCACAATTCATTCTTGTTATAGCTTATGCCATCATGCTTGCTTAACAACATAGCCTTGGAAATCGAATCTACAGTCTAGGTACACGAAGCCCCAACCTGTAACACCTTCTTCCCGGCATAGAACGTGTTACTATGGAAGCCTCCCGAGATTTTCAATCAAAACAGTACGAAGAATTGAACTTGACTAAATACTTCTAGTGAAAAACAGAATAATTCAAAACTTTTCAATCTATTATTCATGCTTAGCTTCAATCATTGTTATGAGTAATCAAACATAAAGCATTATCAAGGATTCTTACCAAATGAGATCATGGTATATTCTCAAATTTAACCCGGATGGGTATTTATCTTTTATACTCATAACAAAAGCCCTAAAGATTACAAACTCACAACTGTTGTTTGATTTCTATTAGAACTTGAGATCAGCTAAGTATTCAGCAACCTTTATACTTAGTATATAAACAATTTCTTTTAGCTATATGGAAAGATAATAACATATAATTCCATCTAAATCTATTATGAGATAAGACTCACATTCAAAGATATAATGTTATGAACAGAGAAGATCAAAGTTATCAAATCCCTTAACTTACAAGGACCAATACATGAACCACAACAAGTACAAGAGTACGGACAAAAGATCTCCTTATTAACTACATAATCATCCAATTCACTATTTAGACTCTTTTAATCAATTAATCATTGGACTTCCAAATAATGTTAGTTAAGCATTATGAAGTGTAAATTCATGTTGTAGCCTCTTGTCAAGAATATATATATATATATATATATATATTAATTAACCAAGAGCTTAGCCTAGTCCAATCCCACTTAAGACTAACAAATATTTTATGCTTGGTGTATACATGCAAGCTAGTACTTTATCAGAATATTGTCCGTATTAAACATAACCTTCCATAGATCTGATCAACCATACTAGCTATTATCTACTGTAAGGAAATTATGTCCAAACAATCACAAGAATTAAATGGCCCATTACAGGCTTATATAGAAACGTACAATCAAAGGAACTCTAAAAGATCAATGCATACATATCGACCATGTGCCACCTACTAGGAGTTTCTAAAGAAAGTACGAAGATACTTCTTGAATCCACAAATCATGACCGAGCTCGAAGAATATCCAAAGCAATTCCTACCTGAAGGCAATTGAAAGAATCCAATAAGCATGTGCTTAGTGAGGTAGTTCAAGCAGTTATTAATTTGATATCAAGCCTATTCTTGTAAAGGTTTTGATATTAATGATTATTCGTGGTTGCAAGCTTGAATGTTAAGGATGCTTAGTTAATAAGCATTCAAATCGATTTTATACTTATTTACATACATCTCAAATCCACAATAGCCACATGTGGACCTATCTTCAAGGAAAGAAATCATTTCAAAAGTATGTATAAACTTGGGCATTCGATAAGACCTATCTTCAAGGTTTCAAATTTGTTTACTTCTTTCATTTATACAACTAATCAGACATTTTTTTAATCATTTTGACTCTTCCAATTAATATCTAAATAGACTTAGGAATATGTGAGTTATTCATTTATATTAACATTATATCAATAAATTATTTGTTTCCATAATCATGATCTTAGAATTTCTTTCGATAGAGATTAACTAAATTCTCAATTTATCAACCATCAGATCATGAGGTCTTATGTTCGACCAAGAACAAACAATTTAAACTAAATTCTAAAATCTCATGTGAAAGCATCGAATCTTATATTATAATATTTATTAAAGGATTTACGTATAATTTCATAGATGCATAATACTTATTACGTAAGTTATCAATAGTGAGCTATTTCAGAATCTATAAACTTTCGTAAGTTCTGTTAATATAACTTGTTAATACACAACTTACTTGTTTATGAATTAACATACTTTTAATCATGAACAAATCCTTGTTTTCCAAGGATCAAGATCATTTCTTAAATTAAAGCACATATCTTACTTACTCTCTAAGTAAGTTTTCGATCAATATTCATTATTCTTATTACCAATACATGATTCTATTTTAATCATGAGAGAAGTCACAAACTAAATATGTTAAGCATATAAATTAAGAATCTTGAAGAATACCATACATTTCAACTTCCTATTTATTTAACTCGGTTTGACTACTAAAGTGAAACAAAGATTCAAAGCTTAGGGTTCACTTTAGATTATGAGAAACCCTTCGGTTAGTTGATTTAATGTATTTATCACACTTAGAAAAATTCTATGTTCACTATATTGATCATTCAAATTTATTCAAGGCACTTTCAACTTAATCGTTCGCTTGATAGCCTAATACAAGTTAAAATGGTTGTCATGTAATTAACCAAAACACAATTCAAGCAGTTCTTTATCATACATGATCTACCAATCATCCAAACAAACCACTTGTTCAACGCATAATCATTGATACTCATAGAAGATTCTTCGATATTAATCAATCTTTTCTCTATTCGAATAAGTTATGAATCATCCATTGATTCATTTCTCTATACATAATCAAATAGTACCTTTCATAATCATTTAGATAGGGATCAAATGGAACCAATTTATCAATGCATTAAAGGCCTTCCATAACATACAATTTGTTTATATATCAATATCAATCATATTCGTCATGGAATATACATATCATATTCTTTTAATCTGAAATTTGATCCATTACTCATTATTGAGATTTATTCAAACATTTCATAATCATCACACAAGTACCATAAAAAAAGATTCTTTGCAAACATGCACATATATTATTTCTTATCCAACAAGTTATCATGCTTCTTCTTAAGCAAGCACATTCTTCTCATAATCATGTAATTTTTTATAGCCTTGTGAATCGAATTCCCAGTCTAGATACACAAGTCCCCAACCAACTGTCGCCCGTAAAACATATGGTACTCGTAGTACCAGTCAATCCCTCCTACTGTCGCCAAATGACCACATACACATTCCTCCTATTGTCGCCCAATAGGGACAACTGTCCCGGACCATAGTCCACCCCGACACTGAGCTCTATGGACTCTATGGCATGCCAACTTATCTACGACTGACTCGAGACCAAGGCTTACATAAATTATCATTTTTATCAATCATAGAGTCTAGCTCCTTTCGGAATGCACCTTAATGTGCTATTACCCTTTTCACATTTAGGGTTCAATCACATATATTTAGAGACCATTGTCTTCCACTTTATTTCAAAGGCCCATGGCCAAATCTCTTTGTCACTCTTTCATTATCAATAAGTGAACATAGTTCAATCAATTTACGTAACAATGTATTATTACCTTTTACTCAATCGAAGCTTAAACGTGATCATTATGAGATCTTGTATCTCCTTTCACTTAATCATAGGCCAATAGCCAAATCAATCGACATCTTTCATAACTTTTATTATAATGTATCAACAATTACTTGTATAAGGTGCAAACACAATTTCACCCATGTGAACTTTAAACAATACTTTCTTAATATTAAACATTTATGCTCTCACTTTTCTTAAATGATTCACTTTCATTTTCACTATTAATACATGTCATAGTATCGACATTCCAACATATCAAGCAATCATTTCATGTCAACCATTCGAATTAAAACATGCTTTTCTATCAATCTTTTCAATACAAGTACTTCTCAAAGAAATACTCACCTTGCCTCCAAGCTAGCATAAGCTTAAACATGAACATAGGCATACACTTGTTCCAATTAAACATAACAAATAGAAAACAATGCTCGGAAAGGTTGCAACCTCCTTTCCGAGGCTTTAAACTACACTCACCTCTTATCCCGATGTTACGGGATACTTGAATCCACACATTCACCTACTCCAAAAGTTACCCCTTTCTAGCTTTCATGCTATTATCCTCTTCCTAAACATGGTATGAACCCCAATTTAAGTAACAGGACATTAATGTCGAAACAATTCATTTACCAACACTCCTTTTTGCGTGAATACACACAAATACATACAATTCAGTCCATTAATGTTCTTACATATCAAAACAGTCCATTTTACATTAAGACACACAAAACAGCCCCATACAATTCCTTGTACAAGCATTTATACATTCACAAACAGCCCCTAATATGTTCTTATGCATATAATCAATCCAATTACATTCATGTTTATGCAAATGAAGCAGTCCATACATGTATATTGTCATTCCCTCAAAACAGGCCATTTTTAACTTATATATATATCAAAACTGGCAGCATCTTATCATTCATTTTAATCAAAAACAGTCCATGTATAGATTCTCAGCACACAATTCAGGACAATTTACATGTATACATATTTAATAATTCAAAACAATCTATCAAGTGCTTATAGTCACACCAAATAGACCAACTTCATGAGGAAATCAATCCCATATTACCACTTTATATAGCAGCCCCTGAGATTTATCAAAACAGTTTCTAACACTTGCATTCATGCACCGAACAGCCCCTAACAATTTAAACAGTCTACATAAACATTTTCCAGCCTTCTCCCGTCTTAAACATCTAAATTCAGTTCATTATTCATACAAATTTTTACCAGAACTATCCAGTCACATGTGTATATATATATATTTTTTTCACACACCAAAACAGTTTTCTAACATACAAGCACTTATACAACAGTCCAGCAAGTCCCTTTATCATCCAATTAGTCCAATCTTATGAACATACACACATGCAATTCGATTTAAAACAGGGCAGCAAGCATATTTATACATTTTCATATACATCATTCGAACACATATATCACACTCTCCATTAACCCATTGTATAATTTCGACAACACTTCCTAAGTCTATGTTTGAACGTTCACTCACTATCTAAGGAGGCATACTCAAATGGTGACCAGCCCTTTTCCCCAAGGCCGAGTCACCCTTCTCTCCACTTAGCCTTGTTCTTTCATGAACAAGTGTATAGGTCCTTCAATTCTTACAACTTTTGCAAGCAACCGTTAAATATTGTCATCGTTTCATTTGGGCCCCCTTTTTTAAAAAATGGCTCCCTATTTGTATATAATTCCAATTTGGTCCTAAAACTCTTTAATAAATTTAGTCACATTCAAAATAATACCACAATTCCTAAGTCATACTTTTGAGGTATTACACAACCAACTGTCGCCCATAAAAGAAAATGGTACTCGCAGTACCAGTCAATCCCTCCTACTGTCGCCAAATAAGGACCACTGTCTCTGACCATAGTCCACCCTAAACCTGAGCTCAATGGACTCTATGGCATGCCACTTATACCTAAGACTGACTCGGGACATGGCTTTACTTATATCATATTTCATTAGGATAAGGTGAGCATAGCACCACTTTATAGTATCATATCAATCTCTTAACCCCTTTTTATTTTGGGTTCACATTTTCACCTCAAGTGAAACTCAATGTTTCATCCTCTTAATCGAATGGCTTTACAGCCAAAGTTTCAATCGACAATTTCCGTATACATCTCTCTTTGTTAACAAGACATCAATTACGTATAGAGTTTAATATGAATCAAGAGTTTATGCATTCATTGCACAATCTAGCATTTCTCATTTGTATAATGCTATTGAATTAAATATGCTTCTTGTAGTCTATTGATCATAGAATTCATTCAAAAATCATGCATACAACCAAAAATTCTTACCTTGGATCCATGCTTGCTCATTCGTAGAAAAAATTGTAACAAATGTAAAACAAACAAATTAACATACAATGCTCATGAGGGTTTTTGGCCCATCCCAAGACTTTAAACTACACTCACGGGTCTATCCGAGCTATTGCTGATCCCGTATTACGACCCCTTTCTGCCTATCTAAGCTTTGATCAAAGTTAGTTCTTTTCCCTTCACAATCTTCTCGGTCTAAAACAATAAATTGCATATCTCATTAGAACATTTCTAACCAATATCAATCCCATACACACATTCAGATCTTAAACATTCAATCATTTATTCAAAACTGTCCCACCTCATACATCACATAATTCAAGCATCCCTAGGATACATCAAACAGCCCCTAATATCATGTACATATTTTCCAGCATTAAAACAGCCCTGTATACCACTACATACTCTCATAACAGTTCAGACAATCTTGTACATTTTATAACTTCAAAACAGGGCAGTTTTCACACCTAAAACTGTCCTAATTTCATGTTTACATAATTAGGTACTTAACAGCACAATATTTAAGCAAAAACAGCCCACTAGCCTTGTAAAAACAGTCCCTAAAACACATTTATATAAACAGAACAGCCCCGAAATTATACATACCAACAGGGCAATCCCTAATCACCCAAATTTTTCATTAAAACAGTTCTCAATCACAATTTATTCATTTCCCCTGTTTTACTTACTGATCAAAACAGTCCCTTACTGATCAAAGCAGCCCTTAATTGATACACAAAATAGTCCCCTGATCAAGAACAATCGAACAGTCCACTATAGGTTCGATTTCATACAAAACAGCCCTGAATCTATCCATACATGAATTATAATGAAACTCGAATCAAATTCCAAATCATACTAGCCTAGGGAACTATTTTTGAAAGTACAATTCCACATAATTCATGCTCAACAAGATTCTATTTCATAACATATATTTTATGACTACAAAACATAGCAATTCACTCATGCATGAAAATTCAAACAACAAGGAACTCTTCAAAAATTACAATCTACAACTCTAACAAGTTTAATTTAAAGTTTAAGGAGATGCTTGCATCCTCTTAGTACCCAAGCAAAATTTCAAGAATGAAATCACCAAATACACATTCAAAATCAAGCTTCATGAAGGTCTCTCTCTCTCTCTCTCTCTCTCTCTCTCTAAGGCTTTCGGCCACCTAAAGGAAAAGAAGGAAGATGAATTGAACTCTTCACTTCATTTTCCAACCCCTCCACATGTCCTCCCCGACGCAAGACACCACCACAAGCCCTTGGGTCATTATTTTTTTAGCATGCAATTTAGGAACTTGTTTTAATTATCATTTTGGCCATTCCATGGCTAGCTACTAAAGTTTCAATTCTTAAATTTTGGTCCTAATGATTATAATTGTCTCACTTGATTTAAATATTAATGCAATCTAACAAGGTTATATTATATCAACCTTCTAAGTCCAAATTTAGGGTATTACACTTTCCAACCTATTCAAATCTTTTAGAGCTCCTCCTCAGGGAGTGACAACGGCGTCGACGACACGGCATCTATCAGCGGAAGCGTCTCGGCGAGATCTACCCCATGGCAGCGGTGGTGAGTGCCACAACGGCCTGGATGGTGGCAAGACAAGGCTTGAAAGTCCCTCTCCCTCACTTTCTCTCTTTTTTCTCTCTCCAACACAACCCCTTATCTTTTTCATTTTCTCTCTCTTCATAAAAACATTATCCCCTTTTCTAACCACCAACACATATTTAAAATTCAAACACCACCAACCACATCCTCTCTCCCAATTTGGATAAGGCTGTTGAATAAAGGCCCCAAGCTCATGTGCAAATCTTTAATTGGGCTCTCAACATAAAGGTCAAAAACCCTTATCCAAGATTCGATTCGCTAACCTAAAATCTGGGTCATTATAATAAATACAAATAAGCAAACTCTGAAAAGGAATTAAAATGAAGAACACTCAAGTGGGTTTACAAGAATTTGACAAATTGAGCCCAAGGATGATAGATATGTGCTTGAATGCTTTAGAATTATTGTCTTGTTGTTAAAAAAGCTTTGGAGACTTGATTTTATACCCCTCATTGATTTCTAGTTGTTTGGATAGTTGGGATATTAAATAGAGCCGTTGGGAGGCAAATCTCCCGCAATAAATGATGTCTGGCAACATTGGGTGTCGGTACACGAGCATCCATATTGGTACCTGCCCAAAAAGGAAATAGCTTTTGCAACAAAGGGATATTGGTACGCAAACATGCATATCGATACAAAGTGACAATTTAACAAAGGTTATCGGTACAGGTCATATCATACCGGTGCTCATTTTGCTCACTAGAATCCTTGGAACGTTTGGTTAATATACCGTATCTGTACACATGTAGGCGTACCGATATGCATAACAAATCTTTTAAAAGTTAGTTCCAAGAAAATCTGACACGGCAACGGTCAAAACATTAATTAAAAATATTTTTAAATTCTTAATCTCGTATCGGTACGCCATAGGCCGTACCGGTACTCAAAGTACAATTTATATTATAGTTTCAAAAAGTTGTACCGGTACGCGTATAGTAATACTGATACTCGTAAGTCTTTATGTAAAAGTTTGGTTTCTATTAACGAAAACCCTTACCGATACACCATAGGTCGTACCGGTACTCAATTACCAAATTTAGTAAATTTAGTACCAAAACACTTAGAAGATATTTGGATTCAAAATTTGACTTAGAAAATTTCCTTTCAATTTAGTGAGTAAATTAAGTACCTTAAAATTTTATTTATTTTACAATTAAGTCTTTGTTATATCAAAAATCAAATATAAGTTTAACAAAATATAACTTTCCCCTTCCTATCTTAACTAACGGTAGGAAAACATGGTGACTATAGCCGTAGTTTATTTTTATTTTTTATTTTTATTTAGTCACTAAAGGACTTCCTTTCATTTACAAATTAATCCTTCAAGCATTCAAACTAATCCATTTTACCTCAAATAACTTTCTAACTTAATCAATTGATTTTTTAACACTTCCATAAGAATTTCAATTTATAAAAATTCCAAAATTATTAAAATCTATAGATAAATTCTAGCCTGGTTTTAAAGGTGTTACAATATCTATTTAGTACCCAACTTAATACCGTGTTTTTATTTTGGTACCTATTTTTTTACAAAATAATACCTAACGTTATGTTTCTATTTCGATACCCATCGTTTAAAATTAACAACAAAACTAACTTGACATGTTTATTAATTTTTCATATTTTAATAATTATTTTTATTTAATTAATGAGGTGATGCCACATATTACCCCATTAGCAGAATAAAACCAAACAAAATTTGAATTTGCGCCTAGGATTCAATCGCACACCCTTTAGAGAAAAAAAGGCAGATGCTTAAGCAACACGCCAGCCAATATATATTTTTTACACCCACCGATTATTTTACTTAATTTTTAAATATTATAAAATAATAATTAAATTTTGGTTTTTGTTACAAAATGATCACTAAGACGTTAAGTGTCGTTAAGAGGTGACGTGATAGTTAAAAAATTGTATAATAATATATTTAGTCCATCATATTTATACATCAATCAATTTAGTGTCAATTCAAAAAATCAATAGATTTAGTCTTTCATTATTTACACATTCTATCAATAACTTTATATTATAGTATAAATAAATTGTTATAAATTTAATTTTATAATGATTTTATATTAACTTTATGAAAATATAAATAGTTATTTAATTTTATTCCCAAATAAAGTGTTGAAATAAATTTAGTTTGATATTTGTATAAGTGAAGCCAAATGTTAAGTGTGTAAAAGTACTATATTTTCTACACTTATTCTTATAATTATTGTTAGACTTTGGCTCATTTTAGTTGCATTCATAGTCATTCATGCATAATTGCCGAGTTTCTTTCATTGATAAGCTTGATACTACATTTTGGTTGGTTTTTGCGGAAAAGATACTGCTGATGTGTGTTATTTTGTGCAGGACTGGATTGCCGAGGCAAGCAGGAATTGCTGTGGCAATTAAGGAAGAATACTGAAGGGTCTGTCGTGGCAATTGAAGCTAATTTTTGAAGGCCATGCCGAGTTGATTGCCAATGATGACTGGATAAGTCCACCTCATTCAAGATAAGCACGAAAGTCAAGGGATAAAACCCAAAAATCTGGATATCCATGCAGAGTTTGAAGGGGATAAAAAGTCATATTTGTAAGGAGTTTGAGGACAAAAATAAAAGAGATTTAATATCTCTTTTATTCCAACTTAAACTCATCCTCATCAACAACAAATATTACCTAATAATCCCTTATAAATAAAAGACCAAATCGTAGCCTCCAAGGTGTGCTTGACGAGAGAGAGAGAGATAGGATTGATCGCAACCTTCATCTTCTTCCTTACTCCTTTTATACAATTCATGTTGGGGATTTTATATTTTGTATTTCTTTTGCACCCAGCCATGAACTAAACTAAATTGGCTTGGGTTATTGGGTTTTTGTGGTTGTGAAAACGATTGGATTTGTTTAGGCTTTTTATTGCAATTTAATTCAAAGTTTATTCATTCTTGATTCTTATTTTGATTTCGAGTGAATTGGGAGATGATCTCGAGAGTTATCTGTAACACCCCTAAATAGGGCTTAGAATGTTACATTATTTAGAATTCCTAAATAGTTAAATCATCTTGAATTAAGTAAAGTCAATTAAGGGTTGAATTGAATAATTAACAAATGTGAATGCCAAATTAAAGGACGTAATTAGAAGAATGAATGAAGTAAGTAACCAATTTAAAGTGACCAAATTGAAATGCATAGCAAATTGGGTGATTGCATGCTAAATTCTATGATTCCTTTAATGCCATTGATTAAGTTAAGAATAAGGATTAATTAAGGGACATTTTAGACATTTCATAAATCCAATAACTGGGATTAAGTGTTATCATCTTCTTCCTTAATCCTTAGTTGCCGAAACTGAAGAAGAAATTAGGGAGAAAGAGAGTTTGAGAGATCAGCCATTGATGAAGGGAAATTAAGCTTGCATGTATAGGATTTTGTAAGGAAATTAAAGCTAGAAGCAAAGTAAGTATGATTCTACTCTTGTTTAATCGAATAGGCAACTATACTTATTGACTTGGGCTGTTTTGATGATTGTAGATGAAATTAACTATTGAATATGTGGTTAGATGATTGAATTGTTGTAGGATTATGTAAATTTGGAGAATGAACACTAGGTATTATGCTGGAATTTATGTGTAAGTGATGGTGTAACAAAATTAGGTTGCCGGAAATTTGAAATGAGATGTTGTAAGAATTGAATTGTTAGAACATGTAATTGAGCTATGGAACTAATGAATTGAATATGATCATGATTAGGTAATGTAACTAAGGTGTTAAACAAGCTAAACTGTTAGCAACCAATGCTGGAAAAGAAAGATAAAAGTATGAACAAAGTCATATAGCCTAGAAACTGATTTAGTAAGAACAAATTGTGTAAACATGCAAAATTAAGCAACTTAGCCAACTTACTCTCTTTTGGTCACCTTGAAAAATGAATTAATATTGACTAAACATGTTTAGTATTTCATATGAAATGAATTATAGGGCCAAAACATTGGTTAAAATGAATTTAAGGAATTAAAATGTAAATAGGTGCAATCTTCCCAGAATTGCTCTGTTCTGGGCAGTAACTTTGAAAATTCATCAAAATTTGTATAGATCAAATTCAGGGCTGAAATTTTAGTGACATGATCCTTAGTATGTCTACTTTCATTAGGTAAAAACAGAACTGAAATCTTGGTCCTATGCTGGAAACTGTAATTAGAAATAGCTGGACAGTGCAAACTGTCCAGACGGTGTAAATGCCCTGTCTTTGAACAATAAACTTTATTAATTGGCTAAGAACTAAAATGCAAGCCTTATATGGTCATAAATAAAATTTTGTTAGCTTTCCAACAGTGTAAATTAATCGAAATTCTGATGTACGAATTAAAATATATGACCATTTAAAGGGACAACGTGCAAACTGCCAGACAACAGTGTCATGGGCAGTTTGGGATTGTTTTTACACCTAGAAGCAAACTGTTTCCAAAACAGTTTTGGGACATTGTAATCTATCCAGTTATGTCCTAAAATGAGGTAATAATAATATAAAGATGAACTAGTAATAAATGCTTAAAAGAAAGCATAAAAACAGTAGCTAAATGTTAGGTACAATGTGGTAACATTGTTACTGTATATGTGTGACATTATGTGCTTGTTTTGATGAATTGTCTGTGTTATGCTTGCTAGACCAAGGACAACAAGTTGTGGAAGAGGAAGATAAGAGTGGACATCCCAAAGCAAGAGGCAAAGGGATTTGGATACAAGACAAGTGATTAGCTAGGAGTATTGTGAGTGTAACTATCCTTAGGGTTAGGACTTAGGTCCTAACCAACCTTGCTATTGTCTTAATTCAATGACATTGCCATGTAATATGACCTAATATATATTTGGCTAATTAAGGGAAGAATGATATGAATGTCAACTTGTTTGATGCCATGATCTATTTGTTTACTTGAGTATTAAGCAAATGAAATGAAATGCTTGACATGTTGCATTGCTTATGCCAAAGGTAAGAAATGGCATGCTTTCTTGGAGAATAAGGTACGCACTTTGCATACATATGAATGTGTTTGTGATTGATATACATGGCTGGTTTGAAATGAAATGAAAAATGGTACCACCTTGTATTCATGTCATTCGAATGGCATGGATAGACTTGTCTTGGGAGTTAAGACTCCATAAGCCTAAGGGCTTGGCCTTTGAATGGCATAATCATGTATTGATTAATGATTTGAATAAAGCTTGAATGAAATTGATAATCAAACAACCTTGGTAGCTAGTTTGGATAGATAGGAGGGAATGCCTTAGAATCTAGAGCTCATATTGACACTACGGTGCATATTGGTACTACGATACATATTGGCACGATGGTGCATATTGGAACTACGACGCATATTGGAACTTCTGTGCATATTGTTGAAGATTTGATTATCTAGTGAACTGCTTTCCAAGGGTGTTATAAGATGAATTAATAACTTGAAATGAACATTGTTTGTCTTGAATGTGTGATGTGAACATTACTTGTTTTGTAAGATTCTTGAATGAACTTCCTTTCCTTGAAAGATAACACATGAATGGTTGTATAACTAGTTACTTCACATGAATGAAATGCATAGATGATGTTATTGTGCAAGAATGCCTACTTGGTACTTGGTGTTTTTGATTGCTTGTCTCCTAAGCAATAAATCTAATAGTATGTTATGGATACATGATGGATGTTGCAATGTTGAATGTGTGATATGTGAAGCTTGCGTACGTTTACCCTATTCATTCGAATGGTATATGTCATGTAGAGATGATCTTGATTCCTTGAAATACATGTAAACTTGGATATGTATGCTTGGAAATTGGCTAGACTTAGTGTTACCTCACTAAGTACATAACTTGTACTTACCACTCTACTCTTCATTTATCCCATAACAGATTAAGGACACTTTCAAGAGGATATCTTGAACTCGAAGCAACGTTCCGAAGCATGCTTGAAAGTATGATTTCATACTCTTTGTATGTTCCTAGTTTGGTGGCACTAGAACTTGTAATATGTAGCCTTGATCATGCATTTTGTTGTGAGCTTACGACTTGTAATTAGGTATAACTTGTATGTGCCTATCTTGTAACCAACTTGGTTGACTTAAACTATGTATATGAACTATGTTGATATGTATATACATAAGATTGATGCCGCGCATAATGTGAAAGTAATCCAATGAATGTTGAACCTTGTATCACTCGAATGTTAGATCAAAATGTGTGAACCTAAAAGGTAGCTTGAATGTAACTATACCTTGATGATTGTGTTAGGTATGCATGTATAGGGTGGTTGCCGAATGTTTAAGACTAGGATAAGCCTTGAATGAACTAGTTTCATGCTTTGTATGTGTTTGGTGAAATAGTCGAATGGTTAGGATTAGATTACGGCTTGAATGGAAGCTAGAATATGTAATTTGAATGTTCAAGAATTATGTTAGAAAATTTGGAAGCATGTAACTTTAAGGAATTTTGAATGGGATAGTAGATAACGAATGGAAGTTGTGAAAATGAAATATGAAAGTAGTAACTTGTTTTATAAGCATGAAAATGATTAATCTAGTGATATTGTGTAGATAGCCGAATGCCTTAGGATAAAATTGAAGTTATATATGAGGTTACTTGTTTGTTAAGAAAGTATGTATGATTGCTTGCCTTGATTGTTGGTTTTGTTCGAATGCTAGGATGATTATAAATCAAATGAGAGTGTAACACCCCTTTCCCGTACTCATCGTTGAATAAGAGTTAGGGATGTCACATGATACTTGTAAAATAATTCTTTAATATTAAGAAAATCTTTTTTACTGTAAATAAAGTTAATCGCCTAAAATTTAAACTTAATAATTTCACATTAAATTTTGATTCTAGATTTAGGCAGCAACTTAACAGTTTGATCCATTAGCATATAAATAATAAAACTGCCTAATTTAAAATGATTCAGATTCTGAATAAAATACGATTCATATCAGAGCAGGCTTCACATGTTACTATACATGCCGACTAGTAAATATCATATAACATAAAAATTATATTACTGATACTGATGTACCTGTTTTTGATAGATGATGTTCGCTAATGCTCCTTACTCCCAATGCTTCTCTTTTCCTACGCGTGAAACATTCACACGCTAAGTATAACTTAGTGAGGCATTAAAAATAATCATAAAATAAGTATCGAAATAAATGAAAACATGGTTAAGCAAAAATCTTTCATATACTTATAAACAATCACATATAAGAAATGGTGAATTTCATATACATTTACTTTAATTAGCCTAATAATTTGTATAAAGAGAAACTAAAGTATGCAAGGTCGATACTCCTTGAGTACTATTCACCAAAGTAACGATAACATATAGACACATAAAGTGCCGGAAACATATAGACACATAAGTGCTGAAAACATATGGATCCGAAGATCGGTGTATAGCTATACTGCAGTCCTTGACTGCTAGACCTCTAATGGCATGACACTATACTATAACTCTCTATCATAAACTTGGGCAAATAATTTCATATAATTAACTTGTAAATTATCATTTGATAAATGATTCATATATCACCATTATTCAATAATAACTTATCAAAATAAAACATAATAGGGCAATTCATACCCTAACATGTACTAACCTTTTTTTCCTTTGCATGTGAATCATCATATAACTTATAGAAAAACCATGTTATCATTTTAATAAAATCAAATAAATATAATTTATAAAAGTTTACTAAAATACATTTCAAAACATATAAATGCACTCACCTGGGCCATTTATTATCTTGCCTCACTAAGCTTACTCATTAATCTTTTCATTTCCTTGAATACTTGTACCTTCCCCAGTATTTCTTGCAACTGTAGAAATCAATCGAATATACTTATTACTATACACTTACTTAATTTGAGTCTAACATTGCCAAATAAAATATTACTGTTTGCCATATATCTTATTTTGTGTCCTTAATGACCATTTTGAATATTTGGCAATTATTCATGCCTTAATTTTCAATTCTTTCATTTTAATCCCTTACTTTCCCATTCTTGCCAAAATGGTACTTTTTCATCAATTCAAACTAATTTGATCATAGTTTCAACAGTTTGCAGATCAGTCTCCCTTCAAAATAAAATTTCCAAAACCATACCCTTATTTCTTCAAATAGCCGAAAAGATCCTTAACTTTTCAAAATTTACAATTTGGTCCTAAATTGTCAATTCAAGCCCAAAGCATCATTTTCTACTCATTTCCATCATCAAATAAATTTATCATCACAAATTCATCATTTTCCCCATCAAACTAAAATTCAAGAATAGTCCTCCTATTTTCCATCATCTTCGAAATGGTCACTAAATTCTTCCAAATAGGAATTTTTCATTCTAGTATCAAAATCAAGCTTTTTGAATCACTAATACTTCAATTTCATCATTAATTTCAAAATCCCTAACAAACCCCTAAATTTCAAGATTAGGGTTTATAACTTCAAACATGAAATTAACTTGATTTCAAGCTTGTTTTCATCATAACTAGGCTTAATTCACCATCTACTACTTGAATTCCATAAATTTTCCATGAAACCCTAATTTCTATCTCTTTAAACCCTAATCGATAACTTCATAATTCCATGAAATTTTAACATCAAAATGTAGAGAATGAAGAGTAGATCACTTTACCTCAAAGAAGCTTGCTTGAATTCTTGATCAAAAGCTTTGAAATTGGCTAGGAATTTTTTTTCCTATTTTTCCCTTCTTTTTTCCTTGCTCTCGAAATGCATGGGGAGAAAGATGAACAATTTGTTCATCTTTTATAGAAAAATGCCACATGTTTTCTTTAAAAAAATGAATTTTAAATTCATTTTCCACTCTTTCCAAAATTACCCTTCTAACTAAATAAAAATTACATCTAGTTCAAATTTACGCCATCCCATTACATTTGAACTAGGTTGGTTCCAATCCAATTGGCCATCATCATTAAATAATCATAAAATATCATTTATGATTTTTGTTCGATCCAATTTCCTGATTTTCACCTTTTACGATTTTTCCTCTATCGAACTATCAACTCTAATATGTGAATCAAATATTTCTCTAATTCTATGAATAAATTCATATTTTCATATAAAATCCTCCATTTAATAAAGTCAAACTTAGAAATTTGGCTCGATCCAAAAATACCGATAATTACTTAAAATCTTTATCGGGTAACATCTTTCTTGAAAATCCTTCATTAAGCATTTATACGAATCTTTCCCACTTCTTCTGAGTCCTTTTTACAAATCAAAATACTGTTATGTGACACTTCCCAAAAGGTCACCCAAAACTTTTCTCTAATCTGAGCACGCTTAACAAATTTATTCAATCAAAATTTTATAGTTTCTAATGCATCCTAGCCTCCAAAACTATTACCAAAATCCTTATTCTGATCGAATTTATCCTCATACTGAATAAAAATCATCTTTGAGAAAATTTACACTTAGGTCCCTAAACTTTTACCAACTTTTCATTTTGGTCACTATCTTTTATCTTTTGTCATTTTAGTCACTAAGTTAGACTTATGACAAAACCTTAGTACTAAATGACCCTTATATAACTTAGTAAAATTTTCGGGGTATTATAGAGAATTTACTTGATAGCTAAGTAAGAATGATAAGTAAGAAGCTTGTATGATTCTATGGTGTATGTGTATTGAAATGAAAAGGAATAAATTTGCACCCTATTTGGCATGCCTAATGTTTAAAAGTATGCTTTGTATGTTTGTTTTATATGCCTTGTATGGTTGTGTTTAGGTTACTTGCGTTGCAAGTTATCTATATCGAGGTTACTTGTTCGACAAGTAACCTATCTTTTGCTTTGTTTTCGCTTTGGTAACGCTCCTGAACCGGATTACGGCTAACCTGGGGATGGGGTGTTACATTTATTGGTAATCAGAGCTTTTTAGTCGGTTCTAGGACTAAACTAAGCTCACTTGCATCATATAGGATATTGTGCCACCTAGGAGACTTGATATAAGCTTGTATTGTTGCTTAAATGTGTAAATGTATAAACTAAAACTCTTATTGTTCTGATTGAACTAGAATGTCTGGAACAAGACTTGGTCGAGATAATGAAAGTCCCGTAGGCTCCTCTAACGAAGGAGATAGAGTGAGGATGGAGCAGAATCCTCCTCAACAACAAGCTCAACAGGAAGCTCATGCTATCAATCTTGTGCAGCAAGAATGTCTTCTCAGTATGAAGGAGATGTTCAATCATCTTGTAACTGCCTTAAAACAAGATCATCCTATTGCTCCTACTGTTGGTGTGCCAAACCGAGCCTCTATTGACAAGTTGGCTCAGCATCGGGCCTATACCTTCACTGGCACCGATGAGGCTAATCCTGAAGTAGCCAAGTACTAGTTAGAGGCCACTACTCACATTCTGACTAAACAATTGCCATGTCCTTACGAGCATAAACTTGAGTGTGCCATCGCTTTGTTGGCAGACGAAGCACTGAGCTGGTGGGAAACCACTACACTGACTGCTCTTGCAGAGTCTATCACTTGGAAGTTCTTCCTCGATGAGTTCAGGAAGAAATATATCACCGAACAATATATGGACGAGTGCCGAAAGTGATTCTTGTATCTTAAACAAGTTGGCCTACCTATCGAGCAATACATGAGCGACTTTTGCAA
Organism: Hibiscus mutabilis; assembly: GCA_019671005.1. Classification (NCBI taxonomy): domain Eukaryota; kingdom Viridiplantae; phylum Streptophyta; class Magnoliopsida; order Malvales; family Malvaceae; genus Hibiscus; species Hibiscus mutabilis. The sequence continues at coordinate 55,091,677 of CM033715.1, forward strand.
GCATTGCAAGTATGGGTCTGAATATATCAAAATTGAGGCCGACAAGTGCCGAATGTTCATCGATGAGTTAAATGATGAATTAAGCCCTATATTCACTGCTTTGGGTATCACCGACTTCCAAAATTTGGTAAACCGAGCCATTGCTACTAAGGCGAAGATGAAAGCCTCAGAAAGACGCAAGAATGGACACTCTTGGAAGGACAAACGACCCATGAACGATGACAAGCGACACTGGCAATCAAAGAAGTCCAAACATTCCAAGGGACACTCTTCGAACTATACCCTAAATTAGAAGAGTAGTTGCATCCCGAAACCTCAAACGGTTATAAAGACTTTAGCCCCTGTTGTTTCTGTTGATAGCACGGGGAATCAGGATAAAGCTAATCAATACCCTCTTTGCATGTCTGCCAGAAACATCATACTAGCCAGTGTAGAGCTCAACAGAATTTATGCTACTCATGTGGAGCCTTTGATCATTATATCCAGGATTGTACCCAGAATCCCAATAAGGCTTGAAATTGAACTTCGGCAATTGCTAGCTCAGCTCCTCCTAACCAAAACAAAGCACCCAGACAAGCTCAGTCCGGGAATCAGGGGAAACAGAAGGTCCTCTATTTGAATGCTCAGACTCATCAGGAATCTCGAGCCCCTACTCGTATGTACCACATTCGTGGTAAAGATGATGAAGAAGCTCCCGATGTTATCGCAGGTACCGTTGAGTTAAATTCTTGTTCTGCATATGCTTTAATTGATTCGGGGTCTACCCATTCATTTGTTTGTTATGCTTTGATCAACAAGCTAAAATTTAAACCCAAAACTATTGAATCAAATCTTGTAGTTTCAAATCCATTAGGGGGAAAACACCCATTAACTTGCGCCACATGCAAGCTCCCTTGACCATTCGAAATATACCCTTTCCCATTGATCTATATGTTCTACCTTTTTTGTGAATTTGACTTGATATTAGGGTTAGATTGGTTAAGTAAACATGAGGCCTGGGTAGATTGCCAAAATAGAAGATTGTATCTCTGGGGTTTAGGGAAAGAATCCATTCTCTTAATAGACAAGAAACCAACCTCAATTTTTGCTAATATGATTCTTCAAGATGAAATTGAATTCGATTTGCCTAGCATGCCTGTTGTTTCTGAATTCATTGATGTTTTTCCCGAGGAACTCCCTGGTGTCCCTCCAACCAGAAAAGTAGAGTTCGGGATTGATGTTCAGCCTGGAACAACTACGGTGTCCATTACACCCTATAGAATGGCACCTGTCGAGTTGAAAGAATTAAAGAACCAACTTCAGGAGTTGCAAGATAAAGGTTTCATACGGCCTAGCACTTCTCAATGGGGTGCTCCAGTCCTGATTGTAAAGAAGAAAGACGGGACTATGCGGCTTTGTATTGACTATCGTCAGTTAAACAAGCTCACTTTCAAGAACCGATATCCCCTTCCCAGAATTGAAGATCTTTTTGATCAACTCAGGGATGCTTCTGTATTCTCTAAGATTGACCTTCGATTGGGGTACTATCAAATGAAAGTGAAAGAACAAGACGTGCCCAAGACAACCTTTCGTACTCGATATGGCTACTTCGAATTCCTCGTAATGCCATTCAGGTTAACGAATGCTCCAGCTGCTTTCATGGATCTCATGAATCGGGTATTCAAGCCCTATCTTGACAAAATTGTAGTTGTCTTCATCGACGACATCTTGGTGTACTCTCGGAATAAGGAGGAAGATGCTAAACACCTCTGAATTGTCTTGCAAACACTTCGAGAACATCAATTGTATGCCAAGTTCTCCAAATGTGAATTCTGGTTACCAGAAGTTTCTTTCCTCGGCCATGTTATCTCAGCTGAAGGAATCAAAGTCGATCCAAGGAAGATTCAGTCTATTCTAAATTGGAGACCTCCGAAGAATGTAAGTGAAGTCCAAAGCTTTCTCAATTTAGCCGAGTATTATAGAAGGTTTGTTAAGGGCTTTTCCTCCATTGACGCAAGCCTTACTAAGCTTACCCGCAAAGATACGTCTTTCATTTGGTCGGAGAACCAACAACGAAGCTTTGATCAACTTAAGCAAGCTCTGACTCATGCCCCAGTACTCATCCAACCAGAATCGAGCAAACAATTCATTGTTTACAGTGATGCTTCTCATCTAGGACTTGGTTGTGTCCTGATGCAAGATGGGAATGTAATTGCTTACGCTTCAAGGAAACTGAAGCCACATGAGCCAAATTATCCAACACACAATCTGGAACTAGTAGCTATCATGTTTACTCTCAAGATATGGAGCCACTATCTATACGAAGAGAAATGCAATCTATTTACCGATCACAAGAGTCTCAAATACCTCCTAACTCAGAAAGACTTGAATTTGAGGCAAAGGAGATGGCTCGAATTACTTAAGGATTACGACTTGGTTATCGACTACCATTCGGGGAAAGCAAACGTAGTTACTGATGCCCTTAGTCATAGACCATACTCGGGTAACTCCTAAATCTAGAATTCTAATTAAATTCATTTGAATCGTGCCTTTTTTTATTTTGCAAAAAATGAATCTAGAGCTTCCTTAAGCTACAAGTTACCATTCGAACACTCCTTGAAAAGTAAACTACCATTCGAATAAGAATTGTGCCTAAAATACATGTAACCATTGAAATTGAGTCTTTCTTAGCTTGTAAGAAAGCATTCAAATAATGCCTTGTTCTACAAGAAACAATTCAAATAGTGCCTTGCATTGCAAGAAATCTGTTGAAAATCATTCTAATGACCTTGTTAATTCTTTCGTAGCAACTACAGCTATCAATGCTCATTTTCGACTATCCAAGGGCCGAAAATTCTTGTCTGAACTTCAAGTTCAATCTAATCTAGTCTCGAGGATCAAAGAACTTCAACAAGTTGATCCAGATCTTCAGAAGATCATGTCTAAGCTTACTTCTGAGTCTAGCTCTGACTTCTCCCTTAAGTCAAATGAACTCCTCTATTTCAAAGATAGAGTTTGTGTTTCTAACAATGAACAATTGAAGCGGGAAATGTTGTAAGAAGCACGTCAAAGTTCTTTCTCGATCCACCCTGGATTGGTTAAGATGTATAAGGACCTAAAGCCACTATATTGGTGGCCAGGCATGAAATCTGCAATCACGAACTTTGTATCCAAGTGCTTAACTTGTCAAAGAGTCAAAGTCGAGCATCAAGTCCCCGCTGGACTGCTCCAACCTATTGAACTCCCCAGTGGAAGTGGGATCGAATTACTATGGACTTTGTCACCGGTCTTCCTTCTACTCCAAGAAAGAATGATGTTGAATGGGTGATTGTTGATAGATTCACTAAATCTACTCACTTCACCCTTGTTCGTATGAACATAAGTTTAGAAATCCTTGCCGAGCTGTACATCCGTGAAGTGATTCGATTACACAGTGTACCTACAGCAATCAACTTCGATCGTGACCCTCGATTCGCTTCTCGATTCTGGAATTCTCTATTGAAAGCTCTAGGAGCTAAAGTGCATCTTAGTACGGCCTTTAATCCTCAATCAGATGGCCAATCTGAGAGAATCATTCAAGTGCTAGAAGATATGCTACAAGCTTGTGTTATCGACTTCGGGAAGAATTGGGAGAAATCCCTACCTCTTGTAGAGTTTGCCTACAACAATAGCTATCAATCTTGTATTCAAATGACACCATTTGAAGCTCTATATGGTAGAAGATATAGAACTCCTCCATGCTAGTCTGAATTGGGAGAGAACAAGATTCTAGGACCTCAATTGCTTCGGGAAATCGAAGAACAAATCAAGATCATTCACAATCGGTTGAAGGCAGCTTTCGATAGACAGAAAGCGTATGCTGACTTGAAGATGAGAGATATCCAGTATGCTATTAGAGACAAATTCTTCCTAAAGGTCTCACCTTGGAAGAAAGTACTTAGATTTGGAAGAAAATGGAAACTCAGTCCCCGATACATCAGACCATTTGAAGTTATTGAAAGAATTGGTCCATGGCTTATCGATTAGCTCTTCCTAGAGAGTTCGATAGAATACACCATGTCTTCCACGTTTCAATGCTCAGAAGGTATCGATATGATGCTTCACACGTCCTTGAGCCCGAAAAAGTAGAATTGAATCCTGATTTGTCCTACGAAGAAGAACCTATTCAGATTCTTGACCGGGAAGTAAGGAAGCTTCGGAACAAGATTGTTCCCCTTGTTAAGATCTTATGGAGAAACCATAAGGTGGAAGAAGCTACCTGGGAATCTGAAGAAGTCATGAGGAAGCAATATCCTCACCTATTCGATTCAGGTAAATTTGAGGACGAATTTAATTTAAGGGGGAGAATTGTAACACCCCTAAATAGGGCTTAGAATATTACACTATTTAGAATTCCTAAATAGTTAAATCATCTTGAATTAAGTAAAGTCAATTAAGGGTTGATTGAATAATTAACAAATATGAATGCCAAATTAAAGGACTTAATTAGAAGAATGAATGAAGAAAGTAACCAATTTAAAGTGACCAAATCGAAATGCATAGCAAATTGGGTGATTGCATGCTAAATTCTATGATTCCTTTAATGCCCTTGATTAAGTTAAGAATAAGGATTAATTAAGGGACATTTTAGACATTTCATAAATCCAATAACTTGGATTAAGTGTTATCATCTTCTTCCTTCATCCTTAGTTGCTGAATTTGAAGAAGAAATTAGGGAGAAAGAGAGTTTGAGAGATCAGCCATTGATGAAGGGAAATTAAGCTTGCATGTATAGGATTTTGTAAGGAAATTAAAGCTAGAAGCAAAGTAAGTATGATTCTACTCTTGTTCAATCGAATAGCAAAGTAAGTATGTCTACTTTCATTAGGTGAAAACAAAACTGAAATCTGGGTCCTATGCTGGAAACTGAAATAGAAATATCTGGACAGTGCAAACTGTCCAAACAGTGTAAATGCCCTGTCTTTGAACAATAAATTGTATTAATTGGATAAGAACTAAACTGCAAGCCTTATATGGTCATAAATAATTTTTTTTAGCTTTCCAACGGTGCAAATTAATTTTTGACGTACGAATTAAAAGATATGACCATTTAAAGGGACAGTGTGCAAACTGCCAGGCAGCAGTGTCCTGGGCAATTTGGGACTGTTTTTACACCTAGAAGCAAACTGTTTCCAAAAAAGTTTTGGGACATTGTAATATGTCTAGTTATGTCCTAAAATGAGGTAATAATAATATAAAGATGAACTTGTAAGAAATGCTTAAAAGAAAGCATAAAAACAGTAGCTAAATTTTAGGTACAATTTGGAAACATTGTTACTATATATGTGTGACATTATGCGCTTGTTTTGATGAATTGTATGTGTTATGCTTGCTAGACCAAGGACAGCAAGTTGTGGAAGAGGAAGATAAGAGTGTACATCCCAAAGCAAGAGGCAAAGGGATTTGAATACAAGACAAGTGATTAGCTAGGAGTATTGTGAGTGTAACTATCCTTAGGGTTAGGACTTAAGTCCTAACAAACCTTGCTATTGTCTTAACTCAATGACATTGCCATGTAATATGACCTAATATATATTTTGCTAATGAAGGGAAGAATGATATGAATGTCAACTTGTTTGATGCCATGATCTATTTGTTTACTTGAGTATTAAGCAAATGAAATGAAATGCTTAACATGTTGCATTGTTTATGCCAAAGGTAAGAAATGGCATGCTTGCTTGGAGAATAAGGTATGCACATTGCATACATATGAATGTGTTTGTGATTGATATACACAGCTAGTTTGAAATGAAATGAACAATGGTACCACCTTGTATTCATGCCATTCGAATGGCATGGATAGACTTGTCTTGGGACTTAAGACTCCATAAGCCTAAGGGCTTGACCTTTGAATGGCATAATCATGTATTGATTAATGATTTGAATAAAGCTTGAATGAAATTGATAATCAAACAACCTTGGTAGCTAGTTTGGATAGATAGGAGGGCATGCCTTAGAATCTAGAGCTCATATTGGCACTACGGTGCATATTGGCACGACGGTGCATATTGGCACTACGGTGCATATTTGCACGACGGTGCATATTGGCACTATGGTGCATATTTTCACTACGGTGCATATTGGCACTTCGGTGCATATTATTGAAGATTTGATTATCTAGTGAACTACTTACCAAGGGTGTTATAAGATGAATAAATAACTTGAAATGGACATTGTTTGTCTTGAATGTGTGATGTGAACATTACTTGTTTTGTAAGATTCTTGAATGAACATCCTTGCCTTGAAAGATAACACATGAACGATTGTATAACTAGTTACTTCACATGAATGAAATGCATAGATGATGTTATTGTGCAAGAATGCCTACTTGGTACTTGGTGTTTTTGATTGCTTGTCTCTTAAGCAATAAATCGAATAGTATGTTATGGATACATGATGGATGTTGCAATGTTGAATGTGTGATATGTGAAGCTTGCCTATGTTTACCCAATTCATTCGAATGGTATATGTCATGTAGAGATGATCTTGATTCCTTGAAATACATGTAAACTTGGATATATATGCTTGGAAATTGGCTAGACTTAGTGTTACCTCACTAAGTACATAACTTGTACTTACCACTCTACTCTTCATTCTTCCCATAACAGATTAGGATACTTTCAAGAGGATATCTTGAACTCGAAGCAACGTTCTGAAGCAAGCTTGAAAGTATGATTTCATACTCTTTGTATGCTCCTAGTTTGGTGGCACTAGAACTTGTAATATGTAGCCTTGATCATGCATTTTGTTGGGAGCTTAAGTGTTGTAATTAGGTATAACTTGTATGGGCCTATCTTGTAACCAACTTGGTTGACTTAAACTATGTATATGAACTATGTTGATATGTATATAAATAAGTTTGATGCTGCGCATAATGTGAAAGTAATCCAATGAATGTTGAACCTTGTATCACTCGAATGTTAGATCAAAATGTATGAACCTAAAAGGTAGCTTGAATGTAATTATACCTTGATTATTGTGTTAGGTATGCATGTATAGGGTGGTTGCCGACTGTTTAAGACTAGGATAAGCCTTGAATGAACTAGTTTCATGCTTTGTATGTGTTTGGTGAAATAGCCGAATGGTTAGGATTAGATTATGTCTTGAATGGAAGCTAGAATATGTAATTTGAATGTTCAAGAATTATGTTAGAAAATTTGGAAGCATGTAACTTAAGGAATTTCGAATGGGATAGGAGATAATGAATGGAAGTTGTAAAAATGAAATATGAAAGTAGTAACTTGTATTATAAGCATGAAAGGGATTAATCTAGTGATATTGTGTAGATAGCCGAATGCCTTTGGATAAATTGAAGTTATATATGAGGTTACTTGTTTGTTAAGAAAGTATGTATGATTGCTTAACTTGATTGTTGGTTTTGTTCGAATGCTAGGATGACTATAAATCAAATGAGAGTTTACTTGATAGCTAAGTAAGAATGATAAGTAAGAAGCTTGTATGATTCTATGGTGTTTGTGTATTGAAATGAAAATGAATAAATTTGCACCCTATTTGGCATGCCTAATGTTTAAAAGTATGCTTTGTATGTTTGTTTTATATGTCTTGTATGGTTGTGTTTAGGTTACTTGCATTGTAAGTTATCTATATCGAGGTTACTTGTTCGACAAGTAACCTATCTTTTACTTTTTTTGCTTTGGTAATGCTCCTAAACCGAATTACGGCTAACCCGGGGATGGGGTGTTACATTATCCATTTATCTAGCATCGGGGAGAGTTAGATTCAAGAAACGAATGAGCATGATCTTCAGTCAACAAATCGTAAATAGAGGTTAATCCATCTTAGGAATAAGATTCGGATTTCAACGGCTTAAAGGAGCGTAAGATCGGTTGTTGTTCACCCAAGGTTAACGCAGGGATGTATCACCAAGACATGCATAATAAACTAGTGTTTTGGTTAGGGATAACTAGAAGCCATTGGAGAACGCTTCGCCGAGCTTTGAAGGAAGAAACCCAGTTGCTACAATTGAACAATTGCCTCAGCAATCAAGTTGCCACAACAATCAATTGCCACGACAGTTCATTCGACATTCACACCACTACTCATGATAACTCAGCCTACTCTCTTATTTGATCACAATCTTCTTTTATTTACTTGATCATTTACTTTACTCGTTAATTCAAAAAACTTACCATCACAATTTATTTCTCTTTTTAGTGCAAGGAGTTAGAAATTAGAGTTTCATCAATCCCTAAGGAGACGATATCTTTACTATATTATTACTTACAATGTGTATACTTGCATTGTTTGCGTTGCACTCAAATCACGCAACAAGTTTTTGGCGCTATTGCCGGGGATTGGCAATAGCGACATTGTTTTTATTTTCTTGCACCTTTGTTTATTTATTTTATTTTTGTGTTCGTTTTCAAGAGGCTAATAACTTTGGTTTTGTATTGGTGTATGACCAGGGCGAGACCGACAACACCAAATTATCCATTTGAACAAGAAATCAAATGTGTTTTTTGTAGACAAAGAAGGGAGTTGAAAGAAGAGATGGCAGATCCGCCTAATGATCCAGTTGACAATCTGAATGCCAACTGCAATCAGAATGCCGCAGTAAGAGTCATGGTGGCCTTACCGAATCAACCAGTTATCGCACGGAATAGAACCATCCGACACTGCTTAGAACAAGATCTTGATAGTCTCACTCCAGGAGTTGTCACACATGAGATTCAAGCCACCCAATTTGAGTTGAAGCCTATGATGTTAATATAATCAATGCAGTTAGTTTGTTTGGTAGATCGGCGACTGAGGATTCCAGACAACATCTCAAATCGTTCTTAGAAATCTGCGATTCATTCAAGCAACAAGGAGTCCCCGAGGATGTCCTAAGGCTGAAATTATTCCCCTATTCACTGAGGGATAGGGCAAAAAATGGTTGAATAGTATCCCATTCGGATATTTAGAATCTTGGACCGATTTGTGCCAGAGTTTCCTTTCTAGATTTAGTTTTACAAATATGACTGATAAACTACGTAATGACATTACTTCTTTTCGATAGTCAGATGATGAGTCTATGTACGAGGCTTAAGAGTGGTATAAGGAGCTTTTACGCAAATGTCCCATGCACGGATTCAAAGATTAGGTGCAAGTAACAATGTCTTACAATTCAGTCAACGCACCGACGAGGTTGACGCTAGATGCCTCGGTAAATGTAACGCTTCTAGACAAATCAGCAGAGGAAGCTTAGGAGATTTTGGACAGGCTTGCCAACAATGACTATCAGTTCACAACCACTAGAAGGGGAATAGTCAGACAAAATGCCTCGGTAATTGAAATTGATTTATCATATACTATTTCAGCACAATTGGCCACATGAACCAATTTGGTTAAAAATATGCAGCGACCTAGCAACACACAGAAGATCAAGGTAGGACTCATTTTGTGATTTATGTAACGGTAACCATGATTCTTTTAAGTGTCTGCAGAACCCAGAATCTAGCTTTTACATTGGAAACTACAACCGGAACAACAATGTGATGTCCAACACATACAATCCAGCCTGGAGAAAGCACCGTAACTTCTCATGGAGTAACTAGAACAACGCCATTAATCAGCACAGTCAGAATACACAAGCAACCAGATTCCAGCAGAACATGCCACGGCAACAAATGTCGCGGCAACAATCGACACCATCTAGTTCTTTGGAAAACTCTCTTAATGCTTTTATGTTAAAACTGAATCTTATATAGATGAGAATAGCAGTTTCATGAAAAGGACTGACGCTTTCATTAACAGGAATGAGATGAGACTACAAAACTGGGATGCAGGTTTGAAATCATTAGAGACACAAGTCGGGCAATTTGCCTAGAACTTGAATACGAGACCACTAGGGAGTTTACCCAGCGATACTAAGGTTGCAAAGGGAATAGGTCATGAGCAGTGTAAGGTAATTACCACTTGAAGAGGAAAAAAGCCAAATGTTGCACCTGCTCAGCCTACGAAGAACACTTAATAAGCAAAATAATCTCCTGTAATTGCCCCTACAATTATAGATGTCGTGGCAATTCCCGATAACAATTCCATATTAGATAAGAAGGATGAGGACATCAGAATACCACCACCATTCCCATATAGGCTGAAAAGGCAGAAATAAGAGTACTAGTTCAAGAAATTCCTTGACATCTTAAAGCAAGTCCACATCAACTTGTCGTTGGTTGAAGCAATAGAACAAATGTCAAACTATGTTAAGTTCCTTAAAGACATTATCTCTAAGAGAACTAGGCTAGGGGAATTTGAGACAGTTGTTGTGACAAAGGGATGCATGACAATATTGCACAACCGAATGCCACCCAAACTGATGGATCCTGGCAGTTTTATAATACTTGTGTAATCAGAAATCACTATGTCAGGAAGGCTTTATGAGATCTTGGGGTAAGCATTAACCTTATGCCGAAATCTATTTTCCAACGATTGGGCATAGGGAAGGCAAGACCCATGACGGTTATGTTACAGCTTGCGGACATATCCTATGTACATCCAAAGGGAAAAATCGAGGATATTATTGTAAGAGTCGATAAATTTATTTTTCCCACTGATTTCATTGTTTTGGATTGTGAAGTAGATGAGTTTGCACCTATTATTCTTGGGAGACCGTTCTTGGCAATGGGAAGGACCTTGATTGATGTCGAGAGATGAGAACTCACTATGTGGGTGAACAATCAGCAAGTCAAGCTAAATGTGTTACAAACCTTAAAGCATGCTGATGATCTAGAAGAATGCCAAGTCATACAAGCCACCACCGAATTTAATTTTGACATGGAGGAGTATTGCCACGACAATTGCTTTGCCAAACCTGAGAAACTTGAAGAGCTGGACGATGAGAAGCAGAATGAAGCAAATTGGATAGTAAGTCGACCGAGTAAATATTTCGAACCTTTGGATTACTCAGGTAAGGAAGGTAAACTCGAAAAACCCTCTATTGAGCAACCTCCCATGTTAGAATTGAAACCATTGCTAGGGCAATTAAAATATGCCTATTTGGTAAACGATAACACATTGCCCGTAATTATTTCTTCTAAGTTGCAGCTGGAATAGGAAAAGAGGTTGATTGACATGTTGACACTGTACAAAAAGGCATTAGGGTGGACAATCACAGACTTGAAGGGAATTAGTTCGGTGGTATGTATGCACAAGATCCTATTGGAGGATGATCATAAACCGTCGATTGAGGCACAAAGGAGACTTAACCCCTCCATGAAGGAGGTTGTGATGAAAGAAATCATCAAATGGCTTGATGCCAGTATCATATATCATATCTCTGACAGTACATGAGTAAGTCCGGTACAATGTGTACTGAAAAATGGAGGTATAACCATGGTAAGTAACGAAAATAATGAACTTATTCTGACTAAGACTGTTATTGGTCGGAGAGTTTGTATGGATTACCGTAAGTTAAATAAAGCTACTAGGAAAGATCACTTTCATTTACCTCTTATTGACCAAATGCTTGATCGTCTTGTAGGTAAACCTTTTTGTTGTTTTCTTGATGGTTACTCAGATTATAATCAAATAGCAATATCACCAGAAAACCACGAAAATACCATCTTCATGTGCCCTTATGGTACATATGTATTTTGAAGGATGCCGTTCGGATTATGCAATGCCTCGACAACCTTCCAAAGATGTATTATGGCAATCTTCTCTGACATGGTGGAAGATTTCCTGAAAATCATCATGGATGATTTCTCGGTATTTGGGGATAGCTTCGACAATTGCCTCAGCAATTTAGAGAAGGTGTTGCACGCTGTGAGGAATCCGACCTAGTTTTAAACTGGGAAAATGTCATTTTATGGTGGATGGAGTTATCGTGCTCGGCCACGAAATTTCATCTAATGGAATCGAAGTAGACAAGGCCAAGGTGGATGTGAGTGAGAAATTGCCGCCACCAAATTCAGTCAAAGGGATTCGAAGTTTTCTTGGACATACAGTTTTTTACAAAAGGTTTATTCATAATTTTTCTAAGATTTCTAAACCCTTGTGTAATTTTCTTGAACATGACAAGGCCTTCAATTTTGATGATTCTTGTGCCTCGGCATTTGAAGCCCTGAAGATGAAACTTGCCATGGCACCCATTGTCGTTCCACCCGATTGGTCCCTACCCTTTGAACTCATGTGTAATGCAAGCAATTTAGTGGTAGAGGCTATTTTAGGCCAGCGGAAAGGTAAAATTTTCCATTTGATATACTACGCTAGTAAAACCCTTAATGGTGTTCAATTGAATTACACCACAATGGAAAAGGAATTACTAGTAATAGTTTTTGCATTTGACAAGTTTTGTTCCTATTTGGTTGGTACAAAGGTAATCGTCCATAATGACCACTCGACAATTAAGTATTTATTTAATAAAAAGATGCCAAACCTCGTTTAATTAATTGGATTTTACTTTTACAAGAGTTTGACATTGAAATTAAGGATAGGAAAGGATCGAAAAATCAAGTTGCTCATCACTTGTTAAGGTTGGAAGGAGGCAATGAAGATGATGACTTGTTGGAGATCCACAATGAATTATCAGATGAACAGATGCTAGTTGCCACGGAAACACCATGGTATGTCGATCAAGTAAATTTTTTGGTTTGTGGTATTTTACCTTATGACCTTACTCACCAAGGAAAAAAACTGTTCTGACATGATGTTAAGCATTATTATTGGCATGAGCCTCTTTTGTTTAAACAATGTGCAGATTAGGTCATAAGACGGTGTGTTCTCGAGGAGGAGGAGCAAAATATGCTTCGACAATGTCATTCTTCACCTTATGGAGGACATTTTGGAGGTACTCGCACTGCGGCCAAAGTCTTACAATCAGGCTTATACTGGCCCACTCTTTATAAAGATGTACATGAATTTTAGAAATGGTGTGATCGTTGTCAACGAACGGGGAATATCTCAAAGCGGTATGAGATGCCAATGCAAAATATTCTTGAAGTAGAGTTGTTCGATGTGTGGGGGATCGATTTCATGGGACCCTTCCCATCTTCATTTAGCAATTTGTACATCCTAATTGCCATGGACTATGTATCTAAATGGGTTGAGGCAGCTGCAGTTCCTAAAAATGATTCCAAGACCGTGCAGAAATTTTTTTAGAAAAACATATTCACACGATTCAGTACACTGAGGGCAATTATCAGCGATGGGGGGCACACATTTCGACAATAGGTTGATTGCCAAGATGTTAGGGCTCTTTGGAGTGACACACAAAATTGCCACGGCATATCACCCGTAGATAAACGGGCAAGCCGAAATTTCCAATCGTGAACTGAAGATTATCCTTGAGAAGGTTGTCAATCCCTCTCGAAAAGAATTGGTCTCTGAGAATTGATGATGCACTTTAGGCTTATAGAGCAACATTCAAAACACCCCTAGGAATGTCTCCTTACAGACTTGTATACGGAAAGACTTGCCATCTACCGGTGGATATAGAGCATAAGGCATATTGGGAGAATGCAGGGTAAAAGCGTTTATTGGACCTAAACGAAATAGAAGAATTTTGAGCCTTAGCTTACGACAATGCCTGAATCTACAAAGAAAAAATGAAGCGTTGGCATGACAAGAAGCTATTGTCGTGGCAATTCTTGCCAGGGTAATTGGTGCTCCTTTTCAATTCTCGGTTAAAACTTTTTTCAGGAAAACTGAAGTAGAGATGGTCTGCACCATTCGAGGTGGTACAACCTTTCTCCCATGGTGCTGTTATAATCAAGTCCACCATCAACAGACATGAGTTTAAAGTTAACAGACAACGATTGAAGCACTACGTCGGCACCCATGTTGAACGTGATAAAGAAGTTGTCACTTTAGAAGATGCATAAACATGCTCTTCTTAAGTTTTTATTTTATTTTCTAGTTTATTTTAAATTTTATTTTTGAACTTAATTTTATTTTATTTTTTTATTCGGATATTAGTTTTATTCTTTTTAATTTTTATCTTCATCTTTATTTTCATTATTATTTTAGGATAGTCATCTTTTTATATTTATCTTTGTTTTTATCCTATTTATCTTTATCTTTATTTATTTATTTGAGGTTTAATCTTTATTTAATATTATCCTTTTGTTTTGTTTGAGTTTTAGGATAAGAGTTCAAGAGAAGGAAAAATTGGAGTAAAGATGGATTTTCCTAGACCTACCTTTTGGAGAGGATATTGGGCTAATTTTAAGGGGTTTAAACAAATATTTAAGTTCCAATTACCCTAATTCTTTCCCACTCACCCTACGCGCACAACCCCTTTGCTTTCCCTCCAATCATACCTTGCCGCACACCTACCCAATCCCTTACTTTCTTTCTTTCTTTTTAATCAACTACATATCTACTCCATCTTTGAGCCTTTACTTTTCCATCATCTTTGAATTCTCAAGATTTCTTTAGTTTTTCTTTATTTTCTTTTCTTCCACAATCACAAACCCAACAATACCTATGGCCAAGAATCTCAAAACCATGGCCAAGCCGAGTTCCTCACGAGAAGCCGAACCCTCATTCCACTGATTTGTAATACCAACTTCCTTTCCTGGTTTTCCCTGTTGAACTACTTGCGCCAGAAACTGAAGATGCCGCGACAAATGTTGCACCACAACAAAGTAAAGAACCTATGATTGAACCTACTCGTACTAAATCCCTTCATGGTTTTTTAGATTCGGGCGAGACTAATTCTGCACCAATGAAATCGCCATCGGCCGTGCCATCAAAGTCAAAGCGCAAAGCTTCTAACATTGGAGATGCCACAAAAGAGGATAAACCAAGCGATGAGGTTGCAGAAACAAAGGTTCAAGATGCACCACCAGCTACACATTACCAACCACAATGAGCCGGCAAATGGATCAAGTACACGGCTCGAAGGAAACTTATCATTCGAGGTGACGACCTCTCTGACTAACTCATTCGCATTCTATTTCATTTTTTGCATGCATTGAGGACAATGCTTCTCTCGATTTTAGGGGGTTTGTTTTTATTTTGCTTTCATAGATAGTTGCATTCATCTCATATAATTTGTATATATTACTTGCCATGTCTTTTACTGGATTAAACTTTTTAGGCCTGATGTGATATTCGATGATGAATTTTTGCCACTGCACTCACATGATAGAACTTTTGATCCTAGGACTAGCATGAAGAATAGTTGGAATTATGCTATGATGTTAATTATTAATTGGAACTGTTGTGACTTGTTGATTAAGGGAGACTTAGTGAACTTAGGTTATCTAAAATTGGGTAATTTGTGCTAGAGGTGCCTATCCGGCTCTAGCCTTAAAATTGGAATTTAAGCTAACTTCTCACTAGAGGTGCCTATCCGGCTCTAGGTGTCACACATTAAGAATCACTAGAGGTGCCAAACACTGACTCTAGTCGACTATACCTTAAAATGAGAAATTGTTTCGCTAGAGGTTCCTATCACCGGCTCTAGCAGACTTAATTGCCCCATTATATAAATTAATTAATAAAACCTATTGTTCACATAGAATCCTATTAGTTGACTTCTACACAACTCCACACACGCAATGTCACTAACATTATAGTTTGATTTTCAAAGTAATTCTCTATAATTGTCGAAAGCTAATAAACTTGTGCCACGGTTTAGAGGATTGAAGTCAGGTACGAAGCATGTTTTTGATGGTTGAAGCCTTGGCAGGTAATTATTAGTGTTTTGCATTGCTTGAGGACAAGCAATAGTTCGAGCTTGGGGGTGTGTTGAGTGTGTAAAAGTACTATTTTCCACCATTTTTCTTATAATTATTGTTAGACTTAGGCTCATTTTAGTTGCATTCATAGTCATTCATGCATAATTCCCGAGTTTCCTTCATTTATAAGCTTGATACTACATTTTGGTTTGTTTTTGTGGAAAAGATACTGTTGGTGTGTGTTATTTTGTCCAATACTGGATTGTCATGGCAAGCATGAATTGTCGTGGCAATTAAGGAAGAATATTGAAGGGTCTGTCGTGGCAATTGAAGCTAATTTTTGAGGCCATGCCGAGCTGATTGCCGATGATGACTAGATAAGTCTACCTCATTCAAGATAAGCACGAAAGTCAAGGGATAAAACCCAAAAAATTGGATATCCATGCAGAGTTTTAAGGGGATAAAAAGTTAGATTTGTAAGGAGTTTGAGGATAAAAATAAAAGGGGTTTAATATCGCTTTTATTCCAACTTAACTCATCATCATCAACAACAAATCTAACCTAATAATCCCCTATAAATAGAAGACCAAATCATAGCCTCCAAGGTGTGCTTGACGAGAGAGAGAGAGAGATAGGGCTGATCGCAAACTTCATCTTCGTCCTTACTCCTTTTATGTAATTCATGTTGGGGATTTTATCTTTTCTATTTCTTTTACACCCAGCCATGAACTAAACTAAATTGACTTGGGTTATTGGGTTTTCGTAGTTGTGAAAACGATTAAATTTGTTTGGGTTTTTTATTGATATTTAATTCAAAGTTCGTTCATTCTTAATTCTTATTTTGATTTCGAGTGAATTGAGAGAGGATCTCGAGATTTATCCATTTATCTAGCATCGGGAGAGTTAGATTCAAGAAATGAATGAGCATGATCTTCATTCAACAAATCGTTAATGGAGGTTAATCCATCTTAGGAATAAGATTCAGATTTCAACGGCTAAAAGGAGCGTAAGGTCAGTTGTTTGTTCACCCAAAGTTAACGTAGGGATGTATCACCAAGGCATGCACAATAAACTAGTGTTTGGTTAGGGATAACTAGAAGCCATTGAAGAATGCTTCACCGAGCTTTGAAGGAAGAAACCTAGTTGCTAAGACAATTGAACAATTGCCTCAGCAATCAATTGCCACGACAGTTCATTCGGTATTCACACCAAGGCATGCACAATTAACTAGTTCTTCAGGTTAGGGATAACAAGAAGACATTGAAGAATGATTCGCCGAACCTTGAAGGAAGGAACCTAGTTGCCACGAAAATTGAACTAGTGTCGCGGCATAATCACTTGCCACAACAATTCAGCATGTTTTAGTTGCTACGACAATCAAGTTTCCTATGCAATCAATTGCCAAGATTATCCATTCAACTATCGCACCACTACTCATGATAACCTGGGCTACTCTCTCATTTGATTACTTTCCATTTTTTTTACTTTTCTTAGTTTAATTTACTTGTTTTCTCCAAACACCTAACATTACTATTTATCTTTCTTTTCAGCGCAGGAAGTTAGAAAACAGAGTTTCACCAATCCTTGTGGAGACAATACTTGATACATATCACTTTATTACTTGCGACATGTATACTTGCACCATTTGCATTGCACTCAAAACACGCAACGCCAAACAATTGGTGGAAGAAAAGCAAGAATACTTCCTAGTTTGTTGGTTCAATATTTGCTATTTCCTCTAACGGGTGTGTA
Organism: Hibiscus mutabilis; assembly: GCA_019671005.1. Taxonomy (NCBI): domain Eukaryota; kingdom Viridiplantae; phylum Streptophyta; class Magnoliopsida; order Malvales; family Malvaceae; genus Hibiscus; species Hibiscus mutabilis. The sequence continues at coordinate 55,109,073 of CM033715.1, forward strand.
ATCAATTCCCAGCAGGCGCAAATTATGTTTTTGTTTGAGTTTTTTTCGCTAATGGGGTGGTAACACGTGTTACCTCCTCATTGGTTGGATAAAATAATTATAAAAAAGCAACAAAGATGCTTATTAGGAGAGAAAATAAACAAATAAAAAATATCATATCAACTTTGTCATTAATTTTTAATTGTATGGTACCAAAATAAAAATAAAACATAATATTATGTATCATTTTGCCCAAAAAATAGGTGGAGTACCAAAATAGAAATACGATGATAGGTTAGGTACTAAATAGGTAGTTTACCATAAATTATAATGTAAAAAGAGTAAAACTTTGATACACAGGCTGTGTAAAACTAATTTTATACAAGCCTTTGTTTTACCTTATAAAACACAAGTTCTAAATTCCTAACCCTAATACCCTAAAACCTAAACCCTAAACTCTAAATTCTAAACAATAACCTTAAATTGTAAACCCTAAAACTTAAACCCTTGAACTTTTAAACCTAAACTAAACCTCTAACCCCTAAATTTGAAAAGCACGTGTAAACGTTTGTTTACACGAACTGTGTGTCAAACTTTTTCTCATGTAAAAATAGGTATTTTATACTTAAAAATAGTGAAATAATTTAAAATTATTAAATATAATTTTTTATTTTTTATTTTCTTAAAAAATTATTTTTTATAAAATATATGTGAAAAGTACTTTAAAAGCTCCCCATAATGTTTAAAAGTCATCAAATAGATCTATTTTGGTCAAAATAAAATACAAAATTTTAAAATCTAAAGTTGATGTGACAAGCTTGATAACTGAAGTTAATCGAACTAAAAAACCAGTAGATTATAAAATTCTCTACCAAGCCGAACGAATCAGACTTTATATACCCCAAATAGCATCCGCTCAAACTCTAACGATAACTCGTTCCAAACCCCTGCTCGTAGGGTTATTCCTTGTTACACATACAGTTTCGTCTCCCAGCTGCTAAAGAAATAATTTTGTTGTTTTCTGTTCGGCCAATTTATGGTGAAGATTCAGATTTTTTTTCTCTTTTTCACAAATTATTTTGATTGATTAGTTGATTTGTCATCTTGATTGTTTTAGTACCTATAAACCAGAATGAGCAAGGCTGCGAACGATGTAACACAAGGGGCATCTGACGATGAGCATAACAACGCATGTGGACCGCTACATGTAGAATCACCCGCGAACTGTGCGATACCCTTCGCGGTCTGTGGCGAATAGACAAGACTACTCACAACATGGCATCTCACCCGGTGGCCACGTGACTACACATGAGGCCACTACGGATAACGAGGGGAACCTACGATGTCAAGTCATAGCCAATCCAATCAACACGCCACGACAACCCTGTCATGACACCTATTCGAGTAGTATAAAACTGGACATACAGTAAGAGAGAACCAATATCCTCCATTCCTGGCACCATTGCCACCCAAAAACAAGAGTGGCGTGCAAGCTCTGACACGAAACAACCATCTCGACCACCATCGGGCCACTATCTCCAGTCTTTGTCCATTTTGACAATCAACAATTGGTACAGTGAGTGTGGAGCCTTCACTTTTCTCAGTCTGGTTCTCAAGAAGTAACATAGAGCGATCTCTAGAAGAAGAAATCATGGAAGAATGTATGGAGGAAAAAAGCGGGGAAGAAGTGGAAGAAGAAACCTCCCCTCCTTTTCAAGATAGAAGCGACCGATTGGCCAACATGCAAAGCAAACTGGAAATTATGGAAGAGTATACCCATACCTCACTAAAGCAGCTCAGACAACAACAAGAATATATCAGAGGACGAATGCAAAATTTAGAAGGAGAGCACAACAAGAAAGCTGTGGAAAAATTTAGAACCATGAAAACCAAAATTATTGGGGAAGAGTGTGCACATGTAACAAAAATCAACTGGGGTGCCACGACAGTAAGCCCCTTAAGAGATTCAACTGAAAGCATGCAAAATTCGGAGCCTATAAACTACAGTCGGAGGGAGGAAGCCTACTACCCTGTTGGAGTAGAGAAGAATCGTGAAAATAAGAAAATAATTACAATGTTACGTAAAAAGGGAAAATGAGAAGCTCAAGTAAGGAAAATGGCCCATTAGTACACGAAAAATAGAATCGAAAAAGGGACGCCACTCAGTTTCAGAATGTACCACCCTCTAACAGACTCACCATCGTGTATCTTACATTATGCAAAACACCTAAAAATTCTGAAGCCCCCACCACAGATGAGGCCAAATGAGGTCATAGAAAAATTAGGTAAATGATTTGAATTTCATAAGGGGCAGGGGCACGACACAGATGAATGTATCCCTCTGAAGAATGCAATAAATTTAGCTATTATGAGGGACAGCTAGAGGAATTCATTAAAAATGAAGAAGGAGTGCACCCGGTAGGAGCACGGGCGAAGAGGAAATGAAGTTGGATGAGGAATGTAGGGGACCCTTGTGGCCACCTTGCTAAGGAGGGAGAAAGTGACGACTTGTCACCAAACAGAAGCGCAAAAAATAGGCAAAGGTACAACCTAACTTGTCTAATTCAACATGCAATTCGCTTTAACTTTTTATGAATGTTTTAATATGAAATTTCACAGTAACACGTAGTCACATATTTTGTTTTTAAACCTGCATACCCAACATTATATATAATTACTTTAGTCAAATAAATACCTTTCCCTACTAATGTGTTTCTATTCGTAGTAAAGTGACCCCAAAGATGAAAGGCTTGCTAGCCGCTCCCAAAGTGAGTGTGCATAGTAAAGCGGCCCCAAAGACGAAAGGCTCGATAGCTGCTCCCAAAGTGAGTGTGCATAGTAAAGCGACCCCAAAGACAAAAGGCTCACTAGCTGTGTAACACCTTAAACCTGGTCTAGAAGAAATTCGGGTCAAAGGGATGTCACCATGAAACAAAATAGAGAACAAACAATTCTAAAACAGAAATTATATGATTGAATCATGAAACTCTTACAAGTTGTGGCAGGCTTACAATATTTTTTAAGACATTAACAATTCAAATCTAACCTTCAGAGGATACATTACCATAACCAATCAGAGAACAAAGATTAGAAATTTAGCATAGTTATTATTAATGAAAGAACAATTTAATATTATATCATAGTATATGTTACTTAAATCAGAAACCACATTCATTCATAAGGAGATAGTTCGAAGGAAGAAAAAATATAATCTCTTTCATACCAAAACAAGTTACATAAATCACATATATAAAATCACTCAACATTTAATACATGAATGCATGCTTAATAAGCTATGACAATTTAACAAACTTTAGTGATTGATTGTAGCAAGGATATTCAACGGTCCAGTATGTATTATCAAACCAAAAGACACTATGTCTAAAACTACTATTACAGATTTCACCCTTAATTGTATTTTCAGTACATATTGGATTCATGAGAGGGATCCTACAATTAGTCTTAACATTAGAATTAAAATTTCCAAAATCCATATCATATCCTTCGAACAACATGCTTATTAATTCTTAAAGTTAATAGCATTTAAACTTGCATGTTTTAACCTTTTTAAGAGAGACATATATCAATTCCAAATCCCATGTCATACTTCATCAATCAAAGTACCACATCTAAGTCACTTTCAAATCATGATCACACAAGCATGAAATATTCAAATTTTAATTTTAAGTTCAATTTCAAAGTTTTGCCTAAGTATACATATACTCACCTAACAATATAATCGATACCAAGATCATCAGCTCATAGAAATATTAGAGCCGAGAGTCATAACAACCTCATTTCATTATCTTATTAACTATAAACATAACATGTAAAACAAGATATCTGAATACTAACCCTACCAAAAGAATATTCATGAAAACACTTTGATATACCATGATCTCCAAAAAGAAGCAAACAAACATGAGTTGAAATTATTACAAACCAAAGGACTAATAACATAAACATTAATTACTTAATTCACAAACATATATTCTTAATAATAATCTTAAACTAAAGAGAAGTTCAAATTCAAGAAGAACATAACAATAAGAAATATAACTTAGTTCAAGACACAATCACTTAAACTTTGATTTAGATCATACATTTCCACTCATGAGTAATTAAAATCCATACCAACATCACATATATAACATTACCAAAGACCTTGTAACAAAGTTGATTACTTAAATATTCTTAAAAACCAACAATCTATCAAAACATTGTATTTAAAACACAATACTATCATATACAAATTACAACTACATGCTAGTATGCCACCATTCTAGGAGTTTCAAGGAAAAGCATAAATATTACTCGGAAGCTTAAAGGAGTAACTTGCAACTTCCAACTATGATCTTTCCTTGGAAGCTTCTATACCCTGAAAAGTATGGGGATGAATGCATTAGGCTTTTTATAGCCTCAGTGAGGTAGTGATTATATTTTATAATAGCATAATGCCAATGATAATGAATGACACCATTCAAAGCAAACAAAGCATATAATACTAAAAGTATATTTAAGTCTTAATCTTAATTTATACTTAGTTTGTCTTATAGAGCCTTATCAGTATTCATTTACTTTCATATCATAATCTTACAAAATCTTATCAAAGCTTTTATCGGAATTCTTACAAAGTTCTGTCAAAGTTCGTATCTGAGTTCATATCATTGCTTATCTAAGTTCATGTCATTGCTTATATGAGTTCTTGTTAAAGCTTATCGGAGTTCTTATCTAAGTTTATATCTTTTAGAACATTTGTCTTGGATCACATTTGGACATAGAGTTTCACTTAGCACAAAGCACAAAGCAATGGCTAGTGTTATAGCATATCAAACCTAGCTTCTCTTCTCTATCCAGCCAACTTTCACCAATCTCCTTACTATCTCCCATGTTACCTCCTACTGTCATCAATATATCATATATACAGGGCCGTCACCCCTGAGCCGTAGCCCATATACCGTAGTGTCAAAATACCAGTACCATGTAAAAGAATCCAAGGACTTCCATTACAAAGGCAACACTTACATATTTTATGCTTTGTGATTAAAGGTAGTATCTTATGTCACAAGTTAGCTTTTAACTTCTTAGGGCTTAAGAGTTCAAAGGCTTATAACATCTAAGATTCGTATTTCATTGTGTTTTATGTTTCCAGAAGTTTGAAGATCAATATAAATTCAAAGCAAGGTTTATATACTTTAATTCAATTAGCACAAAACATCAAAATATGGCTTGCAATGCATTCATGATGCATATGCAATGCATTTCTTATGCATGAACTTACTACTTTCAATGGTATGAATGTAGCCCAATCCCATGTGCTCTATTTAAGCCTTATGCAAAAATAAATGCATATCAAACTTGACATATCAAATAACATAGATTAGGACGACACTGTGTCGTCACGAATGTAAAAACTACACTCACCTGATATCCCAAAGTTACAGGATACCTGAACCACAATCACATCTTGCTTTTCCAACCTACTTCATTTCCTATCCTTCCTTATCAAAATATGTACCTCAAAACAAATAACCGGTCATCAGAACTTCTAATTACAAGCATTTCAAACAGTTTACAAGTTCAACCACACTTACTCCTATATCTTACATGCCAAAGTACACAATCGTAAGGATAAAAAATCAACTTTAATTACAAAATGCATAACCATCCTATTCATATGAATATCAATGGATCCAAATAGCCTCAAATCTCTTAGGTTATAGAAGGATAGTAAGTTCATTTACAACAAACAATCATAGAATCCAATAACAATTCAACATGAGACTTAACTATCATGTCCTTTGAAATTTACTTAAGATCTAGATGTTTTCTTCAATTCTTAGCATAGCTTTGTAACCACTAAAAGCATCTATCATTCTCATCCACAATACAAATGACCCTATGTTGTGCGTATTAAGTGCTTCACAATTGGTGCAAGTGTACACGTCGCAAGTTATAGTATAGTATAGATATCGTCTCCATAGGGATTGGTGCTACTTCAAGAATCTAACTTCTCGCACAGAAAGTAAAAATACAAGTAGGTGATTGTAGGAGTTCTAATTAACTAGTAAAATAAAAGAGCAATTAAATAAAAGAAAGATGTAATTGAATAAGAGAGAGTAAGCCAGGTTATCGTGAGTCGTGGTGTGATAATTGAATGGACCTTCGTGGTAATTAAGTGCTAGAGTAGCTCAATTTCTTCAACAATTGAATCCAATCAGATTGTTGGGGCAATTCTACGACATCCTGGGCAATTTTGCAATTGGTTGGGTAGGTCTGCGATTGCCTGGGCAACTGGGCGATAACCTTCAAAGTTCGGCGAAGCGTTCTTCCATGGTTTCTTATTATCCCTAACTCAAAACGTTGTTATTTTGTGCATGCCTTGATAATACATCCCTGCGTGAACCAAGGGTGGAAAACTACCTATATTGCGCTCCTTTTAGCCGTTGAAATTTGCAACTTATCCCTAAGTCAAATTAGTCTTCACCATCGATTGATTAAATAAAGACCATGCTCATTCGTTTCTTGAATATAACTCTCCTGATATTAGATAAATGGATGAATTCACGAGATCCTCTCCCAATTCACTCACAAAATTAAAAACCAAGAATGAACAAACTTTGAAGTAAAATTGCAAACTCAATACCTAAACAAATCCAATCGTTCTCACAACCACAAAAACATGATAACCCAAGCCAAATAAGTTTAGTTCATGGTTGTGCACAAAATAAACTCAATAATAAAATCCCTAAACATGAATCAACTAAAAACAAAGAAGGAAAAAATAAGAAGATGTCGAGCAGCCCCCTTTGTCGAATTCTCACTAATCGCATATCTCCTTAAAATAGGCGGCTAGGTCTCTTATTTATAGAAGTTGGCTAGGTCAAAGTCTTTCTTGAGAAGGAAGTTAAGTTGGAATTAAATAGAATAAAAGAAATAGATCTCTTTTATTATATATTTATTACTCCAAAAACCTCTCCTAAAACTCTTGGAATTTAATCTCCCTTTGATCTCCAATAACTCCTCACAAATCTGAATTTAAATCTTCATTAAATGCTACATGGAAATCCAAATCTTTGGGATTTAGCTCTTGCTTTTCGTGCTTATCCCTAATGAGGTGGACTTGTCCCGACATGCCTCGGCAATCTGCTCAGCATGGCATTTAGAAGACAACTTCAATTGCCTTGGCAGACCCTTAAGTTTGGCATTTGGAAAGTAGCTTCGATTGCCTTGGCAGACCCTTCAGTTTCCTTCCATAGTTGCCACGGCAATCTCCTACTTGCTTGGGCAATTAGATCCTACACACACAAAAATACACACCAACGGTACCTTTTTCCACAAAATCAACTAAGTTATGAAATCAAGCATGACGGTGAAGGAAATCATGAAAACATGCTTGAATGCCTAATAATGCAACTAAAATGAGCCTAAGTCTAACAATAATATGAGTAAAAAGGGTTATAAAAATAGTACTTTTGAACACTTAACACACCCCCAAACTCGAACTATTGCTTGTCCTCAAGCAATGCAAATATAATAATTACCTGCCAAGACTTCAATTATCGAAGACATGCTTTAAATTTGCCTTCAAACCTCAAAATTGTGGCACAAAGTATGATCACCTTTTAATTTTTCGGATAGCACAAAAATTTCCCATAACCAAACTATAATGCTCGTGACAATGTGTGTGTGTAGTTGTGTACAAGTTGATTTTCAAGATTCTATGTGAACAATAGGCTTTTATCAATTTAATTATCGGGGTATTTATTCATCTTTTTACTAGAGCCAATTTTGGGCACCTCTAGTAAAGCAAGCAATTTCTTATTTTAATTAATTTAATTAAATTTTTTGTCGGCTAGAGCCAATTTTGGGCACCTCTAGCAATATCTTTAATGTGCAACTACTAGAGCCGGTTTCGAGCACCTCTAGCAAGAAATTAACTTTTAATTTTAAATTTACCCAAATTTTAAGCAACCTAAGTTCACCAAGTTTATTTCAATCAACAAGTCACAACCGTGTAAAAAAAATTTAGCATCATAGTAAAGTTCTAAGTTCTTTTCATGCAATCCTAAAATTTAAAGGTTCTTTCAATTAAGTGCAGTGGCAAAAATTCATCATTGGATATTCAACAAGTTCATGCAATTAAATCCAATCAAAGGCATGGCAAGTAACATATGCAACCTATATGCTATTACTAATTATGAATGCAACTAAACATGAAACTAACTAGAAACCAATACCCCCCCAAACTCGAGAGAAGCATTATCCTCAATGCATGCAGGAATTAAAATAAAATGTAAATGAGTTAGTTGGAAAGGTCGTCACCTTGAATGATGTGTTTCCTTCCTGCCAATTGCTTGGCTCGTTTGCCGATTCGTGATGGTTGAATGCGTATGGCTAGTGTTTCCTTTAGTGCGGTAGTTGTCGTGGCATCCTCTGTTGCCGAAGTAGAGTTCAGCTGTCTGGGCATCAGGACTTGCTGAGGCAATGGGAAATGTCGAGGCAACTTTGGTTGTCCGGGCAAGCTTCACTATTGGGGCTTTCTTTGGCACTTCTTGTTCCTTAGCTGGTGAGGAATTGTCTTGATGTTCTTGGCCATGGTAATTGTGGTTATGGAATCAAAAATAAAGAAAAAAGAAAATATGGAAAGATAAAGATAAAAAGAATAAAAAAATAAACTAAAAACATACTTTTATCCTAAAAATAAATCCAAAAATAAAATAAGTCTAAAAATATAAAACTAAAAATACTAAAGGAGAGAATGATCATGCTTCTCCTAAAGTAACTACTTCCTTGTCGTGCTCAACATGGTTGTCGGCATAGTGCTTTAATCTTTATCCGTTAACTTTGAACTCATGTCTGTCAATGGTGGACTTGATTATCATGGCACCATGGGAGAAAGGTTTGACGACTTTAAATGGCCTGGACCATCTCGATTTTAGTTTTCCTGGAAAGAGTTTTAATCGAGAATTGAAGAGAAATACTAATTTCCCGGGCAGAAATTATCGTGGCAATAGCTTCTTATTATGCTAACGATTCATTTTCTCCTTGTAGATTCTCGTTTTGTCGTAAGCTAAGGCACGAAATTCTTCAATTTCGTTCAGGTCCAGTAATCGCTTTTGTCCAGCACTTTTCCAATCCATGTTGACTATTTTGATCACCCAATAAGCCTTGTGTTTGATCTCTACCGAAAGGTGGCAAGTCTTGTCGTAGACAAGTCTGTAAGGTGACATGCCTAAAGGCGTCTTGAATGCTGTTCGATAGGCTCATAGTGCTTCATCAATTATTGCTGACCAATCCTTTCGGGAAGGATTGACAACTTTTTAAGGATAACCTTCAATTCACGATTGGAAATTTCAGCTTGCCCATTTCTCTGTGGATGATATGTTGTGGCAATTTTGTGCGTCACTCCAAATCGCTCTAGCATTTTGGCAATTAGCCTATTGTCGAAGTGTGTGCCACCATCGCTGATAATTGCCCTTGGTGTTCCAAATCGCGTGAATATATTTTTCTGCAAGAATTTCTGCATAGTCTTGGAATCATTGCTGGGAACTGCAGCTTCCTCTAACCATTTAGACACATAGTCCACGGCAAGTAGGATGTATACATTGTCGAATGAGGATGGGAAGGGTCCCATGAAATCGATCCCCCACACGTCAAACAACTCAACCTCAAGGATATTTTGTAGTGGCGTGTCGGTGTGAAATATTCCTCGTTCGCTGACATCGATCACACCTTTTGTAGAATGCTTGAGCATCTTTGTAAAGAGTGGGCCAATACAAGCCATATTGTAAGACTTTGGCCGCGGTACGAGTTCCTCCAAAATGGCCTCCATAGGGTGAAGAATGGCATTGTGGAAGCACATTATCTTGTTCCTCCTCGGGAACACATCATCTTATCACATGGTCTGCACATTGTTTAAACAAAAGAGGCTTGTCCCAATAATAATGCTTAGCATCATGTCAGAACCGCTTCTTTCCTTGGTGAGTAAGGTTATAAGGCAAAATGCCACTAACCAAGAAATTAACCAAATCGGCATACCACGGAGTTGCTGAGGTGACTAACAACTGCTCATCCGGGAATGTGTTATCAATCTTGAAAGAGTCTGAATCTTCATCGTCTTTCTCCAACCTTCATAAGTGATCGGCAACATGGTTCGTTGTTCCTTTCATGTCCTTAATTTCGATGTCAAACTCTTGTAAAAGTAAGATCCAACGAATAAAACGAGGTTTGGCATCTTTCTTAGCGAAAAGGTACTTAATTGCCGAGTGGTTAGTATGAACAATTACCTTGGTCCCGATCAAGTAGGAATAAAACTTATCAAATGCGAATACTACCGCTAGTAATTCTTTCTCTATCGTGGTGTAATTTGATTGTGCACCATTTAGAGTTTTACCAGCGTAGGAAATCACATGAAAAGTCTTACCTGTGCGCTGCCCTAAAACGGCTCCTACCGCAAAATCACTTGCGTCGCACATGAGTTCAAAAGGTAAGGTCCAGTCGGGCGGAATGACAATAGGTACCGAGGCAAGTTGCTTCTTCAAGGTTTCGAATGCTTGAACGTGTGAATCATCAAAATTAAAGGTTGTTTCCTATTCAAGCAAGTTACACAAAATATTAGAGATTTTAGAAAAATTATAAATAAACTTTCTGTAAAAACCTGCATGACCGAGGAAACTTGGAATTCCTTTGACTGAATTTGGTGGTGGCAATTTTTCGATCACTTCCACCTTGGCTCTATCGACTTCAATTCCCTTGGATAAGATCTTGTGACCGAGCACTATGCCTTCATCTACCATGAAGTGTCACATCTCCCAATTGAGCACTAGATCGGATTCTTCACATCGTGTTAGCACTTTCTCCAAATTGCTGAGGCAATTGTCGAAGTTGTCTCCAAATACCAAAAAATTATCCATGAAAATTTCCAAAAAATCTTTCACCATGTCACAGAAAATTGCCATCATACATCTCTACAAGGTTGTCGGAGCATTGCATAATCCAAACGGCATCCTTCGGAAAGCATAGGTACCATACGGGAATGTGAAAATGGTCTTTGCCTAATCATCTAGTGCTATGGCAATTTGGTTATAACCTGAGTAACCATCAAGAAAATAGTAAAATGATTTACCTGCAAGTCGGTCAAGCATTTGGTCAATAAATGGCAAAGGAAAGTGATCTTTCCTAATGGCTTTATTTAACTTGCGGTAATCCATACAAACCCTCTAACCGGTCACAGTCTTAGTTGAGATTAGTTTATTGTTTTCATTACTTACCATGGTTATACCTCCTTTTTTCGGTACATATTGTACCGGGCTTACCCATTTGCTATCGGAGATAGGATATATGATACCGGCGTCAAGCCATTTGATGATTTCCTTTCTCACAACTTCCTTCATAGAAGGTTTAAGCCTTCTTTGTGCCTCGATTGTCTGTTTATGATCATCCTCCAATAGGATTTTGTGCATACATACTGCCGGGCTAATTCCCTTCAAGTCGGCAATTGTCCATCCAATTGCCTTCTTGTGCAACATCAACATGTCGATCAACTTCTTTTCCTGTTCAGGCTGCAACTTAGAAGAAATAATTACAGGCAATGTATTATTGATTCCTAAGTAATCATATTTTAATTTCCCTAGCAACAGTTTTAACTCAAGAATGGGAGGTTGTTCAATTGAAGGTTTCTCGAGTTTACCTTCCTTGCCTGTGTAGTCTAATTGGTTTAAAATATGTACCTGGTTGGCTTACCATCCAATTGGCTTCCTTAGGTTCATTATTGTTCAACTCTTCAAACTCCTCAGATTCAATTGCCTGGGCAATGTAATTGTCGAGGCAATTCTCCTTGGCAATGTTATTGCCGAGGTAATGTTCTTCCCCATCAAAATCAAATTCAGTTGTAGCGTGGATTAATTGACATTCTTTTGGATCATCGGCATGTTTTAGGGTCTAGAATACATTCAGCTTGACTTGCTGGTCATTCACCCTCATCGTGAGTTCTCCCTTTTCAACATCAATCAACGTTCTTCTTGTAGCTAAGAAGGGTCTCCCAAGAATAATCAGGGCGAACTCATCTGCTTCACAATCCAAAACAATAAAGTCAGCGGGAAAATAAATTCATCAATTCTTACCAGTATATCTTCAATTTTTCCCTCTGGGTGCACGCATGATCTTTTAGCAAGTTGTAGCATGACGGTTGTTGGTCTCGCCTTCCTGATTCCCAATTTTTGGAAAATTGATTTTCGCATCAAGTTTATGCTTGCCCCAAGATCACACAATGCCTTCCCGACATAATGGTTTCTGATTGAACATGGTATGGTGAAACTGTCGGGATCTTTAAGCTTGGGTGGCATGCGGTTATGTAGCATGGCCATGCATCCTTCTGTCACAGCAACTGTTTCGAATTCCCCTAGCCTTGTTCTCTAAATGTCTTTTAGGAACTTAGCATAGTTCGGCATTTGCTCTATTACTTCAACCAATGGCAAGTTGATGTGGACTTGCTTCAAGATGTTAAGGAACTTCTTGAACTGGTATTCTTGCTTCTGTCGTTTCAACCTCTGTAAGAATGGTGGTGGAAGTCGAATATCCTCAATCCATTCTTTGCATTGGAATTTGATTTGAGGAATTGTCGATGCATCAGGACTTGCCGAGGCATGGGTATCTGGTATTGCCTTGGCATCAGGGTTTGCTGAAGCATGAGCATGTGGAATTGCCTTGGAATTTTCTGACTCATCCTTTTTATTAGAGGTTTTGTTGCTGGATTCATCTGTCTGGATAAGGGGCTGCTCTGGTTGAGTGCTCTCTGTTGAGTGAGCTTGGGTTTCCTTAATTTGTCGGCCACTCGCAAGTTATAGTATAGTATAGATATCGTCTCCAAAGGGATTGGTGCTACTTCAAGAATCTAACTTCTCGCACTGGAAGTAAAAACACAAGTAGGTGATTGTAGGAATTCTAATTAACAAGTAAAATAAAAGAGCAATTAAATAAAAGAAAGATGTAATTGAATAAGAGAGAGTAGGCCGGGTTATCGTGAGTCATGGTGTGATAATTGAATGGACTGTTGTGGTAATTAAGTGCTAGAGTAGCTCAATTGCTTCAACAATTGAATCCAGTCGGATTGTTGGGGAATTCTACGACATTCTGGGCAGGTCTGCGATTGCTTGGGCAGGTCTGCGATTGCCTAGGCAATTGGGCGACAACCTTCAAAGTTCGGCAAAGCGTTCTTCAATGGTTTCTCGTTATCCCTAACTCGAAGCGTTGTTAATTGTGCATGCCTTGATAATACATCCCTGCGTGAATCAAGGATGGACAACAACCTATCTTGCGCTCCTTTTAGCCGTTGAAATTTGCAACTTATCCCTAAGTCAAATTAGTCTTCACCATCGATTGATTGACTAAAGACCATGCTCATTCGCTTCTTGAATCTAACTCTCCTGATATTAGATAAATGGATGAATTCACGAGATCCTCTCCCAATTCACTCGCAAAATTAAGAGCCAAGAATGAACAAATTTTGAAGTAAAATTGCAAACTCAATACGTAAACAAATCCAGTCGTTCTCGCAACCATAAAAACATGATAAGCCAAGCAAAATAAGTTTAGTTCATGGCTGGGCAAAAAATAAGCTCAAGAATAAAATCCCTAAACATGAATCGACTAAAAACAAAGAAGGAAAAAATAAAAAGATGTCGAGCAGCCCCCTTTGTCGAATTCTCTCCAATCGTATCTCTCCTTGAAATAGGCGGTTAGGTCTCTTATTTATAGGAGTTGGCTAGGTCAAAGTCTTTTTTGAGGAGGAACTTAAGTGGGAATTAAATAGAATAAAAGAAATAGATCTCTTTTATTATATATTTATTCCTCCAAAAACTTCTCCTAAAACTCTTAGAATTTAATCTCCCTTTGATCTCCAATAACTCCTCACAAATCTGAATTTAAATCTTCATTAAATGCTGCATGGAAATTCATATCTTTGGGATTTATCTCTTGCTTTTCATGCTTATCCCTAATGAGGTGGACTTGTCCCGACATGCCTCGGCAATATGCTCAGCATGTCATTTAGAAGACAGTTTTAATTGCCTTGGCTGAACCTTCAGTTTGGCATTTGGAAAGCAGCTTCGATTGCCTTGGTAGACCCTTCAGTTTCTTTCCTTAATTGCCACGGCAATCTCCTACTTGATTGGGCAATTAGATCCTGCACACACAAAAATACACACTAGCAGTACATTTTTCCACAAAATTAACTAAATTATGAAATCAAGCATGACGGTGAAGGAAATCATGAAAACATGCATGAATGTCTAATAATGCAACTAAAATGAGCCTAAGTCTAACAATAATATGAGTAAAAAGGGCTATAAAAATAGTACTTTTGAACACTTAACACCCTACAACATTTTTGTCCTGCCATTCAACAATGTATCTACTCTCTTATGCATTTTGAACATCGAATTTACAGCATATACATTCAGTTTCCAAATGTAGATTTTCAACAACAAAAATTTATTTATAGCTTTCAAAACAACATGCATTTTCATCATTCAGTTCCCTATTTTTAAACCATTTCTGCACTATTTTTAGACAATTCTACATACTTTCTAAACTGCATAGATACATATTTCAAACTGTATTTATAGTACTTATAAAATAGCATACATATATGCTTCAAATATCATACAAAAATGCATTCTTTAACTGTATATTGCGTTCACATAAAACTGCCTACTTTATATATTTACAACACTGATTTTGTATTAAAGTTCAAACTGTTTACTGCATTAAACATAACAAGACTACACTATATTAAATATAACAATACTGCATTGCATCGCATCAACTAAATTGTATATTGCATTCAATTTTAAGATTGTTTTCTACTTTCACTAAATTGTTTTTAGCATAAATTTAAAGAATTCAAATGCATACATTCAATTCTGCATACATATTTTGCATTGCATTTTAATACCACTTCCCTAAGCAAAACAGTCCACCATTATCATCCTAATTTTGATTCAAAAAGCATGTGAAATCCATTTCAAACAAGGCAGCAACTAAACCATTTACAAATCACCTATTTAATCAACAATACATACATACATACATACATGTCATACCAAAACAGTTTCATTCTTCCATCACAATCACAAGAAATTCTAAAGGATATCAATCATCTATAGTGATAAACTCAGTCCTATAGCTCTCGACAAATCTACCAAATCAAAACATACATACATGTCATCATTTCAAGAACATTTATGCATGAATTTTCTTTAAACATTAAAACAGTTTGCATGTCCAACCGAACATGAATTCAAAGTTACCAAAGTACGTGCTTGAAATCATATAATCAAAGAGCTCTTGAAGTTTTTTCCAAGGATTTACCTTCAAGAATAATTAATAAGCAAAGGAGATGAATCTAACAACTATCTTTAGCCCACTCTTCTCCCACCCGATCAGCTGAAGAAAACAAGAACCATGGATGTTCTTCCGGTTAAGAACAAATGGAGAAATGAGAAAGGTGTAAATCGCATTCTCTTCCTCATTTCCCCCTTTAGCTGGTAAGTTTTCCATTTTCCTTTAATTTCCATTAAAAATAATGAAAATACAATGGTGAATAATCACCTAGAGTTAGCCAATGCTGGCCACGTGGTTAATGTCATGCATGGGGAAGAATTAACATGCAACCATTGAAACTTTGCTAGGTTTTCATAATGGTCACTTCACTAAAAGCCCTGAATTCTTTCATTTAATCCCATTGATCCCCAAAAGAAAAAAGTCACTAAAATTTTAAGATATCAAACTTTTTTTGCATCAATAAACTTCATAACTATTAACCCGATTTTAGGGGTATTACAAGCCGTTCCCAAAGTGAGTGTGCATAGTAAAGAGAAACATCGCTTCTAAGGAAAGCCAAACAGAGCAAATCATTTATCTATGGAGAGCTATTGCCCATTCGGGTATCTAGTCAACCGATTCTTAGTATAACAATTAGCAGGTCGATGTCCCCATTAAGAAATCTCAATAAGACTCACTAGATCACTCCACTCCCAAAGTCAGTGGCCATAAAAAATGACCACCTAAGCGTCTGCCGCTTTTAAGAAGCATGCATAGAGGAATCAACTCAACGATCATCGCTTCCAAAGTAAGCGAACCAAAAAATAAAAATTTTATTTATGGGGCATGAACCCCCCCCCCCCAATTCACATTATACTACGTAGTACATTTGACTTTCAAAAGAAACGAAATCCCTTTATTCTAAAGGAATATTGGAGCATACAACAAAAGATAGTTTGTTGCTTCCAAAGTATTACAAGCTCTCAATATCGGAAGTAGATACACACAATCAAATTCCTTGTATGACCATTCAAGTAGGTCTACCACAAAGTTGATTGCAAACATATTTAACAAGAGACAAAGAAAACCCAGTCTTTTCGCATATTCCACTTACCAGACAACGACGAACATTAAGATACAATATTTTATTGCCTAGGAGTGAAAGTCCTCCCGAAAATTAACTAACGACACAAAAACGCAACCCGCTTCGGGAAGGCAACGACTTTCTATGAGAAGCAAAGAAAAACAAACCCCCACAAGAAACCAACTATTTACGCATAAAAATGGTCCTTTAAATTATTTACACACAACAAGAGAATAAGGTGTTAATATCTACCACCATCTAATAAGTAAGCAACAAATACATCAATACACGAGTAAGTAAATGTACGCCAATAGAGCCTACCTCATTCAGAGGGCAAGGGCTCTCCCAATTCATAATCTTACAAGTATACCCAATATCACTCACCCCAATAGCGCGATATCAAAAGCAACACTCCGGCGAACTCAAGATAGCAATCTCATAAAAAACAAACAAATGCCAATAGGCACAACACTATAAAAAACACAAACGATTGCCACTCTCAAGCGCGGATCCGAAAATAATAATATCGCTTCGTATTACTATAAAATGCGATACTCGAAATATGGCACCAAGACAATCTCATGTGGGGGCAAAAGTCCTCCAAATTACACCTAACTGTGCAAGTATACAGTTCGCTCCGAGAAAGTAATGTTGTTTCATGAGAAGCGACATAAAGCAAACTCTCCTAAGAATCTAATTGCAAAAGGGACAAGAGCCCATCCTAAAGGAAAATCAACAAGCCATTAATTTCTAGATTCCTTAAAATCACGCAATTTTAGAACCAGCAAACTTGACCCTAAATCAGGGGAGAAAGTGCGATCGTCATTAAGCAATATATGATTCATGGGAGAAAACATATGCATAATCTACTCCGAAAAGGTACCCATCTCCGCGAATATAAATATGGGAATAAGAACATGACAATTGAGAACCATCACACGCAGAAGGCAAATGTTCATCCATTAAAATTTAATGTATATACAAATGAATCAATACAAGCCAAATGATAATAATACTTTAATACTGCTAAAAACAAGCTTTCTTACACGAACAGAGTAAACAAAATATTACAAATGTAGATCTATATAAGGGAAATATGGAACTGGTTGAGAACCTTTCTAGCGAACTCGATCAGGAGAAGCCCATAAGTTAGCAACAAGCTCTTCTGCTGAGAGAGAAATGGGCTTCCTAATATTACAAGCAAAGTACATGGAAATGACAACCATCTCTGCTATTTTTGCTTTAGTTCTGTTTTATGAATATCTGGTGCAAACTATTGTTTGTCACTGTTGCCGATACAAAAGCATGACAACTGGAAAACGAAGAGCCACCTTGATGACACATATTCAGGAGCCACCTAGGATCTACGAAATATAGTTTTGGCACGCCCTACAAACATATCTTATTCTCTTCTCCTCAAAACAACACAAGCAAGGCCGTAAAATAAAACCATACAACGAGAAAATAAACCACTCATAAATTAGGTTATGAAGATACAGACCAAAGGAGCCCCATTTATAGTAGACAATGGGAATACCAAGCGACAACGTTTCACATACCTGTGAGGAGGGCCACCAATACTAGTATTTAATTCCCAGACTTTAAAATCTCGAGTAAATAACTAAGATCACAAAACTATCAAACTTCTAATGAATAACTAAGCAGGTAGGAGCGTGCACCTGCCACCACTAGTCAAGAACTATCACTTTCATCACAATCCGCTCTAAGTTGTCTAAATCTCCGCAAAGAGTCAATAAATAATAAGCACAAAAAACTAAGCCAATAAGTACCAAGTGAAGCGCCAAAACACAATATTTTATTTCTTAAAGTAGCAAGCATTCATCTTGTCTTACACAACTATCCACGGTAAGGGAACGCTAACAGCATTGTCGAGGCTTTCCTAACGATACAAGTACTTCGTTGTGCCAAGCGCAACCAGCAACAGAAAAACCTTATCACAAGTAAAAGATGAGAAGTTCATAGTATGAGAAATTAGATCGAAACAACAATAGAAATCGTGTGCGCCAAATTAGGTAACCTTCCACTGTATAACTTCACCAAATTACAAAGCTAACTAAAAAGGCACAAAATAATGTATTACAACATCCAAAAAAGGCACAACGATTCTAGATTATTCAAATTATTCTAGTCCTTCTTATGATCCAATTTTCAATAAGAAATTTATTTCGCAAAAGAAAATTACGCAGGGTGTTTCCCAAAAGCAACAAAAAAAGAAACACCCGAACAAGCACAACATAAGAAAGTGGCACCTCCACTACTTAACGAGTACACCAACTGAATTCAACAATGGAGATTAAAAAATGAGAAGTTCCGTATTTTGACAAAACAAAGTCAAATAAGAGATTAGAACCTATAAAGAAGTAAGTGAGGACGAACCAGCCACCTGAATGAATCTTTCCATTTCACATAGTAAGGAAACACAGTTACTCTCAACTCTTCTAGAGTTGAGATCTAATTGAAAGACAATTAGGTTTTTTAGGCTCTCTCCAATAAGAATTATTTCAAATAGATTGTTTCCTATAACAATAATGTCAAGATGCACTCCGGCTTGAACAGAAAATAGCAAAATAACCTAAACAACCCACAAAACAAGTTCTTCCCCCATGCAACAAAGTAAAAAAATAAATAAAAACAATACTTATACACCCCTACTGCAATAACCCAAAACACCTCTACCATTTATTACATCCACACCACCGCTATGGTCATTCAAAGAAGATGACGCATTTAAACCAAACGCAGAAATGCTACAATTTTTCTATACTTTGCAGCAAAACTTTCCCACGAGGGCCCAAAGGGGTTTCTCACGTCGAAATTTGTGGCTACCTCATAAAAAGTGCCAAAATCCATACCCCTAACATCAAAAGGACCACGCGCCAACTAAAAACTAAGAATGGCAGCATACCGAGACCTCTTCATCCCTTCAACCATAAAGGAAGATGTGGTGTCTGCAGCTGCCTTAACTTTCTCCACCACATCAATACCATGGGTAGCCTTCAGCACCATAATCTTATTCTTGTGCGATTCTTTAATCTCTGTTAATTTCCTTGTGAAAATTGCAAATATTTTATCTGTCGTGCTCTCTACTTGCTCCATCTTATCTTTAACACCTCGAATCCCAGCCTTGAAACTCTGCTCTATGGTCTCAAGTAGCTTATTTTTAATCCTAAGAGCATGATCAATCTGCTTTTGTTTCTCAGCAATCTCCTCTGCATACTTCCTACGCAAGTCCCCTACTCGTACCCAAACATCTGCCTCGCATTTTCCCCAAGCAAACTAAAGTAACCTTCCACCTATGAACGCAGCTTTGCATTGTGCTCAAGAAGCACCTTCGCATTTCTTTCCATGTTAAGTTGAACACAACCTAATTCTTGTATGAGGCCTCAAACCACATCAACAGTCCTCCTAATATTAGTACAAGGTGGAGAAGTGCCACAACTATTTGCATACAGCTCAAACAACCTCCTGGTAGCAGATTCGGGATGCAACCAACCATCTGTCTCTAACACCCCCTCCAAGGATAAAATGTTCTCCAAGTAGTAAAGGCTTCGTTGCCTTCGTACGAAGAAACGTCGCCAAATAAGGGAAATAAAAAAGTCATCGTAGCACCTGAAAAAGACGCTGGTCTAGCAAATGCAGCCACAGGGGGTATATCCTTGACGAAACAATGAACAACAATAGAATCAGTAGCAATCGATCCTGTAAGCAAATCCAATGAAGAAGCTTTATCAAAAACTAAATAGCAAAACTAATAAATTAAAAACAACAACACATCACTTAAAACACTTGATGTCACACAAGCAAAGGACAAACCAGCACCCAAGCAGGCAGGAACAGCACCCCTAATAGCGTTAATCGTAGCTTTGTAAGAAGAACTGTGAAGTTTGAATGAAGTAGGTAGAGCATCACGGTTCAGCTCAAGTAAAATAACGGAAATCTCAGCGTCAAACACATGCCTCTTTCTCACTCTCTTTTCCTCGGCACCCAAAGGATGTTTCTTTGAGCCATAAGCCATCATTTGCCTTGCACGCTTTCTCGTGCCGCCTCTACGACATCCATCGACACTCCTACAAAAGTATTTCGAATATAAGGGGAAATCCCCACAAAAAGAGCGACGGTAACTATGTCCACCAAAGACATCGCTACAGTAGCTAACGCTATCGAACATGGAGAACTTACTCCTCTACTACTAAAAGCATCTAAGAGTGCCATTGTTACTAGCCCTTCCGAACCCAACAGATTGCTGCCAGCCACAAAGAGTGGAGTACCTAGCACCACAGTATGGTCCCATATTTCATCACTAATGACTCGTAGAGGAGAAATCAAAGCCCCTAGAAAACATATAAATAAAAATAATAAAAATGAATAAATGGGGGAGATAGAAAGAAAGGATCCATGAACCATAACACGCATATAAGAAGAAAGAATTCATTTTCCTTTAAAGCCTTAGTAAACTATTACCAGTATCCATTTGTCTCTTTGACATGTGTTCCAAATGCATGCAACTTCTTTCATCTTCCGAGTTAGAAACGGCAAGTGAACTTTAAACTACTCATTTCTTTTCCCACTTGTTGCGATTAAAGCCGGATGGACACATAGTAACACAAACCCTGGGAGTAGCAAGAGCGACTTCCTCACTAACCCCTCCTAAAGGGGCATCTTCTTTATGATATCTCTATGGGTGAGCATGAACACCAGTATGCTCTGAAAAGAAGTTGTCTGGTTCATCCTCGTCACTTAGAAGAACCCTCGCAACTCGTTCATCACCGCCTTCACCAAAGGGCCAAGCCTCCACATGAATAGGCACATTCGCCAAAGAGCCCTCTGAAAACACATTAAAATCTTCTCCGTCCCAACCGTTGGGACTTTTCCCCTCAAAGCAGTGCACCCAAACATTTTTAAGGGTGTATACTCCTCAAAACGATAGGGTGGATCACTTTCTAGCCTCCTAATAAGCTTGAGCTCAGCATGCAACATTTTCCCAATGTTAGGTCGGACAACCCTATCCTTCGTCGGCCGGTGCCATACAAAAGAGAATGTAAAACTTCCAACAATACATTCTAATTTGATGTACTTGATCATGTCCAGACGAAGATTATCAATACGGTTACTCATCAACAGCCCTTTCCCTCTACGGTGACAAATAGTCACGAAGCCCTTCGTATCCTTGTCATGGTCAACCATCACATTGTAAAATTAACAGAATACATCGATAAAAGGATCGTCCCCATGAATCTTATAATTCAAAAAATAAGTCACCAAAGTCCACCAACTAGTTCCGCTTAATTGACCCGGTGCTATATCAAACCAATTTAACCATTCCATGAAGAATGGATGTAGTGGCAAATGGAACCCAGCTTCAAAAGCAAAAAGGGGAATAAAAAACCACAACCTTCGCTCATCAAAACATGTACTCAGGTGAAATGTTCCAACTGGCACGCTAAACTGATAACGGAAATAGTTAACAACAAGAAGACCCCGACACTCCAACGTTATCACCAACTCGTCTAGTTCGGTAGTACAACAAACCTCATCGCTCACCATAACAGATGACTCAGCCATCAACACAGGAAAGATTATATTTCTCTTTCCAAAGCTTTCCTTTACTCTTCTCAAAAATTCAAAAGCAACAAATAAGATAAATAAAGTAAAACCCAAAAATATCAACTAAAATTTATTTATAAATAAGAATCGTGTCATCCTCAACGCGCTTCGCTACTAAAGAGATTCATCATGTGACATTTCACGTACAACAGTTTACTCCCAAAGAAACCAATCGGCCCGTCAATAAATTCCATTACGCGACGATTCATAAAACATTCACGACTCCCAAAAAACCTACATGTTCAACTATCTTTAGACTCTACAAGTTCATCAAGGTCACTTTATAACCTTCCTTCACCTAAAGGGAAATTGTTAGTACCTATAAACACGAAACAGTACGTGCCAAAACCAGAATGAGCAAGACTACGGATGATGTAACACAAGGGGCATCCGGTGATGAGAATAACAACAAGCGCGGACCACTACACGCAAAATCACCGGCGAATTGTACGATACCCATCAATCTATGGCGAATATGTAAGACCCCCTACCCTGGGTTAGTAGCAAACCGGTTCGGGAGCATTACCAAGCAACATTACAAGCAAGAACGAGGCAAGAATAGGTTAACTCCTCCCTATTAGGTGAGTTACTTAACTAGCAAGCAACCAAGCATTCATAACTTAACATGCAAGCAATCCCATATTTGATTACAAGACATTATAGGTTACTACTTCAACATTTTAATTAACATTATCATACACTAACATTCGAATAGCCTACGTGAGTAAACATGCTTCCATTTCATTTTATAGTTCCTTAGATTGATACATGTAACATTTCATACATAATTTGCCAGACTTGGTCATTTTTACGTGTAATATTCATGCCATTCAATCAAGTATACATTTATTCACGCAAGCATACGAATAACATTGTTAAGTTAGGACATGATTAATCCATTCAATTACACATATATGCACAACAACAATCTTTAATTGCATGGAATATGTGTTCATTACATACTATAGTCTTAACAACTATATTCTTAACAAGGAAGACCCATACAAAAGCATATATATACAAGTACTCAAAACATCAAGTAGCCATGTTCGTGCATATATACAATCCTTCCAAAAACAAACAAGATGCATGGTCTAGTCCTAGCTACATATATATGTCTAGGTCCCACCAACTAGGAGAAATACAAAACAGGTATGAACCATACTTTAGCTATGCTTGTGTCTTGCTTCGAGCTCAAGAAATCAGGCTTCGAGATCAAGCAACATCGAATCCTTTATCCTGTGATTGGGAAGGATGAAAACAAGAGTGATAAGTACAAGAATGTACTTAGTGAGGTAGTAACTAGTTTTAACCAATTGTTATATCAAATTAAGTGTCAATTAGTCAAGATTGATCCTAGCTAAGGATTTCAAGGCATTCGAATATAATATGAAGCATGAGACAATGAATCATAATTCATGCTTATTCCATTTCAAGTAATCAAGCTATTCATGGTCACATATCAGGTAGTCAAGCAATTCATGCTTACATGACAAGAAATCAAGCAATTCTTTACATGGCAAGAAATCAAGCTATTCATACTTATTAGCTTATTTATTATCTTTTTAACATAATCCTTGGTTCATAGTTTGTCTAGGTAATCGAGTTGCCAACCAACTGTCGCCACAAGATGTACCGTAGTACTAGTCAACCCTCCTACTGTCGCCAAAGACCACTTACGTACCCTCCGTCTATCACCAATTAGGGTAGCCCTGGACCGTAGTCCACCCTGACACAATAAGCTCTAGACTCTATGGCATGCCCTTCTACTTATTCAACTAGCAATCAAGGTTGTTTGATTATAATTCATTTATTCAAGGATTTCAAGCTTTTCAAGTTCAAGATCATGTATCATTCAAGTGTACAAGTTCATGTCAAGCATTATCTTTTCCAAGAGTCATTTCGAGTATTGCATGGTAAGTGAATACATGCATTAAGCCCTTAGGCCAATAGAGCCATAACTCATCATTTAAAGTGTTCATTGTATCATCTAAGCTAGCACATCAAGCATTCAGTTTAAGCAATTGGTCACAATACCATGTTATTCATAAAGCATCAATGTTACCACATAAACATGCTAGCATTCTATTTATATAACACTTCAAGGATGTAGTCAAGTTTTGATGTATTATCTTATTTCATACTTCCCTTATTAGGTCAAGATCATATTAAGTCCAATTTAACAATTCAAGAATTCAGACATGCTTGCTTTAGTTAGGACCTAGTCCTAACTCTAGAATAAACTACACTCACAAAACTCCCCAAGCTAGCTAGTCTCGAAACACTATTCCCTTTTGCTTGTCCCTTGAATACTCGACTTTAGATCCTTCTCCAAAGTCCTCTCCTTACTCTAGTAAATCACATAAATAGAACAAGGTCAAAACATGAAATCACAAAAGCATTCAACATGGCAGCAAGGTTAATACATTATATATACAAAACAAATAGCATATTCATATACACACCTTAATGCACATTACCAAACTGCCTACATTCCATATTAAGGCAAAACAGGGCAGCAATTAAACTGTCCCTAAACTGTTTGCAAAAGAGTTTACAAAACTGCCACAATACCTAAACTGCTGCTACCAGGCATCATGTACTCTGCTCACTTAAACATGCATAACTTTCATTCCATATGTCAGAATTTCAATTAGTTTACACCGTTGGAAAGCTAAATTAATTGTATTTCTAATCATATAGGTCTTGGATTTTAATTCTTTTCCAATTAATACAGTTTTTAGTTTAAAGACATTGCAATTTTCAACACTGGACTGTTTGCACTGTCCCTAGTGTTTCTTCTCTACAATTCATTCTACAATCCAGAATTCAGTTCTGTTTTCTCCTAATGAATTTAGACATGTTAAGGAACTATCCATAATAATTTCAACCTTAAATTCCATTTATACAATTTATGGTGATTTTTTGAAGTTACTACCCAAAACAACGTGTTCTGGGCAGATTACACTAGGTTAAGCTTCTAGCTTCATAATTCATCTAAACAAGATTCTAACATTATAATTCAAATTATTTTCATGTTCTTGCATGTCTAGGTCAGTCCAATTCACCTATCAATGTGAACAAAATATGGCAGCATATACAATTAAGCATGTTTACACATTTTCATCTAGCAAAACAGTCCCTAATCGAAACTAGTTTCAACCATGATCCCTATTCTCAATTTCCAACAACCCATACACATCTCTTTAGCAATTTGACTACTAACACTCGCAATTTCAAGGACCGTTAGAAGCTATCATCATTTTATTCGAATTAGGCAACAAGAATATCACTAATTCAAGATTCAAGCATGTAATTGAAGTAACAAATCAAGCATTTACCTTCCTCAATGTGAATTCTAACTCAATTTGTTGTTTACCCAAAGCTTGGCCCTTATTTTTCAAGCTTTCTCACACTACTTCCTCTCTTCTCTCTTTTCCCCAACACATTTGGTATAACCAAATGAGGAAGAAAAAGTCTTCTTCCCAAGTGGTCGGATGGACCTTGTCCATGTGACAAGTGGATAGTCCACAATCCAATCTAAATTTGCCATGAATTCCTTGTATTGTAATTTGATTCTATTATGGTTCTTTTAATTTGGCATTCTAACTTGTTGGCTATAACATTTTGGTCCCTTTAGTTATTTGTTATCTAATGTTATTTCCTCTTTAATTTGATTACCACATAATTCAATTAGTCAATATCTTAGATTATGGTAACCTTCCTAGGCCAAGTTTAGGGTTTTACAATTCTCCCCTTTAAAATAAATTTGCCCTTGAATTTACCTAAATCGAATAGTTGAGGATATTGCTTCCTCATGACTTCTTCTGATTCCCACGTTGCTCTTCTACCTTGTGGTTTCTCTACAAGACTTTGACAAGAGAACGGTTTTGTTCCTGAGCTTTCTAACTTCACAATCAAGAATCGGGACTGGTTCTTCTTCGTAAGACAAGTAAGGATTCAATTCCACTTCTTCAGGCTCTAATATGTGTGATGGATCAGATCTATACCTTCAGAGCATAGACACGTGAAAGAAATTATGAATCTTGTCAAATTCACTGGAAGAGCTAATCGATAGGCCACTGGCCCTATCCTTTCAATGACTTCAAATGGACCAATGAATCGGGGACTGAGTTTCCCTTTTCTTCCAAACCGAAAACTTTCTTCCAAGGGGAGACTTTGTCTCCAACATTGTATTGGATGTCTCTCCTTTTCAAGTCTGCATATGCTTTCTACCTATTAAAGGCTGCTTTTAATTGATTGTGAATGATCTTCACTTGTTCTTCAGTTTCTCTGAGCAATTGATGTCCCAATACTTTGTTTTCTCCCATTTCAGAACAACACAAAGGAGTTATACATTTCCTTCCGTGTATAGAGCTTTGAAGGGATCCATCTGGATAGATGTCTGGCGGCAATTGTTATAAGAAAACTCTACTAGGGGTAGAGATTTCTCCCAGTTCTTTCCAAAGTGTATAACACAAGCACCTAGCATGTCTTCAAATACTTGGATGATTCTTTCAGATTGTCCATCTGATTGGGGATGAAAGCCTGTACTAAGGTGCACTCTAGCTCCTAGAGCCTTCTGTATGGAATTCCATAATCGAGAAGCAAATCTGGGATCTCGACCAGAGATTATAACTGTAGGTACACCGTGTAATCGAATCACTTCACGGATGTATAGCTCGGCTAAGGTTTCCAATCTCATGTTCATTCGAACAAGGATGACATGAGTAGACTTTGTGAATCTATCAACAATCACCCATACATCATCATTCTTTCTTGGAGTGGAAGGAAGACCAGTAACGAAGTCCATTGTAATTCGATCCCATTTCCACTGAGGGAATTCGATGGATTGGAGCAGTCCAATGGGGACTTGATGCTCAGCTTTGACTCTTTGACAAGTTAGGCACTTTGAAACAAAGTCTGTGATAGCCGATTTCATGCTTGGCCACCAGTATAGTGGCTTTAGGTCCTTGTACATCTTAACCGATCCAGGGTGAATCGAGAAAGAGCTTGGGTGAGCTTCTTGTAACATCTCTTGATTTAGTTCCTCATTGTTAGGAACACATACTCTATCTTTGAAATAGAGGAGTCCATTCAACTTGGGGGAGAAGTTAGAATTAAACTTAGAGTCTAGCTTGGACATGATCTTCTGAAGATCTGGATCAATTTGTTGGAGTTCTTTGATTCTCGAGATTGGGCTAGATTAAACTTGAAGTTCAGACAAGAATTTATGTCCTTTGGATAAAGAGAAATGAGCATTGATAGCCAAGGAAGCTACGAACGAATCAACAAGATCATTAAGGGAGGTTTTCAAATGGTTACTTGTAAGTCAAGAAAGGTTTAATTTGAATGGATTATTCTAGGATTTATATTTCAAGGAGTTACCCGAGTATGGTCTGCGACTAAGGGCATCAACAACCACATTTTTTTTCCCCGGATGGTAGTCGATAACCTAATCGTAGTCTTTACGTAACTCTAGCCATCTCTTTTGCCTCAAATTCAAGTCTTTTTGAGTTATGAGGTATTTGAGGCTCTTGTGGTCTGTGAACAAGTTGTATTTCTCCCTGTACAAGTAATGTCTCCATATTTTGAGAGCGAACACAATGGCTGCCAATTCTAGATCGTGTGTAGGGTAGTTTGACTCGTGTGGTTTTAGATGCCTTGAGGCGTAAGCTACCACTTTTCCATCTTGCATTAGGACACAACCTAGCCCTAAGTGAGATGCATTACTATAAATAGTGTATTCTTTTCTCGATTCTGGTTGGATGAGAACTGGAGCATGAGTCAGGGCTTGTTTAAGTTGATCGAAGCTTTGTTGTTGGTTCTCTGACCAAACAAATGGTGTGTCTTTACGGGTTAGCTTAGTCAAGCTTGTAGCAATGGATGCGAATCCCTTGACAAAACGTCGATAATAACCAGCTAAACCGAGAAAGCTTATGACCTCACCAACATTCCTCGAGGTCTCCAATCTAGGATGGATTGAATTTTGCTCGGGTCTACTTTAATCCCTTCTGCCGAGATGACATGGCCAAGGAATGAGACTTCTGATAGCCAAAATTCACATTTCGAAAACTTTGCAAACAATTGATGTTCTCGAAGAGTTTGCAATACAATTCGAAGGTGTTCCGAATGTTCTTCCTTATTCCGAGAATACACCAGAATGTCATCAATGAAGATGACCACAAACTTGTCAAGATAGGGCTTGAATACACGGTTTATGAGATCTATGAAAGCAGCCGGAGCATTCGTTAACCCGAATGGCATTACAAGGAATTCAAAGTGGCCATATCGAGTACGAAAGGTTGTCTTGGGTACATCTTCTTCTTTTACTCTCATTTGGTAGTATCCTAATTTAAAATCAATTTTTGAGAATACTGCAACGTCTTTGAGTTGATCAAAAAGATCTTCAATTCTTGGAAAGGGGTATCTATTCTTGATAGTAAGCTTGTTCAATTGTCTGTAGTCAATACAAAGTCTTATAGTCCCATCTTTCTTCTTCACGAATAGACTGGAGCACCCCAGGGAGACGAGCTAGGTCTAATGAAACCCTTGTCTTGTAGCTCTTGGAGTTGCTTCTTGAGTTCTTTCAACTCAACAGGTGCCATTCGATAAGGTGTGATGGACACCATAGTTGTTCCAGTTGAACATCGATCCCGAACTCTACTTTTGTGGTTGGAGGGAGACCAGGGAGTTCCTCGGGAAAAAACATCAATGAATTCAGATACAATTGGCATACTAGGTAAGCCGAATTCAAGTTCATCTTGTAAGACCATAGCAACAAAGATTGAGGTCGGTTTCCTATCAATTAGGAGAATGGATTCCTTTCCTAAACCCCAGAGATAAAGTCTCCAATTTTGGCAATCTACCTAGGCTTCATGTTTGCTTAACCAATCTAGTCCCAGTACTAGATCGAACTCACAAGTTGGTAGTACATATAAATCAACAAGAAAGGGTACATTTCGAATGAATATGGGACGATTTCTACAGATAAGGCTTATGTTTGTAATCCCCCTTATTGGATTCAAAACTACAAGACTTTGTTTTACAATTTCAGGCTTTAACTTCAATTTTACAATCAAAGATGAGCATACAAAGAATGAGTGGATCCCTAGTCTATTAAAGCATAAACATGAGTCAAGTTTAGCTCAACGGTACCTACTATGACATCGGGTGATTCTTCATCTTCTTTTCTCCGGATATGATAGATTCGAGCAGGAGCCCAAGATTCCTGATGAGTAAGGGTGTTCAAATGCTGTCCTTTGCCCTTCCCCTAATTTCTAGACTGGCTTGTCTGGGACCTTTGTTTCGAATAGAAGGAGCTGAGCTAGCATTTGTAGGAGCTCGATTCGAAACCTTGTTAGGATTTTGAGGACAATCCCTCAAATAGTGTTCAGAGGCTCAACATAAGAAACATAGATTCTGCTGAGTTCTACATTGGCCAGTGTGGTGCTTCTGGCAGAACTTGCAAGTAGAATATTGAGCAGCTTTACTGGAATTCCCCGTACTATCAACAGAGATGATCGGGGTTGAAGGCTTGGATACCGATTGGGGTCTTGGTATGTAGTTGCTCTTCTGAAAATGAGTGTAATTTGAAGAGTGTTCTTTAGAGTGTTTAGACTTCTTTGACTGCCAGTGAGGCTTGTCATAATTCCCGGATCGTTTGTTTTTTCAAGAGTTACCACTTTTACATTTCTCAGAGGCTTTCATCTTCGCCTCAGTTGCAATAGCCTGGTTCACCAAATTCTGGAAGTCAGTGATACCCAGTGCAGTGAATATTGGACTCAATTCATCATTCAGTCCATCGATAAACATCCGACACTTGTCAACATCAGTCCTGATGTATTATGACCCGTACTTGTAATATTTGTAGAAATTGCTCACGTACTTTTGATGGGTGGGCCACCTTCCATGAGGTACAAGAAACACTTCCGACACTCGGCCAAGTATTATTCGTTGATGTATTTCTTCTTGAATTCCTCGAGGAAGAGTTTCCAAGTTACAGCTTCAACAGGAGCAGTCAGGGTAGTGGTTTCCCACCAGCTCAGAGCTTCGTCTACCAACAGGGCTATAACACATTCGAGTTTGTGTTCATCAGAACAGGGTAGTTGTTTGTTCAGGATTCGGGTAGTGGCCTCTAACCAATACTCAGCTACTTCAGTATTGGCTTTATTAGTATCAGTGAAGTTATAAGCCCGGTTTTGAGCCAGCTTGTCAATCGGGGTTCTATTTGGAGCACCAGGAGGAGGAGGAATAGGATGGTCTCATTGCAAAGTAGTTGCAAGATGATCGAACATCTCCTTCATGCTCATGCGACATTTCTGCTGCACAGGATTTATAACAGGAGCTTCCTACTGAGCAGAGGAGGATTTTGGGCTCTATCTCCTTCATTCGGTTGAGCTTGTTGTTGTGGAGGATTTAGTTTAAGCAAGAACTCCATCCTCACATTATCTCCTTTGAGCATTTGAGGAGCCTTCAGGACTTTCATCATCCAGAGCAAGCCTTGTTTCATTCCCATTCTTTCACGTTCAAATAGAACAAAATAAGAATTCAGATTTAGTTAAGCAAAGACACAAGCTATACAATACAAGTATCCTAGGTGGCACAAGTATCCTATATGATGCAAGAGAACCCGATTTAGTCATAGAACTAAAAAGCTCTGATTACTAATAAATGTAACACCCCTACCCCAGGTTAGTAGCAAACTAGATCGGGAGCGTTACTAAGCAACATTAGGAGCAAGAACGAGGCAAGAATATGTGAACTCATCCCTATTAGACGAGTTACTTAACTAGCAAGCAACCAAGCATTCATAACTTAGCATGCAAGCAATCTCATATTTGTTTACAAGTACATAATAGGTTACTACTTCAACATTTTAATTAACATCATCATACACTAACATTCGAATAGCCTAAGTGAGTAAACATGCTTCCATTTTATTTCATTGTTCCTTAGATTGATACATGTAACATTTCATACATAATTTGCTAGACTTGGTCATGTGTACATGTAACATTCATGCCATTCAATCAAGTATACATTAATTCACGCAAGCATAGGAATAATATTGTTAAGCTAGGACATGATTAATCCATTCAATTACATATATATGCGCAGCAACAATCTTTAATTACATGAAATTTGTGTTCATTACATATTATAGTCTTAACAACTATATTCTTAACATGGAAGGCCCATACAAGAGCATATATATACAAGTACTCAAAACATCAAGTAGCCATGTTCATGCATATATATAATCCTCCCAAAACAAACAAGATGCATGGTCTAGTCCTAGCTACATGTATATGTCTAGGTGCCACCAACTAGGAGAAATACAAAACAAGTATGAACCAACTTTAGCTATGTTTGTGTCTTGCTTCAAGATCAAGCAATGATCAAATCCTTTATCCTGTGGTTGGGAAGGATGAAAACAAGAGTGATAAGTACAAGAATGTACTTAGTGAGGTAATAACTAATACTAACCAATTGTTATATCAAGTTCAGTTTCAATTAGTCAAGAATGATCCTAGATAAGGATTTCAAGGCATTCGAATAACATAAGAAGCAAGAGACAATGAATCATAATTCATGCTTATTCCATTTCAAGTAATCAAGCTATTCATTGTCATATCAAGTAATCAAGTATTCATTCTTACAAAACAAAAATCAGCATCATGCTTACATGACAAGAAATCAAGCAATTCATGCTTACATGACAAGTAAATCAAGCTATTCATACTTATTAGCTCATTTATTATCTTTTTAACACAATCCTTGGTTCATAGTTTGTCTAGGTAATCAAGTCTCCAACCAATCTGTCACCACAAGATGTATCGTAGTATTGGTTAACCCTCCTACTATCGCCAAAGACCACATACGTATCCCTCCGCATGCGCCAATTAGGGGCCTTAGCCTTGGACCGTAGTCCACCCCGACACAATAAGCTCTAGACTCTAAGGCATGCCCTTCTACTTATTCAACTAGTAACCAAGGTTGTTTGATTATAATTCATTTATTCAAGGCTTTCAAGCTTTTCAAGTTCAAGATCATGTATCATTCAAGTGTACAAGTTCATGTCCAACATTATCTTTTTTTCAAGAGTCATTTTTGAGTATTGCATGGTAAGTGTATACATGCATTAAGCCCTTAGGCCAATAGATCCATAACTCATCATTTCAAGTGTTCATTGCATCATCTAAGCTAGCACATCAAGCATTCGGTTTTTAAGCAATTGGTCACAATACCATGTCATTCATACAAGCATCAATGTTACCACATAAACATGCTAGCATTCGATTTATACAACAATTCAAGGATGTAATCAAGTTTCATGTATTATCTTAATGCATACTTCCCTTATTAGGTTAAGATCATATTAAGTCCAATTTAACAATACAAGAATTTAGACATGCTTGCTTTGGTTAGGACCTAGTCCTAACTCTTGAATAAACTACACTCACAGTACTCCCTAAGCTAGCTAGTCTCGAAATACTATTCCATTTTCCTTGTCCCTTGAATGCTCGACTTTAGATCCTTCTCCAAAGTCCTCTCCTTGCTCTAGTAAATCACATATAAATAGCAAGGTCAAAACATGAAATCACAAAATCATTCAACATGGCAGCAAGGTTAATACATTATATATGCAAAATAGATAGCATATTCATATACACACCTTAATGCACATTACCAAACTGCCTACATTCCATATTAAGGCAAAACAGGGCAGCAATTAAACTGTCCCAAAACTGTTTGCAAAATAGTTTACAAAATTGCCACAATACCTAAACTGCTGCTACTAGGCAGCATGTACTCTACTCACTTAAACATGCATAACTTTCATTCCGTACGTCATAATTTCAATTAGTTTACACCGTTGGAAAGCTAACTTAATTGTCTTTCTAACCATATAGGTCTTGCATTTTAATTCCTTTTCCAATTAATACATTTTTAGCTTAAAGACAGTGCAATTTACAACAATGGATAGTTTGCACTGTCCCTAGTGTTTCTTCTCTACAATTCATTCTACAATCCAAAATTCAGTTATGTTTTCTCCTAATGAATTTAGACATGTTAAGGCACTGTCCATAAAAATTTCAGCCTTAAAATCCATTTATACAATTTATGGTGATTTTTCGAAGTTACTACCCAGAATAGAGTATTTTGTGCAGATTACACTAGGTTAAGCTTCATAATTCATCTAAACAAGATTCTAACATTATAATTCAACTTATTTTTATGTTCTTACATGTCTAGGTCAGTCCAATTCACCTGTCAATGTGATCGAAACAGGGCAGCATATACAATTAAGCATGCTTACACATTTTCATCTAGCAAAACAGTCCCTAATCAAAACTAGTTTCAACCATGATCCCTATTCTCAATTTCCAGCAACCCATACACATCTCTTTAGCAATTTGACTACTAGCACTCACAATTTCAAGGACCATTAGAAGCTAACATCATCTTATTCGAATTAGGCAACAAGAATATCACTAATTCAAGATTTAAGCATGTAATTGAAGTGAGGACTCAAGCATTTACCTTCCTCAATGTGAATTCTAACTTAATTTGTTGTCTACCCAAAGCTCAGCCCTTGTTTTTCAAGCTTTCTCACACTACTTCCTCTCTTCTCTCTTTTTCCCCAACACATTTGGTATAGCCAAATGAGGAAGAAGAAGTCTTCTCCCCAAGTGGCTAGATGGACCTTGTCCATGTGACAAGTGGATAGTCCACTATCCAATCTAATTTGCCATGCATTCCTTGTATTGTAATTTGATTCTATTATGGTCCTTTTAATTTGGCACTCTAACTTGTTGGCTATAACATTTTGGTCCCTTTAGTTATTTGTTATCTAATGTTCTTTCCTCTTTAATTTGATTACCACATAATTCAATTAGTCAATAGCTTAGATAGTGGTAACCTTCCTAAGCCAAGTTTAAGGTGTTACAGAATAGACAAGACTACTCACAACATCGCATCTCACCCGGCGGACACGTAACTTAAAAATATGACAATATTCTGTATACGTCTTATATTGTTTCTATAAAAAAAATTCTTAAAAATATGAATGCACTTAATTTCTATGAAGTTATTTTAGTTTTAAGGCTAAACTATAAAATAAGTGTACAAATTATGTATTTTTTATAATAGGGGTGCCTACAGTATTTTTTGGCTGAAATAGATGCCTAAAGTTTCATTTTTGGCTTGTTTTAAAGTCAATTTAGGCACCTATTTGGGAACCTATTTCAACCAAAAATGAAACTTTAGACACTTATTTCAGCCAAAAAATACTTTAGACACTTATTGTAAAAAAGAGACATAGTTTGGACATTTATTTTATAGTTAAGCCTTATTTTAAATTCAGTAATTCACTGTAATTTTTATTTTTATTTTTATTTTCATTGGAAACTAAAGCAATTTAATTCAATATTAACGATAAATGTTATCAAATTTTCCATGAAAATGAAAGCTTCAACGATTCAGAAACCGGGACCGCTCTCTCTCTCTCTCTCTGCCTTATTCTTGAAAATATTATTATTTATAGGGTTACTATCTGCGTGACCACTCAACTATAGACTTTTGCCTATTTTGACTACTGAACTACAAAAATTTAAAATTCGACCACTCAACTATTTAAATTAACTTATTTTGACCACTAGTCGTTAAAATCTAACGGAAGGGTGACGTGGTTGTTAATAGAAATTTATATAACTACACATTTGATCTCTGTTAACTACCTATTCTATCAATTTGATCCTAATTTTATATTTCTTTGCCAGAAGGCTTGCTTGAAAACTTTAATCAAATCTTCAGTAATTCAGATCACTACTTCACTCTTCAGAAGCATGTAATAATCTCTAGTGGACTTGAAGGAGAGCAAACCTTTTGCATATGGACTTTGTAATGATTGTTACAAAGAAGTAAGCACCCATGTTCTTTTTGTATACTTCTAATCTTCTTTCGCACACTACAATTTTACTAATCGAAATTGTTTTATCATTGAAGCTGATGTTCAGGCTATTATTGGCTGGTGCAGTTCATGAAGGTTTCAGGAGGGCTTGAAGGACGATCAGATCCACCTGCTTTCCAGCGTGGTGAGAAACAGAAACTGGCAAAATTAGCTATCGAGGAAAATACCAATGTAAGTTCTGTAATTATACCTTTCTAAATGTTTAAGGACAGTGAAAGGTTGATAATCCGAATTGTATTTGCTTCATTTATTGTGGAGTGTGGGATTCGCATGGGCATACAAAAATTATTAACTTACAATGTCCCTCATCCCCTTCCTCATGTGCTGACTGGTTTTTTTTTAATTTGGTGTCGTCGTTCTTTTCAGTTTAAACACTTAGCAATGAGGAGTTTGTTTATGGTTATGTTGCTTAATTAGGAGAGATTAACTTGTCTCAGATTATTTTGAGTGAATGTGTGAATCTTTTTCCCCCCTTCATGGATCTTTTAGTTTATTGATCTGAATTAGTGAAGATTTGATTAAAGTTTTCAGGCAAGCCTTCTAGTAAAGAAATATAAAATGAGGGTATAAAATTAAGATCAAATTGATAGAATAGGTAACTAATATAGATCAAATGTGTAGTTATACAAATTTCCATTAACAACTACGTCACCTTTCCGTTAGGTTTTAACGGTTGGTGGTCAAAATAGGTCCATTAAATAGTTAGATGGTCGAATTTTGAATTTTTGTAGTTCAATGGTCAAAATAGGTCAGACTCAATAGTTAGCTGGTCACACAAGTAGTTTACCCTTACTTATATTATTCGTTTGTGTTTTTTTTCTGCGTTTACCGGAGTCTTTGCATACCAAAAATAGAGAGACAGCGGAGGACGACGAAATAGTTATATTTAAAAAATAAGTTAATAGAAAAGAGACCTGGAAATTACAAAAAAATAACTTTGAATATGTTATTTTTTATTAAGTATAAATATATTTATTTTTTGAAGATAAATGTTAAAATTTGAATTTATATAAAAATAATAATATAAATATTTTTAGTCACTCGACCAATTAGCAGATAATTTATTATTGATTACTGTGTTATCTTTTAAAGTCGTTTATTTAGTCGTTACAAATGAAGGAGTAAAATAGAATAATGGTAGGGAATATATAAATGAGGCAGAGGCTAAAGATTGGACCCAAAGTAGGAAAACTTTTAATGATTGATGGAAATGAATTGTGAGAATTAGGGTAAAGTTCACAAATGATTACAGAATTTTGTTAAAAAAATAAAATAATAATTAAATTTTTAAATATTATAAAATAATAATTAAATTTTGTGTTTTGAAATAAAATAATAACTAAGAATTAAATCTTGTTAACTCCTTAGGACAAGCTGACTTTAGCTACCACATTCCCGCCCCTTTTTTCACTTTATATTTAAAAAATAATAAACTCCTTCCCACGTCATATTTAAAAATAATAAAAAATCATTATATACAAGGGATGAAACCTAAGTTATCGACAACTTTGTTTTGTTTTAAAAATTGGGGAAATTGGGTTTCTTTTCCAGATAAAGAAGGAAGGGTATTTGCATGTGATTGCGAAAGAGAAGCACGATGGCGGAGCGATGAAGCTTTTGGAAGACGAACACAAGCAAAAGTTCGCAATGGAGTTGTTCAAGCAGTACTTACAGTTCAAAACAGAAAGAGACCAAGAAAAAGACCAAGAAAGAAAGAGATCCTTTGAAGCCAAAGCAACCCATGTCGGCTTTCTTTTTGTTCTCGAGCGAGCGGAGGGCAGCTCTTCTAGCAGAGGACAAAAGCAAGAGCGTTTTGGATGTCGCGAACATCGCCGGCGAAGAGTGGAAGAACATGACCGTAGAACAAAGACGACCTTATGACGAGGTAATTAATCGAACGAAAACTACTGAACACCGAATTGGTTTATACGAGCTCTCAAAGTCTCATGTAATTTTATGGATTTTCCTTGCAAATGGCAAAGAAGAACAAGAAAAAATACATGGAGGAAATGGAAGTATACAAGCAGAGAAAGGAAGAAGAAGCTTCGAGTTTTCGAAAACAAGAGGAAGAAACAATGAAACTCCATAAAGAAGAAGGTGTGCAATTGCTTAAAATGAAAGAGAGTTTAGCATAAAAGGTCGTCGATAACTTAGGTTTTCTATGTAAAAAAATAAGTTTTTTATTTTTTAAATATAAGTTGGAAAATGGGTTTATTATTTTTTAAATATGAGGTAGAAAAAGGATAAAGACGTGGCAGGCACAGTAAATTTGTCATTAGGGATTAATTGGGTTGAAGGTTTCTATTATTATTTTATAATATTTAAAAGTTTAATTATCTTTTTATAAATGAGAAGTATCATAAAATAAACTGAATCGTGAATGATAGTTATGCAAATCACCTTCTTCTTTGGTAATGGTAAGGGCCTCTAACGCTGACTCGTGAATTTGCAAATTGGAAGAGGATAACGATAAGAATGGTAGAACGCTAAGCTAACGGTTGCCTTCAAGTGGATTCAATTTGGGTGGTTCGGCCGTGGTTGCAGACATGGTTCCAAGCCAACTATATCATATATATGCAAAATAGTCTTTTGTATTCATAGATTAGATTTGATCATGGTTGGTCAAGCTGTTCGTTTTTGTTTTTTTTTAATGTTTTTTTCTCTTTTATCTAAGTTAGATTGAGATTAGATTTAAGATTTATCAAAAAAATATGTTTTATTTCTTCTCACCATTACCATCATAGATTAGAGTCCCCCAATCCTTTTATTATTCTATTTATTTTTTTTCAATAAGTTGGTGAGATGTGTGTATAAATAATGAGAGCTAAATGGCTCAAGGATGTAAGAAATCATTGAATTTATTTTTGCACCCAATTAAGTTCTTGAACCAATAAATTGAATCAATTAAGTCATATGGCTAATTCTAACCATTAAATTTTGACATTTTTAAATGTTAATGGAATATGATATACTTCAATTATATTATGTGACATTTACAAATTTTTTTAAAAATATTTTTTTATAAGTTTTATAAGTTTTTTTAGGATTTTTAAAACATTTAAAAAATTTAAATAAAATAAAAGTTTCTGAAAATATCAAGTGGCGACACTTTGACATGACGTATTATATCAACAGATTGAAAAAATATTGTTAGAGTCAACAGTCAATTATGGTCAAAGAGATTAATTAATTTAATTTATTGGTTCAATTACTTATTTGAGTGCAAAAAAAAGTTCAAAAGATAAAATGTGCTATTATACAAATTATTTTAACTGTTATGTCACCCATTTAACGGTAACTAACGACTCAATGATCATTTGTAACAAATATCAAAATTTAATCATTATGTAATATTTAAAAATTTAATGAACACTGTATTTTATTTTTTATACTTTACTGATTATTTGTGGACTCTACCTCTAATTTATTAGTTTAATTTCATATGCTATCCTGTTAAAAGTTGATGAACTCTTGTTTTAAACAACCAATAAAATTTTTTGAAATTAACTGTATTGCTCGATTTCTGTATTAGCAAAAAAAATGAAACTGTATAAACTTTGAGTTATTAAGTAAATTTTAATGACTTATATTTTGATGAACTCTTGTTTTAAATATCTCTTTAAAATCTTAAACATAAAATTCTAAAATTTCAAACCTTAAACATTAAACCCTAAATCTTAAATTCTAAACCCTACAACCATCTCTAAACTCTAAACCTAACAAGCTTGTATAAATTAAAGTTTACACAATCTTATGTATCAAAAAACTTCAATTTTTTTAAATGTATGTGTGTGTGATTTTTTCTTAAAAATATATTAGTGTTGTGAATAAAATAACAAAAAACAACGAACAAGAATAAAAGAACAAAGAGATGAGAGAAAGAGGGAGATTTGTATTATTCTCAATATTGACATGAGTGTAGAATGCCTTAATTAAATCATCTATTTATAGGCATAAGAAATACATAATACATTGAACACTAATTAATGGAGATAATATTCCTAATGATAAAGTAAATCAAATCTTCTAGACAAAGTACTTATCATGATAGACATCCACATAGATAAATATTCATAACACCCCCTTGGATGTCTATGAAGATA
Organism: Hibiscus mutabilis; assembly: GCA_019671005.1. Classification (NCBI taxonomy): domain Eukaryota; kingdom Viridiplantae; phylum Streptophyta; class Magnoliopsida; order Malvales; family Malvaceae; genus Hibiscus; species Hibiscus mutabilis. The sequence continues at coordinate 55,148,164 of CM033715.1, forward strand.
ATGTTCCTCGTTAAAACCTTACTAAGATAAAAACCTAGTGGGAAAAAAATTAGTGAAGGAAAAAGAGTACACACATCTTTGATACGCATTACATGTTGCCTCATTAAAAATTTACCAGGAAAACCCATTAGGACAAAACCTCGGTTAAGGGAAAAGAGTGCAACGCGTATTTACTCCCCCTCATGAAAACATCACATAAGATCTTTGAATCTTCATAATTCAATCTTGAATACTATTTTTCTAAAGATTGTGAGGGATGAAACTTTGGAGTAATAGGTTCCATTTTGTCATCTTTGATGTATCCATCTTTCGATTGAGATATACATCTTGCATTATCTCTGCACAAGATAGCTTTGCATCATATCTTGTGAAAGTAAATCACATATCTTCTAGATATGTTGGGTCAATGGTCTTAGCCAAACACATTTTTGGCTTGCCTCATGCATAATAATTATTTCTACAAGATTTGAGGAGGAATCGACGAATGTTTGAAGATCTAAAGGTAATGATCTTGTATATCCATGGATATTTCTTGACCAAATAATATATGGTGCTTCAAAACCAAGAAAAGATATAATTATCTTTATTCACATCCAACAATCTTACAATTATTAGAATATTCAATGGATATGCTTTATTCATATTGAATCTCGTTAAGATTCTTTCAGCATGTGTCCATTAATAGACAAAAAATGCATATTTAAGTACTCGATCTTTAGTTCGAGACAAAACCTCATCTCAAGATTCTTTTTCTCGAATACTTTAATTAAATACTTTGAAAGCCCTTTATGAGTTTCCAATTTGAAGCTCTTAAGGAGTTCTAATTATATTCAAATTATCATAATGAATCTTGATCCAAACTCCTTTATAAAATACATAAGGAAATATGATCATTCTTACAGTATTTCTTTAATTAGTACTCACTAAGGCAATTATGCCAAATGCGCCAAAATATAAATATTCAAGGGGCATATCTAAATAAATTTTCTCAGAAATTTCCAAATGCTTCTAGAATTTTAAATCCTTCAATGATAACTTTCCTTTTATAGGGATCAACAAAATGATTAGATGCATATAAAATATTTCATAACTGCCAGAGTAATTGCATCCATCATGAAGTAATTAAAACTCTTCATAAATCATAATTTAAGTCGTATTTACGACTACTTATTTGTGTCTCACTTGCATTACACCTTTAGGTGTTTGGACTGTTTGTCCAAATACTTATCTTTTAGAAGTTCAAAGCGTCTTTCTACGTTGGCCAATTCAATATCTATATTTTTGAATCGATTTCTATACATGGTCCCCATTTTGTTCCTTTACTTCTATAGAAACATTGTTTGAAAAATCGTTATCGACAACTTTTCTATTTCAGTTCCATTCTCGTAGTGACGTAACTCATCGAGATCTCTTCAAGATTTCAATCTTTATTTCAGGTACCTGAAACTCTTCAAGAGTTTTATTATTAGTTATGTCTTGGGTCTCTTCCAGAGCACTCGCCTCCAATATATGACCATCTCATACTACTTTCCATTTACGAGAATTTTGATCATTGGAACCAATTTCAACTATCATGCTCCAAGCATGATTTACATCCATTCGCTCTAACATGTATTCAAATTTAGAGCATTTTCGGATGGTATATGAGACTTGATTACTCTCATTAGGTTAGTAAATATGTCTAGCAGTTGACATACAATAACTTGAATTATCTTATGAACTTTTAGTTCATATCTGAGGATCTAAATAATGATAATTCATTTCCTTCTTTATCCAGCTGATTATTCTCTCCCCCTGATGTTGAGAAAAAATATCATCTCAAAAATGATTCTCCAATTAATGTTTAAGAATTTAAATATAAAAGAAAACTCGTACTCAATATATATTCTAAACCATTTTTATTTACCCATTTTGTGCGTTGTGGTGGAGCAATTCATATCACACATTCAAAAATTATAAAATGGGAAATATATGGCTTCTGACCAAAACCAATCATAACAGGGAGTTTATTATAACTCGTTGGCTTGATGTGTATAAGTACTACTATATGTGAAATATCATATAGATAATTTTGTTCTCATATTTTAGCTATTAAAGAGGAGGCATCCAATTAAAATTTTGTTAAACTATATTTTTCATAATCAATAGGCTTTGTAACAACTGATATAGCCTAAAATATAAACCCACTAGCTTTTGCAAGACGAATAGTCTAATTGCATAATCTGAATCCTTTTATAATCAATCTCACAAACTTATAGTTGCAAGTTGATAAAACAATGTGGATGCATCTACTAAAATCATATAAAACTTTCCACATTTGTGGATAAATGGGCACATATTTCATTCAGATATGCAAGACATGCAGTCTCAACTTTAGTACAAGAACTTCAAGTTCTTTTGGTAAGTGGGGTCTTAATCGTTTCCTTTGAGAACAAGCAACACAAGAACTTCGTGTTCTTTTAGTATGTAGAATTTAATCAATTCCTTTGAGAACAAGCACCACAAGAACTTCAGGTTCTTTTAATAAATGTACATATAAATCCCAATAGCTTTCACATCATTATTGATCAGGGTGGTCTAACCGATCATGCCAACTATATATACATGTGTATATATTTCTGAATTTGTAAACTTCTTGTTTACCATAACATGTGATTCAATCTCACTTGTACATGTGTGGTACAAATTTTGAAACACAAGTTTCTTTGAAATTTGATAATACATTATCCACCAAAAATTGTTCCTTTGAATAGGAATATATTTAGCTCTCTTGGAGCTTTCAACGGAAATTATTCTTTTGGTAGCAATATATAACTCTTCTAGAGCTTTCAACTGACTTTTTGGCTATCATAACTTATATTCAGATTGGCTTATTTCAAATGCCAAATGATAACATATGTTATCTATAATTCCCGAAGGATTATTTTGCGAACTCTTATTGCTCTCTTAAAATTTCCACTTCTAGTGGTGAAGATATCGTTACCATTAGCGATAATTATTACAATATTCGCAATGCTGCACTTTTCATAATGTACTTTGAGATATAGTACTCACATTATTCTCTTGCATTTAAATGGGAAAATATATCTTATGCTTCTACTGAGCATAAATCGTCACCATAGATTGTATTTGACAAGTAATCAAGTAAAACAAAATAAATAAATATCATAATATATATATACAAACCAACATAAAACAAAAATTTAATCCTCATACGTGGCATTGTTAAACCAGTTCACAAGGTCCTTCAAAAACCCCCTTTGAGACCAGTAGCCTCGCAGAACGAGATGTCCAGCCAATATATTTGGATTAAACCAACAGAAATAGAGAACATATTAACTAATTAAAGAATATACTTTCGGCATTAAATTAATATATAAAGCACAAATAATTAAAGCGTAAAGTAAATAAATATAAAATAAATTAAAAGATCAATAATTCTCTTCAAGGTTATGAGAATAATTAGAAGATGATATATTTCTTTCAAGGGTTATAAGGAAATCAACAACGTCCAAATGAGTTGGACCAATATCATCTTCTTTATTTTCGCAAACAAAATTTGCTTCCATTTTCTTTTCTTTATCAATCAATGATTGTTAATTTTTCAGCGTACGACAAGTACGAGACCAATAGTTTATAACGTCACAGTGGTAATAAAAAGGATTTCACTTCCTTAGAATGATATTTATTACTCTTGTCATCCTTATAACCTCACTACCGATGGGTAGAAGTATTCTTAAAATGACCATATTTTCCATGTCTATATTCATAGCTTCAATCGCGACCACAACTATTAATGTGATCTTTATTCTTTCCATAATCTAATCTCACATTCACTTTAGGGAATGGAGTGGAGCCAGTGGGCCTTTAAAACTTTTTTTTCACGATATTGTGTCTAAGAACAACATTATTTGCGTGGAAAGTTGAGTATGTTTTATTAACATATCATCATCATTGATAATCACATGAAATAAACATCATGCTTGCATTCACTTCAAGGAATGCCTCCCATAAAACGTTTTGGACCAAGATGAATTTTCGTAACTTGAACTTGGGAGAAATAGTCGAGTTTTTCGACACATGAGAATTATTGCTTTCGAGCAAAATCATCATAGTTTATCGCACTTTAAAATCATAATTTAAAGAATAAAAATAAAATAAAAATTTATCGATATTAATTTTCTTCTCGATGACAATGGAGGCATAACAAATGACCAAGATAGCTTCTCGTAATAATTTCATCTTTTTCCAAGCTATTATATCATGTAAAACTTAAAACACGGTTAAAAATATCAACTTTTATCAATAGAATATCATAAACAAATATTGATGTTTAATTATAAACTAAATAAATAGGGAAATCTCAATAAACTTACATCAATGATGTTCACACACAATTTTAATTGAGAAGTTATTGGTATGACAACATTTAGTAGAAAACATCAATTGTGCATGATTAAAATTGAATTTAAAGTAAGTGTGGACTAAACTAAATAAAATAGAAACATGAGGAACCATACGCAAGATTATCCCTTTCTATGAAAAAAATAGGCGCACATGTCAAAGGTAGATCAATAAAGACAGTAATTTAAAATTATATAATTTATATCGAACACGGTCTCTCAATCTCTATCAATTCGTCCTTTGATTTGTGAGAAGCCACAAATTCATCTCTGTCTAATGCTCAACTATAATCAATTATTCTCAATATTGATTTGAGTGTAGAATGTCTTAATCAAATCATATATTTATAGGCATAAGAAATACATAATGCATTGAACTCTAATTAATGGAGATAATATTCATAATGATAAAGTAAATCAAATCTTCTAGATAAAGTACTTATCATGATAGACATCTACATAGATAAATATTCATAACACCCCCCTTGGATGTCTATGAAGATAATGTGTCTCGTTAAAACCTTACTAAGATAAAAACCTGGTGGGAAAAAAATTCTTTAGTGAAGGAAAAAGAGTACACACATCTTTGATACACATAACATGTTGCCTCATTAAAAATCTTACCAGGAAAACCATTGTGATAAAACCTTGGTTAAGGGAAAAAATGCAACGCGTATTTACTCCCACTCATGAAAACATCGCATAAGATCTTTGAATCTTCATAATTCAATCTTGAATACTATTTTTCTAAAGATCACGAGGGATGAAACTCTGGAGTAATATGTTTCATTTTATCGTCTTTGATGTATCTATCTTTCGATTGAGATATACATCTTGCATTATCTCTGCACAATATAGCTTTGCATCATATCTTGTGAAAGTAAATCTCATATCTTCTAGATATTTTGGGTAAATGGTCTTAACCAAACACATTTTTGGCTTGCCTCGTGCATAACAATTATTTCTACAAGATTTGAGGAGGCATCGACGAATGTTTGAAGATCTAAAGGTAATGATCTTTGTATATCTATGGATATTTCTTGACCAACTAATATATGGTGCTTCAAGACCAAGAAAAAAATATAATTATCTTTATTCACATCCAACAATCTTACAATTATTGGAATACTCAATAGATATGCTTTATCTATATTGAATCTTCTTTAAGATTATTTCAGCTTATGTCCATTCATAGACAAAAATTGCATATTTAAGTGCTCGATCTTTAGGTCGAGATAAAATCACGTCTCAAGATTCTTTTTCTCAAATACTTTCATTAAATACTTTGAGAGCTTTTCACGGGTTTCTAATTTAAAGCTCTTCAGGAGTTTTAATGATATAATGAATCTTTATCCAAATTCCTTTATAAAATATATAAAGAAATCTGATCATACTTGTAGTATTTTCTCAAAAAGGTACTCACTAAGGCGATTTTACTAAATGCGCCAAAATATAAATATTCAATGAGACATGTCTAAATAAATTTCCTTGGAAATTTCCAAATGCTTCTAGCATTTTAAATCCTTCAAGGATAAATATGGATCCATAAAATAATTAGACGTGTATAAAATATTTCATAATTACCAAAGTAATTGCATCCACTATGAAGTAATTAAAACTCTTCATAAATCATAATTCAAGTCGTATTTACGACTACTTATTTTTGCCTCACTTGCATTACACCTTTATGTGTTTAGACTGCTGGTCCAAATACTTCTCTTTTGGAAGTTCAAAGCATCTTTCTATATTGGCCAATCATTTCAATATCTATAGATTTCTATACAAGATCCTCGTTTTCTTTCTTTACTTCTATAGAAGTATTCTATGTAAAATTGTTTGTAAAATCGTTGTCGACAACTTTTCAATTTTCTGGTTCCATTCTCGTAGTGACATAACTTATCAAGATCTCTTCAAGATTTCAATCTTTATTTCATGTACCTGAAACTCTTCAAGAGATTTATTATTAGTTACGTCTTGGGTCTCTTCAGGAGCACTCGCCTCCAATATATGATCATCTCATATTATTTTCCATTTACGAGAATTTTGATAATTGGAACCAATTTTCATGCTTCATGCATGATTTACATCCATTCGCTCTAACGTGTAATTCAAATTTAGAGCATTTCAGCTTGTACATGAGACTTAGTTACTCTCATTGGGTCAGTAAATATGTATGGCAGTTGATATACAATAACTTGAATTATCTTATGAACTTTTAGTTCATATCCGAGGATCTAAATAATGATAATTCATTTCCTTATTTATCCAGCTGATTATTCTCTCCCCCTGATGTTGAGAAAAAAATATCATCTCATAAATGATTCTTCAATTAATGTTTAAGAATTTAAACATAAAAAAACTCGTACTCAATATATATTCTCAATCCTTTTTATTTACCCATTTTGTGCGTTGTGGTGGAGCAATTCATATCGCACATTCAAAAATTATAAAATAGGAAATGTATGGCTTCTGACCAAAACCAATCATAGCGAGGAGTTTATTATAACTCATTTGGCTTGATGCGTATAAGTGTTGCTATATGTGAAATATCGTATAGACAATTCTGTTCTCATAGTTTAGCTATTAAAGAGGAGGCATCCAGTTAAAATTTTGCTAAACTATATTTTTCATAATCAATAGGCTTTGTAACAACTGATATAGCCTAAAATATAAACCCACTAGCTTTTGCAAGACGAATAGTCTAACCGCATAACCTGAATCCTTTTATAATCAATCTCACAAACTTATGGTTGTAAGTTGATAAAAAAATGTAGATGCATCTACTAAAATCATATAGAACTTTTCACATTTATAGATAAATGGGCCCATATTTCATTCAGATATGCAAGACATGCAGTCTCAACTTTAGTACAAGAACTTCAAGTTCTTTTGGTAAGTGGGATCTTATTCCTTTGGGAACAAGCAACACAAGAACTTCGTGTTCTTTTAGTAAGTGGAATTTAATTAATTCCTTTGAGAACAAGCACCACAAGAACTTTAGGTTCTTTTAATAAATGTATATATAAATCCCAATAGCTTTCACATCATTATTGATCAAGATGGTCTAACCGATCATGCCAACTATATATACATGTGTATATATCTCTGAATTTGTAAACTTCTTGTTTACCATAACATGTGATTCAATCTCACTTGTACATGTGTGGTACAAATTTTAAAATACAAGTTTCTTTGAAATTTGATAATACATTGTCCACCAAAAATTGTTCATTTGAATAGGAATATATTTAGCTCTCTCGGAGCTTTTAACGGAAATTATTCTTTTGGTAGCAATATATAACTCTTTTAGAGCTTCAACTGACTTTTTGGCTACCAGAACTTATATTCATATTGGCTTATTTCAAATGCTAATAGATAACATATGTTATCTATAATTCCCAAAGGATTATTTTGCGAACTCATATTGCTCTCTTAAAATTTTCACTTCTAGTGGTGATGATATCATTATGATTAGCGATAATTATTACAATATTCGCAATGTTGCACTTTTCATAATGTGCTTTCTCTCGATAACTTATTACTCTTCTGGAGCATCAATATTTTAAATACTTTGAGATATAGTACTCACATTATTCTCTTGCATTTAAATGGAAAAATATATCTTATGTTTCTACTGAGCATAAATTGTCACCATAGATTGTATTTGACAAGTAATCACGTTAAACAAAATAAATAAATGTCATAATATATATATACAAACCAACATAAAACAAAGATTTAATCTTCGTACGCGGCATTGTTAAACCAGTTCACAAGGTCCTTTAGAAACCTCCTTTGGGACCAGTAGCCTCGCAGAACGGGATGTCCAGCCAATATATTTGGATTAAACCAACAGAAACAGAGAACATATTAACTAATTAAAGAATATACTTTCGGTATTAAATTAATATATAAAGTACATATAATTAATGCGTAAAGTAAATAAATATAAATAAAATAAAAGATCAATAATTCTCTTCAAGGTTATGAGAATAATTAGAAGACGGTATATTTCTTTCAAGGGTTATAAGGAAATCAACAACGTCCAAATGAGTTGGACCAATATCATCTTCTTTATTTTCGTAAACAAAATTTGCTTCAATTTTCTTTTCTTTATCAATAAATGATTGTTGATTTTTCAGCGTATGACAAGTACGAGACCAATAGTTTATAACGTCACATTGGTAATAAAAAGGATTTCACTTCCTTAGAATGATATTTATTACTCTTGTCATCATTATAACCTCACTATCGGTGAGTAGAAGTATTCTTAAAATGACCATATTTTTTATGTCTATATTCATAGCTTCAATCGCGACCACAACTATTAATGTGATCTTTATTCTTTTCATAATATAATCTCACATTCACTTCAGGGAATAGAGTGGAGCCAGTGGGCATTTAAAACTTTTTTTTTCACGATATTGTGTCTGAGGACAACATTATTTGCATGAAAAGTTGAGTATGTTTTTATTAACATATCCTCATCATTGATAATCGCATGGAATAAACATCATGATTGCATTCAATTCAAATAATGCCTCCCATAAAAATTTTTGGACCAAAACGAATTTTCATAACTTGAACTTGGGAGAAATAGTCGAGTTTTTCGACACATGAGAATTATTGCTTTCGAGCAAAATCACCATAGTTTATCGCACTTTAAAATCATAATTTAAAGGATAAAATCAAAATTTACCGATATTGATTTTCTTCTCGAGGACAATGAAGGCATAGCAAATGACCAATATAACTTCTCATAATAATCTCATCTTTTTCCAAGCTATTATATCATGTAAAACTTAAAATACGGTTAAAAATATCAACTTTTATCAATAGAATATCATAAACAAATATTGATGTTTAATTATAAACTAAATAAATAGGGAAATCTCAATAAACTTACATCAATGATGTTCACACACAATTTTAATTGAGAAGTTATTGGTATGACAACATTTAGTAGAAAACATCAATTGTGCATGATTAAAATTGAATTTAAAGTAAGTGTGGACTAAACTAAATAAAATAGAAACATGAGGAACCATACGCAAGATTATCCCTTTCTATGAAAAAAATAGGCGCACATGTCAAAGGTAGATCAATAAAGACAGTAATTTAAAATTATATAATTTATATCGAACACGGTCTCTCAATCTCTATCAATTCGTCCTTTGATTTGTGAGAAGCCACAAATTCATCTCTGTCTAATGCTCAACTATAATCAAACATGTCTCTATGATTTTTCAAAAATTAAAATTTAAAGCGAAAGACTGTCAATAACTAAAGAAAACAGGGAAAATAACTTATCTTTGGTTCAACGTAGAACTGAATTTCTTTCGGTAATTCCTTTGGGACTCGAATGAAGAGCACCAAAATCTTTCAAGCGAACTCGTGCTAATAATGTGTTGCGAATAAAATAACGAAGAACAACGAACAAGAATAAAAAAACAAAGAGATGAGAGAAAGAGGGAGATTTGTATTATTCTCAATATTGACATGAGTGTAGAATGCCTTAATCAAATCATCTATTTATAGGCATAAGAAATACATAATACATTGAACTCTAATTAATGGAGATAATATTTCTAATGATAAAGTAAATTAAATCTTCTAAATAAAGTACTTATCATGATAGACATCCACGTAGATAAATATTCATAACAATTAGTTATAATAATTTCAACATCCACTCTATTATAAACTCTATTAAGAATATAAAAGTATAAAATAAAATGAAAATTTTAAAAACATTTACTCTTATAACTATAAAATATCATTTAATTATTTTATTTAATTATCGTTTTATTTATTATTATATTGTGTCATAATTGAGTAGTATTTTTGAACTATAGATTAACTGAGGGTAAACTATTGCCATGTTCACTTTCGTTTTGTAATTTGTATGTGTTTATTTTTATTTATCAAATTTTAAGTAACATTTTGGTCACTTACGTTATTGTTTTATAATATTTTAGCCACTAAAACATAAAAATCGTTAATTGAATGATGTGACATGTTAGTAAAAGAGTTGAATTTTATTTGGTTCTTAAATTTTAGATAAATATTAATTTAACTCCTAAACTTAAGAATAATGGTGAAATTAATTAGGATAGTAATGGTCAAACACATCTTTTAAAATGTATGGTTAATAAAACACATCTTTGTTTTTAATTAAATAGAAAGTTTATATTCTCACACCGGGATTCGAACCCATGCAAAATATGGCAATATGAATATCTTTTAATTATTAGGCCAATTAGTGGATTTCTAAAAACACATCTTTATTTTATGTTTTTGAAATGGATAACATTTCAAATTATTTACGATGAATGTTATTTTTTATAATAATAAGAGATAGGCTAAACAACTAGGTTAATCGGTTAATTACATAAGATCCTTATTAAAAGAAACTCTAGAACCTATGCTGGAGGAATAGAAAATTCTTGAAACACAAAGGAATGTTGTCATGCCAATTTTATCAAGTCATCCGCATCATATTACCTTCACGTGGGATATTTGAGACATGTACCTTCCAATGTCGATTTAAGAGCTCTCAAATATAATAAACGAGAGACATCCTTTAGTTTTACCGTGTGTCGATCATTAAATAACTTAACCACTACACTGTTATCATATTCTACGACCACACGTATGAGACCCAAATGTTACTTTAATAATTAATTTAACAAATCGGTGTATATAAGTAGAAAAAATGGTTGTACATGCTTGTAAACAAGATGAAGAAACGCTTGTACATGCTTTTTGCGACTGTTCTGAGATGAAGAATATCCTTCAGCTCACAAGGATTGATCCACGGGCAATTTTATTACAAGTTTAAGTGGTCTAGAGTGGTTAGAATTATCTCTATTCATACTTAGCTGAGACTGTTTTACGAGTTTGTTGGTTCTACTCTGGAACTTATAGAGTCGGAGAAATGTGTTTATCCATAATGGTACTCTTCAGCCACGTGAGCTCACTGTGATGATTGCTAATTGCCTTTAGTACGATTTCATTTCAGTTACGGTTCTCCAACAATGCACACGATGTCTGCCTCTAGTACGCGTTGGTCCAAACCTTTTGCAGGTACTGTTAAAAGTTAATGTGGATGGAGTCTTTATTCCAGATACGGGAGTAGCTGCGATAAGAATAATGACCTGTGATTATAATGGTTTAATTTTAGCTGATCATGCTCGTCCCCTGTTGACTTTACAAAATGTAGAATTGGATGAGGCTCGAGCATTTATTGCTTGCATCACACTAGGAAGATTTTCAGTTAGTAAGCTTTCTGAGTTACTCGTCAATGCAGACAAAGAAAATCATGATTTTGACTTTGATAAAATTTGAAAATTAAAAGTTCCACCCAAAGTTCAAAATTTCCTGTAGATGGTTAAACTCAATCGAGTACCAACTAAGGAGTTTCTGGTTAAGAGAGGTATTGTGCTGAAAGACTCATTAAGCAATTGTCCTTGGTGTGCGCTGGGTATGGAATCGGCAAACCATCTTTTTGTGGAGTGCAGATTTATAAACTGCTTTTGGAATAAACTTTGTTCATGGTGGTGTTTGAAATGGCCAAACTTAACAAATATTGAAGAGTTTTTCCATTTTAGCTTTTCTGTTAGTTTCACAGGGATCTTGAAGACATTTTGGCTTATCTCAACAGCAACAGCAATGTGGAGTATCTGGTTAGCACGAAATTAGAAGGTCTTCAATGCAAAAGTATCAACACTCAAAGATATCCTGTTTAATTTTAAGATGCGAGCGTTCTTTTGGATTAAAGCTACAAATGATGGTATGATGCTAAAGGAGGAACATTGGTGGTCAAATCCTCAGCTTTGTCTTTTTCCATCAAACATCGAGAAGAATTTTATCTCAAATTGGATTCCCCCGATTGAAGGCAGCATGAAGTTTACTGTTGATGGTGCGTCGAGACTTGAAGCAGCAGGGTGTGGTGGGGTTCTCATGAATTCTTCAGGAGATATTCGAGCTATTTTCTCTGGACCGGTCTCGATTCTGAACCCTGAATATGCGGAAGCTTGGGCGATCAAAACAGCCTTAATTATCTACATTGAAGCAGGTTGGAGAGGAAAGACTAACTTATTAATAGAGTCAGAATGCCAAGTGGAGTTAAATTGGATTAAAGACTCACTGTTAAGACCATGAAAATGGTGGGATCTTTTCGAGGAGATTGATGGTTTGACGCAGTCAATACAGCAAGCTCGATTCACTTATGTGCCTAGAGTAAGGAATGGAATGGCAGATTCTCTAGCGAAACAAGGCCTTACAAGACAAAAGTTGTTTAAAGCTTGGTGGTAAAGAATTTTGTTGGAGCCACATTTAAATGCATGGATGTTGGGAGCAGTTAGTATTATTTAAATTTGTAATTTTGTATTCTCAATTGCCAAGTTGAGTTGTATTCTTTTTCTCCATTTAGGTTAGGAAGATTTTTAACGAGGTACTCAACTTTGGATTATAGAATGTATGATTTTCCGTTATAATAAATCGTACATTGCTGAAAAAAATACTAAAATTACACCATCAGGAGATTAATTTAGCAGAGTAATTTATTCAAACTTCAAGACAAGATAAATTACCAGTTACTCTCCAAAGTCAGAAACAACTAAATTGAACCATCATTGAAGCGAATCATGTTGATAATGGAGACGACCGTAGCCTCATTTCTTTCATTTAGTTTTGGTTTCAAGGTTATGTAATCTTTGTTGATGTTGGTCTTGGACATCATTAGGGCTTATTTATATACATACACGAGGATGCGGTATTATGTATTACTTTTGGAACTCAATGATTTTCATTTGTAAAATTAATATATAAGTTGGTCCAAGGGATAAGCAGCTTGGTAACATTTAAGCATGTCTCGAATGTGAGACGTTGTGTATGCAAAATTTTCTATTAGAAACTCACCCACCAAAATTAAGTGTGCGACACGAGTCGATTCAGTTTAGTTAGGACAAAGTCTTATGAACCGGGAGGACAAAAAAATATATGTGCTCAATCTCTTATTAAATATAGTTTGAGATTAAATTTTATTCTAATTATTAACACCATTAATATTTCTTACAAACTTTGTCATTCATGCAATTGTATCAGCCTCAAAAGTAAATCAATCAAAAATCTGTAATGGCACGTTTACCTAGTAGTTAGACAGATATAACTGGGTAAAATTATACAATCGGTTTTTAATACATGCCTTTCTAAAAATGGTTACCGAAGATTAAAGAATGAGATTGTCCCACCATTATACAAGTCACGGGGCTAGACTTTAACCAGCCAAACCGTGCGGCCTTAGACACCTTCTAGATAATTGTGCGACTAAGTAAGCCTGAAATCTCTTGTCACTGCCTTAGGCGAAGTTCTCTTGACAAATGCTTAACTCAGCCAGGATTCTCTCTTCGGAAGATCAAACACTTCCCGAAGCCCTCGAACGAGAGATCGTTCTAAGCGGAAGCTAATCAAAGAACAACGGAAAGAGATTGACAACAAGAACAACGAAGAACACTCAGAGAGTTTAGAGTAAATGCTTCTTTGTATTACTCAAAGTGATGGATGATGAAGTGATAAAGTGATACAATGAGGTGGGGGTTGGCCTCTATTTATAGATGAAGCCCCCTACATCTAACGGCTCAGTTTAAGTTACATCGACGGTCGAGATTGATCTTATCTAATCAAATCTCAATTCAAATCTCTAATTATCACAAACATTATCTACAAATTATATTTCAAATAAATAGATAATGCTTTGACCGAATTACCCTCCTGAATCCTCCATGGATTTGACTAAGTCCTGTGGGCTTACGGGCTTTCTAGCATTCTCCAAGTGCCGGGCCAAGTGTGATGGTCTTGGCAAGCCCGTTACACCGCGCACAAACTCTTCTGCTGATGTTTGCGCCAATGACTCGGTCCCAAAAGTTTGGTTCGTGACATTCTCCCCCACTTGACTTAGGGACGCCCTCATCGCTACACTCGAACGATCCTGGGTAGGGTCAACTTGATTACTCATCGATGCCTCAGCTTCGTGCAATTCCCTCATATGAACAGCTTGCCTCAACTCAAACTGTCGTTGAACATAGCGTGCTAAGACTCCTCTCGATACATCTCCCTCGTAGAAGCCTTCTCCCACAACCTTTGATTTACCTCGACTCGGACGCTCCTGGTCATTTCCAAGCTTTGTCTCCCCCACACTGATGGTTAGGTCCAACTCGACCTACACTCATCAAACTCGGCAAATCAAACTCAAAAACACCAGAGTTGTGTTTGAGATGTACCTTCCTCTCAGTCGCATTTACTCTAAAATAGGTCAGCCCTTCTTTCTCCACGAAGTCTGGCTCCCTTTGCATCGAACCTTCTTCACTGAAGTTCGTTGCTCGCATCGGCCCTTCTTCCACGAAGTCCGTTGCTCCTGGTTGCATCTGCCCTTCTGACTTGAAGTTTGGTGCTCTCTTTACGTATCGATTCTTCATCTTTGAAGATCGGTGCCTTCTCTTGCGTCAACACTTCTTCTCTAAAGTCCTTCGCTTCTTTCCCACCTTGCCCATTGGCGGTGTCTCCATGGTCTATATGTCCTTCAACGGATTGTGACCCCCTTCTACCCTTTTCTGGTTGTTGTCTCTGAAGAAGTGTTCTTCATACGAACACCCTCGGCATGCTCTTCCTTTGGCCTTTCTCTAGTTGTGGCCTCTGAAGTAATGTTCCTTTCCCCAAGAACAACCTCAGAAAGCTTTCCCTTCGACCCTAGTCTCAGGGTGGTCTCTGAAGCCATGTTCTTTCCACGAACATGCTCGGTGAACTCCTTAGTAGCCTTCTCGAACATGGTCACCCCTTTCTGCTTTTGGTCTCCCTTAGCCTTGGCAGAACTCAACATCATCGAATCAAGCTGTGCAGCCTCGCTCTCTTCGAGATCACCTAACTCCTTGGATGGCTTGACTCGATTTGGGTATTTTAGCAACTCGTGAGGCCCTTACATCGGTAGCACTCCAATTGCTTCCTCTTCACCCTTGGCTTGATAGCTTCTTCATTCACTGTCGCACCAAGTCTCGTCTTTGGCTTGGCGGCGCTGGCATATGCAATCGCCCCAAGTCTCACTACTTCTCCGTTTGACTCGACAGTTGTCCTTACCATGGCAACAAGGCGATTCTTCTAGGGGCATCCCCTTATCAAATGAGGACCATCACAAAAGTAGCACTTCAACTTCTTGCTCCCCTTCATCTCCGGCACGGACTTAGACTCACCACTCTTATTGTCTTTCGAACTGGGCCTGGATGACTCAACACTCGCCTGCTTACTTTATGCGGGCTCGGTCAATGGTTTGGCAACAACAAAAACCTCTAAAAGTCTCTGGGCATCACCTTGCTCTAATACGAGCTTCACCCCTGTCTAAGTTCGTCTAATAAGGTTTTGACCACACCCCATTCACTCATTGCGGTCTTGCAACTGAGCAGCTCCTTCTTGAGCTCATCCACCTCGCTTCGCAAAGCCCCCATCTCGGCTTCACGAGCACAACTCTCTCGAACTGTCTTCAACTCGTTGAGGATATTTTGTGTCTCGTCCTTGAACTTGTCCTCCATGGACTCTAACTTTTCAAGACGTGACTTCACAACACCTTGGATCTGCTTGAACTCCTCTTTCGATTCCGCAAGACCATCGATCCGATCCTCTAATAAAAATGAGGCTTTATCCAATTGTTTCGTCTTACCTGTAAGGAAATCAGTTGTCACCTTAAAAGCAACATGAGCATTCCTTACCTCGTCTATTGTTAATGTTCTCTTCTGGTTCCCGCCTTGGCACTCCTTACCTTTTCCTGCAGAAACACCATTTCCTTGTTGCGCCATCTCGATCACTACTTTGCCACGAACTAGTCTGATCCTTGATCACTTTGACTAACTCGACTGCAAATTGCCACCACGCTTGACTGCAATTGCAAGCTGGCTCAAGCACAAGTTCATTTTTCGAGTCGCTCTGATACCACTTGTCACAGGACTAAACTTTAACTAGCCGAACCGTGCGGCCTTAGACGCCTTATGGATAATTGTGCGACTAAGTAAGCCTGAAATCCCTTGTCACGGCCTTAGGCGAAGTTCTCTTGATAAACGCCTAACTCAGTCAGGATTCTCGCTCCGAAAGATCAAACACTTCCCGAAACCCTCGAACGAAATATCGTTCTAAGCGGAAACTAATCAAAGAACAATGGAAAAAGATTGGCAACAAGAACAACGAAGAACACTCAGAGATTTTAGAGTAAATGCTCATTTTTATTACTCAAAGTGATGGATGATGAGGTGATGAAGTGATACAATGAGGTAGGGATAGGCCTCTATTTATAGTTGAAGCCCCCTACATCTAACGGCTCAGTTTAAATTAAATCGACGGTCGAGATTAATCTTATCTAATCAAATCTCAATTCAAATCTTTAATTATCACAAACATTATCTACAAATTATATTTCAAATAAATAGATGATGCTTTGACCGAATTACCCTCTTGAACCCTCCATGAATTTGGCTAACTCCTGTGGGCTTGCGGGTTTTCTAACATTCTTCAAGTGCCGGGGCTTTCTAACATTCTTCAAGTGCCGGGCCAAGTGTAATTGTCTTGACAAGCTCGTTACACCGCGCACAACTTCTTCTGCTGATGTTTGCGCCAATGACTCGGTCCCAAAAGTTTGGTCCGTGGCATGCATGTCACCCTCCCAATTGATTGAGATTTCCTTAACATAATTGTTGTTCCTTCGCCACTATTAAATATAAAATCACATCTTTGCTTACAAGTCAATTAAACTAGAATGGGGTGCAATTAAACATTGCTTTCCTTAACAATTTCTTTTACTACTATTATAAATAAATGAATTATAAAGTTTTGGATTTGTTAGGATTTCAATCCCAGAAATCGTACGTCGTCGTTAATATTGTGATCTATCAACGACGAGCCAATAATCTAATTAATTGTTAACATGTCACGTCACCACAAGTATTAGTGAAGCCAATATTTAATGAGTTCACGTGTATACCCTCATTATTTTTGTCAAGAACACCAATGCTCCAAGTTTATTATCATTTAACAATAATTATAATCTCTAATAAGTTGCCGACATAAATGTACCAGGAAGAACTGAAACTAATGTAGTACATTGATTCTTGATTCTTCATTCAAAACAAATGGCCAAAAGAAACTTCAATTCACTTCAGCTAACAAGTCACTCTCTTTGCAAAAGACGTGCCTAGTATCTGTTCCCAAATCCACCTGCAAGCATCACAACAGCATTCATAACACAGTCACATGGACCCGACCTTTCTAAATACACCATTACTATTATATGTCCGTAAAAGAAACCTATGGCCACGAATGAATCAGAGATTATGCCTAAAAGTATTCATCACTATGACAGATGCCGTCGTTTAATAGTTCGGTCATAGTCTTACTGCTAGAACTTGCCAGTAGCTACAATTTCTTTCTCTAACTACATTCAATATCGACAAATACGGCAAACGAAATAAGATAATATACTTTTGCCAAAAGAAAAGCTAACTCGCCTCATAAGCATTTATATCAGAGAAAAGAACCTGCAATTGCAAAAAACATAGGCATTGTTTTAGATGGTATTAGAAGAACATCTACATAAGAAAATGGAAGCATTTTGACCATAGGCAAAAAAATGGCATCACTTATCATGAGGTTGCTTGGAAAATTGAAAATGCAGGGCCCTGAATTTATTACCTTCTTTCCCGGCTCCACCTGTCCTAATTCAGTACCAACTGAAACTATCTGAAATGAAAACCACTATGGAATTAATCAAGACATCCCAATCATTCATTTTCAAAGGGGAAAATATTATAGAAGCATTCTCATCATACCTCCCCCATTAGGTACCTCTCAAACTTGACAGCAGATTTTGGCAACAGAACTCCACCAGCCGATTTCTGTGGTATAAAATGGGCAAATCAGTAGCTTGACAATTTACAAAGGAGAAAAAAACAATATTCATCACAAAAGATTAACAGAAAGTGGACAATCCGTACAAAAGAGCTTAATGATAGTTCACCTATCCTGAACCACATTCCATCATTACATATATATACATACACTTCTATGCTTAAAGTGCTCTACAGAGTTGATGTCACAGAGTTAACAACATACAAAATCACTTAAAGAAATAACTTAAAAATAATCAGGTATGTACTTTTATGTCAAAAGAAACCAACTCACAAGTCCAAAAAAGCTTACCCCTTCTTCATAATAAAACTATTCACACAGTGGATACACATATTTCTAGTAATTATCAAATTGCTTTTTTCCAATATATCAATAAGAATAGCAAAACAACCCAACTCAGTTTTCATTTCATATAAATTCAGGGAACATGAAAACGAACAAGTCTCACAGTTGCATTTAAAGAACAATCTAGGTACTAAAGAAACCAAGATTTCAATGGATACACTCATGCAACTTCAGTACTACAAAAACATGAATAAGCAACCAATCAAACCTCGGGTAATTCTTGGAGACGGATAAGAACTCTGTCAGATTGTGGAACAACCTAGAGAAGAAAAAAAAACCCCGAATGTACACATTTAGAACATCAATTTACAAATACACATTGAATCGTTTCTAACTAACCCAGATTATGAAATTAAACAAAAATACCTTGGCGGGTTCCAATTTACTGGCAACTGCATTGATTCTAAGAGAATTTCTTCGATTCCCAGCTGGAAACAAACAACAAAAAACTGAAACCCATTAGGAATATATATACACAAAAAAGAGCTGATATTCCTGTAGAAAATTGGGGCTAGGGCTAACGCAAAACTAACCGACAAGATTGTGGGTTGAAAGAGAAAGGAAGGTGAGCTTGTTGAGAGTGAAGGTGTTTGGGAGTGCCAGAAATGTAGACGCCATGGATAGGAAGCTTCTTTGAATCGACGATAGAATCAAAGTCTGGGAAAACAAAGTAACAAGTCTAAACCTAAATCCCTGATTTGCTTCTCAGGGATTATAGGATGACGTGTCATTTTTCTGCGCATCATCCATGTTTGGCCAAGTTCCAGAGACTTCCACACTTTTTAAGATATAATTATTTGAGTAAAGTATATAAATGGTCACTAAATTATCTTTAAAAATATAAAATGATTATTAAACTTTTAAATATTATATATTAGTATAAAATTTTAGTTTTTATTATAAAATTATCACTGAGCCATTAACTATCGTTAATTAGGTGACGTGACAATTACAGAAATTTGAATAATATAATATTTAATCCTCCATATTGACATATTTAATCAATTTATTCCTAATTTAACCCTCATTATTGATGTTTGAATTGATTAAATATGTAAATATTAAGGATTACATATGTTATTATAAAAATTTTCGTAACTGTCATATCTCTCAGTTAACGATGGTTAACGACCTAGTGACCATTTTATAATAAAAATTAAAGTTTAATGACCATTATATAATTTTTAAAAGTTTAGTGACCATTTTGTACTTTTAAGAATAGTTTAATGATCATTTATGTAGTTTACCCAAATTACTTTTAGTCACTAAATTTTGTACTTTTTTTTAATTTGGTCCTCGTATGTTTTTGTACATAATAATTCTTGAACTTGTCATTTTTTTTAACCCTTTACTCTTCGTATATTTGAAAATTAGTCTCTACTTATTGGATTCAAAAATTCAATTTCAATTATTAACATTTTATTTTTTTGATAAATTACTCTTTTTAAATTGTTTAAACAATAAAAATCAAAAAAAAATATTGGCACAAGTACCCTTTATTTTAAAAAAAAAAATAAATTTTTTTAAAAAAAGAGAAGTAATAATAATATATTAAAATATGCTCATAGTACTTGTATTCTTCATGGATAATTTTTTATAATTTAATTTTCAGAAATTTAATCTTTTTATCTTTATTTTTTTTTTGACAAATTTTAATTTTAATACTAATCTTACTTAAGGCGGAGGGGACAGGAGATTCTAGGGGAAATGAATGGGGTGCTCATAGTGGGCCTAGAACCCATAATATAAGGAAATATAAGAGAACAAAAATGAGCAGTTTGACTAACCGGCCAAATTTTATTAGTTAGTTTTGATATTGATATCAAATTTTGTTTTCAAAAACTTTTAATATTAATATTGATTTTAATAGGTTTAAAACTCATGACGTAATCTTTCTATCTTTATTTTTAGAAACTTTTTAACCATCATATAGTATTAATATTGAATTTAATTGAAATTTTTTGTGGTTAGTTTTAGTACTGATACCAAATATCAATTTCGATATTAATAGTTGAGTATCGACAAGTTGTTTCATTTGAGTGAATTGATAAATTTGTGTATTAATTGATTTTTAATTACTATTATGTCCTTAATATATTGATTTTTTATATATATAATGAAGTTCCTTTATGTATGATGTTATGTTTGCCACAATTTTAAACGCATGGTTTGATTCCCATTCAATTAGCTTTCAGTAGAGGCGGTAATCGGGAGTGGGTTAATTTTTGGTTCGGATTAATGGCAATCGCGGCCATTTTTAAATTTGAGTGTAAAAAATAGTCTGACGATTGTTTTTTTAAATAAGGTTTTTGTCCATTTTAATTCATTTATCTTTGAAAATCAGGTTTTTTTATGTTAAATCAGTTTTTTTCACTTAATTAACCATAAAACTTATTCTCCTTGAAAAATACTTTTGGAGTCACCACCGATCACTTTAGTAGACCAGACACCAAAACAATCAGAGATTCATTTTTTAAAATCAGGGTTTGAGAGTCGGTTACGTGTGGGGAAGGATTAGCACCCCACGAACGCCCGTTATCGGTACCTTATTAATTTCACGTGGCATTTTGGCATTTCGAGCTATAATTCGAATTTAATTAAATCTTTATTTGTTAAATAAATTTCATTCCGAATGGAGATATCCTTTTGCGAGAAAATATATTTATATACGAATATGAGTTTTGAAACATCCAGTTACTTTAGGATACTTCAATTTATATTCAAAAATGTATCTCAACACAAAAGGTTTGAATGCATGTTCATTTATTTTCTTGTCAATTTTAAGTTTAAACATAATTAGGGCTCCAATTGATTAAATTAATTAATATATGAATATTTTCGAATTTAGGGGTTTATGTGATAACACCCAATTGCTTGGGCACTATCCATATTAAGCCCTAAACCAATAACATTTCTAGCTATTAAATGACTCTAACTACTTATGCCTAATCTTAATTTAGTTTTATTTAACTATGTGTGATTACAGTATTCTAAGTTCAAATGAAATATTGAATATTCAACTAAAATGCTCCCTTGATTAACATCTCATTACAATGAGACACTAATCAACTTAGAACATTAAAGTTTCCATTCAACATTCATTTATTTTCTACAATGATCTCCCTATTTTAATTAATTAATTAATTAATTAAGGAAACTAGATGCAAAGGCTCTAATTAGTTGCGCTAGGTGAATTAGTCACCTAAACAAATATACTACATGCCCATTTAAAAATATGCACACATCATTTAATTAGAACAACTAAATAAAGCAATTAAACAATTAAAAGAGATCGAATTGCATTGAATTGAAAACTGAGAGCCCAAATTATAAAAGTTACAAAATAAAGCCCAATCCAATTAATGTTTAACCCGACCCAAATCTCAGCAGCCCAAAACCCTTCAAACCTCGGGTCGGAGTGCAGACCCGTATCCGAACATCCGCAAAAACGCGCGGATCCCACTCCCAACCTGGCACCAAAACGGCGCCGCATCGACTCACGCATAAAAGGGGAAAAGGTGGGCCAACTCAGTCATTTGGCCTGGTTACACTCTCTCTCCTCAAACCACTCTCTCTAAATCCTCTCGCCCCAAACACTTTAAACCTAGAAAACCATGCCTCATTTCGATCAAAACCTCACATTCATTCATTGTTCTTCATCTGTTCATCCCATTTCTCCGTTTTGATCCATGACAAACACTAAAACATTTTATTTTCTTGTTTTTCATATCAAACCCTCTAATTCAACGAAAAACCAAACTCGTTCTTCCATCTTTCCCACTTTGATCTATCGCTACCAACCTCGGCTTGTTCATCGGTCGCCGGAGGCGACGCTGGCCACCACTGATCGTCTTCTTCGGTCATCCTCCCCAACCAACCCTGTAACTCCAGTTACCTCTAACTTTGCTCTAGCTACTAGTCGCCGCTGCAAGGCAATTTTCGGTCGTCATCCACCAGAACCCTAAATACCCAAAAACTACCAAAAAACACGTTTTTCACTGCTGTTCTATTTAAATCTACTCTCGATTTCACTCGTCCTAAGCCTAAAGACCCGAAACCGAACTTTAATCTACCCTTTTTCAACTTTGCCATTACTTTAAACCTTCCGGTAACCAAAAATTTCTCCAACAACTTCAAGATATCCTTCTCTGATTTTATTATTTTTTAGATCTAGGATTGAAACTTAGATCTCATTTGTGACTATTGTTTTTTAGGTTTTAGAACTTAAATTTGATTTATTTTTAGTGTTTTTTGTACATGGAATGAAAAATAGGGGAAAGAAAGCTACCTTTCGGTGAACTCTAACAGTGGTGTGGTGGCTCCGATCGTCTTCTTCGGTGACCTTCTGTGTTCCGGGAAACTCTCCAACTTCAGGTATAACTTTCTGACTTCCCTTATCTCTCCCCTCACTTAATTTCCAATGATTGTGCCATCATCCCTAGCCCACTAATTCTCTCTCTATTTATAGCAAGTGAGTGCTGACATCATGGGAGAACCTTTAATCCAAGTGAAAATTGCACGGGCCAATAAGGGCCTGCCACGTGTCCATTTAGAAACCAATTTAGGCGGGCTTTAAAAACACAAATGGGTTGTTGTGTTTGTTTGGGGCAGATTAATATGTAAACGGGTGGGAAAATTATACATGGGCTTGATAATTTGTGGGCTTATGGTTTTTGTATATAAATGTGGACTATGTAATGTATAATGGGCATTTAAATTGTTCTATTGGACATTATGGACACTTATATTTGTTTTATTCAATGGATTGCTACTAAGGATCATATTTATTTATTTATTTATTATTTGGTTTTATTTATATCAAATTATGTATATTTGAACCTGGGTAAAATTTGGGTACTACATCTGCCCCTTTTTGCTCATTGCTGTGGAGCAAGAATAGGGCAAAGACTGGAAAAACTCAAATTTTACCTGAACCATCTGACCACCGAAGACTGTAGCAGTTATTTTGATTATGAAATTCTTCAATCTTCTGCCAAACCGTAGAGTCTGAAGCTATTCTTTTCATTAGAAAATTCTTCATCTTCCAAGGTTTGGAATTCTTCACTTTTTGAGGTTTGAAGCTGTTCTTCTCATTACGAAGTTCTTCATTCCTCTGCTAAACTGTAGAATCTGAAGTTGTTCTTCTCATTAGGAAATTATTCATCTCCCAAGGTTTAGAATTCTTTACTTTATGAGGTTTGAAGCTGTTCTTCTCGTTGCGAAATTCTTCATTCCTCACTCTTTCACTTTCCTGTCAAATAAGCAAGCTCTTCTCATTAGGAAATTCTTCATCTCCCAAGGTTTGGAATTCTTCACTTTCTAAGGTTTGAAGCTGTTCCTCTTGTTGTGAAATTCTTCATTCCTCGCTCTTTCACTTTTCCTGTCGAATAAGCAAGCTCTTCTCATTAGGAACTTCCTCATTCTTCAAAAGGCGAACTCTTCTCATTAAGAGTTCATCTTTCCTCTTTGGACAAGTTCTTCTCATTAGGAACTCTAAATTCCTATCAAGACAGAAATAAGAATGCTTTGATAAGGGTTAGTATGACCCTAGTTTGCTATATGATGCATGGACCATGGCTCTTTGGGATTAATCAAACAACTCCTCTTTCTGGGAAACCGTTGTTGCTTCATCTCACACTTGGGATTGACCCTTGAAACCCCCTTTTAGCGTTTCTGGCCCTTTACTCTAAAGCATCTTTTTAGGTTTTCACTTTATATTGTTTTTCTCGAAGCGTCCTTTTGGATTTTCACTTTGGTTTTTTTCTTTTCTCTTTTTCTCAAGGCGCATTTGCAGGTTTTCACCTCGGTTTTCTTTCTTTTCTTTTCTTTTCTTTTCTTTTCTTTCCTTTCTCTTCTTCTTTTTTTCTTTCTTTCTTTTTTTCTTTCTTTTTCTTTTTCTTTTTCCTTTTTCTCTTTTTAGGGACCTCTCGGGGTTTTCACATTTCTTTCTTCCCTTTCTGCACTTTCCACTCATCTTCTGTCTATTTTTCCAACTTGTTCAGGTATAACTTGATTCAGGCATTTCGTTTCTTTGTTTTTACCGGCACAACATTCTGCTCCATCTTTTCTTTAAACATTCCTCTTCAATTTCCTGGAGTGCTAAAGCCATCTACAATCCTTCAAAACATAGTAATGCCAAGAAATCATCTGTTTTCTAATGAATTATGCTTATTTACTTACATGATGCTTTAGGAAAATAAAGAAAGCTCATAAAAGAATTCATGAATTTTATTGAGGCTTATAAGTAAAAATACAACGTGATTTGAAAAAGTCATGGCAAACTGAAACAACAAAATCAAGAAACAAAGTCAGATCCTCGGGCATCTATTGCATGAAGGATACATCCACCCCATTAACCAAATATGGTTTTGAGCCTGAGCCTTTGTCTAACAGACTTCAAAGTTTTTAAGATGTCTACGAATTTGAAATCCCTTCCCCCAAAATACCGGGTATCCGAGAGGTTTTAATTGACAGATGTCTATTCTCAAGTCATCTAAGCCGCCCTTTATGGGTTTTTCAACCCAGATCCACCTTTGGTTTCAAGATGCCCTTTGCGGATTTTCATCTTCAACCCCCCTTTTCTCTTCTTCTTCATTTTTTTATCTTTTTTATCAATAGCGCCCTTTTGGGTTTTCACCAAAGATACTTTCATTTTGTGAAGCGCCCCTTTGGATTTTCATTCTGGTTTTTCTTTTTCTTTTCTTCTTTTTTCTTTTTCTCTTTTTACATTCTTCAGACATAATATTTCTTGACTGAATCAGAGCTCACTGGTTTATGTAACTCTTTACCGTCCATTTCAGTCAGAATCAGTGCTCCTCTAGATAATGCCTTTTTGACAACATAAGGTCCCTCCCAGTTAGGCATCTATTTTCCACGATCATCTCGATATATTTGTAAGATCTTTCTCAATACAAGATCTCCCTCTCGGAATTCTCTAGGCCGAATTTTCTTATCGTATACCCGATCATTCTTTTTTGGTACATTTGACTATGACAGATGGCCTTCAACCTTTTTTCTTCAATGAGTTTCCGTTGATCAAATCGAGCTTGTACCCACTCTGCTTCATCTAGTTTCACTTCAGACAAAACTCGGAGAGATGGAATTTCAACCTCAATAGGAAGTACTACTTTTGTCCCATAGACCAAAGAGTAAGGTGTTGCCCCAGTTGAGGTTCGTATCGATATGCAAACAGTGCACAAGGCAGCTTCTCATGCTAGTCTTTTTAAGTCTCTGTCGTCTTCGATATGATTTTCTTGATGCTTTTATTTGCTGCCTCCACTGCCCCATTCATCTTAAGGGCGGTAAGTCACAGAATTATGGTGCATAATTTTGAACTACTCACACACTTCAGTTATTACCTTGTTGTTGAGATTGGTAGCATTATCAGTAACAATTCTTTTTGGTAGTCCATGCCGACAGATTATCTCTTTCTTTAGAAACTTGCATACTGTTGTTCTCATGATATTGGCATAAGAAGCTGCTTCTACCCATTTGGTGAAGTAATCAATGGCTACAAGAATAAAACGATGTCCGTTATAGCCTTAGGGTGAATCTACCCGATAATATCATGCCCTAGACGACAAAAGGCCAAGGTGAATTCATCGTATAAAGAGGTACTGGCGGAGAATTAACATTGTCAGCATATATTTGGCATTTGTGACATTTCTTAGCATATTCAATGCAATCTCCTTCCATGGTTGCCTAGTAATAGCCATATCTCATAATCTTCCTGGCCATTGCAAAGCCATTTGCGTGTGTTCCACATATCCCATCATGTACCTCAAACAATATATCTTTAGCTTCTTGGGAGTTGACACATCTTAGCAAGATCTGATCTTTGCCCCTTTTGTATAGGATTTCTCCGTCAAGCACATATCCTGAAGCCATCCTTCTAATAGTTCTTTTGTCATTATTATTTGCCTCTAGGGGATAAATTTGAAATTTAATGTACTGCAGGATATCAAAATACAAAGGATTTCCATCTGCCTCATCTTATATGCTACAATAGTGAGCATAGGTCTCATAGCTCTACATTTGAATTGGCATCATTTCTTTTGGTTTATTTGCTAAGAATACCAAAGCCAGTGTAGCTAAGGCATCAGCCATTTGATTATCTTCCCTGGGGATGTATGCAAAAGTGATTTCTTCAATCTCTTTTATTAGATACAGGATCAATTTTCGATACTCGATCAATTTTATATCTTTTGTCTCACATTCTCCACGGAACTGGTAAATAACCCGAGCCGAATCCCCGTATACCTTCAGGATCTCTATCTTCCTTTCAATGGCAGTTCGCAAGCCCATGACACAAGCTTCATATTCTGCCATGTTATTAGTACAAAAGAACTTTAACTTGCTTATGAAAGGATAATGTGCATTGTTTGGAGAGATCAACACTGCTTCAATTCCATGTCCTAGGGCGTTGGATGCCCCATCAAAATACAACCTCCAGGTTTCATTATCTGCGATTCCATCCTCTTCTGTAGAGACATTCATCACATCCTTATCTGCAAAATCAAAGTCCAGGGGTTCATAATCTTCTGAAGCACGACTTGCTAAGAAATCTGCCATGACGCTTCCTTTTATTGCTTTATGTCTTACATATATAATGTCGAATCTGACAGAAACATTTGCCAACAAGCCAACCTTCCAGTCAGCGTTGGGGCTTCCATCATAAACCTCAATGGATCAAAGGGAGAACTTAACCATGTGGTGTGGTATAACATGTATTGCCTAAGCCTACGAGTTATCCAAACCAAAACACAATATAACTTTTGAATTGGCAGGTACCGTACTTCACACTCTGTAAACTTTTTGCTTAAATAATAAATGGCTCTTTCTTTCCTTCTTGTGTCATTATATTGCCCTAGCACACATCCCATTGAATTCTCATATACGGTCAGGTAAAGGATGAGCGGTCTATTTGGGACTGGTGTCATTTAAATCGGAGAATTTGACAAATATCCCTTGATCTTATCGAGCGCCTCTTGGCATTCCCCATCTCATTCACCCAGATTATTCTTTCGAAGCAATCTGAAGACTAGATTACATCTATTGGTTAATTGAGAAATAAACTATGAAATGTAATTCAACCTCCCAAGGAATCCTCGAACTTCTTTTTGTGAATGGGGTGGTGGAAGATTTTAAATTGCTTTCACTTTGTCTGGATCAATCTCAATTCCTCTTCTACTAACCACGAAGCCTCCCAGATGTTACCCTAAAAGTGCACTTGTAAGGGTTGAGCTTCAACTGACACTTTCTCAATCTCTGGAATAACTTCCGCAGATTTCGCGCTTGCTCTTCCTCAGTCTGGGATTTGCCGATCATATCATCCACATACACCTCAATCTCTTTGTGCATCATGTTGTAGAAGAGAGTCACCCTGGTTCGCTTGTACATTGTCCCTACATTCTTCAGTCCAAAAGGCATCACTTTGTAGCAATATGTGCCCCCACAAAGTTACGAATATCATTTTTTCCTTGTCTTACGGGTTCATCTTTATCTGATTATACCCCGAGAAACCATCCATGAACAAAAACCATGAATGTCCTGATGTATTGTCAACCAGAATGTCAATATGGGGTAAAGGAAAATTATCCTTCAGACTTGCTCTGTTCAAATATCTATAGTCTACACACAACCGAACCTTTCTATCTTTCTTCGACACCAGAACTATGTTGGCTACCCACTTTGGGTATTGTGCCACTTCAAGAAAGCCTGCATCAATTTGCTTTTGTACCTCTTCTTTGATTTTTAGGACCATCTCTGGCCTCAACCTCCCGAGCTTTTGTTTAACCGGTTTGCATTCTAGCTTTATGGGCAACTTTTGGACGACTATGTCCGTATTCAATCCTGGCATATCTTGATAAGACCAAGCAAAGACATCTTTGAATTCTCGCACCAAATCAACCAACTCTTGTCTAATTTTTGGCGAGAAAGCAGTACCAATCTTCACCTCTCTTTTGACTTCATCTGTTCCAAGATTCAAAACTTCTATCTCTTCTTTGTGGGGTAAGATCTGCTTGTCTTCTTTTTCTACCAACCTCAATAATTCGCTAGGGATTTCACAATTTGTCTCATCTCCACACTCATTGACTTCTATTAGACACATTGGTCGCTCAGAATCTATTTCAGGATTAGGTTCAGGATCATTCATACAATTAATAATTGAAGACCTGCAAGGAAAATAATAATATATTTGGAAAGGATGCGAAAAAAAAGGAATATATTTGCCATTTGAGAAACATCATGAAAACATCTTTATTGAAGTAAATTTTGCATAATAGCCCTTTACAGATAATCCTTTGTACTCACGGGCAAAAGTACATGGTGGTTTATGGCAATTACTCTATTTTATTTTTAAAGACTAAAGGAAGATCCTCGATTGTCCAGTTGCTCAACGCTTCGCCAGGGAAGCATGGGCGAATTCCCTCTAGGAACCTGCCAGGTTTGGATCCTTCAATTATTCTGTTGACGTACAATCTTTCCATGGTATTTCCAAAGACCACTTTCTCTTGCAGCTTTACAATTTCTAGACGATCCTTCTTCGGTTGCTCTTCCACGTTCTCAAACCGTCGTGACTTGAAGATGATTGTCCAGTTAAATGAAGTTACGGGTTTGGAAAGAGTCTCAGTTCCCAATAATTAGGCCCTCCTTTGGTCTCCCCTCTTTCTCAGATCCTTCAGTCTTTCCTGAATGTTGGGTTTAAATCCAAGTCTGAAGCAGTCTTTTTTCATAATAACAGGCTTTGGATGCAAACATCCCTGAATATGTTTTCCCAGACCCTTTTCTGTTTTTGTACCTCTACCGAGTGTTTCACGAATAGTCATCTTGGTGCAATTCGATAGCTTTGGTCGAGGAAATGGTTTACCCTCAGCAACAAAAATCGCATTGAAAAACTCCAAAGCTCTAAAAGAACATTCAAGAGCGTTCTCATTGGTTTCAATATATGGAGCACCAGTGGTTACCGAAGCAATAACGTCTTATTCTGCTCCAATGCTGACTAACATTTCTTCTATTACAAACTAACTTTTGATGCAGTGATGATGGCACCGCACCTGTAGAATAGATCCAAGGTCTTCCCAACAAACAATTGTATGTGGGTTTTATGTCCATTACCACGAAGTCCACATTATAAATTGTTGGGCTGATTAACAATGGCACCTCGATTTTGCCAAGTATATCTCGTGTAGTTCCATCGAAAGCCCTCACAGTGTTCTTGCATACTTTCATGTGAGAATCATCAATCGGCAACCTTTGCAGGGTTACCATTGGTAGAACATTCAATGTTGAGCCATTATTCATCAGGACACCAGGAAGAACATGACTCTGACAATGAGCTGTGACGTTCAAAGCTTTAACAGATCCCATCCTTCCTTCTAGGATCTCATCATTGGTGAAAGTGATACAGATGTCTGCAGTGATATGGTTCACGATTCTGTCCAGCTTATGTACTAATATATCATTTGACATGAACGTTTGATTAAGCACCTTAAACAAAGCATTGTGTTGCCCTTCCGAACTCAATAGTAGTTCAAGGACAGAAATCTGTGTCTGTTGCCTCTTCAACTGCTCAACTATTCTGTATTCACTGTGCTTTAAGAACTTCAAGAACTCTTGGGCCTGCTCCTCTATAACGGGCTCATTTATTTTAGGAGGGGGTTCCTCCCTAAAAATCCTCTCAGGTGCTGCAGCCTTCCCTTTTGTTTTCTCACCCTCTTTAGATGTTTTGGGTGAATAAAATCTGTCGCTCCTGGTGAAATACCCTACTTCATTCACCAATTTCGATTCAAGTTTTTCATCTTGTTTTCCCTCTTCAACTATCTTTGTTTCTTCATATGGCTTTTCTTCTTTACGAGACTTTGAATTTTCCATCAAAGACATGGTGCCAGCATAGTTCCAAGGAGCCTTGTGAGAATTCTTAAAAGCAAATGGTGCCAGTAGAGTAATCACAATCTTAGGAGTCACTGTTGGCCTTACAGTGGCTGAAGAACCTTCTGCCTTTGGCTTGACTGTTATGACCAATGGCCTATTGACCCCATACTTAATCCATAGAGACTCAGAGATACATACCTCAACCTCTTTCTTTCCACCAACCTTTTCAAAAAACTCAATCTCTTTATTATTCATCATGCCCTGAATCAAGCACCTGAACTCAGCACAGTGTTGAATTTTATGGCCCTTTTCCTGGTGATATTCACAGTATACATCTGACTTTACTTCTTTCTCAACTCCCATCCCTATGTGTATCATCTCAACATTATGCAGTTGTTCAAATACCCATTTTAGAGGAGATTTGATTTCAGACATATCAGTCTTTAGCCGCTTGGCTTCATCATCTTCTTCTATCCATTCACCCCTCGTCCTCCATGGTTTGATAATGGATTAGCTGCAATATTGGGTTCATCAAATTTCAACATCCCAGTATTGACAAAATTTTGAACCACTTTCTTGAATCTAATACAATTCTTAATCGTATGTCCTAGGATCCTAGCATGATACTCGTAATGGGCCTTTGGATCATACCATGAAGGGTATGGTGGCTAAAGGGGTGTAAGATAATGAGGTCTCACCAAGTTCGCATCAAACAACTGTGGGTACAACTTTGAATACAACACCGACATTGGTGTAAAATTTATCCTCTTATTTCTTGGACTCCCGAGAATCTTTCCTGTTCGAGTTTTGTGAGCTCCCTACCATTG
The DNA here is from genome assembly GCA_019671005.1 of Hibiscus mutabilis. NCBI lineage: Eukaryota > Viridiplantae > Streptophyta > Magnoliopsida > Malvales > Malvaceae > Hibiscus > Hibiscus mutabilis. The sequence goes on from CM033715.1 coordinate 55,179,557, forward strand.
CCCCAGGGGGTGTGATAGTAACATTCTTCGGTGTCTCATAAGCGATGGTATTATTCACTTTATTGTCATTTCTTTTGAAATTCTTACGAGAACTTTCCCCACTCTCTATTCTTCCGCTCTTGATTGCTACCTTAATCAATTCGTCGGCCATCACCATATCAGCAAAATTATGAGTGGCACTGCCAATCAAACATTCAAAGAGTGCCCCCCTCAAAGTGCTTACAAACATGTGGGTGATCTCACTCTCCATTATCGCTGGTTGTACTTGTGCTACCATCTCACTTCATCTTTGTGCATATTGTCATAAGCTTTCAGTATGATTTTGTTTCATGGCTTACAGCATGACACGACTGGGAACCATTTCAGACACGTGCTTATATTGTTCCTTGAAAGCTCCGGAAAGGTCTTTCCATGTCCTTATGTTCACTCAACTTAGCTGGGTGTACCATCTCGCTACTGAGCTTGTCAGGTTGTCTTAGAAACAATGAATAAGCAAATTCTCCTCCTTCAAATAAGCAGCCATCTTGCAACAATACATGGTAAGATGTGCTCTCAGGCAAGTTGACCCATCATACTTCTCAAAATCTAGTACCTTTAATTTATGAGGCAGGACCAGGTCAGCAACAAGACTCAAATCGACAGCACTAGACCCCTGCTCATACGCCCTTTGCAACTTCAACAAGCGGTCCTCTAGAGCTTTGCAGTGCTCTTCATATTTTATCTCTATTTCAGCTCAGATTCTTTTAATTTCGTTGACAGTATTCAAGTCCGGGACTTCATCACCACTCTCAAAATTTGCTCCAATATTGACCGGATAATTGGCGGTAGCCCCATCTAGATTGATATGGACTTTCTTCACATGAGGAGGTCCCTCAGGTTGCTCCCTTATGTGAGATGTAGAATCAACTGGTTCATGTATTTCATTCGATACATCATGTGCTTTGCCCTTTTCAGATTTCTTTGGTCCCAGTAAAGTAGTCAGCTGGTTGATTATTTCCCTCTAAGCCTGAGCAAAATAGTCTTTCATAGACTGCTCGACTCTGTCAAATCTGTTTTGAACTTCAGCATAATCATTCTCAAGACTGGTAATTCAGTCTTCTACAGCCCTGGTCCTAGAGCGCTGTCGTGTTCCGTATGAATGCGGTATAATTGCGGTTTAAAAACAAACTGCCATAGAATCTTTCTTTTTTAAACCAATTATTTTGTAAAATCAAATTAATGCGAATGCATGAATGTATAAATGTATGAATGCATGAGTGCATGAATGCAAAAAAGGCATCGGATTCAAGAACTAGTTTTTTGGAAACATTCATTTATTGGGAGGTCCAAATACAAGGAAAAGACATTTTTTTCTACAAAAAACTGCTAGCTTTAACTCCTAGATTAACTAATTCATGAAGTAGGCGGGTGCTGACTTCTCTGTGTTCCAACTCAATATCCGATTGTTCCAACAGGCTTGTGGCTTGTCTTAACAATATCTGCACCTATGAAGCAACACTCCTGACTTATTTCTTAAAGTTCACCAATTCATCATTTTGGCTTCGAATAGTGTGCTGCACAGCTTCATATTTGTCTTTCCATGCTCTACTTTCCTGGTGTAGTGCTCCCTCTTAACTTGCGAGGTTCTCCTTCAAGCCTTGCACTGCATTCTCCAACTCTGGTATATTTTTCTATAATCCTTCCTTCTCCTATTCTATTTGAACCTTGTCTTCATTATGATATCTTACGACCATCTACTCCAATTGTGACACTTGGGTTGTTAAATCAAAATTTTGGGCTTGTTCCTTCTCTATCCACTTCTTGGCCTTACTGCTTGATTCTTTGCTTTCCCGAGACCTCATTTCATACATCATTTTGTAATTATTCATTTCCTTTGTCATGTCATCCAATTTCTCCGACAAGTTTTGCACTACCTTGCTCGTTCCTCCTTTTTGCTTTGCTTTGTAACTATCGTGGATTTTTTGAAGCTCCTTCAAGTCTTGAGTGATTCTTTTGTTTTGTTCTATTAGCTCTTTTTCTTTTCCTTCGTGCACACTCACTTGCAGCTTCACCATAGTTAATTCTTCAGTAAGGTCGTCGATTCATTTCTCATATTTCTTTAAGTCCAATTCTCGATCATGCTTGAGCTTTTCCAATGCATATGGCACGCTCCTAGCAGGTTAAGCTGATGAGCAGTGCTTTCTTGAATTCCCCGAAATGTATTATCATTGACCTTTTGAGTCCTCCATTCTTCATACCTTAACATGACTTCCAAATCCTGATATGGTTGAACCCTCCTTGGCTTTTCCCATGCTTTTGCAGTTTGAGCTACCATTCCTTTATAATTATTTGTTTTGTGAGCGTATTAAAATCGCGTCATGCCTGCAGTAGCTGGTACGAACTGTCTTGAACTAAACTATCTGGACACCAATATGGGGCAATAGGCCGTACCTCCCAAAATTCTGGGTAATGGGACCCAATCCCTGTCCCCACACTGATTCAAAAAGGTTGTCCCCTTGTTCAACTAGGGAGCCCTCCACACCACATCAGCATCTTTCATGACCTTGAAATATTCTTTCCATTGATCCTCTTTCTTTTTCTCTATTGGGCAACTGGTTAGATATTCTTCTATTGGTGAGTATGTATCGAGATACCTGATGTCTCTATATAGAGTATTCCACCTATGACCTCTGAACCAAATCTTAAGCAACAGTGCACATCCTTAAAATCTTCCTTCCTTGATTTCTTGCACGCGGTGAATGATCTATAAGTTTCAGTTAAGATGGCAGGCACTGGGTTTACACCTTTCTCTAATCGTTCGAACAACCCCACTGTTGACGGATCTATGTGCTCAGGAGTCCTTAGAAACAAGACTAATCCATATATGCACAGGGCGTATAAGCTCCTCATCCTTGCTGGTTCATCACTTGTCAGTATCAACTATTTTAGGACTCTCCAATTTATACGTTATTTATCTTCATTTTGATCAGTATTGTCACTATTGGCCATCTTCCCATCCAACCGTTCTTTTGTCTTTCCAATGATCGCCACCGGTTTGTTCTTGAAGCCTGAGTTGTTGTTAGGTCTAGTGTAGACTTATCACTTTGAATTCTAGGACAATTAATTAGTGCCTTGTACTATTCAAGCGTAGGTGACATGTCTACTCGGCCAAAGGTAAAATAATTATATGCAGGGTTCCAAAACCGTGCCATTGCCCTAAGAAATTATTGATCTATCTGTATACTCAACAACAAAGCTATATCCCCAATTTTTTTCCTGAATGATTCTTTCATGTCATTTCCCCACTAATCTCATATCGCTTTGACTTCTGGCAAGCAAATATTCTGATTGGTATTTAACTTGGCTTGACTCTTCATTCGTGACACATCATCCCTACGAAGGCTATCTCCTTTCTCATGCTGAGTCTGCTCTGACTATGTCCAAACTACGGTATTGTCTTCTCCTATCTTAGCCTCTCCAGACATACTGAATACTTCCAAATCAACTGATTCCCGGACCGATGCCAAAATAATGCAATATGACATGGTTCATTTAAGATAACAAAATAAAACAAAAGACATACAAACACAAAAAACTTTGTGTCAGTATTGTGAATTAATACAAAAAGCAAAAACATTAACACAGAAGAACATGTAATATTTGGCAAAGAAGATAACTAGAGAAATGTATTTAAACCAACATCACATGTCATAGGTCCTTGTCTGTTTCTAGTGGGGTGGGTTTATAGATAAGAGAATGTGGGTTTTGTTCTAGATTCTGGGTTCCTGAACTGTTGTTACTGTCTACTGCGACATCAAGACATCGATTCGGTAGTATAGGTCTCTTATAACGAAGGCGTGGGCCCTATAGTGCATAAGGTTAGTATAGCGGAAGAAGATAAAATTCCAAACTCGGAGGTGGAGAGCCTCACGTTGGATAATATCATAAACAAAAGCTACCTCCATTTTTCCTGAAAATTCATCCAACGATTCTTGGAGAAATTAAATTCAAATTATTGTTCGAAATGCCAAAATGCCACGTGAAATTAATTAATTAGGCTTGACTCTCTTGTCATTTCCCCAATGGAGTCGCTAAGCTGCCGCGACCATTTTTAAATTTGAGTGTGAAAAATAGCACCGTGATTAGTTTTTTTAAAAAAATAGGATTTTTTTCATTTTAATTCATTTATCTTTGAAAATCAGGGTTTTTATGTTAAATAAGTTTTTTTACTTAATTAACCATAAAACTTATTCTCCTTGAAAAATACTTTTGGAGTCACCACCGATCACTTTGGTAGACCGGACACCAAAACAACCAGAGATTCATTTCTTTAAAATTAGGGTTCAGGAGTCGGTTACGTGTGGGGAAGGATTAGCACCCCCCACAAATGCCCGTTATCGGTACCTTATTAATTTCACGTGGCATTTTGGCATTTTTGAGATATAATTTGAATTTAATTAAATCTTTAATTGTTAAATAAATTTCATTCCGAACGGAGATATCCCTTTGCGATAAAATACATTTCTATACGAATATGAGTTTTGAAATATCTAGTTACTTTAGGATACTTCAATTCATATTAAAAAATGTATCTCAACATAAAGGTTTGAATGCATGTTCATTTTATTTTCTTGTCAATTTTAAGTTTAAACTTAATTAGGGCTCCAATTGATTAAATTAATTAATCTACGAATATTATCGAATTTAGAGGTTTATGTGATAACACCCAATTGCTTGGGCACTATCCATATTAGGCCCTAAACCAATAACATTCCTAACTATTAAATTACTCAAACTACTTATGCCTATTCTTAATTTAGTTTTAATTAACTGTGTGATTATAGTATTCTAAGTTCAAATGAAATATTGAATATTCAACTAAAATGCTCACTTCATTAACATCTCATTTCAATGAGACACTAATAAACTTAGAACATTAAAGTTTTCATTCAACATTCATTTATTTTCTACAATGATCTCCCTATTTAAATTAATTAATTAAGGAACCTAGATGCAAAGACTCTAATTAGTTACACTAGGTGAATTAGTCACCTAAACAAATATACCAGATGCCCATTTAAAAATATGCACACATACATTTAATTAGAACAATTAAATAAAGCAATTAAACAATTAAAAGGGACTGAATTGCATTGAATTTAATACTGAGAGCTCAAATTACAAAGGTTACAAAATAAAGCCCAATCCAATTAACGTTTAACCCAGCCCAAATCTCAGCCACCCAAAACCCCAGGTCAGAGTGTGGACCCATATCCGAACCCGCGCAAAAACACACGGATCCCACTCCTAACTCGGCACCAAAACGGCGCTGCCACGACTCACACATAAAAGGGGAAAAGCTGGGCCAACTCAGCCATTTGGATTGGTTACACTCTTTCTCCTCAATCCCTCTCTCTCTAAATCCTCTCACCCCTAACACTTTAAACCCAGAAAACCATGCCTCATTTCGATCAAAACCTCACATTCATCCTTTGTTCTTCACCTATTCATCCCGTTTCTCCGTTTTGATCCATGACAAACACTAAAACCTTTCACTTTCTTGTTTTTTTTTCAGATCAAACCCTCTAATTCAACCGAAAACCAAACTATGTTCTTCTATCTTTCCCACTTTGATCCATCGCCACCACCCTCAACCAACCTCGACCTACTCACTGGCCTTCAGAGGCGATGTCGGCCACCACCGATCGTTATCTCTGGTCATCCTCTTCGACCAACCCTGTAACTCTAGTTACCCCTAACCTTGCTCCAGCCATCTATCGTTGCCACAAGGCGATTTTCGATCGTCGTCCACCAAAACCCTAAATACCCAAAAACCATCAAAAATGCATTTTCACCGTCGTTCTATCTAAATCCACTCTCGGCTTGATAGTGCCACCCATCTTCAACCGTCCTAAGCCTAAAGACCCGAAACCAAACCCTAATCTACCATTTTCAACTTCACCATTACTTTAAACCTTCCCGTGACCTAAAATTTCTCTGGCAACTTCAAGATAAGCCTCTAATCCTGTTCTGATTTTATTATTTTTTAGATCAGGGATTGAAACTTAGATCTCATTTTTTACTACTATTTTTTAGGTTTTAGAATTTAAATCTGATTTATTTTAGTGTTTTTTTGTGCATGGAATAAAAAGAGGGGAAAGAAAGCTACCTTCCGATGAGCTCTAACGATGGTGAGGTGGCTCCAATCGTCTTCTCTGGTGACCTTCTGTGTTTCAAGCAACTCTCCAACTTTAGGTATAACTTTTAGACTTCCCTTCTCTCTCTCCTCACTTGATTTCCAATGATTGCGCCATTATCCCCGGCCCACTAATTCTCTCTCTCTATTTATAGCAGGTGAGCACTGACGTCTTGAGAGAGGCTTTAATCCAAGTGAAAGCTGCACGAGCCAATAAAGGCCTGCCACGTGTCCATTCAGACACCAATTTAGGCGGGCTTTAAAAATACAAATGGGTTATTGTGTTTGTTTGGGGCAGATTAATATGTAAATGGGTAGGAAAAATTGTACATGGGCTTGATAATTTGTGGGGTTATGGTTTTTTGTATATAAATGTGGACTATGTAATGTATAATGGACATTTAAATTGTACTATTGGATATTATGGACACTTATATTTGTTTTATTCAATGGATTACTACTAAGGATCATATATTTTTATTTATTTATTTTAATAATTTGGTTTTATTTATATCGAATTATGTATATATGAACCCGGGTAAAATTTGGGTACTACAATGTCGGTTTAAGCTCAATTCCCGTCAAATTAAGTTTGATTCGAATTTAGATCGAGTCTAAGTTATTTAGGATCGGTTTGGTACATATCGAGTCGGTTGATTTTTGGGTCAGATCAATATTGGATATGTTGAATTTTTGGGTTGGGTCAATATCAAATCGGTAGAAATTTCGGACCTTGTCAAAATTGGATCGGTCATTTTTTCGATTCTTGTAACACCCCCGATCTCAATCCGGATCTGAAGTACTACATTCAGGTCACCCAAAATATGACCAACAAATTTCCATTTAAATCACAAGTTTAGCCATTATCCATAAATCCATGTAAATAAGCAAGAGTTAAAAATAAGTTTACAAAACAAGAGCTCCAAGTTTAAAACACCATATCCCGAAGTAGTATTTCAAATAGAGTTTACAAACTCAACCACTGTAAGGCCCTATGAATACAATAGCCCAAAACTAAACATCAAGTACTATACTCTAAAACGATGCAGTGTTGGGACATCTCTTCTTGATGTGCTCCTCAGCCATGATCAATCTACTAATTTGCGAACGAAAATAACGATTCTGGACACTGAGCTTACAAAGCTTAGTGATACATTTCTATTCTACCATAATTCGTGATTATCATAAAATAAGCATGCAAATAAATATAGTTTAAAGAGCATAGATAAGGCTTCACTATCTACAAGTTATGGTCTAGCCTAAACTAGCTAGAGATTTTAGATCACTTATCTTAAGACATCATTAAGTCTACAAGAAGTCTTACATATACCACAATATTTTACCATACTCGAGATCACTCAGCCTATCGAGTAGGTTCATATTGCACCTTGATCACTTAATCATCGGGTACATAAGCTATCATCCATAGCGTCCACACAACATACATAAATACATCCATACACCATCTACATAAAGGGCCAACAAAGCCCTACTTTACCCGTGCTCACATAGCCGTCTGGTTGAGTGAGTCATATCCGAATCACCATAGCGACGGATACATCCTAGACATACTTTGATCACATTGTCCACATGTAGCCTTCACATGAGGTTACTTAGCCTATCAAGTTACTCGAGCTCACTCAGCCTACTGAGTCAATTACCTTATGTGGATCACCATAGCCATAGATAGGTTCCTAACAACACCTAGATCGCTTAGCTCGGGGTACGTTGTATGTACTTGTTCATTCAGCCCTAAGATAGTACATGCTCCTTGAGCATTCATACACCTCACCAAGAGATAAGTGTCACCAAGACAAGCTATCAAGCGAATGCCCCTAAGGTATGACACTAACCAACATAGTTATTATCATAAGCAAGTAGGACAAAGCTTACCAAGTTATTACACGTTAGGCTCATTCACAAGGGTTGAATCTCAATTTCTCATTTTTACAATTTATTTTACCATATTAGAAGCTCATTGAACCATAATCCTCGAATTATTAACCCTTCAAACTCATTTTTAACATTTACGAGTAGATTGCCTAGTGGGTACCGATTCCCAAACGTGAGTATCGTTACGTCTCTTTGGGTATCAACACCCACTATATGCGTATCGATACTTGACTTTATTGGAAAAAAATAGGTTAACCAATAACCTTGTATCAGTACACGAAGACTGTGTACCGATACCCCTTCAGTACCAATATGTTCCTAAGCGTACCAGTACTAATTTTCGCTACTGGATTTTGGACAAAATAGGGGTACCGGTACCCGCTCCAAGCATACTGATACTCCCTTCAAATTTTGCTTGTGTTCGTCAATCAAAATACGGGGTACCGTTCGAGTTCATCTTGTACTGATACTCGAACCTAGAATTCAAATTTTGGAGCTCGAAAATTATTCCTACCCCCACCAAACCTTCATAGAAGAACCCCAAATAACACCTACAAGTTATGGAAGGTATTTTAGGTAATTTACTATCCATTTTACAAGTTATTAACATCTAAACCAAATTTCCTATTAGCAAGGCTTTAAGATACCAAAACACCAAACTAGCAATCGTAAACCACAAAATCAAGCAAGGCAATCAGTTTATGATCTTCAAGAAGAGTGAGAGTAAAAGATGTAATGAATTTAAGCCAAAACTCCCGAAATGCACTCTCACTCTAAGCTTCTTTAACTTTCTCTCTTGGCTCAAGCTTGAAGAAGCTCTTCAACCCATTCCACATGCCACACAAATATGATATTTGAATCAAAGCTCAGAGTAATATTATAGAGAAGATTGACTAGGAAAATACAATATTTAATTCAAAGGAAAAACTCTAAAAGCTTAACTTCCTCGAAAACCCATAAAAGAAGAACTTGCCTTTTTTCCTTGAAATTATACTTTTCTTGAAACTTATGGGGAGGAGATTAACATACTAAAAATTTGGACCTTGGATGGAAGGATAGATGAGAAAGTTTGGATTTTTAAGATGAAACCTTAATAGAGAAATATAATGGTGAAGGTGGAGAAGAATAAGATGAAGGAAAGTATGATGCAAGATTGTCTCCCCTTTCCCAACGTGAGACCAAGGAAATAAATGGAGATGCCAACCTTTACTCTAAAAGGTGGTTAAATAGCGTCATTAAACCCCCAATTTTTACATTTTTTAAAAAATGGTCACCTTCAAAGCCCATATAGCTCAAATCTCATTTAACAAGGCCCAAACTTAGCCTAAAGGGTTCAATTATTCCAACCAACATGAAGGTCTACAACCCGAGTCAATGCCCAACATTGACTCAAAAATTTAGGGCGTTACAACTTTCCCCTCCTAAAAAGAAATTTATCAATAGAATTAAATGAAGGCATGAGATACAACAATCTCAAATCCAACCATTCCAATCTCACATACGTTCACTTTGATTTCGAAGTCTCTCTAACAAAAATAGCCAAAGCTCTTAACACTAGACTCCTAAACACCTCTCATGAATCCCCAACAATTGAACCACACTCACATTGTAACACCTTCAACCCAAATGTCACATTTGGGCCTCAAGCCCAAACCAAAACCATAAAATTTTGCAATTTGATTTAGCCCAAACAAGGTATTTCCAAAACATTTAGATCTAATAGTTGAAAACATAGATGATTGATTAATAAATTTTCAAAATTAAGAATTACAAACTCGACCATGTAAGATTCTATAAATACATAGGCCACTAAACCCAAGTATCGTACTCTAGAAATCACCACGTGTTGGAATCCCAAACTGATAGTGCTCCTCGATCCCATGATCAACCTACGCACGGAAACAATAATTTCGAGAGTTGAGCTTACAAAGCTTAGTGGTACACATTTACTCTACTATAGTTCATGCTAATCATAAACATAAGCATGCAAGCTAGTATGAGAAACAATGATAGATAAATAAACATGTGGCGCTACCACTAGTCACCTAAACACATGCTCTCATCAGCAGCACATCATACATGGCACACAAGGCCCCACCATACTCAAGATTTCACCAGATCAACTGAGCAAAAGCGTAACGACGCTTTTTTGAAAATAAACCTTTAGAAAAATTATATGAAAAATTATAAGTTCGGCGCTATGGGTTATCCCCAAAATCATTTCTTTGTGATCTTGGCTTAAAGGGATTTCTTTTGAAAATTCTTTTTCTTTTGAAAATCGATAAAAACTTATAGTCGCCACCGACCTCTTGGATTAGGTAGGCCGGACACCACAAAACCAGAGATTTAATTTGAAAAGAGGGTTCAGAAGTTGGTTACGTGTGGGGAAGGATTAGCACCCCCATCACGCCCGGAAATTAGTACCGAAATATTTGTTGCTCTCAATCGAAGAAAGTTGTCAAAACTTGAAAAGAATTTAATTTGGTGACCTTAATTGAAAATTAACCTTAATTGAACGGGCTTTATCAACTTGGTGGGTTCAAATTAATTGGAAATTTAATTAATAAGGATGACGATATATCAGACGATAGATTAAATCGACATCAAATAAGCCTGACTACCGTGTTAATTTATGGTTCGAATTTCGTACGTCACCTTTATGCATGATGTGAACAGTTAATCATGATGTTATGTCTTAACCAATTTTATTCATTTCAAAATTTACCTTTAGACGATGTTAATTAACTCGAATATTTGGTCAATATCCAATAAACCAAGATATTACGACACAAATATCTGAGTTAATAAATATCTCCTTTTATAGTTAACGTTAATTAACTTATCAAGTTTAAGGTGAGATTAAATAACAATGGTTAGATGGATGACAAATGAAATATGTGTCACCAAAAACAAGGAGTTAAAAAAACAAAGTAAAAACAAATAAATGAAGAGCATAAAGAGAAAATTCGGAAAAGGACCGGATCGAACAAAAGAAAAGCATAAAGTAAATGCGAGAAATTAAAGTAAGAAAATTTAAAATGCAAAAAAGTAAATAAATACCCGAAAAGGACCGGATAGAACAAAAAAGAGAAATTAAAAGCGTAAATTAAAAGTTAGATGTTAGTAAGTTAGGAGTTAGTTAGATTAAACGTGACATGAATAATACGGATCATCGCCCGTTGAAGGTCACCATAAGGCCGATTCGAACAAGGATTAAACGCAAGAAATAAAATAATACATACATACATACAAGAATAAAAAAAACACATAATAGCGTAGTATTAATATATTCATATATTATAAGCTAATACATATATTCATATAACTAATACGTAATATATGGAACATACGTACTAATATATATGTATATAAATATTATAAGGTAGCTAAAAGAAAATGAAATGAATGTTGAATATATATATGTATTATACCATACGTAAACTACATACGTATAATATAGATACTATATAATATATAAGAGCATATGTATATATATATATATGTTATATGGTAGGCATTTATGTATATAAAAGGAAAAATATAAAAAGAAAAAATAAAGTAAAGAAATGGGAAACACGGCATTGAAGGGGGAAAAGCAATAAAGTAATGAAGGGATTTCAAAACCCATTTCAGTTCCATGAAAGGATATGTTTGAACCAAAACTTTGACAGCCGAGTACTCCTACCCCTATGCACCGTCGACGGCGGTGTAGTCGCTCCGGCGAGTTTTACCGATCTCCGTCAACACCAGATGGTTTCTCTCGCTCCCCTCTTTCTTTTCCTTAGTTTGATTTAATCAGAAACGTCCCCAAATGTCAAGAAAAAACCACAAGTCCGCCGCCCTTCTTTGTCGTCGATCTACGTCGTCAACCGTCGGATCGACGTGAAACCGAGGTATATCGTTCTCCTCACCCCGATCTACCTCTTCACCGTTGGGATTACCGAGATGGAGCTCCGGTTTCCGCCGGTCTTTGAAGATCGAAGGTAACGTTTTCTTCTTTCTTTTTTCTTTTCGATTCGAACCTAATTTCTTCGTTGATGCTCGAATTTACTTCTCTGTTGATTGTAAAAAATGCACTTGTTTTGATGTTTGAATCAAAAGAAAAGGAGGAAGTTCTCTGTTCTCTCTATTGATAGTTGAATATCATTACACTGTTTAGGGTTCCCTTTATAGAACCGAATTACATCGCTTGTAAAAGAAAAAGAAAAACCCTAAAAAACACTATTGGTTGCTGTCAAGATTTTTGTTTGTATTGATGCCCCTTTCTGCCATTGTCTGATATTTTTTGTTGCTGTTGTTTGTTTGTGTATGATGTACGAGAGGTGAGGGGGAAGAAGGGACCAGCTTCTGTCGTACTAGGGTCCGATCTTGGCCATTGGTAGCTGCTGCGTGGATTTTCTGGTTCGAATTTGGGCCATTCGATCACCCTTGATCGATGGTGGAAGATTAACTAACTGCACAAGGGAGATTAAGATTTCACATTGGGCTTTTGTATTATGTATTTAATTTTTGGTTTTAGATGTAATATGGACATTTTATATTTAAAGGAATTTGGGTTTTTATTTAACTATCATAGTATTTATATTTATAGTATTATTGGCCAGGTATGTATATAAAGAGAAATTTGGGGTTTTTATTTATACTAATCTTTTTTGACTTTGGGTTTAGTTCTAATAGTAATAACAATAATAATATAACCATAATAGCGATACTAATAACAAACATAATAACAATAATAACAATGAGAATGATGCAAATAATAATGGTAACATATGACAATGATAGTAAATGGTAATGATAATAGTTATAATAATGATATATAAATATAATGACAGTAATAAGATGGAAATGATACTAACAAACTGATTTAATTGTATAACCTAATGTTTTTTGGGTTTCTTCTTTTCAATTTAATGATACCGTAACAATACTAATGAAATGGCAAGGAAAAGGGGTAAATAGAATAAGTAACTCGGACTACTTGGATTATATAAAAGAGGGTTATTGTATAGACCCTTAATTAATTAAACTAGTAGTAATATATAAAGCCTATTATTGTAAAACAAAAAATAAAAATGGGTTCGTCCCGAACAAAATTAGTGATTGCAACTGCCCCTCTTTATTTATCCTTGTGGAACAAGAATAAATCAAAGACCATAAGCACTAATTTTGTCCAACTTCTCTGTTTGGAGATTCCGAGTTGCAAGTTCCTCCTATATAGAACTGTTCACCCTTCCTCTCCCTACAACTTGGAGCTATGAGTATCTGCCTCCTTTGTCCCACAAAAATTTGAGCCACGGGTATTTGCCCTTTTCGCTCCAAACCCTGAGCTATGAGTATCTTCCTCCTCCTCTTGGTAGTTCTAATATGGTGAGTTTGAAATCTTTCACCTAAAATCCTTGAGCTTTGAGTATCTAACTCTTTTGCTCTGAAAATTTCGAACTATGAGTATCTGACCCTTTTGCTCGGAAGTTTTAATATGGTGAGCTTGAAATTCTTCGCCTGAAATCCTTGAGCTTTGAGTATCTGCCTCATTTGCTCTGAAAACTCCAAACTATGAGTATCTGCCTCTTTTGCTCGAAAGTTTTAATATAGCGAGTTTGAAATCCTTTGCTTGAAATTTTTGAGCTTTGAGTATTTGCCTCATTCGCTCTGAAATCCTTGGGTGTTGGTTTTGAAATTCTCTGCTTGAGAATCCTTTCTTAGGTTCTTGCTTTGTTGTTTATTTCTCTTCCTAAGAAGTATCCAACCTATCCTCTAAAAACTCTTTCTCCTTTTGGTCCATCGATTGTTTTTGCTTTCTTCTTCTTTTTCTTTGTAACGATGGCGCCCATTCTCTTACTCAGGTTAGCCTTTTATGTCTTTTCTTTTTCTTGACCTTCTGAATCTCTTGCTCTAAAGCATTTTTATAGGTCTTCTATCTAGAGATTTTTCTTATTTTTTCTTTCTTCTTCTTTTTCTTTCTTTTCTCTTTTTTTTCTTTTTTCCCTTTTTCTTTTGCTTTCTTTCCTTTTCTCCTTTCTACTTCCTTTTTCTATCTCTCTTTTTTCTCTTCTTCTTCTTCTTCTTCTTCTTCTTCTTCTTCTTTCTATTTTTCTTCTTTCTTTTTTCTTTCTTTTTCTCTTTCTCGTTCTCGTTCTCTTTTTTTTTTCTTTCTTTTCTTTCTTTTTCTCCTTTACCTCTCACTCATTCTTTTTTCTCTCTCATTTTTCTTCTTTCTCTTTTCTCTTTTCTTTCAATCTCTTTTCTTTTCTTTTCTTTTTTCTTATTTTTCATTCTCTTCTCTATCTTTTTCTCCCTTTTCTTTTTTTCTCTCTCTTGTTTTTCCTTTTAGGTGCCCGTACGGGTTTTCGCCTCTAGTCCCTTGGATGAGAAACATTCGTTGTCCTTTCTTGATAGATTTTGTCAATTTCGTACCTAATGTCTTCCCGTCTTAGTTTTGGCAAATTCCTTTAATGTCCAGAAAAGCGCTAATTTTATCTCGCCTCTATGACTGTAGCCTTAAGATCGCTGATCTTTTCGAAACTATTCCTTTTTCGTGGCTGAGACTACGGATTTCTTTATGCCCCAATTTATGTTGTGTGGGCAGCTTAGCATGACTCTTGAATGGCTTACTGTTGGCTCGAAAATTTTGGCGGGAAATAAATTGGTCGACGAAGCTTAAAGCTTTTCTCACTACTAATTTCTTGGATTCTATAACAGAATTCAGAGTCTGGAGTTGTTTTTCTCAACTACAAACAAGTTCTTGAGGTTCTCATCTTTCCATCAAGATTGATGCCTGAACAGTTCTTCTCGAGCTCTTTCGTTATGGTCAACTCTCTCTCTTTGCTAAGTGAATCATTCTCATCAGAAATTCCTTGAATCTTTGTTAAGCGCGACCTCTTCATTAGAGACTCTTTATCTCCACTAAGATCTACCTTTCAAAATGGGAAGCTTCAGGTCAAAATTTTCTCAGTTCCTCGAATCTGTCAAAACAATCAAAAATGATTTGATGATATGAGTTAGCATGCTCCTATCCTATGATTGTCTAACTAAATGTGATGCATGAGTGTAGTCATTTTCTTTAGAGATGCCGAAGAGAAATTCTCGTCTTCCGGTTGATCGCCCTTAACTTCCACAGGCTTTCTGTCTTCACTAAATCTTCACTTGTACCTTATCTTGAAAGGATAGTGTTGGCCAAAACTGATTTGACTAAAATCTGTCACTTTCTTGAGTCTGCCTTCGAAACATTACCCCTCTCAACTTGGGCTTCGTTATTTTCTCTTCATTGACTCTTCATGACAAGTCTTCTTTATTCTCAGCATTGGGGTGAACACTTGCCCCCTAGACTTCCAAATTCTTCTTACTTTCAAATCTCTATTGTTCTGAACCTTATTCAAAATATGATGGTCAGTCACGTAAACCCTTGAAATGAAGCTTCATGTCCACATTTGGGTGTGTTGGTATGTTCCATGAAAGGGAGGTATTACCTTGGCGATTCTGAATCAAACATTTACCCCAATCTTCACTCATTTCGGCAAAGGTTTTAAGCTTCAAAGAGGAATCATGGGACTTCAACGGCTTTGTGCAAACCCAGCCGTTATGACTATTCTTTTGATTAAGCAAAGCAGAATACTCCTTAACCATGGACATCGAGTCTTCCATATTAAAAGTGAAGCAATAGAAAGTAGGATTCCAAAATTGAAAGATGGCTTAGAACGAAAGCCGATTAATTCAGACATACATCAAGCGTGCAATGTCACTATAATTCTCGCAGAACTGTCAACCGTCGATCCCATCCCTTCTAGGTCTGCTTCAACTATCGTAACTTGTTTCGCTGTAAGCTGATGTAATCATACCTCACTCGCTTGATAGATCATCGCCTTGCACTTTGGTTAACTTCTTACCAGCGTCGGTCGGCTGAGTTGAGGCCTTACTTAAGATGCCCCTTTTACTGATCTTAGTAGTACTCTATCTCTTCTTTGGGCTCGACGGTCATTTGTCCATGACTATTTGGTATGGTCCTTCTTCCATCTCAATGTTAGGCTGAGAACATGCCTCGTGATCGTCTAAATTTCATATAGAATTCAATCCTTATTTTTTTGGGCCGACCAAGGTTTATGGTAGATACTCACTTCAAGTGTCTGAATCGTGTAGCATACTACGACCTACTTTTATTCTTTTCAGGACTGCTTCCAGGTTTGTATCAGGTCAATCATATGCACATCTGGCATTGCGCCCTAAACTCCATTCTAAAACACAAAGACCTTATTCTTTTCTATTTCTTTCTTTTTCTTCTTTTTTCTTTCTTTTTTTATTTTCTCTCTCTTATCTTTTTTTTTACACTGGCTTGCTAATCAACATTTCAACAAAAGATGCTTCTTGGGTTAATATACAAAATCAAAACTAATGAAAAGAATAGAATGCCCAGGATATCAAATGTAAGAGCGTCTTAGATTCAACCCTTCCGGTGATCAACAGTTTACCTTTGAATGCTGTAGCGATACTCGTAGTAGTGAAATTCCTCTTAGATTTCTCGGTTCATCCTCATGATTATGGTTCTTGCTTGATCCGTTCAAAAACTACTCCTAGTTCTCATTATCCTTCTCCATTAACAAAGGTTTAAGCTTTCCAAATTTTATTTAGCTCATGGAACGCAGATAATGCCAATTTAGGAATTCTTAAGTGTAAGTATATGCTTCAATATTGTGTCAGTGTCCTTAAGGATTCATCTCTGACGCTAGGGTATTGAACATGTGGAGTGTAGCTCCTTATTAGATTCGTTCTCCTCCTACAGCTCCATTAGAATCCTCCGGGACTTACTCAATTTGTTCATTCATTTCCTTGTTCTTAGCGGAATTCATCGCGTCACAATCCTTTGTCTCGAGGATAATGATGGAGTATACAACAATACCCCAAGTTACTCGGCATAGTCACGATTTTGAAAATATTACCATCACTCATGAAGCGAAGAGTTTCGGGCTTCAGCGGAGTGCCTCTAAAATTCTACACTTGTATCAAAAAATGCCTATTGCCAGGTTTCAAGCATTGGAATGCTTTTTTGATTAATGCTTATTACTAGGCTTTGAAGTATTTTTTTTTTGAAAAATGCCTATTACCAGGCTCTGAAAGTTAAATCAATTCGTTTTATTCTATTTTCTTTTTCTTTTTAGGCACATTCAAGCAAATCCATTTGGGTTCGCCTAGGAGATTTTCTTAACATCGAACATCATCGAAGGAGTAGCGATCTTGCTTCTCTCGCTTTACCGACCAGTGCAGACTGAGAGGGAATCACGCATCATCGTTATCACAACATTCAATTGATCTCTTTCATTAGAATCAATGCCTCATCATGCACGTGATATATGAGGGTCTACGAAGGTAGGAAAGAATATATACATATACGCTTTTAAGAAAAGAACATCCTTTCATTGAAATGGCAAAAGTAAACGTAACAAGAATATTCACAAAAGATTACTACTCTTACCTACTGGTAAATAAAAGCAAAGTTAACATGCATAGAAAAATAGATAAAGCAAAAACAATGAAACATGGATAGGATGCCCTAGAAATCCTTAACCCTTACAACATTGGTCATTCATCCCGACGCTTCAAACCTTCCCAAAAATATGGCATCTTTCTTAAACTTAGGTATCCCATTCTCAAAGGAAAGCAATCCATTCTTAACGAGTTTATAAACCTTGCCCTTCAAAAACACGCACTCTTCCGTTGTGTGGCCAAAGTCACCGTGATGATATTTGCATAGAACTCTACTGCCAAGCACATCGGGACTGAAATAGGTATTCCGTTTCGGGGGAGGTAGCCTCAAGAGTTTATTTTAAACCAACAGAGATAATAGCTCCGAATTTGTCATCGGGAATAACATCTTTGTCCTCTTGTCACTCCCTCTTGCATCACGCGTTTTAGCTTTCTTTTTCTTCTTTTTCCTTAACTAGGGCTCATCTTCTCAAAAATATCACCATTACCAAGGTACGTCACTTTTGTGGGCTCTTTTAAGACTGCTTCGGATCTTTTAAGCGAGTTCAGAGCTAAGCCTTCTATGGGACGGTTGCGATCATGATTGTTGCTGACATTTTCAGATTTTAATGATGTCGGCAACTTCGCCTTATCCAGCCCTTCCATTACGGCAACCCGATCTCCTCCTACTTTTACAGTACCGACCACGGCTGGAGAATTAATTGTCAGACTGGACTCATTGTCTCAAACTTTAATACCCCGATATCTAAGAGATGCTAAACTCTACGCTTAAAACTCACACATCTCTCGATAGAATGCCCCTGAGTTCTGGCATGGTATCACAATAATCTTTCTCATTGCACCAACTCGGGTATAGAGATGAATGGGCTTTGACAAAGCAAGGCGCCACCAAACGAGCGTGAAGTAGTTTGGAATACAAATCTTGGTAGGTGAAGGGACTGGGGGTGAACTGGAAATCCTTCAATTTTTCCTTCTTTTCTTGAGCCTTGGAAGCCTGGCCGACCGACAACTGTTTTGGAATCACAAACATCAAAGGTTGATCACGTGTTTACAGGGACGATAATTCAGAAGACAGTGTAGTTGACATCCTCTTCATTTTGTTACATATTGTACCTTTCTCATCATGTGGCTCAAGCTTTTTCAGTTCTTCGTTTGCTGTTAAGGACAATATCTTCAAGGGAAAGTCTTCGGCCTTATCCAACACCAGATCAGTTGGGCATTCAGAGGCACTGTATGCTACCTCATATTGGCTAAGGATAGCTTGGTCTTCAGCTGATAACATCTGCTCTGCTATGAAGTCACAGTGCCAATTCTCACGATTCTCTTCCACAAAAGAGTTTTCTTTCATACCCTCTTCTCCAGTCATAGTAGCCATCATTCTCATTAGCTCGTCGATTTGCCCCATTGTTTCCTCTTGAAACTTCTTCACATACGATATTATTTCACTTTGGTTCCAAACCAATTATTCGTGAAGTTGTTCGAGTCTAGTTACCCTAGTTGCTAGCTCATTCATATTTTTGGAGTCGAACTGGTCAGAAGTCAATCTCTCATTACTTATATCATTTGAGGCGAATGTTTTTCCCCGATTAGTGATGCATATAATGTATGTGAATGTACAAAAATGTATTATTTGAATAAAATAACAATACGTCACAAAATAATGCTACTATGAAAACATGAATGAATATAGAGAGCGACATTAAGTTCGGCAAATATCATCGTTAAACGACTCGTATTAATGGGAATATTGTTTCGTTACAATAGCCAAAGAAAACTCAATTTACAAACAGTCCTAAGCTAGCATATAGATCAACAGTCTTTTCTCTCTCATCGGATTCATCATCCGCATAGTCCTGAAGCTTGGCAACATCTTCCCCTAGGAATTGTGGCTTCCGGGTGGCCTCTTGTATAAATTATCGCTCTTACTTCCAAATAGAGAAGACGCCGAATTGTAATCGCTTTACTGTTGGCACTTGGTGCACTTATATTGCTCCCTTAAAGGAGTCCCACAGGATTTAATAATCTTTCCCTGTAAGGCCTCATTCTCGTTTGGCATGGTCTTCGTTGATCTCCTTGCAAGATTTGGTATTTCTCAATTGTCGGGGTCAAACCAAAGTTGCCAATCACAGAACAACTGTTGACTTTGAAAGCATTTCTCTCATCATAATCCTGACCATCATCAAATGAAGGTTTCGGTCAACACTGCTGACCTGAACCTGACAAGAATACCGTCCCGTCGTAGTTGCTCTCATTCTGACCATATTTATACCTCGAGATTCTTCTTATCATTGTTACGAACAAAATCTCCTGTTAATCTAGTCTTTAATTTCAGACTATTTCCAACTCAATGTGCTCTTTATGATATGATAATATATGCAAAAAGGTAAAAGGAAACAAAAAGAAAACAAACAAAAGTCTATTAGTTACAAGATAAGCAATCATTTTGAAAACGATAAAAGGTAAACACAAACCAATAAAGCAACATGCAAACAATTAAAGCAAGAACCCTAACCGTGTGAATTCTAGTTCACTAAGGTTATCCGCATGGCTCTAACGGGGTGGGCTTCTTAAATTCACACACATGGGTTCAGTTCTAATTGGGGTACCCGGACCTATCTTATCACCAATTAAGGCAACAAGAACCCAAATTATGGCCCATTACAAGCTTGCGAATTGGTTTCGGTTCGAGGGAAAGCACTACCTAATGACGTAGAGGGCTACTCACATGTCAAGAGGCGTGGCTTTCGGAAGTGAATTATCGACCCTTGGAGGGCTACTCACGTGGGTATGTGGCGTTTCACTCCCACTTAAGGGATGGAGCCCGGGTACAAAGCTTGATGAAATGGTGCAACACATGGCGGTGATTCCTTAAAAATTAAATAAAAAATTAATTCGAAGACCACCAATTATCAAAGCCCGTTCAATTATAGTCACATTTTCAACAAATGGTCAACCTTACTAGAATCGATTGAAATTTTGACAATTTTCCATCATTAAAATAATAAATATTTTCTTGGCCTAACTCTCTTTCGTTTTAAAAACAATGGTCCCAGTAGAGTCGCCAAGCTGTAACGACATTTTTTTGAAAACAAACCTTTAGACAAATTATATGAAAAATTATAAGTTCGGCGCTACAGGTTATCCCCAAAATCATTTATTTGAGATCTTAGCTTAAAGAGATTTCTTTTGAAAATTCTTTTTCTTTTGAAAATCGATAAAAACGTAGAGTCGCCACCGGCCTCTTGGATTAGGTAGGCCGGACACCACAAAAACTAGAGATTCAATTTGAAAAGAGGGTTTGAGAGTTGGTTACGTGTGGGGAAGGATTAGCACCCCCATCACGCAAAAAAATCGGTACCGAAATATTTGTTGCTCTTAATCAAATGAAGTTATCGAAACTTGAAAAGAATTTAATTTGGTGACCTTAATTGAAAATTAACCTTAATTGAACGGGCTTTATCAATTTGGCGGGTTCAAATTAATTCGACATTTAATTAATAAGGATGAAATATATCAGACCATAGATTAAACCGACATCAAATAAGCCTGACTGTCGTGTTAATTTATGGTTCGAATTTCGTACATCACCTTTATGCATGATGCGAACAGTTAATCATGATGTTATGTCTTAACCAATTTTATTCATTTCAAAATTTACCTTTAGACGATGTGAATTAACTCGAATATTTGGTCAATATCCAATAAGCCAAGATATTACGACACAAATATCTGAGTTAATAAATATCTCCTTTTTATAGTTAAAGTTAATTAACTTATCAAGTTTAAGGTGAGATTAAATAACAATGGTTAGATGGATGAAAAATAAAATGTGTCACCAAAAACAAGGAATTAAAAAAACAAATAAATGAAGAGCATAAAGAGAAAATCTGGAAAAAGGATCGGATCGAACAAAAGAAAAGCGTAAAGTAAATGCGAGAAATTAAAGTGCAAACATTTAAAATGCAGAAAAGTAAATAAATACCCGAAAAGGACCGGATAGAACAAAAAAGAGAAATTAAAAGCGTAAATTAAAAGTTAGATGTTAGTAAGTTAGGAGTTAGTTAGATTAAACGTGCCATAATAATACGAGTCATCCCCGTTGCTGGTCACCGTAAGGCCGATTCGAACAAGGATTAAACGCAAGAAATAAAATAATACATATATATATATAAGAATAAAGAAACACATAATAGCGTAGTATTAATATATTCATATAACTAATACGTAATATATGGAACATACTTACTCATATATATGTAAATAAATATTATAAGGTAGCTAAAAGAAAATGAAATGAAAGTTGAATATACATATATATATATGTATTATACCATACGTAAACTACATATGTATAATATAGATACTATATAATATATAAGAGCATATGTATATATATATATGTTATATGATAGGCATGTATGCATATAAAAGGAAAAATAAAAAAATAAAAAATAAAGTAAAGAAATGGGAAACACGACATTAAAGGGGGAAAAGCAATAAAGTAATGAAGGGATTTCAAAACCCATTTCAGTTCCATGAAAGGATATGTTTGAACCAAAACTTTGACAGCCGAGTACTCCTACTCCTTTGCACCGTCGGCGGCGGCGTAGTCGCTCCGGCGAATTTTACCGATCGCCGTCAACACCAGATAGTTTCTCTCGCTCCCCTCTTTCTTTTCCTTAGTTCGATTTCATCAGAAACGTCCCCAATTGTCAAGAAAAAACCACAAGATCGCCGCCCTTCTTTGTCGTCGATCTACGCCGTCAACCGTCGGATCGACGTGAAATCGAGGTATATCGTTCCCTCACCCCGATCTACCTCTCTACCGTTGGGATTACCGAGATGGAGCTCCGGTCGCCGCCGGCCGTTGAAGATCGAAGGTAACATTTTCTTTCTTTTTTCTTTTCGATTCGAACCCAATTTCTTCGTTGATGCTCGAATTTGCTTCTCTGTTGATTGTAAAAAATGCACTTGTTTTGTTGTTTGAATCGAAAAGAAAAGTAGGAAGTTCTCTGTTCTCTCTATTGATAGTTGAATATCATTACACTGTTTAGGGTTCCCTTTATAGAACCGAATTACATTGCTTGTAAAAGAAAAAGAAAAAGAAAAACCCTAAAAAACACTATTGGTTGCTGTCAAGATTTTTGTTTGTATTGATGCCCCTTTCTGCCATTGTCTGATAATTTTTGTTGCTGTTGTTTGTTTGTGTATGATGTACGAGAGGTGAGGGGGAAGAAGGGACCAGCTTCAGTCGTACGAGGGTCCGATCTTGGCCATTGGTAGCTGCTACATGGATTTTCTGGTTCGAATTTGGGCCATTCGATCACCCTTGATCGATGGTGGAAGATTAACTGCACAAGGGAGATAGATGTATTAGATTAAGGTTTCAGATTGGGCTTTTGTATTATGTATTTAATTTTTGGTTTTAGATGTATTATGGACTTTTTATATTTAAAGGAATTTGGGTTTTTATTTAACTATCATAGTATTTATATTTATCGTATTATTGGGCAGGTATATATATAAAGAGAAATCTGGGGTTCTTATTTATACTAATCTTTTTTGTTTTTGGGGTTAGTTCTAATAATAATAGCAATAATAATACAACCATAATAGCGATACTAATAACAAACATAATAACAATAATAACAATGAGAATGATGCAAATAATAATGGTAACATATGACAATGATAGTAAATGGTAATGATAATAGTTATAATAATGATATATAAATATAATGATAGTAATAAGATGGAAATGATATTAACAAACTGATTTAATTGTATAACCTAATGTTTTTTGGGGTTTCTTCTTTTCAATTTAATGATACCGTAACAATACTAATAAAGTGGCAAGGAAAAGGGGTAAATAGAATAAGTAACTCATACTTCTTTTCAATTTGTATCATCGGATGAGGCCCGATTTCACACAACGTCGGGAACGTACATCTAATATCTCTAACCATGGTGTTGCAACACTCTTTCTCTGGGTATTCGATCCCAACAATCAACGGTGACTCAACACTCAAGTGCCCATACTTGGCACGTGACAACACATGAGCCACCAAGGATCCCTATGGTTTTCTATTACAAACAAGTCACCCAACGTTTACCAAGTTATTACTCATTATCGAAGTATACATTAATCATCTTTATTAATCCATATTATCTTATTAATATCCCACGTCAAGTTTCATATTTTTATTAGCATTAGAGATTACTTCGTTCAATGGGTATTGATACTCGAACACGAGTATCAATACGCTATCTATGGGTACCGACACTCACACGCGTACCGATACTAATATTGCTTATTAAAAATCCTAGATTTCCACAAGTACTGATACAAATTGATTCGTATCGATACAACCCCCCAATCGGGTATAGGTACGGCTATAACGCCCTGATTTTGGGCCTAGGTGTTAGCCAGAAAGGTTAGACGGTTTGGTGGATCGGGTTAGAGATTTGAGTCAGATTCGGGAATAAATATTTTTGACTAAGATAAAAATATGAAAAAATGGTTAAAAACTATTATATACTAAATGGACATTATTGATGAAATCAATTTTGGAAAATGAAATTTGGAAATGTGACATTTTGGGCTAGTGACCAAAATGTAAAGTTTCAAAACTATTTTTAGTGACTGTTTTGTAAAGAGTCAAAACTTTGAATATTTAAGGAGCTAATTTACCATTTGGTTTAATCCGAGTTTCCTCTTAATTAGAATTATTTTAAAAGAGTTTTAAGTAAGGGAATCAAAGGGATTTAATTAAGGAAGGTGGTTATTTCCTAAAATTCACATTTGGCATAACTTTCTTTTCTCAAGATTTTATCTCAACTTCTCTTCATCCAAACACTTTCTTTTTCATCATAAAATCTAAGGTGATGATCTTGATTTCTTAAATCTTTGATTTCCTAAATGATTCTTCAACTTTGTTTTCCAAAAATCTTATTGTATCTCTTTGTTTTTCAAGAGAAAACATCCAATTAAGGGGAATCTCATTCATTAGAGGTTCGTTCTTCTCCTCTAATGAAAGGTTATTTATTGAAATTCCTAAGTTCTTGGCTCTTTAAATATGTTTTCTATTGAGTTTTTATGATTTAATTGAGGAATATGATCAAATCAAGGTTTAATTGATGTGTTTATGTGATTTTTGGATTGGATCTGTTTTGCTAGGTACTTGATTGGTTTTAATCAAGTTTTTAATGTTTTATAATGTTAATTGATGGATTGAAGTGTTAGGTTCTGGTTGGGTTAAGTTTGGAGGGTAATCGATGTTGTTTTTGGTTATTTTCGGATGACGATGATTAGCTTTTAGCGAAGCAATGTTGAGGAATTGTTTTTCTGTGATTTTGAATGCATTGAGATGCATTAATCCTTTGTTTTTATGTGGTTAAAACATGGGAGGTTGACCCATTAGCTAGTGGTGAAGCTTTGGAGGCTTCAGACGCTTGATTTCACGTTGGCTATTGAAGTTTCATAGAGTCGGTGAGTGAGAACGAAACCTAAAGATTTTGAAAGGTTTGGAAGTGGTTTTGGGAACTTATATTGAGCTTGAAATGCTTGTATAAGTTCAGAAGTAAGTATAAATGACTTTCTCTCTCAGTCGTGCTTTTACGAAATGGTTTTATGCACTTGATTTTGTTTATATGGAACCTACTATTTATGCATGTTTTAAGTATGTGATATACTATTTTTAATCATGAAATGATGATTGATGCACGTGGTAAGTGATCCATGTAAGTATGTAATTTATACTTGTGTTTAAAGCATGGTTTGTTGCTTTAAGAAAAAAGGTTTTGTATTGATGCATATGAAAATAGTGAGGTACATGGTTATAATGAATTATATTGGAAAGTGATATGGTTTAAAATGTTATCGGATATAGTTGGTCGGCCATAGGATTGATATTGCTTTATAAAAATTCACCTTGGATGTGGAGGGGTTTATATGGCGTATCGAATACTCTATCCAAGTACCCTAACGGTTGAGGGGTTTATGGGTATTGAAAACTCCCATTAGCGGGTTATGCATCTAGCGATGAGTGGTGTTGAGGGTTTATAAGGTGTACCGAATACTCCACCATGGGTGTCACAATGGTGGAAGGGTTTATGTGTAGCGAAAACTCTCGTGCGTGAACCTTGTGTTGCCGGTGAAAATGTATGAAGTGTTTAGAGAACACTTGTTGAATCCGTGTATCTGATGTAAAGTTTTAAATGGTAACTGAAATGGGATTTCAATGTTGTTTTGGAAAATAGTTTTAAATGCATTGATTGTGTTTTGTTTTTGAGCACTCCTCACTAAGCCTAGTGTGCTTACGCTCTCTTTGTCCATCAATGCAGAGAATTAATGGTTCGGGGGTAGCAAACAAGTGAAGGATATCCAAGGACTTCGATTTTTGAACATATGGCTCCAAACTAGACTTGTAGTAATAAGGGCAATGGGGTTTCCGTTGTTTGATTTGGGAGTTGTATTGTTAAACTCCCTGTTTAAGCATGTTTGTAATGTTGCTTTGGACTTGTAATTGGTCTCTTATGATGGTTGTGGCTTGAGTTTTATGTTTTGAATGTTGAATGGCTTGTGATCTAGGAAGCACGCCACTAGTTTATATTTTGAAGCATGATGCTTTGATATGTTGATGATTATGTGATGTTATGTTTAGGATCGACCCCTAATAATGTTATACGAATGTTTGAAGCACGTTTAAGTTGTATGGGATTCATCAAAGTGTGTTAATGTAATGACCCGAAATCTAGATTAGTGAATCGGGTCTCGGGTTCGGCTTTTGAGCTTTTATGTTGGGGGCCCAATTGATAAAATTGGGCTTGGGCTTATTCAAGTGGATTATTGGGTTTTGTTGTTAGTGTTTGAAATTTAAATATGTTTGGGTGGAAAAGTGGGAAGAGACATGATGGAAGAAAGAGAAAAGGAAAAAGTGATGGTGGGAGAAAGAGAGAGAAAACGGGAGAAAAGTTGAGGGAGAGGATTTCAACCTCTGATCTACGGAGATCCAGCCGTTCGATGTCGACACCTCTACCGCCATTGTGTTCATCTCGCTAAGACGAGTTTGCTAGTACCAGCAACGTCACCATTGAAGTTACCGTCGTAGGGGGTAAGAGAGAGAAAGTTTTAACTTTCCTATTTGGAGGGGTTAGATGGCTCAAATCGAGAAACGAAGGCCACAACGATGATCAGAGGCAAAAAGGAAACCGATTTGGGTGTCGACTGCCACCGTCCGATCATCAGAGGATGTCGTACGCGCCACATGCCCCGCTGCATGTGCATGGGCATCGCCCGGCCAGCAAGGCTCTTATATCAACCATGGGCTTGAGCTGTTGGGTCGAGCCAAGCCGCAGGCTTAGCCGATTGAAGCCCATTCGCAGCCAAGCTGTCAGTCGCAGTTAAGCCATCGCGCCGCCGTTGACCGTTGATTGGTGTTGACTTTTTCTGGGGGACCCTAACTAGGAGTTTCTCGACGTTCTGGATCTAATGGCATAGTCCGTTTCACCAAGTTCAAACCCAATAAGCTTTTTTATGCATTTGACCCTTCGAATTCCTTAGAGAATATGCTTAAGTGATACTTATGATATTAATTGGTATACGAGGATTATTCGAGAACACATATCGGGTTAAGTGGAATGTTCGAGAAGCTTGGATAAGGATTTTAACGATATCAACATAAGGTTAGTACACCTCAAACTCCTATCGCTTCATGAGCATCATAAATGTGATTGCTTTGCAAGTTAGTGCCTACAAAATAGATAGATGATGTTTAAGCATATTTAGAGACCGATATTTATGAGACTCGATATTGTTGAGATGCATGATGATGTGGTGGATATGATGAGACTATTAGAGACTTTAGAGTCTCGGTAGGTTTGTCTGCGATGCTTGTGTGATATTTGATGATTTGTTTATTGATTGATAATTGTGATGCCTTGTATGCTTGTTCGAATAGTTTAATGAGGTTCGATGAGAATATTGCTTAAAGGTTAAATATTCAAATAAATGGTATTAAAGCCGGTAATTAATATTAATGGGATGTATGCATTAGCAAACCAACTCTAATGACTTTCATAAGCTTTAGGCATCATATAAGCTTGCTAATATTGCAATTTGAGGAAATTGCATGAACCCGTGAATAGGATATCTGTATGAGCTTTGTCCGTGCCGGTACGTGATTAGGGGCTGTATCGGTATGGGTCGAACCGTACCGGTACTTGTGGAAATTAATAAATTCCAATGAGCAGTTTCAGTATCGGTACATGTATGAGTATTGATACCCGAGGGTATCGTATTGATACTCGTGTATGAGTACCGATACACACTGAACGAAATAATTTATAATGCTAATAAAAGATGAGAATTTGTGTGGGATGATAATGAGATAATATGGATTAATAGCGATAATTAATGTACACTTCGATAATGAGTAATAACTTGGTAAATGTTGGGTGACTTGTTTGTAATAGTAAACTATAGAGATCTTTGATGGATTGTGTGTTGTGCCATGCCAAGTATGGGCACTTGTGTGTTTGAGTCTCTATCGGTTGGTGGGATCCAGATACCTAGTGAGAGAGTGTTGCAACACATGAAGACCACTCGATGCGAGATTCCAAATGATGATGCTCGATGAGAAATTCCAAGCCATTCCACTCGATGTGAGATTCCGAGTGAAGATACTCGATGTGAGATTTTGAGTATTGATGCTTGATGTGAGATTCTGAGCATGAGTGTACATTCCCAAGGCTGTGTGACACCGGGCCTTACTCCAGGTTTGTGGTTATGACATTGTGTGTTTTGCTCGGAGGATCCAGTGGGATCTCGAGTATGGTTGGGCCTTGTGGGCTATGTATGATGTTTTGCTATGTTGAGAGCATGTGTTTAAGCATCTAGTGGTAGCGCCACATGTTTGTTTATCTCTCTTTATTGCTCGTACTAGCTTGCATGCTTATGTTTATGATTAGCATGAAGTATGGTAGAGTAGATGTGTACCACTGAGCTTTGTATGCTCAGCGCTCAGAATTGTTGTTTTCGTGCGTAGGTTGACCGTTGGATCGTGGGATCGATGAGCACTATCAGTATAGGATTTTGGCAAGTAGAAGTTCTTAGAGTACGATACTTGTATTTATTGGGCTATGTATTCATAGGACCTTACGTGGTTGAGTCTATATTTCTTATTCTGGAATTGTATAAAACAAATCAAATGTTTAAATGTTTTAAATAAATGTGGAGCTCCTTTGTAATGGTTTAAATTATTTATCTATGTTTTCAACTGTTGGATTGAATACTTTTGAGGAATAACTTGTTAGGGCTAAACCCATTTTAAGGAATTTCATGGTTTTGGTTTGGACTTGAGGCCCAATTGTGACATCCGGGTCGGGGGTGTTACAAAAGTGGTATCAAAGCTTATGTTTAGCCAGTTCTAGGAAACCCCAGGGGTATAAGGTTTCTAGCCCTAAAATTAGGTTCGTACTTCTTAAATACTGGAATATTGTGGTGCGTCCAATGTTGCGATGATAAAACGGTTGCGATCGTGGCCGAGAGGGCCGAGTTAAGTGGTGAGTCACTTGTGAGAGTAACACCGATGGTGAAGTCTTCTTGGATTGTTAAAATACAACTTGGTTGAGGACAAGCTTTTGCCGAGGTATCATTTTCACTATTTTTGTTTTTCTCTTCTCTTGCATTACTTGAGGACAAGCAATGAGCTGGATTTGGGGGTGTGTTACCTCCTCAAAAGTATTGTTTTTCATGCCTATTTTGATATACTTTTGCTTGTTTTCAAGTACATTTAGTTGCATTAGTTTGGTAGAATCATGCATTTACATAAAAGAGTTAGTAGGTTGTCTATGCCAGTGTCATGGGTTGTTTTTAGTGGCATTTGCGCAGGTTGGCAGGAGGAATGGATGCATGGACGTATTTAGGAATGCCAGATGTTGCGGGCACAGAAGGACAAGATGAGTGCCAAATATTTGTTGGCAGAGAGGTATGCCTATGGCAATGCCAAGAAAAGATGAACCCCCCAAAAAATAGGAAAGGATCAGGCTCCTAAAAGATCTCAATTGGATCAACTTCTAAAAAAATAGCAGATAAGGTGATGCCAAGTGATGTTGGCAAAGTTGTGCCAAGCTCATGTGCTAGGATGGCCATGGCATGATGACATCAGCCCTAGCCTAATAAGCTATCACACCGAGCTGATAAGATATCAAAATGATCGGATAGAGCTCTATCTCTTGATCATTTTTAAATTCAAATGCAAAGGCTTATCTCATCCTTTCCCTTACACGCCTATATAAAGACCAACCGATCAATCATTTGAAGACACCAAAAAAGGAGACGAGAGATGGTCGGAGTGAGGTGTTGGAGCGATGAGTGACAGTCGGTGCAATCGAGGAAGGGTGGTTCGACTTCTTGGCCGAGAGTCTAGCGTGGAGGGCTGCATCGAGAGACCCCTCTGCCTATTCCCTTGGCAACAGTTGTTTTTATTTAGTTTTTATTATGATGGTGATGTTAAAAACGTTTGTTGGTTTGTTGGTTAACCCCACACCATGAACTAATTTAATTGTTGGTGGGGGATGTTTTGGTTTTAAACGTTGGCTTTTATGCCTTAGTTCCTTTATAATAATTCTTCTTTTGGCAAAGTTTGTTTGTTTTGCATACTTTAATTTTTCCTAAGTACTGTGCCAAAGCGAGAGCTAGCACTTAGCTTATTGCTTTCTAATATCTTAACAAACTTGTGTTGGCAACGATCAAGTTGCTGAACACTTGGGAGAGAAGCTTCGAGAGAAGTCATTCAAGTAAATGAACTTACTTCAAAAGTGAAATCTACCCCCATAGAGTATAGATTAGTTTTAAATCAAATTGGTTTAAGGAAAACATACACTATAGAGATATAGGGGTTTTTACTTGGCCAGTTTAAGGCAATGACCATCGAGAGAGGCTTTGCTATTTTTGAATCTGCTCGGTAACCAATGGCAAGACAGTTTTGTTAATAAAGGCTAGCATGAACAACGTTTGAACCAAGCATTCCTTGCCAACAATCATCATTCATTTGAAAACACCTTTCTAGCTAACACTTCACTTTGGTTTTATTTTATTTTCTTTTCTTTGTTTTAAAATCAACTATTTTCAACTACAATCTTTTCTTCCAAAACACATAACAAACTAAACAATCGAATTCCAAGTCAATCTCTGTGGGATCGATACTCAGCTTACCAAGCTGTATTACTTGTCGACTGTGTATACTTGCACGCAAAAGGCTATTGGCAGAGTTTATCTTGCCCAAATACATACCATTTATACATTTTGCTAGCATTCATTTTACACATCTCCTTGAGAGTCAACAAGTTTTTGTCGCTGTTGCCGGGGATTGCAACGGATTTGATTGTTTTTAAATTTTTACTTGTTTTGTTTTTGTTTTCATTTTATCTTTGTTTTCACCGGTTTATGACCAGAAACCAACCAGTGGTGGACGAGTGGCCATACGATCCGAAAATTGAGAGAACCTTACGGAGGTTAAAGAGGAGATACTGAGAAATGAATCAAGGCAATCAGAGGAATGGTGTGGTGAATAGTGATCCACCCATTAACAATCAACCTAATAATAATGCACAACCGCCTCCTAATGTCCCAAATATGGTTGAAGAAGAAGAGAGGCCAATCCGAGAACATTCAGCACCTAACATTGCAAATCTCATGCCAGGACTTATTGGCACTGATGCCGATGAACCTAACTTTGAACTTAAACCCGTAATGATCCAAACTCTTTTGAATATAGGTCAATTCGATGGAGCACTTACTGGAGACCCAAGACAGCATCTCAAACAATTCATGGAGATATGCCAATTGTTTCAACAAACTGGAGTATTTGGAGATACTGTGAAGATAAAATTGTTTACCTTTTCCTTGAGAGACAGAGCCAAGGCATGGCTCAATTCTTTGCCACCAGGATCAGTTACTTCTTGGGCAGACCTTTGCCAGAATTTTCTGACGCGGTTTCAGCCACCAACACTCACTGCCAAGTTGCATGGTGAAATCATTACATTTAAATAGGACGAGGATGAAACTCTTTATAAAGCCTGGGAAAGATTTAAAGATTTGTTGAGAAGGTGTCTAATGCATGGGTTCCCAAATTGGACCCAAATACAAACCTTCTACAACAGATTGAATACACAAACAAGGACTGTTGTGGATGCTTCAGCAGCCGGATCGTTGCTTGATAAGAAGTACATTGAGGCTGTTGATATCCTTGAGAGAATTTCGATCAATGACTTCGAGTATCCTGTTGCTAGACTTGGTACCTGGACTAAAGACAGTAGGAAATTGAAAGTCGATGAACTCACGTCCATTCATGCCGAGATTTCCAACCTCACTAGCATGGTGAGAATGTTGCAAAAGAACAATGAGGCCCAAGAAGTCAAAGCACTGGATCCATTTTGCACTATTTGTGGAGAAAACAACTGTGTGGATGAATGCACTGTCAATCTTGAGTCGGTAAATTTTGTTAGGAATGCTGGTCATTTTTATAATGCTAATACCTATAATGCATGTTGGAGACAACACCTTAACTTATCTTGGGGAAATCAAGGAGGCAATCACTATAATGCCCCCCGCTAAAACATCCAACGGCAAAACAACAATGTCATGCAAGTATTTTATCAATATGCCATGCCACATAAAGCTCAGAACAATTTCCAGCAAGGGCAAGGAAGCAACCAATGAGGAGATCTTACACAATATATGGAGTAAAATGAATGGACGCATAGGTTGGCTGATGGAATGGTAGGAGGAATGGACGCATAACGCAATGACGCAGTTAGGAATGCCAAGGTGAATGCCAGATGTTACAGGCATGGAAGGACCAGATGCGTTCCAAGCATTTGTTGGCAGAGAGGTATGCCAGCGGCCATGCCAAGAAGAGATGAACCCCTGAAAAATAGGAAAGGATCAGACTCCTAAAAGATCGCAGATGGATCAACTTCCGAAAATATAGTGGATAAGGTGATGCCAAGTGATGCTGGCAAAGTTGTGCCAAGCTCGTGTGCCAAGATGGCCATGGCATGATGATGTCAGCCCTAACCTGATAAGCTATCACATCGAGCTGATAAGATATCAAAAAGATCGGATAGAGCTCTATCTCTTATCTCTTGATCATTTCAAATTCAAATGCAAAGGCTTATTTCATCCTTTACGCCTATATAAAGACCAACCGATCAAGCATTTGAAGACACCAAAAAAGGAGACGAGAGGTGGTTGGAGCGATGAGTTAGAGCGACGAGTGAAAGTCAGTTCAATCGAGGAAGGGTGGTTCGACTTCTTGGTTTAGAGTCTGGCGTGAAGCTGCATCGAGAGACCCCTCTACCTATTCCCTTGGCAGAAGTTGTTTTTCTTTAGTTTTTATTATGATGGTGATGTTAAAAACATTTGTTGGTTTGTTGGTTAACCCCCACACCATAAACTAATTTAATAGTTGGTGAGGGATGTTTTGGTTTTAAACGTTGGCTTTTATGCCTTAGTTCCTTTATAATAATTCTGTTTTTGGTAAAGTTTGTCTATTTTGCATACTTTTATTTTTCCTAAGTACTGTGCCAAAGCGAGAGCTGGCACAGTTAGCTTATTGCCTTCCAATATCTTAACAAACTTGTGTTGGCAACGATCAAGTTGTTGAACACTTGGGAGAGAAGCTTCGAGAGAAGTCGTTCAAGTAGAAGAACTTACTTCAGAAGTGAAATCTACCCCCACTAAGTATAGGTTGGGTTTTAAATCAAATTGGTCTAAGGAAAACATACACTATAGAGATATAGGGGTTTTTACTTGGCCAGTTTAAGGCAATGACCATCGAGAGAGGCTTTTCTATTAATGAATCTGCTCGGCAACTAATGCCAAGACAGTTTTGTCAATAAAGGCTGGCATGAACCCGTTTGAACCTGGCATTCCCTGCCAACAGTCATCATTCATTTGAAAACACTTTTCTAGCCAACACTTCACTTCACTTCACTTTGGTTTTATTTTATTTTCATTTCTTAGTTTTAAAATCAACTCTTTTCAACTACAATCTTTTCTTCCAAAACAAGTAACAAACTAAACAATCAAATTCCAAGTCAACCTCTGTGGGATCAATACTCAACTTACCAAGCTATATTACTTGTCGACCGTGTATACTTGCATGCAAAAGACTCTTGGCACAGTTTATCTTGCCCAAACACATACCATTTATACCTTTTGCCAGCATTCATTTTACACATCTCCCTGAGAGTCAACACCTATCAAGGCGAAAGATTCTTCTTATATAGTACTGAGCGGTCTATATCGGTACACATGCATTTTGTTGGCTAAGTTTTAAGTTACAGATTGTTTTGCCTTGGAAACTGCAAGAAGAAATATCTGATTGTTTTTTCAGGTACAGTGTTAAAATTATCTCTAAACTCGATGGCTTTTGTTGACCCTGAGATCTTTAAAATGTGCTTTAGAAGATCAATGCATCAGTGTATAAGTTCTCTAGTGTCATGCAACGGTAAGTATATGGTGTATGTTAGGAGCGACAGTTGTACCAAACTTTGGCAGTGTGTTGTTAAACAACTTAGGGTCAAGTGCTTGATATAGTGATAAGTGGTTGACTCGCCATCAGTTGGGGGTCGAACATTGAGTTTTTCAGAGTTTTGTGATGCTTTGATGTTTCTTAGTGGAAATTGAATAAATGGCTGCA
Source organism: Hibiscus mutabilis (assembly GCA_019671005.1). NCBI lineage: Eukaryota > Viridiplantae > Streptophyta > Magnoliopsida > Malvales > Malvaceae > Hibiscus > Hibiscus mutabilis. The sequence goes on from CM033715.1 coordinate 55,213,808, forward strand.
GATTTTGTAAAAGATAGTGAGCACATGGTTTCAATGGGATTTCTTTGAGTAATGAAATAGTCTTGGTATGTACCATTTGATATTTCGGCAAATATGAGGATCCAATAGGAAATCTGCTTGGTTTGGTTGTGAGTCGAGCTGTGAGACACTACGGTGTGTACACATTACCTTGTGACATGAGATTTGAGGTTCGTAGGTTGAACCTTATCCCTTGGTAGGATTTTATGTGATGACAAATCCAAGTTAAGTTTCTAAGATAACATGTTTGTGTGACGCTTTGATCATAGATCTGTTTGGAACGTTCTATGGCTTGGTTATGCACCGAATATTGATGGACCTCTCTAAAGGATATGGCCAGTTGAATTGGGCTATACCAATTTGTCTGCAACAAGAGATTGAACTATATCAGCTAACTTATCAATCTTATTTTCTAAAGAAACTATACGTACCTCGAGAGGGTTCGTTGGAAGGGTGAAACTATTGAGAGTTAGTGGCCATAGTAGAAATTAAATTTCTAGTCGCATCCAGAGTCATGTTTACAAGTGCCCCTCCACTTGTTGCATCGACCATCTTCATCTCTATATGGGTTAAGCCTTCATAGAAATATTGGAGAAGTGTTTGTTCCATCAGTCCATGTTGTGGAAAATTTGCGCATAATTTCTTTAACCTCTCCCAATAGTCATATAATGACTCAGTATCTTTTTGTCAGATACTCAAGATGCTTCACCTTATTTCACTCGCCTTGGTTGCAAGGAAAAACCCGTCAAAAAAAAGTCGAGCCATATTAGTCCATGTAATAACCGAATTAGACGGTAAATCAAATAACCAATCTTTAGCCATATCGGCTAAGGAAAAAGGGAAAGCACAGAGTTTTATTTGGTCTTTGGATACTCTCTGTGGTTTTGTGCTTAAACAAACCATGTGAAATTCCTTGAGATGTTTGTGCTGGTTTTCATTGGGCAAACCATGAAAGGTTGGTAGAAGATGGATTAGACCCGTCTTAAGCGCGAATGACGTTTCTCCATTTGGGAATGTTATGCACAGTGGTTATTGCGCCTCACGTGCTGAAGTAAGTTCTTGAATAGTTTGGTCGTCGTCTGCCATCAGAATAGGCTCTACGTTGTTGTATTCAAAGTGTACTTCTGCGTCAGAGGGTATTTCTGGATCTGGTACGGTTTGTTGTTGTTGTTCTTGCTATTGTCATTGTCTTCTTTCTCAAAGCGTTTGTGCGTGTAGTCTTCGGCCTAATACTTCTATTTCTAGTTTAAAATCTGCAAGTTCACCCGAATTCTTCCTGGTCATAAATCAAAACAAACTATATCAGCAACTTTGCCAAAGTTCCGGGCAATGGCACCAATTTGACAAGCGTCGTATTTGTCAAATAAATATTCCTTAATCTCAAATAAAATAAATAAAAATGTATAGTAAAGAGAAGAAGGGTTGATTCGCAGAGACTAAGGAGCTTCTGATATCTGGAGGCTTTGTTCTGACTTTGTTGCGAAAGTAAAGATAGTGAATGGGGGGTTTGATCAAGAAAACTAGAAAATAAGGTAAATACAAGTTTTGAAAGTAGAAAATAATGAAAGTAATTTTGAAGGGAAAACTGATCAAATGGAATAGCCTCAAGCTCAGCTTAGCCTTAATTCGAATTGATCATCGAAAAAGATATTTTCACCGGATACGCGCCGGTTACAATCTACAAAGCCTAACCCTTGTAACTTACTTTTCAATTTTGTAACCAACAATCCAAAGGCAATCTTTGGAATTCGGTTCTTACTTGGACTAGCCAAAACTATTTTCGCTAGCGCCAATGTAGTTAAGTGTTTAGAAAAGCCCGACTCGGATCATGTTGTCTCAATGAGAATCGAATCCGATCTCAATTTCCCTTAGCGAATCCATCGCTAATTGTGTTCACAAGAAGTCGAATATGCTACAAGTCGATCATTTCTCCCAACTTTAAATCAGAACAACATTCAAGCCAACATGCGCTTTTTGAAATGATAGTGTTAAAATTTTAAAAGAAAGGCCGATTGCCGATCTCAGTTTCCAAAAAATTAAGAATGTTATCCGAAGATATTAAGTGTTTTTTCCATTCTCACAAAATGAATTGAGGCATCACTTTAAGCCTTTGGCTAATTGGGAAATTAGCTAAGCATGATTATGGTAAAAATTATACTTAGCATCTTAAAAGAAAATAAATAAAAACTCAAAAACAAGAACGTAAAAAAAGGAATTTTATTAAATTTCAAAAGCAAGAACAAATTAAGAATGTGAGATGATTTTCTAGCTTACCCTAAGGGGGTCTTTATAGTAATCTAAAACCCTAAAAATAACCTAAAAATGATAAAAGATAAATCTTAAAAATATTCAAATCTAAATCCTAAAAACAAAAGATAATTTTAACTTTGAAATTCAAAACACAGTTGATCCTGCTTATCCGTTCGTGCTGACTAGACCTTTTGGAAGCCGCTGACTAGATCTTCTAGAAGCTGCTGACTGGATGCCACGTCAGACTTCATGCCCAGAGTCATGCCCACTACCCCAGCCTTGATTCTAGAAAATAAAATTACAGAATTTTAGCTTTTAAGTGCAATTTCCAAAATTATAGTCCTGCATAGAAAACTTACAAAATACATTTATATCAGCAACATGAACTAACTATTAAAGGCATAATTAAAGAAAAAATAGTACCCAAATAAACTACTTATCACAACACATGAAGACCACTCGATGCGAGATTCTGAGCCATTCCACTCGATGTGAGATTCTGAGTGAAGATATTCGATGTAAGATTCTAAGCATGAGTGTACGTTCCCGAGGCTATGTGACACCGGGCCTCACTTTAGGTTTATGGTTATGACATTGTGTGTTTTGCTCGAAGGATCCAGTGGGATCTCGAGTATGGTTGGGCCTAGTGGGCAATGTATGATGTTTTTCTATGTTGATAGCATGTGTTTAGGCGATTAGTGGTAGCGCCACATGTTTGTTTATCTACCCTTATTGCTCGTACTAGCTTGCATGTATATGTTTATGATTAGCATGAAGTATGGTAGATTAGATGTGTACCACTGAGCTTTGTAAGCTTAACGCTCAGAATCGTTGTTTCCGTGAGTAGGTTGACCATTGGATGTGGGATCGATGAGCACTATCAGTACAGGATTTCAACGTGTGGATGTTCTTAGAGTACGAACTTGTATTTAGTGGGCTATGTATACATAGGATCTTACGTGGTCGAGTCTATATTTCTTATTCTAAAATTGTATAAATCAAATCAAATGTTTAAATGTTTTAAATAAATATGGAGGTCATTTGGAACGGTTTAAAGTCTTTATCTATGTTTTCAACTGTCGGATTTAAATGCCTTTGACGAATAACTTGTTTGGGCAAAACCCATTTTGAGGAATTTCATGGTTTTGGTTTGGGCTTGAGGACCAATTGTGATATTCGGGTCGGGGGTGTTATAGTTAAACCAGCAAAAATGGCCATTATAGGTCCAGACGTATCAGTACGCGAGGTTCCGTACTAGTAAAGATAAGTTGTTTCAGAGGCAGTGTTTTGGTATGTTGAGTATCCATTTCGGTACGAATGAGCTATTTTGGGTATAGCATATCGGTACCCGGAGAAGTGATTCGGTACAGCATAGAGTATTTTGACAAGGTGTATCGATACGCGTAAGTGTATAGATACGGATTTGAGCTACTGGAAATTGAAGATTTTAAATTGGCCAAAGCATACCGATACACTCCTTCGTGTACCAATGCGACTAACAGTTATATTAGTTATTGTGATGTTTTGAAGTTCTGTTCTCTTACGTTTTAGTCCATACTTGATATGTATGTAATCGTATGAGTTTGGATGATCGTATTGAGCTGATTTTTGACATGAGAGCAAGAAACCTGACTAATTAAGGTTTGGTAACTTAAAAATAGGCAAAGTTATTATATTCCTTCCGAATTGCAATTTGGTCCCTAAATTGCAATCGTACTTAATTGGATATCAATTCGATGCCCGATTGAGTTGGATTTTCATTCGCTACCTAATGTTGCTCGTTCTGTTTGATCTTGCGACTAGGCAGGCCGAGGGGGTTACAAAAGCCAAAGCTCGTACTAATACCCTAAACACGGGTTCACACCATTTCCTTAAATTATAAATTTACAATGCTTATTCGAGCCCTAAAACTTATGAAACTCATTAGGGTTTGTTTACTAACGTATTTAAACTATTAATATTAGTTACCGGCTTTATTATCATTTATTTGAATATTTAACCCTTAAGCATAATTCCCATCAACCTATTCGAGCAAGCACACAAAGCATCACAATTATCAACCAAACAAGAAATCATCAAGTAATCATACGAGCCTCTCAAAATGACCCTACACGGTTTCTAAAGCCTCCACGAGTCTCATCATATTCGTAGCATCATTATGCATCTCATAGATATCAAGTCTCATAGTATCACCCTCAATACATGCTTATTTATCGTCTACTTGTTTTGCAGATGCTAACATGCAAGGCAATCACATTTATAATGCTCATAAAGCAATAGGAGTTTGAGGTGTAATAGTCTTAAGCCAACACGATAAATCCCCCTCAAAGCTCCTCTAATCTTGTCTTTAATTCTAATATTCGAGTCCACCAAAACCTTAAATAAAACAAATACTACTACATAAGCCATTTCACACTATCAAATTACTTTTGGGGATAAAACGCGTAAAAACAGCTTATCAAGTTTGAATTTGGAAAAATGAACTATGCCAACAGACTTAAAACATCGACAAACCCCCGATTAGAGTCCCTCAAAAAAGTAATAGTTAACGACGAAGATCAAGCCTCTGGGTAATCTGGTACGACACATGTGCACAACAAGTTCAGTGCACCCGCCTGCTACTGTACACGCCCACCCTCAGCATCAGCGATGGCGCGTGCGGTGCCTCTTGACGACAACAAATAACTGACGAGCTCCAAACTTGTATATTTTCATCGATGAACTCTGTGGTGGTGACGGCTTGCGACGGTGGGGTACGGATCTTGTCAAACGTAATACCCCATCGACTCGATCTACAAGTTAGGCGGAACTGATTGAGCTACATTGGGTTTACCTAAACAAACCCAAATCGATTAACTACTATTAGGTCCATTTTTTTCTTTTAATCTTGTCTAGATGCAATATTATGATCTATGGTGTGCATGCTGGCAACGTGTGAAATATCAACTGAATCAGTCGTTAAATTGACATCCAATTGTACGTATTTGCAATTTATAGACCAAATTGCAAACATAAAAAGTCAAGGACCAAAATGAAAGAATCCAAAACCTTAACAACACTTTAACAAAAATAACGTTCAGGTGTATCGGTACGCGGGACACCATACCGATACCCCATATCGATATTGTTCCTATGAGTATCGTTACACATGCAATATGGCCAAAATCCCAAATTCCAGTAGCTAAAACCCGTACTGATACACTTCATCAAGTATCGATATTCAATCTAATTATACACATGAATGTATCGATACATTTCCCCGTGTGTCGATATCTAGGCCAAATTTACGCTTACCCGTATCGATACCAGGCCACGTGTATCGATACCCCTGGACCTGTAATGTCCAATTTGTTTGTTTTTCAACCAATTGATAACTCAAACATGCCTTAATCTATCATACATATTTACACCACTAAGCAAAGGATAAAAACAAGCCGAAAGCCCTTGGAAAAAGGATCATCTTGAGGCATGTTGCACAATATCACAATACAAAAGGCATGCTTCCTATTTTCATCCAACTCAACAACCAAAAGGAGATTTAAGGCACAAGTCAATATAGGCATGGCAACATTTATCTATAAGGATCATTTTAAACATGCTTGAACCACAAAAGCATAAGCATATGCATTTTCCACCCTATATGCATATTACGAAAACCCTCAAGCATCAAACACAATTAAGCAAACTACCACCAATCTTGCTTCGATCCATCAAAATAATAGTCCATTAAACCAGATAATAAATCTCCACAATTCAATAAAATCTAGATTACAAAACCCCCAACAACATGGTGACACATTGCCTTATTAACCGAATTAATACTATATTTTCCACACCCAAGTAGTTGTTGTGTTCTTGGACATTCCTTGCCGAGAGAATGTTGCCCCTAAATCTACAACACTGCATCAATGGAAAAAGAGAGCGTAAGCACACAATGCTTAGTGAGGCCACTCTTAAACAAAACATTAATGCATTTCAAAATCCATTTGTAAACCACATATCATGTGAAGTATAAAGCATGCTTAATTAAACCAAAGCATTTTCTCATTTGTTTCCAAAACAAATCATGCATAACAACCATATGCATCAAAAAGTAAAGCATGCTTAATTAAACCAAAGCATTTTCTCATTTGTAAACACAGATTTCTCATGGTGGACTCAACTCCACCAAATCACACTTCGGTCAGGAATAGGCTCACCGCTACCCCGTCGTGCTAGGCTTACCCGTAACACACAAAAATAGACTTACCCTTATTGTAAGAAACTAAAGAATACCATCATCCTGAGTAGCCATACCGCTATACCTCAAGAGCTGCGAAGCGATCGACTTTATATTATATGACACTTAATCCTATGACATGCCAACTATATCCGATACCTTCTCATTTACGTCACATAGCCAATTTATCACTTTCAAATACATTTACTTACTATTTTCCAATGTATTTCTCAAAATCGTTTCATATGCAAAACCATATTGCCAAAGGAAACAACACATTCCCTTCAAGAAATAAATCTTAATGCCCATAGGCATTCATTTACTTTATTAAACATTGCATGTTAACCCAAAACGATGCATTTACAGTAAGTAAACCAAACCATGTTTAAAACCAAAATATGAAATCCATTGCAAAAGTAAGTTAGAATCAATCCAATATCAGTCGGCTACTAGGGAATATCAATAAAGAACCTTATTTTAAGAGAGGAAAACAAAATTCACCTTTGAAGAAGCTCCCACCAAAATTGACGTAAGATTTTCCTTGAAATCCAACTTGTGAAATTGATGAAATCTTTAAGAAATTCTTTTGAGGTTTTGTTAGGAATCAAAAGTAGAATCAAATGATGATTTCTCTATAGAAAATCAACAAAGTATTTTGGAGAATAATGTTTGGAAATTGAGATAGAAAGTGAGGGAAAATGAGAGAAAATTAGAAAGAATAGAAAAATGATTTAGAAACCAATTAACCATTAATTCATTACTCAATTAAGGTGGTTATTTTCTGATTAAAAACATTTAGAAATAATATCTCTCTAAGAATTCTTAGTATTAACCCATTTACAAAATAGTCACTAACCAATTTTGCAAAGTTTACATTTTAGACACTAACTAAAAAATCCATTTAATTAGATTAAACTAGCCTTTAATTAAAACACGAAAATGTTTAATATAATAATTAACACCTTTTTAAAAAATCAACCCTTTACGAATGAGTAAAAATTCCCATTTTTGAGTTAAAACCCCTAAACCTTCTAACCCTATTTTTGGGGTGTTAGAAAACTAACTTTGTCGAATCTTTTTTCTTCTCACCCTGGCAAGTGGTGACAGCGACAAGGCGACCACTGGTTGACTCCTTTCGATGAGATGGATCAGATGGTGCCGACAGTGAGGGTCACGGTGGCCTAGACGATGGCAAATCGGGGCTTGGAAGCTCTCCCTCTCTTTCTCCCACTTTTCTATTTTCTTCCCCCAGTTTTCTATTTTCTCTCTCTCCATCAAACCATCTCCAACTTTTCCCACCTACCACCCACTTTATATTTTTTTTCATCTTTTGAATTTCAAACTCCCATCAAATAAAAGATGATAACCATTTTAATAAAAGCTCAACACTACATTCTTCCTTTTTGCCACTAGGCCTAAATTAATTACTTAATTTAGACTCTCAACAAAAGGCCCAAAACCTGGGTCCAAAACCCGATTCGCTAACCCAAAATTCGGGTCGTTACACACATTGAACCCTAAAATAGAACAACATAAGATGGAATCAAACGATACTGTCCAAGCATCAACCTAAGGAATTCACTTCGGATGAGTTTGTCTCAATTAGCAATCATCTCTACAATCATCAACGATTCGAAACCCTCAAACTTAAGCTTCATTTATGCCCAGAATGTGGCACCTCATCGAAGATATACTACTAGGAACACTTCTTCATCTATTATTAACACCATGACCAAATGTTTCAAGAACATGAGAAACTCTGACAATCGAACTCTACTATCGATCTATCTTGAACTAACAATCCTTCTTCTCGACTTGGCTAACAAAGATAGAACTTAGCCTCTCACTTTACTTGAAATTGCCCCGACTCAAACGAAAGCTAACTCACAATCATATAACTCCACTAATCGAGCAACTTGAATTCCAAACAAAAACTGTTGCCACGTACGACGTTACTGGAGATCAAAAATCATCCAATTACCCTCGAAGACTCAAACATTATCTTCCAAATCAACCACTTAATTTCAATGAACGGTCGTGCTGAAACTCTAATGAGCCCTCAAGGATTTCAAATGGTTCTTTCAAACACGATTTGCGGCCACACAAAAATCTGATTCCACATAACCATACTCGGTAAACCATACTTCTATTGCGCTACTCTGATAAAATTCACATTGTTTTACAATACATGTCAACAATCCATGCAAAAACTCGGTAGAGCAGCCCTTTAATTCATCGAGCCCAAGATTATACTGACGCAGTTGTGAACCCGAACTACTTCATGACTTGTATTTAAAGTCTAATCATCACGCCGAACGCAATCTTTATCACGACTTCTCTAAAACCTTTGACTTATGGGGTACTGAACCTTTAAACCATCATACAAAACCCAAAACTCAAAGATTACTTTCAAGGTCATCAACCTCAAGAAACGGGTAAAGGTCCTCCACTCATCAGCTCACAACATTCAACGGCAACACTCTTCGCCATACCACTACTGAAAAGAACATAGACACGTCCCAAGGTGAACCACTTGGCGATGACACCCGTATTCATTCATTTTTACAAATGTGACCTCACTCTAAAAAGTTCAGTCGGTGCCATACCACAAGGTGATGGACACTTACACCGAACTCGACATTACCACTATCGTGGGTTCTAACCCACGATCAAGAGGTAATCTCACTCATTCCTCGAAGAACACTTCAACAACCTCTTAAATATCTGCAACTCTAAAGCTTTAGACTCTCAACCCTCGCATCCATTACGTGGGTTGGGAATGCCTCAAAACTTACAAAATTGCTCTCGAATTAACATTGCTAAAACATAGCGATCACGTTAGGGAAGTAATGGTTCCTCGCGCTTATGACAAACAAATGGGTTCACCCAGAACCATGAAGCTTCGAGACTCTCACTCGAAAACTGAGGCGTGCGTTGTGCTCACACGACCAACCTATACCAAGTGTAACATCCACTAACTAGGGAGAGTGAATCTAACAAGTCTATGGGGATTGTTACTTTCTATCCTCACTCACCATCCATGGTAAAAACTTTACCTACCAGCGGTTAAAATTCTGATGAATTAAAACAAACTTACATCAACCTCTAGATCTTACCACAACTCTCATTCCAAGAGAATCGCTACCCTTGCATAAACAAGAAATCATATTTACATCAATGCAACAACCAAAACCAAAGCGAAATATAGGTACTGACATATCATCGGTGGAAGAGCTATTATCTTTGGCCTAAATGGCAAAATGTCTAACACCAGCTCAAGCATCGACTCTAATGGTAGATCTCATAGAACCTCCACCCTGATTTTTAAAAGATGCCCTAACACCACCTTTAGTAAAACTCTAACCATGCCGAGAATGAGTCAACCTCTAAGACTGAAATGGAGTAACATCACCCATAACTGGGCAGTCTATCACCATGTGACATGGTGCTCGACACTTGTAGCAGACCCTCCATAGCAAGAAACACACTCCAAGATGTCACCGGCTACAATGCTCACAAACTGGTGGAAGTGACGTTCTAACTAAACCATCAATACTTCCCTTATGAGCAGAAATCAAGGAGCTCCTACAAACTCTCGGTCTAGATCCCTGATCGACTCTCAGTATTTGATCTGAAGCAACTATCTTTGAGCCCCTCTGAGGATGGAGCCTCTGAGATGAAGCCTGAGAATGACTTATGACGTCTTGAGTCTCCCCAACATGGTCCTTGAAGTCCTTTAAATTTTGCTTGTGTTCGTTAATCAAAACACGGGGTAGTGGTACGGGATGATCTTGTATCAGTACTCGAGCCAAGAATTTAAATTCCAAAGCTCATAAATTATTCGTACCCCTACAAACCTTCATGGAAGAACCCCAAATCAAACTTACAAGTTATGAAAGGTATTTTAGGTGGTTTACTATCTATTTTACAAGTTATTAACATCTAATTTGGATTTCCCATTAGCAAGGCTTTAAGCTACCAAAACACCACACTAGCAATAATAAACCACAAAATCAAGCAAGACAATCACTTTATGATCTTCAAGAAGAGAAAGATTCAAAGATATACTGGCCTTAAACCTAAACTCCCGAAATACACCATCACTCTAAGCTTCTTCAACTTTCACTCTTGGCTCAAGCTTGAAAAAGCTCTTCAACCTCTTCCACTGCGACACAAGCATGATATTCGAACCAAAGTTCAGACTAACATTATAGAGAATATGAAAATACAACCTTTAATTAAAGGAAAAGCTATAAAAGCTTAACTTTCTCAAAAACCCGTAAATGAAGAACTTACCTTTTTCCCTTAAAATTATACTTTTCTTCAAGCTTATGGGGAGGATATTGCCATACTAAAAACTTGGACCTTGGATGAAAGGATATATGAAGAAAGTTCTGATTTTCAGGATGAAACCTTCTTGGAGAAATAGAATGGTGAAGGTGGAGAAGAAAAAGATAAAAGAAAGGATGATGCAAGGTTGTCTCCCATTTCCTAAAATAAGACTGTGGAAATAAATGGGGGAGGTCAGGCTTTACTTTAAAAGGTGGTTAAATAGCATCATTAAAACTATAATTTTTACCTCTTTTAAAAAATGGTCACCTTCAAAGCCCATATAGATCAAATCTTTCCAACAAGGCCCAAACTTGGCCCAAATGGTCTAATTATTCCAACCAACATGAAGGTCTGCAACCTGGGTCAATGCCCAACGTTGACTCAATAATTTGGGTCATTATAGATTTGGTTAATATCGATTGTTTGCTTTTTCGGGTCAGGTCAGTATTAGATTGATTGGCTTTCAATTTGTGTCACTATGTGAAAATGTATTTGAAATGAAAAATGATATTAAACCATTACTAAAGGTGAGTTGTTAATTGGTGGATACCTTCGCTCAAACAAAAAAAAGTGGTTGTTAATTAGTAATATAATACAAAAAGAGAATAAAACATACATATTTGAGCAAATTAAATTTGGGTTGAGTATTTTCAGTTTGGGATGCTTTCAGATCGAGTTGTTTTAAGTTTGGGTTACTTTAGGTTCAGCTCAAATTGAAGTTAGTTTTGCTTCGGTTTGATTTTTTGGATTCATATAAGGTTTCGATCATCATATTCGAGTCCATATTAGGTCTCGGGTCAGGTAAACTGGTTCTGGTCTCTGGTCTCTGGTCATGTTTGTTAGGTCTCTGGTCAGATAGTGAATGGGGGGTTTGATCAAGAAAACTAGAAAATAAGGTAAAAAAAAGTTTTGAAAGTAGAAAATAACAAAAGTAATTTTGAAGAGAAAAGTGATTAAATGGAATAGCCTTAAGCTCAGCTTAGCCTTAATTCAAATTGATCATCGATAAAGATCTTTTCACCGGATACACGTTGGTTACAGTCTACAAAGCCCAACCTTTGTAACTTACTTTTCAATTTTGTAACCAATAATCCAAAAGCAATCTTTGGAATTTGGTTCTTACTTGGACTAGCAACAACTATCGTCGCTAGCGCCAATGTAGTTAAGTGTTTAGAAAAGCCCGACTCGGATCATGTTGTCTCAATGAGAATCGAATCCGATCTCAATTTCCCTTAGCGAATCCGTCGCTAATTGTGTTCACAAGAAGTCGAATATGCTACAAGTCGATCCTTCATCCCAACTTTAAAATCAGAACAACATTCAAGCCAACGTGCGCTTTTTGAAATGAAAGTGTTAAAACTTTTAAAAGAAAGGTCGATTGCCGATCTCAGTTTCCAAAAAATTGAGAATGTTATCTGAAAATATTAATTGTTTTTTCCATTCTCACAAAATGAATTGAGGCATCACTTTAAGCCTTTGGCTAATTGGGAAATTAGCTAAGCATGATTATGGTAAAAATCATACTTAGCATCTTAAAAGAAAATAAATAAAAACTCAAAAACAAGAACGTAAAAAAAGGAATTTTATTAAACTTCAAAAGCAAGAACAAACTAAGAATGTGAGATGATTTTCTAGCTTACCCTAACGGGGTATTTATAGTATTCTATAACCCTAAAAATAACCTAAAAATGATAAAAGATAAATATTAAAAATATTAAAATCTAAACTTAAAAACAAAAGATAATTTCAACTTTGAAATTCAAAACGCAGTTGATCCTGTTTATCCGTTTGTGCTTACTAGACCTTTTGGAAGCCGCTGACTAGATCTTCTAGAAGCTACTGACTGGATGCCACGTCAGACTTTATGCCCACTACCCCAGCCTTGATTCTAGGAAATAAAATTGCAGAATTTTATCTTCTAAGTGCAATTTCCAGAATTGTAGTCCTGCACAGAAAACTTACAAAATACATTTATATCAGCAACATGAACTAACTATTAAAGGCATAATTAAAGATAAAATAGCACCCAAATAAACTACTTACCACAACACGTGAAGACCACTCGATGTGAGATTCTGAGTGAAGATACTCGATGTGAGATTCCGAGTATTGATGCTCGATGTGAGATTCCTAGCATGAGTGTACGTTCTCGAGGCTATATGACACGAGGCCTCACTCTAGGTTTGTGGTTATGACATTGTGTGTTTTGCTCGAAGGATCCAGTGGGATCTTGAGTATGGTTGGGCCTAGTGGGCCTTGTATGATGTTTTTCTATGTTGAGAGCATGTGTTTAGCGATTACTGGTAGCACCACATGTTTGTTTATCTCTCCTTATTGCTCGTACTAGCTTGCATGCATATGTTTATGATTAGCATGAAGTATGGTAGATTAGATGTGTACCACTGAGCTTTTTAAGCTCAACACTCAGAATCATTGTTTCCGTGAGTAGGTTAACCGTTGGAACATGGGATCGAGGAGCACTATCAGTACAGGATTTCAGCATGTGAATGTTCTTAGAGTACGAACATGTATTTAAAGGGCTATGTATACATAGGATCTTACGTGGTCGAGTCTATATTTCATATTCTGAAATTTTATAAATCAAATCAAATGTTTAAATGTTTTAAATAAATATGGAGCCCATTTGGAACGGTTTAAAGTCTTTATCTATGTTTTCAACTGTCGGATTTAAATGCCTTTGAGGAATAACTTGTTTGGGCAAAACCCATTTTGAGGAATTTCATGGTTTTGGTTTAGGCTTGAGGCCCAATTGTGATATTCGGGTTGGGGTGTTATAGTTAAACAAGCAAAAATAGACATTATAGGTCCAGACGTATCAGTACGAGTGGTTTCGTACTGGTAAAGATAAGCTGTTTTAGAGGCAGTGTTTCGGTACTCGGAGAAGTGTTTCGGTACAACATAGAGTATTTTGACAAGGTGTATCGATATGCGTAAGTGTATCGATATGGTTTTGAGCTATTGGAAATTAAAGATTTTAAGTTGGCCAAAGCTTACCGTTACATTACTTCGTGTACCAATGCGACTAGCAGTTATGTTAGTTATTGTGATGTTTTGAAGTTCTGTTCTCTTATGTTTTAGTCCATGCTTGATATGTATGCAATTGTATGAGTTTGGATGATCGTATTGAGCTGATTTTTGACATGAGAGCAAGAAACCTGACTAATTAAGGTTTGGTAACTTAAAAATAGGCAAAGTTATTATATTCCTTCCGAATTGCAATTTGGTCCCTAAATTGCAATCGCACTTAATTGGATATCAATTCGATGCCCGATTGAGTTGGATTTTCATCAGCTGCCGGTATGCACACCATAGGTTAATATGTTGCATTTATAAAAGATAAAAGAAAAAAATGGACGTGGTTCGAGTTTCATCTTTACAGTTTACCTCGGTAAACCTAATGTAGCTCGTTCAATTCGATCTTGCGACTAGGCCGAGTCAAGAGGGTTATAAAAGCCAAAGCTCGTACTCCCTAAACACGGGTTCGCACCATTTCCTTGAATTATAATTTTACAATGCTTATTCGAACCCTAAAACTTATAAAAGTCATTAGGGTTTGTTTACTAACGCATTTAAACTATTAATATTAGTTATCGGCTTCATGATCATTTATTCGAATATTTAACCCTTAAGCATAATTCCCATCAACCTATTCGAACAAGCACACAAAGCATCACAATTATCAACCAATCAAGAAATCACCAAGTAATCATACGAGCCTCTCAAAATGACCCTACACGATTTCTAAAGCCTCCACAAGTCTCATCATATTCATAGCATCATTATGCATCTTATAGTATCGAGTTTCATAGTATCAGTCTCAATACATGCTTATTTATCGTCTACTTGTTTTGTAGATGCTAACACGCAAGGCAATCATATTTATAATGCTCATAAAGCAATAGGAGTTTGAGGTGTAATAGTCTTAAGCCAACACGATAAATCCCCCTCCAAGCTCCTCTAATCTTGTCTTTAATTCCAATATTCGAGTCCACCAAAACCTAGAATAAAACAAATACGACTACATAAGCTATTTCACACTATCGAACTACTTTCGGGGATAAAACACGTAAAAATAGCTTATCAAGTTTGAATTTGGCAAAACGAACTATCCCAACAGACTTAAAACATCGAGAAACCCCCAGTTAGGGTCCCTAAAAAAAGTAATAGTTAACGGCGGCGATAAAGCCTCTGGTAATCCGGTACGACACATGTGCACAACAAGCTCAGTGCACCCGTGAGCTGGTTTCTAGTGTTGTGCAGAGTAGATGAACCTAGGTGAGGCCAAACTGGTACGGTACGATGCACTGAAGCAGAGTGAACCCGCCTGCTACTGCACACACCCACCCTCAGCATCGGCGATGGCGCGTGCGGCGCCTCTTGACGACAACAAATAACTGACGAGCTCCAAACTTGTATATTTTCGTCGAGGAACTCTATGGTGGTGACAGGTTGAGACGGTGGGGTACGGATCTTGTCGAACCTAATACCCCCTCGACTCAGTCTACACGTTAGGCCGAACTAATTGAGCTACATTGGGTTTACCGAAACAAACCCAAATCGATTAACTACGATTAGGTCTATTTTTTTCTTTTTATCTTGTCCAGATGCAATATTATGATCTAAGGTGTGCATGCTTGCAACGAGTGAAATCTCAACTGAATCAGGCGTTAAATTGACATCCAATTGTGCGTATATTCAATTTAGGGACCAAATTGCAAACATAAAATGTCAAGGACCAAAATGAAAGAATCCAAAACCTTAACAACATTTTAACAAAAATAATGCTCAGGTGTATCGGTACGCGGGACACCATACCGATACCCCGTATCGATATTGTTCCTATGCGTATCGGTACACATGCTATATGGCCGAAATCCCAAATTCCAGTAGCTAAAACCCATACTAATACACTTCCTCAAGTACCGATACTCAAGCTAATTATACAATGCCCGTATCGATACATTTCCCCGTGTGTCGATATCTAGGCCAAATTTACGTTTACCAGTATCGATACCAGGCCATGGGTATCGATACCCCTGGACCTGTAATGTCCAATTTGTTGGTTTTTCACCCAATTGATAACTCAAACATGCCTTAACCAATCATAGATATTTACACCACAAAGCCAAGGATAAAAACAAGCCGAAAGCTCTTGGAAAAAGGATCATCTTAAGGCATGTTGCACAGTATCACAATACAAAAGGCATGCTTCCTATTTTCATCCAACTCAACAACCAAAAGGAGATTTAAGGCACAAGTCAATATAGGCATGGCAACATTTACCTATAAGGATCATTCTAAACATGCTTGAACCACAAAAGCATAAGCATATGCTTTTTCCACCCTATATGCATACTACAAAAACCCTCAAGCATCAAACATAATTAAGCAAACTACCACCAATCTTGCTTTGATCCATCAAAATAATAATCCATTAAACCAGCAAATAAATCACCATAATTCAATAAAATCCAGATTACAAAACCCCCAACAACATGGTGACACATTGTCGAGAGAATGTTGCCCCTAAATCTACAACACTGCATCAATGGAAAAAGAGAGCGTAAGCACATAATGCTTAGTGAGGTCACTCTTAAACAAAACATTAATGCATTTCAAAATCCATTTGTAAACCACATATCATGTGAAGTATAAAGCATGCTTAATTAAACCAAAGCATTTTCTTATTTGTTTCCAAAACAAATAATGCATAACAACCATATGCATCAAAACTTTTTTTCATATATCACATATATTGGCTTAAAGAGTGACCTCGGATAGACTTACATCTATCCTCACATTCAAAAACAGGATGTTATTTAACATGTCGGATACACGGATTTCTCATGGTGGACCCATCTCCACCAAATCAAACTTCGGCCAGGAATAGGCTCACCCCTACCCTGTCGTGCTAGGCTTATCCCTAACACACAAAAATAGGCTTACCCTTATTGTAAGAAACTAAAGAATACCATCAGCCTGAGTAGCCATACCGCTATACCTCAAGAGCCGCGGAGCGAACGACTTTATATTATAGTACACTTAATCCTATAACATGCCAACTATATCCGATACCTTCTCATTTACGTTACATAGCCAATTTATCGTTTTCAAATACATTTACTTACTATTTTCCAATGTATTTCTCAAAATTGTTTCATATGCAAAACCATATTGCCAAAGGCAACAACACATTCCCTTCAAGAAATAAATCTCAATGCCCATAGGCATTCATTTACTTTATTAAACATTACATATTAACCCAAAACGATGCATTTACAATAAGTAAACCAAACCATGTTTAAAACCAAAATATGAAATCTGCAAGTTCATATCAAAGCCTATAACCAAGCGAAATAAGGAAAACTTACGTTTGAGCTTAGTTAAGCTTTTTAGGCTATAACTAAACCCCACTAATCTATTGATCAAACCTTCAAAGAGCTTTAACGCATTTATAAACTCACCGATATACTTCGCTTGGCTCGCCAACACGAATCGAACCTCCGAAATGCAATGTACAAAACTAGGCAACCTTGCCTTGTTCGTCCCCTATTTTAACCACATTAAACCAAAGGGAAAATGCATCGTTATGCATTCTAATCGCTGCTAAACAATAATCCTCTGCATCCTTATCATTACCTTTCCAAAAATTAGTTGAAACTACCGAAATCAACCTCAATATTCATTCAACCCAAACCTAACTTCAAACCAATGATTCTAACATTCAATCCACATTAAAACACAACAAAAAGCATCTCCCAAACATCCTTATATCTCCAGCAACACAAAAACACTCATAACAGCCCCCAAAATTACTAAAAACTCATCTAAAAATTAACCAATCAAATAGTTTCGAGACTCATTTCAATAATCTCATTTCACTTCATGATTACCTTCTCAAAACATGAAATTACCCAACTAAAATCTCCAGGTTTCATCAACTTAAACAAATCTTTAAGCAAATCATCAAAATCTACGTTAAGAAATCAATTCTTGAAATCCATTGCAAAACTAAGTTAGAATCAATCCAATATCAGCCGGCTACTAGGGAATATCAATAAAGAACCTTATTTTAAGAGAGAAAAACAAAATTCACTTTTGAAGAAGCTCCCACCAAAATTGACGTACGATTTTCCTTGAAATCCAACTTGTGAAATTAATGAAGTCTTTGAAAAATTCTTGTGAGGTTTTGTTAGGAATCAAAAGTAGAATCAAATGATGATTTCTCTATAGAAAATCAGCAAAGTATTTTGGAGAATCATGTTTGGAAATTGAGATAGAAAGTGAGGGAAAATGAGAGAAAATTAGAAAGAATAGAAAGACGATTTAGAAACCAACTAACCATCAATTCCTTACTCAATTAAGGTGGTTATTTTTTGATTAAAAACATTTAGAAATAATATCTCGCTAAGAATTCTTAGTATTAACCCAATTACAAACTAGTCACTAACCAATTTTGCAAAGTTTACATTTTAGACACTAACTCAAAAATCCATTTAATTAGATTAAACTAGCCTTTAATTAAAACACGAAAATGTTTAATATAATAATTAACACTTTTTAAAAAACCAACCCTTTCTGAATTAGTAAAAATTCCCACCAATCGTAAAACATACATATTTGAGCAAATTAAATTTGGGTTAAATAGCATCATTAAAACCATAATTTTTTACCTCTTTTAAAAAATGGTCACCTTCAAAGCCCATATAGCTCAAATCTCTGCAACAGGGCCCAAACTTGGCCCAAATGGTCTAATTATTCAAACCAACACGAAGGTCTACAACCCGGGTCAACCCCTAACGCTGACCTAAAAATTTGGGTCATTATAGATTTGGTTAATATCGATTGTTTGCTTTTTCAGGTCAGGTCAGTATTAGATTGATTGGGTTTCAATTTGTGTCACTATGTGAAAATGTTTTGAAAGGAAAAATGATATTAAACCATTACTAAAGGTGGGTTGTTAATTCGTGGATACCTTCACTCAAACAAAAAAAATGTGGTTTTTAATTAGTAATACAATACAAAAAGGAGAATAAACATACATATTTGAGCAAATTAAATTTGGGTTGCTTTTGGGTTGAGTATTTTCAGTTTGGGATGCTTTTCGTTCGAGTTGTTTTCAGTTTGGGTTACTTTCGGTTCAACTCAATTTGAAGTCAATTTTGCTTCGGTTCGATTTTTTTGGATTCATATAAGGTTTTGATCATCATATTAGAGTCCATATTAGGTCTCGGGTCAGGTAAACTGGTTCTGGTCTCGGGTCTCTGGTCAAGTTTGTTAGGTCTTTGGTCAGATAGTGAATGGGGGGTTTGATCAAGAAAACTAGAAAATAAAGTAAAAAAAGTTTTGAAAGTAGAAAATAACGAAAGTAATTTTGAAGAAAAACTGATTAAATGGAATAGCCTCAAGCTCAGCTTAGCCTTAATTCAAATTGATCATCGAAAAAGATCTTTTTACTGGATACACGTCGGTTATAGTCTACAAAGCCCAACCCTTGTAACTTACTTTTCAATTTTGTAACCAACAATCCAAAGGCAATCTTTGGAATTCGGTTCTTACTTGGACTAGCTACAACTATCGTCGCTAGCGTCAATGTAGTTAAGTGTTTAGAAAAGCCCGACTCGGATCATGTTGTCTCAATGAGATTCGAATCCGATCTCAATTTCCCTTAGCGAATCTATCGCTAATTGTGTTCACAAGAAGTCGAATATGCTACAAGTCGATCCTTCCTCCCAACTTTAAATCAGAACAACATTCAAGCCAACATGGGCTTTTTGAAATGAAAGTGTTAAAAATTTTAACAGAAAGGCTGATTGCTGATCTTAATTTTGCAAAAAATTAAGAATGTTATCCAAAGATATTAAGTGTTTTTTCCATTCTTAAAAAATGAATTGAGGCATCACTTTAAGCCTTTGGCTAATTGGGAAATTAGCTAAGCATGATTATGGTAAAAATTATACTTAGCATCTTAAAAGAAAATAAATAAAAACTCAAAAACAAGAATGTAAAAAAAAAGAATTTTATTAAACTTCAAAAGCAAGAACAAACTAAGAATGTGAGATGATTTTCTAGCTTACCCTAAGGGGATATTTATAGTGTTATATAACCCTAAAAATAACCTAAAAATGATAAAAGATAAACCTTAAAAATATTAAAATCTAAGTCCTAAAAACAAAAGATAATTTCAACTTTGAAATTCAAAACGCAGTTGATCCTGCTTATCCGTTCATGCTGACTAGACCTTCTGGAAGATGCTGACTGGATGCCACGTCAAACTTCATGCCCAGAGTCATGCCCACTACCCCATCCTTGATTCTAGAAAATAGAATTGCAAAATTTTAGCTTCTAAGTGCAATTTCCAGAATTGTAGTCTTGCACAGAAAACTTACAAAATACATTTATATCAGCAACATGAACTAACTATTAAAGGCATAATTAAAGATAAAATAGAACCCAAATAAACTACTTACCACAACACGTGAAGACCGCTCGATGCGAGATTCTGAGTGATGATGCTCGATGCGAGATTCTGAGCCATTCCACTCGATGTGAGATTCTGAGTGAAGATACTCGATGTGATTTCGAGTATTGATGCTCAATATGAGATTAGTGGCATGAGTGTACGTTCCCGAGGCTATGTGACACCGGGCCTCACTCTAGGTTTGTGGTTATGACATTGTGTGTTTTGCTCGAAGGATCCAGTGGGATCTCGATTATGGCTGGACCTAGTGGGCCATGTATGATGTTTTGCTATGTTGAGAGCATATGTTTAGGCGATTAGTGGTAGCGCCACATGTTTGTTTATCTCTCCTTATTGCTCGTACTTGCTTGCATGTATATGTTTATGATTAGCATGAAGTATGGTAGATTAGATGTGTACCACTGAGCTTTGTAAGCTCATCGCTCAGAATCGTTGTTTCTGTGAGTAGGTTGACCGTTGGATTGTGGGATCGAGGAGCACTATCAGTACATGATTTCAGCATGTGGATGTTCTTAGAGTACAAACTTGTATTTAGTGTTCTATGTATACATAGGATCTTACATGGTCGATTCTATATTTCTTATTCTGAAATTGTATAAATCAAATCAAATGTTTAAATGTTTTAAATAAATATAGAGCTCATTTGGAACAATTTAAAGTCTTTATCTATGTTTTCAACTGTCGAATTTAAATGCCTTTGAGGAATAACTTGTTTGGGCAAAACCTATTTTGAGGAATTTCATGGTTTTGGTTTGGGCTTGAGGCCCAATTGTGATATTCGGGTCGGAGGGTGTTATAGTTAAACCAGCAAAAATGGACATTATAGGTCCAGACGTATCAGTACGCGTGGTTCCGTACTGGTAAAGATAAGCTGTTTTAGAGGCAGTGTTTTAGTACGTTGAGTATCCATTTTGGTACGAATGAGCTATTTTGGGTATAGCATATCGGTACCCGGAGAAGTGTTTCGGTACAACATAGAGTATTTTGACAAGGTGTATCGATACGCATAATTGTATTGATACGGTTTTGAGCTACTGGAAATTGAAGATTTTAAATTGGCCAAAGCGTACCGATACACTCATTCGTGTGCCAATGCGACTAGCAGTTATGTTAGTTATTGTGATGTTTTGAAGTTCTATTCTCTTACGTTTTAGTCCATGCTTGATATGTATGCAATTGTATGAGTTTGGATGATCGTATTGAGCTGATTTTTGATATGAGAGCAAGAAACCTGACTAATTAAGGTTTGGTAATTTAAAAATAGGCAAAGTTATTATATTCCTTCCGAATTGCAATTTGTTCACTAAATTGCAATCGTACTTAATTGGCTATCAATTCGATGCCCGATTGAGTTGGATTTTCATCCGCTGCTGATATGCACACCGTAGGTTAATATGTTGCATTTAGAAAAGATAAAAGAAAAAAATAGACGTGGTTTGAGTTTCATCTTTACGGTTTACCTCGGTAAACCTAATATAGCTCATTCGGTTCGATCTTGCGACTAGGCCGGGTCGAGGGAGTTACAAAAGCCAAACCTCGTACTAATACCCTAAACACGGGTTCGCACCATTTCCTTGAATTATAATTTTACAATGCTTATTCGAACCCTAAAACTTATAAAAGTCATTAGGGTTTGTTTACTAACGCATTTAAACTATTAATATTAGTTACCGGCTTCATGATCATTTATTTGAATATTTAACCCTTAAGCATAATTCCCATCAACCTATTCGAACAAGCACACAAAGCATCACAATTATCAACCAATCAAGAAATCATGAAATAATCATACGAGCCTCTCAAAATGACCCTACACGGTTTCTAAAGCTTCCACGAGTCTCATCATATTCATAGCATCATTATGCATCTCATAGATATCAAGTCTCATAGTATCAGTCTCAATACATGCTTATTTATCATCTACTTGTTTTGCAGATGCTAACACGCAAGGCAATCACATTTATAATGCTCATAAAGCAATAGGAATTTGAGGTGTAATAGTCTTAAGCCAACATGATAAATCCCCCTCCAAGCTCCTCTAATCTTGTATTTAATTCCAATATTCGAGTCCACCAAAACCTTGAATAAAACAAATACGACTACATAAGCTATTTCACACTATCGAACTACTTTCGGGGATAAAACGCGTAAAAACAACTTATCAAGTTTGAATTTGGCAAAATGAACTATGCCAACAGACTTAAAACATCGAGAAACCCCCGGTTAGGGTCCCTCAAAAAAGTAATAGTTAACGGCGGCGATCAAGCCTCTGGGTAATCCAGTTCGACACATGTGCACAACAAGCTCAGTGCACCCGTGAGCTGGTTTCTAGTGTTGTGCAGAGTAGATGAGCCTAGGTGAGACAAATCTGGTAGGGTGCGATGCACTGAAGCAGAGTGACCCGCCTGCCACTGCACACACCCACCCTCAGCATCAGTAATGGCGCGTGCGGCGCCTCTTGACGACAACAAATAATCGACGAGCTCTAAACTTGTATATTTTCATCGAGGAACTTTGTGGTGGTGATGGCTTGCGATGGTGGGGTACGGATCTTGTCGAACCTAATACCCCTCGACTCGGTCTACACATTAGGTCGAACTGATCGAAACAAACCCAAATCGATTAACTACGATTAGGTCCATTTTTTCTTTTTATCTTGTCTAGATGCAATATTATGATCTAAGGTGTGCATCTTGGCAACGAGTGAAATCTCAACTGAATCAGGAATTAAATTGACATCCAATTGGGCGTATTTGCAATTTAGGGACCAAATTGCAAACATAAAAAGTCAAGGACAAAAATGAAAGAATCCAAAACCTTAACAACACTTTAACAAAAATAACGCTCAGGTGTATCGATACGCGGGACACCATACCGATACCCCGTATCGATATTGTTCCTATGCGTATCGGTACGTATGCTATATGGCCGAAATGCCAAATTCCAGTAGCTAAAACCCGTACTGATACACTTCCTCAAGTACCGATACTCAAGCTAATTATACACATGCCCGTGTTGATACATTTCCCTGTGTGTCGATACCAGGCCACGCGTATTGATACCCCTGGACCTGTAATGTCGAATTTGTTGGTTTTTCACCCAATTGATAACTCAAGCATTCCTTAATCTATCATACATATTTACGCCACTAAGCCAAGGAAAAAAACAAGCCGAAAGCCCTTGGAAAAAGGATCAACTTGAGGCATGTTGCACAATATCACAATACAAAAGGCATGTTGCACAATATCACAATACAAAAGGCATGCTTCATATTTTCATCCAACTCAACAACCAAAAGAAGATTTAAGGCACAAGTCAATATAGGCATGGCAACATTTATCTAAAAAGATAATTTTAAACATGCATGAACCACAAAAGCATAAGCATATGCATTTTCTACCTTATATGCATACTACGAAAACCCTCAAGCATCAAACACAATTAAGCAAACTACCACCAATCTTGCTTCGATCCATCAAAATAATAATCCATTAAACCAACAAATAAATCTCCACAATTCAATAAAATCCAGATTACAAAACTCCCAACAACATGGTGACACATTGCCTTATTAACCGAATTAAAACTATATTTTCCACACTCAAGTAGTTGCCGTGTTCTTGGACCTTCCTTGCCGAGAGAATGTTTCCCCTAAATCTACAACACTGTATCAATGGAAAAAGAGAGTGTAAGCACACAATGCTTAGTGAGGTCGCTCTTAAACAAAACATTAATGCATTTCAAAATCCATTTGTAAACCACATATCATGTGAAGTATAAAGCATGCATAATTAAACCAAAGCATTTTCTCATTTGTTTCCAAAACAAATCATACATAACAACCATATACATCAAAACTTTTTCATATATCACATATATTGGCTTAAAGAGCGACCCCGGATAGACTTACATCTATCCTCACATTCAAAAAATAAAATGTTATTTAACACGTCGGATACACGAATTTCTCATGGTGGACTCACCAACACCAAATCACATTTCAGCCAGGAATAGGTTCACCCCTACCCCGTCGTGCTAGGCTTACCCCTAACACACAAAAATAGGCTTACCCCTATTGTAAGAAACTAAAGAATACCATCGGCCTGAGTAGCCATACCGCTATACCTCAAGAGTCGCAGAGCGATCGACTTTATATTATAGTACACTTAATCCTATGACATGCCAAATATATCCGATACCTTCTCAGTTACGTCACATAGCCAATTTATCATTTTCAAATACATTTACTTACTATTTTCCAATGTATTTCTCAAAATCGTTTCATATGCAAAACCATATTGCCAAAGGCAACAACACATTCCCTTCAAGAAATAAATCTCAATGCCCATAGGCATTCATTTACTTTATTAAACATTGCATATTAACCCAAAACAATGCATTTACAATAAGTAAACCAAACCATGTTTAAAACCAAAATATGAAATTCACAAGCTCATATCAAAGCCAATAACCAAGCGAAAAAGGAAAACTTACGTTTGAGCTTAGTTAAGCTTTTTAGGCTATAACTAAACCCCAATAATCCATTGATCAAACCTTCAAAGAGCTTTAACGCATTTATAAACTCACTGATACACTTCGCTTTGCTCGCCAACACGAATCGAGCCTCCAAAATGCAATGTACAAAACTAGGCAACCTTGCCTTGATCGTCCCCTATTTTAACCACATTAAACCAAAGGGAAAATGCATCATTATATATTCTAACCGCTGCTAAACAATAATCCCCTGCATCCTTATCATTACCCTTCCAAAAATTAGTTGAAACTACCGAAATCAACATCAATCTTCATTCAACCCACACCTAACTTCAAACCAATGATTCTAACACTCAATCCACATTAAAACACAACCAAAAGCATCTCCCAAACATCCTTATATCTCCAGCAACACAAAAACACTCATAACAGCACCAAAACTACTAAAAACTCATCTAAAAATTAACCAATCAAATAGTTTCGAGACTCATTTCAATAATCTCATTTCACATCATGATTACCTTATCAAAACATGAAATTACCCAACTAAAATCTCCAGGTTTCATCAACTTAAACAAATTATTAAGAAAATCATCAAAATCTCCGTTAAGAAATCAATTCTTGAAATCCATTGCAAAACTAAGTTAGAATCAATCCAATATCAGCCGGCTACTAGGGAATATCAATAAAGAACCTTATTTTAAGAGAGGAAAACAAAATTCACCTTTGAAGAAGCTCCTACCAAAATTGACGTGAGATTTTCCTTGAAATCCAACTTGTGAAATTGATGAAATCTTTGAGAAATTCTTGTGAGGTTTTGTTAGGAATCAAAAGTAGAATCAAATGATGATTTCTCTATAGAAAATCAGCAAAGTATTTTGGAGAATCATGTTTGGAAATTGAGATAGAAAGTGAGGGAAAATGAGAGAAAATTAGAAAGAATAGAAAAATGATTTAGAAACCAATTAACCATCATATCCTTACTCAATTAAGGTGGTTATTTTCTGATTAAAAACATTTAGAAATAATATCTCTCTAAGAATTCTTAGTATTAACCCATTTACAAAATTGTCACTAACCAATTTTCCAAAGTTTGCATTTTAGACAATAACTCAAAAACCCATTTAATTATATTAAACTAGCCTTTAATTAAAACACGAAAATGTTTAATATAATAATTAACACCTTGAGGCATGTTGCACAGTATCACAATACAAAAGGCATGCTTCCTATTTTCATCCAACTCAACAACCAAAAGGAGATTTAAGGCACAAGTCAATATAGGCATGGCAACATTTATCTATAAAGATCATTTTAAACATGCTTGAACCACAAAAGCATAAGCATATGCATTTTCCACCCTATATGCATACTACGAAAACCCTCAAGCATCAAACACAATTAAGCAAACTACCACCAATCTTGCTTCGATCCATCAAAATAATAGTCCATTAAACCAGCAAATAAATCTCCACAATTCAATAAAATCCAGATTACAAAACCCCCAACAACATGGTGACACATTGCCTTATTAACCGAATTAAAACTATATTTTCCTCACCCAAGTAGTTGTCGTGTTCTTGGACATTCCTTCCCGAGAGAATGTTGCCCCTAAATCTACAACACTGCATCAATGGAAAAGGAGAGCGTAAGCACACAATGCTTAGTGAGGTCACTCTTAAACAAAACATTAATGCATTTCAAAATCCATTTGTAAACCATATATCATGTGAAGTATAAAGCATGCTTAATTAAACCAAAGCATTTTCTCATTTGTTTCCAAAACAAATCATGCATAACAACCATATGCATCAAAAAGTTTTTCCTATATCACATATATTGGCTTAAAGAGTGACTCCGGATAGACTTACACTTATCCTCACACTCAAAAACAAAATGTTATTGAACACGTCGGATACACGGATTTCTTATGGTGGACTCAACTCCACCAAATCACACTTCGGTCAGGAATAGGCTCACTGCTACCCCGTTGTGCTAGGTTTACCCCTAACACACAAAAATAGACTTACCCTTATTGTAAGAAACTAAAGAATACCATCAGCCTGAGTAGCCATACCGCTATACCTCAAGAGTTGCAGAGTGATCGACTTTATATTATATTACACTTAATCCTATGACATGCCAACTATATGCGATACCTTCTCATTTACGTCACATAGCCAATTTATCACTTTCAAATACATTTACTTACTATGTTCCAATGTATTTCTCAAAATCGTTTCATATGCAAAACCATATTGCCAAAGGAAACAACACATTCCCTTCAAGAAATAAGTCTCAATGCCCATAGGCATTCATTTACTTTATTAAACATTGCATATTAACCCAAAACGATGCATTTACAATAAGTAAACCAAACCATGTTTAAAACCAAAATATGAAATCCATTGCAAAAGTAAGTTAGAATCAATCCAATATCAGTCGGCTACTAGGGAATATCAATAAAGAACCTTATTTTAAGAGAGGAAAACAAAATTCACCTTTGAAGAAGCTCCCACCAAAATTGAGATTTTCCTTGAAGTCCAACTTGTGAAATTGATAAAATCTTTAAGAAATTATTTTGAGGTTTTGTTAGGAATCAAAAGTAGAATCAAATGTTGATTTCTCTATAGAAAATCAACAAAGTATTTTGGATAATCATGTTTGGAAATTGAGATAGAAAGTGAGGGAAAATGAGAGAAAATTAGAAAGAATAGAAAAATGATTTAGAAACCAATTAACCATTAATTCATTACTCAATTAAGGTGGTTATTTTCTTATTAAAAACATTTAGAAATAATATCTCTCTAAGAATTCTTAGTATTAACCCATTTACAAATAGTCACAAACCAATTTTCAAAGTTTACATTTTAGACACTAACTCAAAAATCCATTTAATTAGATTAAACTAGCCTTTAATTAAAACATGAAAATGTTTAATATAATAATTAACACCTTTTTAAAAAATCAACCCTTTGCGAATAAGTAAAAATTCCCATTTTTGAGTTAAAACCCCTAAACCTTCTAACCCTATTTTTTGGGTGTTAGAAAACTAACTTTGTCGAATCTTTTTTCTTCTCACCCTGGCGAGTGGTGATGGCGACCACTGGTTGACTCCTTTTGATGAGATGGATCAGATGGTGCCGGTAGTGAGGGTCACGGTGGCCTAGACGACGGCAAATCAGGGCTTGGAAGCTCTCTCTCTCTTTCTCCCACTTTCTTATTTTCTTCCCCCACTTTTATATTTTCTCTCTCTATCAAACCATCTCCAACTTTTCCCACCTACCACCCACTTTATCTTTTTTTCATCTTTTGAATTTCAAACTCCCATCAAATAAAAGATGATAACCATTTTAATAAAAGCTCAACACTACATTCTTCCTTTTTGCTACTAGGCCTAAATTAATTACTTAATTTAGACTCTCAACAAAAGGTCCAAAACCCGGGTCTGAAACCCGATTCGCTAACCCAAAATTTGGGTCGTTACACACATTGAACCCTAAAATAGAACAACATAAGATGGAATCAAACGATACTGTCCAAGCATCAGCCTAAGAAATTCACTTCGGATGAGTTTATCTCAATTAGCAATCATCTCTACAATCATCAGTGATTCGAAACCTCAAACTTAAACTTCATTTGTGCCTAGAATGTGGCACCTCATCGAAGATATACTACTAGGAACACTTCTTCATCTATTATTAACACAATGACCAAATGTTTCAAGACCATGAGAAACTCTGACAATCGAACTCTACTATCGATCTATCTTGAACTAACAATCCTTCTTCTCGACTTGGCTAACCAAGACGAAACTTAGCATCTCACTTTACTTGAAATTGCCCCGACTCAAATGAAAGCTAACTCACAATCATCTAACTCCATTAATCGAGCAACTTGAATTCTAAACAAAAACTGTTACCACGTACGACGTTACTAGAGATAAAAAATCATCCAATTACCCTCGAAGACTCAAACATTATCTTCCAAACCAACCACTTAATTTCAACGAACAGTCGTGTTGAAACTCTAATGAGCCCTCAAGGATTTCAAATGGTTCTTTCAAACAAGATTTACGGCCACACAAAAATATGATTCCATATAACCATAACCGGTAAACCATACTTCTATTGCGCTACTCTGATAAAATTCACATTGTTTTACCATACATGTCAACAATCCATGCAAAAACTCGGTAGAGCAGCCCTTTAATTCATCGAGCCCAAGATTATACCGACGCAGTCGTGAACCTGAACTACTTCACGACTTGTCCTTAAAGTCTAATCGTCACGCCGAATGCAATCTTTATCAGGGCTTCTCTAAAACCTTTGACTTACGGGGTACTCAACCTTTAAACCATCATACAAAACCCCAAAACTCAAAGATTACTTTCAAGGTCATCAACCTCAAGAAACGGTAACAATCTTCCACTCATCGACTCACAACATTCAACGCCAACACTCTTCGCCATACCACAACTGAAAAGAACACAGACACGTCCCAAGGTGAACCACTTAGCGATGACACCCATATTCATTCATTTTTACAAATGAGTCCCCACTCTAAAAAGTTCAGTCGGTGCCATACCACAAGGTGATGGACACTTACACCAAACTCGACATTACCACTATCGTGGGTTCTAACCCACGATCAAGAGGTAATCTCGTTCATTCCTCGAAGAACACTTCAACAACCTCTTAAATGTCTGCAACTCTAAAGCTTCAGACTCTCACCCCTCGTATCCATTACGTGGGTTGGGAATGCCTCAAAACTAACATCACTAAAACATAGCGATCACGTTAGGGAAGTCATGGTTCCTCGCGCTTATTACCAACAAATGGGTTCACCCAAAACCATGAAGCTCTGAGACTCTCACTTGAAAACTAAGGCGTGCGTTGTGCTCACACGAACAACCTATACCAAGTGTAACATCCACTAACTAGGGAGAGTGAATCTAACAAGTCTATGTGGATTGTTACTCTCTATCCTCACTCACCATCCATGTTAAAAACTTTACATACCAGCGGTTACAATTCTAATGAATTAAAACAAACTGACATCAACGTCTAGATCTTACCACAACTCTCATTCAAAGAGAATCGATACCCTTGCATAAACAAGAAATCATATTTACATCAATGCAACAACCAAAACCAAAGCGAAATATAGGTACCTGACATATCATCGGTGGCAGAGCTATCATCTTTGGCCTAAATAGCAAAATGTCTAGCACCAGCTCAAGCATCGACTCTAATGGTGGATCTCATAGAACCTCCACCCTGATTTTTAAAAGATGCCCTAGCACCACCTTTAGTAAAACTCTAACCATGCCGAGAAAGAGTCAACCTCTAAGACTGAACTGGAGTAACATCACCTATAACTGGGTAGTCTATCACCATGTAACATGGTGCTCGACACTTGTAGCAGACCCTCAATAGCAAGAAACACACTCCAATATGTCATCGGCTACAATGCTCACAAATTGGTGGAAGTGACGTTCTAACTAAACCATCAATACTCCCTTTATGAGCAGAAATCAATGAGCTCCTACAAACTCTAGGTCTAGATCCCTGATTGACTCTCGGTATTTGATCTGAAGTAACTCTCTTTGAGCCTCTCGGAGGACGGAGCCTCTTAGACGAAGCTTGAGAATGACTTATGATGTCTTGAGTCTCCCTAACATGGTCCTTGAAGTCCTTCATATTTTGCTTGTGTTCGTTAATCAAAACAAGGGGTACTGGCACGAGATAATCCTGTATCGGTACTCGAGCCAAGAATTTAAATTTTGAAGCTCATAAATCATTCCTACCCCTACAAACCTTCATGGAAGAACCCCAAATCAAACCTACAAGTTATGAAAGGTATTTTAGGTGGTTTACTATCTATTTTACAAATTATTAACATCTAATTTGGATTTCCCATTAGCAAGGCTTTAAGCTACCAAAACACCACACTAGCAATAATAAACCACAAAATCAAGCAAGCCAATCACTTTATGATCTTCAAGAAGAGTAAGATTCAATGATGTACTGACCTTAAACCTAAACTCCCGAAATACACCCTCACTATAAGCTTCTTCAACTTTGAGCTTCTTCAACTTTCACTCTTGGCTCAAGCTTGAAAAAGCTCATCAACCTCTTCCACATGCGACACAAACATGATATTCGAACCAAAGTTTAGACTAACATTATAGAGAAGATTGAATATGAAAATACAACCTTTAATTAAAAGGAAAAGCTCTAAAAGCTTAACTTCCTCAAAGACCCATAAATGAAGAACTTACCTTTTTCCTTAAAATTATACTTTTCTTCAAGCTTATGGGGAGGATATTAACATACTAAAAACTTGGACCTTGGATGAAAGGATATACGAAGAAAGTTTTGATTTTTGGGATGAAACCTTATTGGAGAAATAGAATGGTGAAGGTGGGGAAGAAAAAGATAAAGGAAAGGATGATGCAAAGTTGTCTCCCCTTTCCCAATATAAGACCGTGGAAATAAATGGGGGAGGTCAGGCTTTACTTTAAAAGGTGGTTAAATAGCATTATTAAAACCATAATTTTTTACCTCTTTTAAAAAATGGTCACCTTCAAAGCCCATATAGCTCAAATCTCTCCAACAAGGCCCAAACTTGGCCCAAATGGTCTAATTATTCCAACCAACACGAAGGTCCACAACTCGGGTCAACGCCCAACGTTGACTCAAAAATTTGGGTCATTATAGATTTGGTTAATATTGATTGTTTGCTTTTTTCGGGTCAGATCAGTATTATATTGATTGGCTTTCAATTTGTGTCACTATGTGAAAATGTATTTGAAAGGAAAATGATATTAAACCATTACTAAATGTGGGTTGTTAATAGGTGGATACCTTCGCTCAAACAAAAAAAAAGTGGTTGTTAATTAGTAATATAATACAAAAGGAGAATAAAACATACATATTTGAGCAAATTAAATTTGGGTTGCTTTTGGGTTGAGTATTTTCAGTTTGGGATGCTTTCCGTTCGAGTTGTTTTCAGTTTGGGTTACTTTCGGTTCAACTTAAATTGAAGTCAGTTTTGCTTCGGTTCGATTTTTTGGATTCATATAAGGTTTCGATCATCATTTTCGAGTCCATATTAGGTCTCGGGTCATGTAAACTGGTTCTGGTCTCGGGTCTCTGGTCAAATTTGTTAGGTCTAGTTATCAGTCTATTTTTCGAATGTAGCATTTTTTTATTCGGTGTACGCCTGAGTTAGATATGGGCTGTTATGATCTCAACTTGTTTCGAGTTTATCTATAATTTTATCCATTCAAACTTTGACTTCAAAATTTAATTGAAAATTCAATTTCGATCCAATCTAATTTAATATGTTTTTCAAGTTTTCACATAGATTTTTTGAAATAGAAAAATAATCAGAATAAAATACTAATTTATTCAAGTAGTAACAGAAATTTAAAGTGAAAAGTAATTCAATCCTATAATTCTAGTACTTTATGTGCATTTTTACATACATACCAAAACTAAACTAATAATACATACCAAGTGATCTTAATATAAAAGCAAATGATGTTCATCTTAAGAGAGCTGGATTCAATTCACTTTGTCTGCAAGGTGTGCGGGCCTTGTCAAATGGTTAAGAACATATTAACTTTATAATCACTTTAAGACTATTCAAAAAATAATATATAAATACATTTAAATGGTATTTTCTTAATCAGTTGGATTAAAGAAGAAACGGATTCTCCCTAAACACGATTCGATCAATGTTAAAAATTTACACGAACCAACCAATCCAGACTTATTTTCTTTTTATTTAAATATAATTATATTGAATCAAAATCCTTCGACTACGGATTTTTTACATCTCTATATGTGCACGAAATTCTATACCTTGAGCAATAAGCTACAAGCCTTCAGTCCGTTTCATCAAAACCCCTGAATCCTCACTTTTAAAGTTCAAATAAGGTTGTTTTTTTTTTTATTTGAGGGGAGGTTATAAAAAATACCTAAAACAGTTTTACATGTAAAAAATGACATAAACAGATACAGCATCTTAATGGAAAAAGAATTCAGACATAATAACATAAACATAGTAATTGATCTTTCTGAATGTCATATTATGTGAGCAATTACATATGAGAAAGACGAGTGGTCGAAGGATCCTATTATTGGTTTAATTATGGGTATTTAATTTATTGATCAATTAATTCGAATAAAATATTATAGAAATAGGGGATAAAACGACTCTCTCAACTTAATTTATCCTATTCACAATATCGTGACTACCAACCGAACTATATAATTTGATTTCTTGAAAAAGAGTTGCTTTTAAAAGATGAAATAGAAGTCATAATTAAGAGATAAAATCAATAATAATATAATCAATAGGGTATTTCACGTTGAACAAACACAACCAAAACTAGTTAATATGAGCAACCAGAAACAGAAACAGAAACAATCAAGGCTGAAAGAAAGGACAATCTTATTCTTACCTATATGCATGCACAACCAGGACATGAAAATGCACAACCTTAATAAAAAAATAATAATAATGCCCAAAAGAAATTAGCTAAACCTTAACCACTTGGCAGTTACAGCGGGGGTCCACTCTTTCTTTTGTAATGATTTGATCCCTCATCTTTGTCTGTTTGTGTAATGGTGGACCGGACATGTGCGCATAACATTCCATGACAAAACCGACACTCTGTGGTTTTACTCGTAATAAAAGGAAGGAGGAACAACTGGTGATTGTACTAATACTACCGTGAATGACAACGTTTTGTTTTCAACTAAAACAATACAAACCTCATCACCCAGACCTAATACTGTCTACACTAAACCATGCCATCTGAAACACCTTAATTTCTTGTACTTGTTGCATTGCCCGTGAAATATCATGAGCGGTTGAGGTGGAACTGTTAATCATACAAATAAATAAGTACATTATATATATTGTATTTTTTATATTTGTAAAACTTTTATTCGAGATTTGTAATTTCTCTTGTCAATAACAACATTGTTTTGAAACAAATAAACTTTATATGATCATCGATAAACGGTTATTTGCATGCGAGTATTTGATGATTTTTTAATGAAAATCTGTGGTTTGATTCAATTGAATGGTCGTCTGTTCTTCTTGATTTTAACGTAATTTTTTTCTTTTCTGTTGTTTATTGGTTGGTTCGGATCTTTACCCTTCATGTATGTTGTAATTATTGGAGTTGCATTGTGTGCGCTTTTTTTAGTATAACAACTGGTATCTAATATATTAATTGACTAATTTAGATTAAATACTTAATATGCAGGAGACTCTTCTAACTCAATTTACTCCATTCACAATGTTATAATCTGTAAAACTTATGTTGATTTTGATATAACAAATATTTTTTAAGGACTTATTGTAAAGCAAACAAATTTTTAAAGTGTCCCAAACTGACAAATATTTTAAA
Organism: Hibiscus mutabilis; assembly: GCA_019671005.1. Classification (NCBI taxonomy): domain Eukaryota; kingdom Viridiplantae; phylum Streptophyta; class Magnoliopsida; order Malvales; family Malvaceae; genus Hibiscus; species Hibiscus mutabilis. The sequence continues at coordinate 55,248,053 of CM033715.1, forward strand.
ACATATTTGATTCTAAGTCAAAAACTTAAAGCCCTAGAGAGCAAAATTGCATTAATACAGCCTTGCCCGTATCGATACGCCCCTTTATTTTACACTGAGATCGTACCGATACGCTTCTTCGCGTATCAATACGCCCCTGCATAAATTGTACACAACGACTCTTTCTATTTGAGATAGGTATCGATACGGTTGTTCGTGTACCGATACGGGTAGTTGAAGAAGTGCATTTATGGTGGGAAAAAGATGAGCCAATGGCTATATTGATGACTTCAACCACCCAAACAGCTAGAAATCAATGAGAAGGTATAAAAGCAAGTCTCCAAAGTCTCAACAACAACTATTGAACTTATTTGCAACATCCAAGCACATATTCAAACCTTCTTGAGCTAAAGAGTCAAATACTTGTAACCCTAACTGAGTGTATTTTCATTGTTTTATCTTTTGCCAATGTGGGGAGTGTGATATATTGTAATTGGGCAAAAATCCACCTATTTGAGAGGTTATTTATTGTTTGCCTATTTCTCTTTGTAAAGAGTAAAATGGATCAATCTTTAGGTAGAAAGATTGATCGTTTGTAATGATTTTCTCCTAAGCCGAGAAAAGGGGAAAATTCTAGTTAGTGAATTGTTGAAATCCTCAGTAGGGTGATGGGGTAGTGGATGTAGAGCTTGTTCGAAGCTTAAATCACTCTAAAATCCTTGTGTCTCCAATTTCCAATTTTCTTTTTGCACCCTTTATTTTTTAAAATACCAATTCACCCCCTCTTGGTGATTTGCCATCAATTGATCAACTCAACAATTGACATCAGAGATACACTCACTAGAAGGATTAACACCCTCTTGAGGAGTTCCTTAGAAGAGTTCGATCAACCGCCATCAAGCAATAGCATCCACCTTCGGGCCAAGCATGTACGAGTTTCAATTAATCACCAAACCACCATTCTTCAATGGGGATAACTATCCCTATTGGAAGAATAGGATGAGGCTCTTCATCAAGTCCAACGATTACTTATTTTGGGATGTGGTAGAAGATGGACCAACAATCCCTATAAAGAGAGATAGAGAAGGAAGACTCATTCCAAAGAAAAAGGTGGGAATGGGTGAAGATGATCGAAAGAGATTACAAGTCAATGACAAGGCCTTGCACATGCTATTTTGCTCTCTTGGACTGGACATCTACTCGAAAGTATCCTCAATCTCAAGCACAAAAGAAGTATGGGACACATTTGAGACAACCTATGAAGGGACAAGCGATGTCAAGGAGATGAAGATCGGGCTTCTCAATCTTAGTTATTAGAATTTTAAGATGGAGGCCGATGAGAGCATAACGAAGATGTTCGACCCTTCTCCGTCATTGTAAATGGTCTCAAGGACTTTGGTGAGATCATTCCCGAAGACAAGTTAGTCTGGAAGCTCCTCTACTCTCTTCCAGAATTATGGGATAGTAAAAGAACGACAATCATCGAAGCTAGAGATTTGAAGACTCTCAAAGCTTGATGCTCTTGTTAGATCCCTCCTTACTCATGAGATTATGAAGTAATGAATGAAAAAAGAGAAAAAGAAAGAAGAGAAGAAAGTGGAGAAGAAAGAGTGAAAAGAAGAAGCTTGGAATTGCTCTCAAAGATTCCTTTGATAAGAGCGATTCAAGCGAGGAAGACGAAAAGATGGCCATGCTAGCCAAGTGCTTCACTCGATTCATGACATCCAATCGAGGTATGAAATTCAACCAAAGGAGAGACTTCAAGAACAAAGACAAAGAAGAAGAGAATGACCAACTCATATGTTATGAGTGCAAGAAGTCAGGGCACATCCGAATCGAGTGTTCCCAACTCAAAAATAAGAGCTTCATGAAGAAGAAGAAGCTCAAGGCCTAACTTGCCACTTGGAGTGATGAAGAATCATCCGAGGAAGAGGAGCAAGAGGTGGCCAATCTTTGCCTCATGGCCTTTGAGGAAGACCAAATGGTAAACTCTAACTCATCATCTCTTAATCTTACTTATGATGAATTATATGATGCATATGATGAGTTGCAAGATGTTTACGATGAGTTAGTTGAAAAATTCAAAGAATCAATTTTGAAAAACAAGAAAACTACTTTTGACTTAAAAACTCAAAATGATTCTCTTTTGAAAACTAACTTGGAATTGGAAAAGAAAGTTTTATATTTGATAAATCATTCAAATAAGCTTAAAAAGAAAAATCTCGATTTACAAAAACTTATTTTCTATTTCCAAGATTATCACACAAAGGAGGTGGATAATCTTAAAACTTCTCTTACTATTGGGAAAAGAGTTTTTGAAAAAGGAAGTTCTTCGAAAACCCAATATGTTAAGAGAAAGCCTTTTAACCCCAAACAAAGAAGCTTTCAAAAGCAATCTCGAACTAAAAGAGTTAGCAGTGTATGGGTTCCTAAGGAACTTGTTGTTTCTAACAATATGAATGTTATTGCTTCTTGGATTCATAAGGGAACCAAGCTTTTGGGAGCTAATACTCATGGACTCAAAATGATTTGGGTACCAAAAGTCAAGAATTAATTCTTTGTTTGTATGGGGAGCATTGCTACAAGGCCAAATCTTCAAGCAAAAACACATGGTACCTTGATAATGGATGCTCAAGACACATGACCGGAGACAATAGTAGATTCATAGAGCTAAAGCCAAGGAGTGATGGAGTGGTGACAACTCCAAAGGCCACATTGAGGGTATTGGTTCCATTGGTAATCTTTCTTCTATACTCATTGAAGATGTTTTATATGTCAATGGTCTAAAACATAACTTGTTGAGCATTAGTCAACTATGTGATAAGGGTTTTAATGTTCTATTTGATGTTAATGGGTGTAAAATCATGAACATTGAAACTAATAAGATAATGCTCATAGGTCATCGCATAGGTAATATCTATATGGTGCATTTAGATGACATACATACATCCAATGCATGCTTTGTGGCACATAATGAACATGATACATGGTTATGGCATAGGAAACTAGGACATGCTAGCATTAGTGTTTTAGAGAAATTGGTTTCCCTAAATCTAGTAAGTGGTTTACCTAAGCTAAATTTTTCTAAGGATAAAATTTGTGATGCATGTGCTAAAGGTAAACAACAAAGAACCTCATTTAAATCCATTAGTGATGTTTCTACAAATAGATGTTTACAATTGATCAATATGGATCTCTTTGGGCCAATTAGGACTATAAGCTTGGGTGGTAAGTCATATGCATATGTGTTAGTAGATGACTATTCTAGATACACTTGAGTTCTCTTCTTAAGTACTAAGGATGAGGATTTAGAAAAATTCATCACGTTTTCAAAAATCACCCAAAATGATCTTGATCTTAAAATTTCACATGTTAGAAGTGATCATGGAACCAAATTTCTAAATATGGGTTTTGAAGATTTTTGTAATGAAAATGGTATTAGCCACAATTTTTTGGCTCCTTGTACTCCTCAACAAAATGGGGTAGTTGAGAGGAAAAATAGAACTTTAGAAGAAATGGCTAAGACCATGCTTTGTGAAAATAATTTACCTAAATATTTTTGGGCGAAAGCCACAAATACGACTTGCTATATAATTAATAGAGTAATGATTAGGCCTATTTTGAAGAAAACATCTTATGAGATTTTAAAATCCAAAAAACCTAACATTAGCTATTTCCACCTTTTTGGTTGAAAATGTTTTGTTTTAAACAATGGAAAAGATAATTTAGGTAAATTTGATGACAAAAGTGATGAAGCTATTTTTCTAGGTTACTCTTTAAACTCTAAAGCCTATCAGGTATTTAATTAAAGAACTTTGGTTGTAGAAGAGTCTATACATGTTGTTTTCGATGATAACCTCCTTCCGAGGAAGGATTCTTGTAATGATGATGATGTAATGATCATTGAAGCCATTGATGGAGGACAAACATCAATGGTGGATGAGATTCCAAGCAAAGAAGAGGAACCACAAGATCGACCTCTTGAAGCCTTGAAGGACATGGCTCTTGAGAAAAATTAGATCATCTACCCAAGGGAGTTCAACTATGTCAAAGGTGGTGAAATTTTGGGTGATCCATCCAAAGGGGTAACCACTAGATCCTCTCTCAAACTTATGAATAATGTTGCATTTATTTCATGCATTGAGCTTAAGAATATCAAAGAAGCATTAAAAGATTATTTTTGGATATTGGCCATGTAAGAAGAACTTAATCAATTTGAGAGAAGTAAAGTATGGACATTAGTTGATAGGCCTAGTAATCAATCTACAATAGGAACTAAATGGGTCTTTAGAAACAAACTAGATGAGTGGTAACATAGTGAGAAACAAGGCTAGACTTGTTGCTCAAGGTTACACTCAAGAAGAGAGAATAGATTTCAATGAAACATATGCACCCGTAGCTAGGATGGAAGCTATTAGGATGATTCTTGCATTTCCATGCTTTCATGATTTCAAGCTTTTTCAAATGGTTGTAAAAAGTGCTATTCTAAGTGGTTTTATAAATGAATAAGTGTATGTAGAACAACCACCGAGTTTTGAAGATTCAAAATTTCCAAATCATGTTTTCAAACTCACCAAAGCTTTATATGATTTAAAACAAGCTCCTAGAGCTTGGTATGAAAGGCTTTCAAACTTTTTAATTGAAAAAGGTTTTGAAAAATTCAAGGTGGATACTACACTTTTTATTAAAAGATATGGCAATGACATCTTAGTAGTTCAAATTTATGTTGATGATATTATTTTTGGTTCTACTAACGAGTTTTATTGCCATGAATTTTCTAAGCTAATGCAAGGTGAATTTGAGATGAGCATGATGTGGGAGCTTTCATTTTTCTTGGGACTCCAAATCAAGCAAAGGAAGGATGACACCTTCATCAATCAAGCCAAGTACATCAATGATATGTTCAAGAAGTTTGGTTTGGAGAATGTAAAGCCTCAAGCCACTCTAATGAGCTCATCTATCAAGCTTGACAAAGATGAAGGAGGTAAGTGTGTCGATTCTAAGCTTTATCGTTCAATGATTGGTCTTTGCTTTACCTTACTGCAAGTAGACACGATATCATGTTTAGTGTTTGCTTGTGTGCTAGGTTTCAAGCTAGCCCTAGAGAATCACACCTAGTAGCCATTAAGAGAATTTTTAGATACCTTAGAGATACACCTAGTTTAGGTCTTTGGTATCCTAGAGATTCCTCCTTTGATCTTAATGCCTTATCAGATGCAGATTATGGGGGGTGTAAAATAGATAGGAAAAGTACCTTCAGAACATGCCAATTCCTAGGTAGTATGATCGTATCTTGGTTCCCTAAGAAACAAAATAGCGTAGCCTTATCTACCACCGAAGCGGAGTACATATCCTTAGGGAGTTGTTGTGCTCAAGTCCTTTGGATGAAGCAACAACTCTTAGACTATGGTGTTGAATTAGATACCATACCCCTTAAGTGTGACAACACTAGTGCCATATGTCTCATTAAGAATCCCATCCAACATTCTAGAACCAAACACATAGAAATAAGACATCATTTCATTAGAGATCATGTCTTGAAAAATGATGTAGTTCTAGAGTATGCCGATACCTTGAACCAATTAGCGGATATATTTACCAAACCTTTAGATAAAGAACGTTTTTGGACTGTTAGGAGAGATTTAGGTCTAACTAGCCTATCTTGACCTTTTAGAGCCCTTTAGTGCCAAAATTTTGCTTGAATTTGAATGATGGTCATGCTTTTGTGATTTTACTTCTTGATGCATCTATGCTTGTTGCTAGGGGGAGTATGCATCTATCTTAGCCTATTCATGTTGTTCATACATCATACACATGCATTTCGGTTTGAGTAAAATCAAACTTTTAAGCAACTTGTGGCCCAAAATGCATTTTATGGGTTATTCGTATCGAAACGGATGAAGGTTTTTCGATACACCATTCTTGACTCAACCCAGATTCCATTCCTCGGCGCAAGTGTATCAATACGGGCTCAAGGACAGGTTTTGATACAGGTGAGTCTGTATCGAAACAATCCCTATGTTTCAATACACCTATATCGATACGCTATGTGGCGTATTGGTACGCGCGGCCACAGATTCTTTAAATGAGTCTTTAATGAGTATCCAACTTTAAACCAAACTTTTAAACCCTTATTCATCTGAAACCCTAGTTTTTCCAACTATAAATACCCATCAAGTCCTCTTGTTTTTCACACAAATTTTTGAGGGTTTTTGTTCATCAAACCAAGTCTAAGATCTCTTATCAAATTGGTGCATTATCATCCATCCATTCTTCCAATTTCCTCAAATCAAGGTATAAACTCTTTCTTTTTCTTTTTATTTTTTCGTTTAGTTTACTATTTTAACTAATTTTTGTACAAAAAGTATACATATAGTATGGGTTTTAAAGTTTTTGCAAAAATTCATTCAAAATCTGAAATTTTTTATTCGAATATAAAAATATACTGTATATTTTTAAATCTGTTTTCCATATTTCTTTTTACCAAAATCTTTCTAAAATTATATTGTATAGTTTTTCATTAATACCTTGAATTTTGGATTACATATTGGATTGAATTTGATGATTTATGCATACATATGTTTTGTGCCTAAATTGTTTTTCAGATCATCTATGGCACCAAGAAAAAGAGCTAGAACAAACGAGGTTGGAGAGTCTTAAACCGAAGACAATTCGGCACGTCCTAACCTTAGTATCATTTATCAAAAAAGTTTTCCAACCCCGACTGCTTTAAACACCTTCAAGCAATACCAAAACTACAAAATCTGCCACGAAAGAGTAACATTTAATCTTTTTTTAAACTCTGAACTCTTCAAGTTCAAATATCTTCATCTCTTGCATTGTTGGAACTTTATTCAATTTTTGACTATCCCCGGGTTTTTGTACCGTAACCTTGTTTTGATTTTCTTTGCTAATGCCTGGTGCATCCCCAATTAAGACCGTTCTAAGGTCATTGCTATTGAGTCATTCTTAATGGGGAAGAAGTTTCATATTGATGTTCAAACTCTAGTCAATGTCTTTGGGTTCGAAGATGAGGGAATCGACGATGAAGACTCCTTGGGACATGTTCTTGGCGGTTCTGTTACAGTTCTTGATGCTCATGATTGTTTCTTGCATCTCATGATCACTTGGTAGTTTCGGCCATCTGGTGGTAAGTTTTCCACTATCTGACAAGTGGACGACTTTTGGATAAGATGCTTTCGTGATGAGAAGTAGCCCAATCTTGCTCAAATAATGTTCTCGAAGCTAGTTTACCTCATCCAACATTGACACGCCCCTCTAGTTTCATCCTTCACTTATGGGACAACTTTGAGTTATTTGTTTACTCAATTGGAGATCGATTGCTCGCAAGAATTTCCCGAGCCTCTTACTGATCCCATTGATAAGGGCTCTCTTGTTCGCGCAAAGTTTCACTATTTCAGTGGTGAGTGGCTACGTCTCGCCGAGCTTCCACATGATGCAATCCTTGGAGAAGCGAAAGCTCCTCAACAAGCCGTCCCTCAAGCTCCGGTAGCTCCACCGGCTATGGATGCTTTCATGGCTTATCTCAATGAGCAATTCACTTCATTGAAGACAACCATGAACAAAGGGTTTGCGGCTATTGATACTCGATTTACTTCCTTGGAGGATCGAGTTCAAGCCATATAAAGCCAACAAAGTTTGATGGACATATCTCTTACGGCTTTTCATGGAGAATGGAGACAATCTCAGGCTACTCAAGTCCATGACGAAAATGAAGATCAAGAGGACGAGGATGATGACGATGCTCCATAGGCATACATTGCATTGCATATCATATTAGGCTTTTTAATTTTTTATGCACCTATGTTATTTACTCTATGAACATATGCTTTGATTTTAGTTTGTTTTGAGTTGGATTTGGATTATGTTGCTTTGAACTTTCAATGATAATTATGTTGCTTTGATTATGCTTTGAATTATAATAAGTATGTTGCTTTGAATTATCCTTTAATATCATTGATTTTGATCTAACAAAAAGGGGAGAAGAAAACAACTTAAATTTTCAAAAACGTTTTTGAATCTTAAAGTAAGGGGGAGTAATATCAAAACACTTAAAAATTTGCTTTGGGTTTTGTCATATCAAAACGGGGAGACTATAAAACCTATGTTGATTTTGATATAACAAATATTTTTTAAAGACTTAAATTTAAAGCAAACAAATTTTTAAAGTGTCCTAAACTGACAAATATTTTAAAGCATATTTGATTCTAAGTCAAAAACTTAAAGCCCTAAATTTTTCTAAGTGTTTTAAAGGCCAAACTATCAAAATATGCCCAGACGTATCGATACGCCTCTGAGCGTATCGATAAAATTTTAGAACATTAGCCACTGTAAGCATCTGTTTCGATACAGTTCCATTCGTATCGATACGACCTTCATATAGGATAAGTATTTTTACTCAGACATTTTGATACGGTTTCATCTGTTTCGATACGGCCTTCATACTGGGTTTAATATTTAAGCACAGTGTACCGATACGCCACTAAGTGTTTCGATACGCTTCAAAGATTTTTTTCAAATATCAGCATTTAATGACTTAGCCGTTGGAGTTATTTATAGGGAAAGACCATTTTTAAAATATTGTTGGACCCGTTTCGATACACCCTCGAGGAGTACCGATACAAGTTCAGACAATAGCCCAAGTGAGCAAAATTGCATCGATACGGCCTTGCCCATATCGATACGCCCCTTTGTTTTACACTGAGATCGTACCGATACGATTCCTCGCGTATCGATACGCCCCCTGCATAAATTGTACACAATGTCTCTTTCTATTTGAGACAGGTATCGATACGGTTGTTCGTGTAATGATACGAGTAGTTGAAGAAGTGCATTTATGGTGAGAAAAAGAGGAGCAAACAGCTATATTGATGACTTCAACCACCCAAACGGCTAGAAATCAATGAGAAGGTATAAAAGCAAGTCTCCAAAGTCTTAACAACAACTATTGAACTTATTTGCAACATTCAAGCACATATCCAAACCTTCTTGAGCTAAAGAGTCAAATACTTGTAACCCTAATTGAGTGTATTTTCATTGTTTTATCTTTTGTTAATTTGGGGAGTGTGATATATTGTAATTGGGCAAAAATCCACCTATTTGAGAGGTTATTTATTGTTTGCCGATTTCTCTTTGTAAAGAGTGAAGTGGATCAATTTTTGGGTAGAAAGATTGATCGTTTGTAACGGTTTCCTCCTAAGCAGAGAAAAGGGGAAGAATTATAGTTAGTAAATTGTTGAAATCCTCAGTAGGGTGTTGGGGTAGTGAATATAGAGCTTGTTCGAAGCTTGAACCACTCTAAAAACCTTGTGTCTCCAATTTCCAATTTTCTTTTTGCTCCCTTCATTTTTAAACTACTAATTCACCCCCCATTCTTGGTGATTTGTCATCAATTGATCAACTCAACATTATCCAAACTCTAACATTGCTTAAAGAATTTAGTATTTTATCCTTTTTTTTGGACCAATTTAGAGTATGTTTAATTATTATTTTAGGTGCTTATGTAACTCTACCTTTTATGAATTTGAATCCTAACATTTATCATTAAAATGTAATATCATTTTATTTAGGGTAAACTACATAAGTGGTCATCGAACTTTTAGGGCAGATTCATTTTGGTTATCGTACTTTTAAAATATTCAATAAGGTCACCCAACTTTTAGTTTGATTTCAATATAGTTACCGAACTTTTAAGACAAATTTTTTTGGTCACCATACTTTTAAAATATTTGATAAGGCCACCCAACTTTTATTTTGATTTCAGTATAGTCACCGAAATTTTAGTTCGCTTTCAATATGGCCCTTCTTGTTACCTTCCGTTAAAAGCTAACGTTAGTTTTCGTTTCCTTAATAAAAAATTAGTAAACTACACCAATCATCACTCAACATTCTTCTCACTCCTATGTTGGTCACCAGAGTTAAAAAATTTTAATTTAAATATATAAATAGAAAAAATCAATTAATCCTTAAAAAAATTGGGTAATGATTTTTTACTTTGCTTATTAAATTTACCATATTTGATATTTTAATAAGCAAAGTAAAAAATATTACTCGAATCAAATATTCCAATTAAACCGGTCAATCGATTATTCGATTTAATTGGTACAATATAAGATCGAGAACTGAATAATTTGAATTTAGCAATTAACCAAAATAATTTTTAAGGATTAATCGAAATAGATTTCGGTACAAATTTTTAAAATAAATTATTTCAATTCGATTATAGTTCATGGTTTTAAGCAAAATTGATTAACTGATATGCTCTAGTATATACAATATTTCTAAATTTTATGCATTATAATATCTAATAGTATAATGATTTTGATACCGTTCTATTTTTTTTAAATGTTTTGACTTTGGGTAGTATTAATAGATGTGAACTTTCAATTTTTGATTGTCTAAAAGTTCGGTGACTATACTGAAATCGAACTAAAAATTGGGTGACCTCATCAAATATTTTAAAAGTACAGTAACCAAAATGAATCCGCCCCAAAAGTTCGGTGACTATATTGAAATCGAACTAAAAGTTGGGTGACCTTATTGAATATTTTAAAAGTACGGTGACCAAATTGAATCCACCTAAAAGTTTGATGACCATTTGTGTAGTTTACCCTTTTATTTAATGAAAAAAAAAGCTGTATACAGAATATGGTAATCGTAAAAAGGAGCAAAAGTATTGTGCTCTAATGTTTAATCACTCGAATTTTTTCAAGGTCAAATATGAACCGTGGGATCGTTAATAAATCAGAATAATCCATACTAAAAGTAAAATTCATCTGAGAGTATATTGGTAAGAAAATAGCTTCGCCTAAATGTTTTGCTATGTCCACTCCATTTCTCAATTCTTTTTCTTTCTTATGTCGTCCGATCTATCATCTATTGGAAATAGAGTGGACACAGCAAAAGCTACAGAGAATTAATGGAACCAAAAATCCTAAAAATGGGGAAATTACAAAGTGGCCGTACGCCAGACGTCGTATTTACCATTTATACCCCTGAGAACCAGCGAAACATTTCGCTTATCTCCTCGCCGATACGATTGGCTTCCACGTCGTAGTCTCCAACGTTGCCGGAAATGTCGCTTCGGCGGCTGCTCCCGGTGACTAACCTTCCCGAGCTTCGAAATGACATGGCACGAGATGATAACGAAAACGAGAGTCTGTCGACGTAATCCTTGAGCCAGCTCCTTCCCGTGGCAACCTCAGCGGCGAGACTCGCTTCCGAAGATGCCTCAACTCCGACACTCTCCTCCTTATCGGACATGTTCCTATGGTTCGTTTGGCTCCTATTCAGCTGTGATTCTTCCTCAACGACGTAGTCGAAGGAGCCAATGGAATAAGACATTCTTCTCTGATCACCGGAGTCGGAGCCTGATTGCCGGTGGCTGATAGAACCAATTTCGAGCCGAAAGCTATCGCTGCCCCCACTTCTATTGGAACATGCGGCTTTAGAAGACGGAAGCATAACCTTCATGAGATCAGACTCAGAGGCAAAGAGTGGACAGCGGCAGAGAGGACAAGATTGGTTCGAAGTCAGCCAAGCGTCAATGCAATCAGCGTGGAACGCGTGGCAACAGAGTGGAAGAAGCCTGAGTTGATCGGGCGGTTTAAATTTAGACAAACAAACAGCACAGTCTGCTGAAACCGTTGAGCCGTTGTTGGAGCGGCGAGTAATGGCAGAGAAGGTGAACAGAGGGAGAGAATCCAGGAACGGAGCCGCGACTGGTTGTTCTGGTGTGACACGGTGGTTGGAAGCGGCGGTGGCTGTGATATTGGAGGTGGACGGGCGAAAGATATCGCTCAGGCAGCGGCGATTGAGGTGGCGGAGGAGGAGATAAAGAGAGACGGACAGAAGCAGGGTTATAGAAAGGATTAAAACTATTACTATAATACTCGGTTTAACATTCTCGATCGACGAAGAGGAATGCAAGCTTTCACTGTTGTTATTGTCAGCGAAGTTCCCAGCACCTCCCATAACGCCATAAAACGAAGGCGGCGGCGGCGCCATTGACGCCATCTCTTTCAGTTTATAAAAATTTTAGAGGAGGATGATCACGCGCTCTCTCATGAAAGGAGGAGAGAACTTCTGAGTACCGACCGAGTTTGAAAAGGTGAAAAGCGAGGTGAGATGGTGATTTGGGGAATCGGAGAGGGGGCGTTGATGGGGGTATTTATGAAGAAGGAAGGAAGGGAGAGAGCATTAAATCGAGACGTTCATCTGGAACAGCCAAAATGAATTTTAAGGAAAGGGAGGGCAGCGCGTCAGTGAGTAAATGCCGAGGCGCAGATTTTAAAGAGGCAACGCTGAGTCGTGGACTCACTCAACTCGACTCGACTGCACAGACTCAGGGCATCGGCACAAAAACCCTCAACAACGCCACTTACAAAATTAAAGGCGCTTCATCTTTTCACCTCTACTTAAATAAGCATTGTTGGAAATAAATTAATAAATACTAGTATAATGTTTTGGGAATGGGAGGTCAACTTCACTACATACGCATGATTAGCATTATATTACTTCTTTTTTAGGATGGATTAATGAACGCAATAGCTATAAAGTAAAGAAACTTAAATTAGATAAAGATATATTAATAAAATATTAAAAATGATATTATTTAAGCATGTCTGAGTTCGAAGTCTTGTGTACGTAGAAAATTTTTATTGGGAGACTCACCCATCAGTGTTAGGTCTGCGAATCAAAGTCGGCTTGGATTAGTCAAGGCAAAGCCCTTAAAACTAGAAGGGTAACAAAAAATTGATGAATGAATAGGAACCTCTAATTGGTATAGTAGCCATGGATGTTCATCCTCTTCCCCTCTTGTGTGGGTTCAAATATTAACATTTACCTTAAGAATATATTATCATACAACTTAATAAAAAAAATTATGAATGGGTGAGTATGAACAACTGAGACTAAAAATATGTAATAAAAAGATTTTTATTAAAAAATAAATAATTTTTAATTTAATTTTTTATTCAAGTAATTAAATTCAATTAATCTAATAATTTTAATGATTAATTTTTTAAACTGTATTTAAGAATTTTAATCTAATTTAAAAATTATAATATATATATATGATCCTTAAATGTTGGATAATAATATTTATTTTATTTAAGCAAGCAAAGTCAACTGCTTGTTTATGTGACATGTACTCACGTGAATATAGATTAGATTAAGATTAAGATTATATAAGATTAGTGCATATGTTATCCAGATAATTTTGTAAGCATAGTGTCTTGAGAAATGAGAAGCACTAGTAGTATCAAGGGGTGAGCATCCGGTCAATTCAAGTAAAAGAATTCTAAGTTAGTTAAATTGACAAGTGATGCTTATAACATAATTTTTATTTAAAAAAAAATAAGTTTAGAGAGTTTATGAAATTCGACTCAAGTCAAGTCGAGTTTTTGTTCATATTTAATTGCGAACACTTATAGTGTTATGCTATTAATTAGTTCGATTTAAAAGGTTTTCTATAATCATATACGATATACATATACATTTCTTAATATTTTTTCATGTGCGACATATATCAGGTAAAGTTGAGGGGCTCGACTCGGACTTAAAAATGATCCAAATATTACTAAAATTTTTTGAGGTATTCAAAGCTTTATTTTATAACTCAAACTTTTTTTGAAAATTTTCCGAGTCGAGTTTATGAAATTACGATTCGAATCAAATTAATCCGAAATTTTTTACCATATCGATTCGAAAAATTTATTTTTTTTCGAATTGAGTCGTGTTATGCTCACCCCTTGAAGTATATATAATATTTGTCATGTGATCTCAATTCTTTGCCTTCATTTTACTTGTATTTTTTTTGGTATTCTGCTTTGCCTTCAATTTAGTTGTATTTTTTTTTTTTTGTATTCTACTAGTTGACTTACTTACCTTGATGAGAATGGAGCATTTGTCCATGAAAATAAAAAATAAAAAATAAAAATAAATCCAAATGGTGATCAAGTGGTAATTTAATAATAATAATAATAAAGTTTTGAAAATCTTTAATTACTAGATGGGCATCCATTGACACCTATATAGTACCATATTATTATTGTCATTAGACAGACGGGTAGGAGCAGATTCAAAAATTAAATAAACGATGCAATAAGTAGGGCAAACTCTCCATACTAAGACAACATAAAATAATAGAAGCATGAACTTCTCACTATCATTCTAAACCGTGACCGGTCCTGCCATTGCTTGCTGCACACTCCTCTCCCAAAGTTCCATTTTCATATGCAGTTTTGCAGTCATATAATTTATATAATTACATGCTGATTGCAGATAGAAATATATTTATTTTCCTGCAAATTAAGGTTTTGATCGGTTCGAAGAGGGGAAAGTAAAGGAATGTTGGTGTGGTAGTAACTATTAAGTTGATAAGTATGATATGTCCATTCAAATTTATAGCTGGATCTGTGTAGAAATTAAACATGGAGCTGGTTTCAGCTCATCTACACCATTTATTACAACTGCATGCACGTAAACGGTACGGTTTAAGGAATTGATGCTGTAAAAATATGCATGCTCTTCTTTCTTGGAGCAAAATTGAAGTTTTTGATGGGAAGCTTGCCACTGAAGGCTCTCCTTTAACCTAACTTTGCCTCATTTGCACTCTAGACATGTGCCTTTTGAATACCGCAGGATATTTTGTTTCCCTTTGTGTGGATGTACATGTCGGAAAAAGAAACTAAAAACATTGTTTTAGAAGTGATTTTGTCTTGATCCGTGTAATCGTAAAACTAGACGGTACCCTCTAAAATTAATGTTCTTCTTTCAGCAAAAGAACTGTGAAAAAGACAAGAGAAAGAAGAGGACCTCTGAATAAACTTGTATGTTACGTGTCAAAAATAAGTGTTAACACAAATGCAAACCGAGTTGGATAACAATAGATGCAAGTTAACTCTATATTTAATTAGAAAAGGAAAAATGACAAAAGATGCCCCCAGCATTTGCATGCTTTGTCGTTTGGCATCCTATTCTTTTTTGGGGGGCAAACAACCCCCAACGTTTTAATTTGGTCTAAATATGCCCCTGTTGGGTAGAAACTGCTAGTCAACTGACGGTCAACAGCTGATTTTGACTGGACTTGCCACGCGTTAAGATCGGCTGACGTAACATATGCCATGTTAGATTTTTAAAAACAAATTATTTTGTTATACCCTTCTTTATGGAGACACGTGGCTGACTATCATGCTGATACGTGGCCGAGCCAGATGGTAACACGTGTAGCACCCTTACCAGTATTTAATCTCCAATACTAGTTAGAGTGTCACATAATGAATTGCTAACAATCCATAATAATCATTTATTTAGAAAACACCATTAAACCATTTTTTTATCCTAACAGAATCGTTTTATCTAATTTTTAATCAACCAAATTAATTCCAATTCCAGGCAGCAACTTAGCATTTTATAACTACAACCTATAAGAATATAATTGTCTAAAAACTCCCTAATTTAAAAATCTAATTAATAGTTCTATTTATTCTTTTTCAAAAAGTTATCCGATTTATATACTAGTAATCCATCTAACCCTTTTTAATTTTAATATAACTACTCATCATTCATTATCAACATAAACCAGTTTATAAGTTATTACAAACCATATTAAGACTAGATTAAAACCGACTAATATTAACATATACGTGTCATTTAGTAACATCAAAATACATCAAAAGATGTTATTACTGATACCGTAGTTATACTCTCTACTGATAAGATGCCAACTGCTCCTTACTTCGATTCCTTCTTTTTACCTACGCGTGAAAATTATCACATGCTAAGTATACACTTAGTGAGGCAATAATAAAATCTAGTGCAATACTACATACTTATAAATATAAAGATATAACCATAATCATGCATCAAGATCACTAGATATGAATTACCATCATGTTAATCATATATTAACATAATATAAACCGGATATAACTTTCTTACCAATATTCTTGCCATTTACTTTGAGAGTTCATAAACTCTTTTACCTGTTTATCATTTATTAATCAATAAAGCATGACCCAAATACAAGCCTATGAGGACCCTAGGTACACGAGTCAAATATGCACTGAAGTGCTAATAAACATAAGGTCGTGCCCACCATAATACACATAAGGTCATGCCACCATATGCACTATGTGTCCTTTATATACACTATAATGCTAAACCAAATATGCAATGTGTTGCTGGACTCTATGGCATGCCAACTATACCATGTCCCTCAATGACATACTTGGGCATATATTCTATATTTATTTTATCCACGGCAATGTTTATCAACATAATTTAACATTGGGCAGTTCATACCCGAAATAACATTCATAATATAACATCATATATAACTAGTGATCCATGTATTTATATTCAACTTTTGACATATTTAGAACATGTCAAATATATAATTAATGACATAAATATCATGCTAATATAAACAAGGTAGACTTATCGCAAGTCTTCCCAATATCCATGTATCATGTCAAAATTTAAATCATCACTAAGCTTTACTTTTGATCCTTTTCCTTTCCTTGGTTGCTAGCTCGATTATGATTTTGATCACGATCTATACGTGCATCATTTACAACACATGTATATTTTAAAAAAATACATGTTAGTATCATACTAACATAGGTACGTAATAGGAAAAGAAATTCCTATAAATTCTTTCAAAGTTTATTTGATATTAATTCACTTCATACAATTCATATCAATCTCAATACTTCAAATTTCCTTTCATATCCAAATCAAAGAAAGATTCATAAATCATTCTAACAATTATTAAGGCATGATACCTCAATTTAACCAACTTCCACTTTAAACCCCTTGATTTCCATACTATCCGATTTGATCTTTAGACTTAACCAAATTCCAATTTGGTCCAAACAACATTCTAAAACTTGTAGAATCATCAACTCCACATATCTAACCTTAATAAAATTCTTCCATAAATTTCTCTAATCTCTTCACTTTGACGAATATGAAAGGTCACTATAAACTTGATTTCCAACTTGATTCAAGCATGAATCAAACATATAAACATCATTTCTAAGCATAATCAATCATTCACATATCAGAATCCAACATCCTCTTCATCCACTAATTTCAAGAACTCAAGATTTAAGCATGGAAAGTATGAGAAATTAATACCAAATGATAGAGAATTTCATGTAGATCAATTTCATGTTTCATACTTTCATCCAAAATCCTACTAGATTGGCTTGAAAAATCAAAAAGAAAATGTCACATACCTTAGGTAGAGATTTTGGCACTTTGGAGAAACTATGAAGAAAAGACTTGAATTTTCTCTTTATTCAATTTAGACCATTTATCACCAATTTATAAAAAGGTTCAAATAAAAATGTAATACCTCGAAAACTGGACTAGTCAGAGTTGGGTTCCAGCGATCGAAAACCATACACCGAGAAGTTTAAATATTTCATCAATATTGACTATGTGTTAGTTTTGTTGTTAAGGGACCTTACTTGAGTCCTTTCATAGTTAGGGGTTTCATTGAAAATGTTGATTTTTGGCTAGGCGTATCGATATAGTAAGACCTATATCGATACGGTCCAACTGTTTCTTAGCTAACTTACCGAACCTGAGCAAGCCATATCAATACGGCCAGAAGGGTATCGACACGGGTCCCTATCAAAAACTGTTTTAAGGACTAAATTGAAAATTTTGAAAGTTGCGGATGACTCACCTACTTGGTAGCCACCTGTATCACGTGGGATTATCTAAAATGTTAGAAAGATGACAATCGATTGCCTCAGAATTGTAATAAGGTATAGAATGATAGATAATGAATAGTTTAAGCTTACCTTCACTAAAATGAAAGCTTTTCATTGGCCCTTGGTGAGGTGGGCTATGATTAAAACTATTCTAAGAGAATAAGAGTTCTCAACTTTGCTTTAGCTTTCACCCTAACCAAATCCCACCCTTTGTCTTAAAATAAGCAAGAACCTTCATTGTAGTCTCCAACCTCAAGCTCAAGCTCAAGCTCATTGTTTGTAAGGGAAAAGACTCGGCCTTTCCAGTTGATGCTGCCAAGAAACCAACCATCACTCAAATCCCTAAAAGTCAAGGTAAATCCTCCTCAATACAATATTTTTTAAGCTTTTATAAAGCATAATAATAAAAATTGATTATATTTAATACTGCTATTTATACGACCTTTGTTTGAATCATGGGGTATTGCAGTTTTGGGAAAAGTGAAAGATTTCTTGGGAGTCATGGCAGAAGCTAATAAAAGGCTGGAGCTTGATGCAAAGGTTTGCTTTTTTTTTTTTCCCTTCAGATTTTGATTGTTGTTGGGTGCCTCTTTTAATTTCTAACCTATGTTGTGGATCATAATGTAGAATAATTCTCAAGCATATGATATTGAAGTACTCAAGCTTTCTAATTGCTTCAAGTTGGAGTTTCCTTTATTCTTCTTTTTCCTCAATTTTAATTTGTTATTTTCTGTTTTAATTGACTGAGTACTCTAGTTTCTTAGTTCTGTTTTCTTCAATGACCAGTTTAGTTGTTTTGGTTCAGTTAGTAAATTTGAAATTTAAGATTTTCTTTTTTAGGATCCGATTATTGATTACTTGCTTTTAAGTTCAGTGATTCTTGTAAAAAGCTGTATTTTTTAATCTATGTGCATTTTTCTTTTCTCAAGGGGACAAAGCAGGATCAACTTATGTAAAAATGGTGAATTGCTACTTGAAAGTAAGCAGTTTGGCGTAATAACATCCGGTTCTTACTTCTAAGTAATTTAATTATCATGTAAGTTTTAATTTGACTCTTTTGTTTGTTTTTTAATGATCTGTAGTTAGAAAGCAAACCTGAAACATCTCAAGGTTATATTAATGTTGCTCAGTGCATAAGAAAACATCTACGAAGCTTATGTTAATGATCTACACGTGTGCTTTTTTTCTTGCATGAAATTGCTGAATTGTACGAGTCTGAAGAGAACATTGAGCATGACATGGATTATTTTGAAAAGTTGCACAGTTTGCTGCTCAGATAGAACAGTGAGCATACTTACATCTTTTTGACATTGTTCTTGCAACACTTATGTTCAGTCATACTTTGCACATTACTTTGCTAACACTTTTGTTCTGTCGGCTTTATCAAAGTAAATGTGGTTAATTGCAGCTTGTTTTTGTTGAGTTTAAAACTTATTCAGAAAAACAAAATACTAAAATTTGTCATTGTGGTTGCGTTGTTGTCAACAACATTCATTAATGCTCTTTTTCTAGACTTTATTGTCATGATATGTATCACTCTACGACTTGCTTATTTCTAGACTTCATTAAGGTACTCTTGTAATGGTTAATGTTATTGTAATCATATTCTTCGTCGTTTGTTTGAACAGTTTCTTAACCGATGAGTTTCTTATCATCTTTGCAGTACCACTAAAGAGTTATATATGATCTAAAGTGGGAAGGTGTCAAATTATCCTTCTTTGTAGTATGTTCTCTGGATTTTGATGAGTTTCAAGAAAATGTTCTTTTAGTTAATTTAGTATGAATGTCTGATTGTTGAATTAAGAACACTTTGTCGCCCCTCAATGATGTTTTCGATTCAATAAATTTATTTACTGTTAAGTTTATTAACTGTCTTTGCAATGCGATGGTTGATAATTAGTTATCTGTGTTCGCCTTAATGATCACATTTGATGAACAATTTAATTTTGGGTTGCAAACACCACTGAAGGCGTCAAATTCGCGGCGTTTGTGGAAAAAAATGCTGCTAAAATTATGACATATTGTGGCGCTTATACAGCAAAATGCCTCTGCAGAAAAGTTATTAGCGGCGTTTATGGCAAAAACGCCACTAAAAAATGAGTTCTAAAGCTGCGTTTGTACAATAAAATGCCGCTAAAGAAAGGTTATTAGTGGCGTTTTGTTTATCAAGAATCGTCGCTATAGAACACAATTGTTTGCGGCATTTTTCTGCACAAACGTTGCGAACTTTTGCGGCACTGGTTTTAGCGGCACTTTTCGTGGCATTTTTAAGCGCCACAAGGGTTTTTTAGCAGCGCTAACAAATGCCACTATAAGACTAAAAAACGCTGCTAAAAACGTATGCTGTCGTGAATGTTCTACTTGTGAGATTTATCGAGTACTAAAATTCTTCTACGATCTTCAATATATGGGCATGTACGAATGACTTTGTATTTTACTTAACGCATTTTTTTAATTTGTCAAAATTTTCTTTCAGTCAATTTAGATAGATTCGAACATTATATAATTTTTTATATCTTTTCAAGCAAGTGGTAGCACAAAGTAACCTGTTATGCAACATTTATACTGGTCACAATAGAATCATCGATGAAGAGACATAATTGGAGTGTAACATTGTCCCGAGTAATTGTGCACTTCTACATAAAAGATAAAATGTGTCTTTAATATTCACCTCTT
Source organism: Hibiscus mutabilis (assembly GCA_019671005.1). NCBI lineage: Eukaryota > Viridiplantae > Streptophyta > Magnoliopsida > Malvales > Malvaceae > Hibiscus > Hibiscus mutabilis. Next base: position 55,268,455 of record CM033715.1, read on the forward strand.
TATGAGTGTAAAAATAAATTTAACTACAACTTATAACCTTCAACCACCGAGAAACGTAATAAAATCCGACTTTTTGTTAGTATTCACTAATGTTTTCAAGGGGAGATATTTCGATTATGTGACCAAACGGATCGAGAAGACCACCATACTTCTTTTAATTTTAGGTAATTATATAAACTAATTGTTAAAATGTATATCAATTAACTAAGAATTAATGAATTGTTATGAATAAAATAAAGAATAACAAAGAGCAAGAATAAGACGACAAAGATGATAGACAAAGAGAGAGACTTGTATTATATTCTCAATGTAAGGTTGTGTACAATGCTTTCTCCAAACTCTATATTTATAGGAATAAGATAGAAACCCTAATTTAATGGGTATTAAACCCTAACAATTAAGTACATTAAAGTCTCATTTAATATATGGATATCTACCATAAATAAAGATATTTATAATACTATAGAAACCCTAATTTAATGGGTATTAAACCCTAACAATTAAGTACATTAAAGTCTCATTTAATATATGGATATCTACCATAAATAAAGATATTTATAATACTCCCCCGTGGATATCCATGAAGATAATGTGCCTCATTAAAATCTTACTAAGATAAAAACCTCGTGGGAAAAAAAATTCTTAGGGAAGGAAAATGAGTACACACATCTTTGATACGCATAACAAGTTGCCTCATTAAAAACCTTACTATGAAAACTCATTGGGACAAAACCTCGATTAAGGGAACTAGAGTGCAACGTGTATTTACTCCCCCTCATGAAAACATCACATAAGATATTTGAATCTTCATAATTCAATCTTGAATATAATCTTCAAATGATGAAGTAGACCATGCACTAGTGAATACATCTTTCAAATTATTGCTTGAAAGGATTCATCGAATATTATTCTTCTAAAGATCATGAGGGACAAAACTTTGAAAAAATATGTTTTGTTTTTCATATTTGATGTATGCACCTTTTGATTGAGATATAAATTTTGCATTATCTCTACACAAGATATCTTGCATCTTATATTGTGAAAGTAATTCACATATTTTTTGGATATGTTTAGCTAAACACATATTTTGACTTTGCCTCGTGCATAGAAATTATTTACATGATTTGGAGAGGCATCGAGTTTTGAAAGATCTAAAGGTAATGATCTCGTAACACTTAGATAATACTTCTAGACCAATTAAGATATTATGCATAGCAATTATTTTCGACTTTTCTTTGTGCTCAACGGATGTGCGTTATGCATGTAAAGTCTCTTTAAACATTTTTCTATGTATGTCGATTGATGCACAAGGATTTTATTGTCAGGGAGATCTCTTCATGAGTCCCAATGATATTCAAATCATCAACATACAAAACAACAACAACAACAAATCCAGAGTTAAACCTATTAATAAAAATGCTCAGATAAATTGAATCATTCATAACCTTTCACTAATAAGTATTCACTAATGCGATTATAAAATATGCGCCCAAATTGTTTTCATCCATAAATAGATATGTTCAATTTGATTGAATAATGTTCTGGAGAACTTGAATTAACTACTTCTGACAGTCTAAATCCTTCTGGAAGTTTCATATAAATGTTATTATCAAGATGCTCATACAAATAGGATGTAATAACATCCATTAGGCGAAAACTAAGTCTTTTTTTGACAGACTAATAAAAAAATCTAAAAGTAGTTGCATCAACCACCGAGGAGTATGTTTCCTCATAATCGATTCTAGGTCTTTGTAAGAATCATTGTGCAACCAAACAAGCTTTATATCTCGTGATTTACCCTTTTTTATTTTTATTTCCCACAAAGGCTCATTTATATCCACAGGCTTTACACATTCCGATGTACGAACTATACGCCTAGATACTTCGTTTTTCGAAAGAGATTTTAGTTTTTCCTCAGTTGCATCTTTCCATTTTGGGTAATCATTTCTTTGTTTACATTGTTTAATTGACAATGATTCATGATCCACATCATCAACTAAAATCTCTAGTGCTACATTGCATGGAAATGTATTATCGACATCGATTTGTTTTGGGTTCCACTTATTACCAGACATGACATAATCTATTGAGATATCTTTATTATCAAGTACATGAGTCATGTCAATGTCTCTGTTGGAGACCTTTTAATCTTTTCTAGAGATTTTCATAATACATTGATTTCTCGATCAGACTATCATACAATATAGCTCCTTTTCTTTTTTGAGGATTTTTATCTTTGGAACCTACTTGTCTACCACTCTTCATGCGTGAGTTAGACTCATTAGCAACTAGAGTTTGTCATTATGGGACATGAACTTTAATTAGAGCATTCATAGCTGGTATATGTGACTTAGTCACTCTTTTAGGGTCAGCAAAAACATCTTGTAATTGATTTGCTATGTAACACCCCATCCCCGGGTTAGCCGTAACCCGGTTCGGGAGTGTTACCGGAACAAAAGCAAAGTGATATATAGGTTACTTGTCGAACAAGTAACCTCGAAATTACTTGGCTTGATGCGTAAGTAACCCCAAACCAAACATTACAAGACATACAGTTCATACATTCAATCCACATTAATCAAACCAACATACATAACATACTAATTTAGGTACCATTTTGTTTCATTCCTTACTTATAATCTAAGTTACCAATATCATGTTATCAATCCATTCAATTCACATGCATCATTCAAACAACAATAAAAAGTGTGGCATACTTCACTTTAAGATTCTATTAAACATGGTTCAATTTTCATTCTTACTACAATTCTAATTGCCATATACGAATAACACGAGGGGATTACTAAACATACCTTAACTAGCTTACTTGCATCTCAAGAAACTTCTTATTCAACCAATTAACATGATCATTACAAAGCATCCATTTTACATTCTTATTACACTAACATTCATACATCCATTCAAACAACATGAAAGTCCCTAATTACATTTCAATTGTTTCTTTACAATCAAGTCATCACATTTCATAACATACTTATCTAGTACATTGATGATGCATGCTTAAACATACCTTAGCCTCAATCTTGTCATTGCCGAATCATGCTAATGAACATAGGAATAAATGCATGATCATACAACATTGGTCTAACATTCAAATTAGACAAGATTCAACAAACATTGGGTTTCCATCACAAAATGCGCAACATCTACTTTATGTATACATGTTATCATGGTTCTTATACATAGATTAAGTCATCCAAATAGGTTACATAATAGGCCCATCAAAACATTACACAAACTAGTCTTAAACACATATTCAAATGCATGATCAAGGCTACCTATTACATAATCTAGTGCCACCAAACTAGGAGTATACAAAGAGTATGAAATCATACTTTCAAGCTTCCCTCAAGTGTTGCTTCAAACCCAAGATATCCTCTTGAAGTATCTTTAATCTGTTATAGGAAGAATGAATAGTAGAGTGGTAAGTACAAATTATGTACTTAGTGAGGTAACACTAAGTCTAACCAATTTTCTCAAGCATACATATCCAAGTTTTCATGTATTTACAAGAATCCAAAACATCTCTACCAAAACATATTCTTATTTAAATGAATAAGATAACTTAGGCAACCTTTACCTATCATACAATCAACATAACAACATCCATCATGATACTCATAGGCTATTCGAACAACATGCTTAGAGGACAAGCAACCAATCACTCAAATTATCAAGTAGGCATTTATACATAAAGCCATCATCCATACATTTCTTTCATGACAAGTAACAAGTTTTGCAACCATTCATGTGTCATCTTTCAAAGCAAGGAAGTTCATTTAAGTTTCTTACAATACAGGCAATGTTCATTTGAATTATTAAGTCATCTTACAACACCCTTGGTAAATAGCTTACTAGATAATCAAATCTTAACAAATATGCACCGAAGTGCCAATATGCACCGTCGTGCCAATATGTACCGTCGTACCAATATGCACCATAGTGCCAATATGAGCTCAAGATTCTAAGGCATGCCCTCCTATCTATCAAACTAGCTACCAAGGTTGTTGATTATCCATTTCATTTAAGTTTTGTACAATTCTTTATTCAATCCAACAATATGCCATTCAAAGGCCAAGCCCTTAGGCTTATGGAGTATCCTTGTTCAATTCATTTCAATCAGCCATGTATAACATTCACAAACACATGCATATGTACGCACTGTGCGTGCCTTATTCTCCAAGCAAGCATGCCATTTCATACCTTAGGTATAAGCAATGCAACATGACACATAATTCATTACATTTGCTTAACACCCAAGTAACAAATAGATTATGGCATCAAACAAGTTATCATACATGTAATTCTTCCCTTAATTAGCCAAATAAGTATTAAGTCATTTTACATGGCAATTTCATTGAATTAACAATATCAAGGTTGGTTAGACCTAGTCCCAACCCTAAGTATAGTTACACTCACAATACTCCTAGCAATTCAAGTGTCTTGAATCCAAATCCCTTTGCCTCTAGCTTTGGGATGTCCACTCCTATCCTCTTCTTCCCAAACTTGCTGTCCTTGGTCTAGCAAGCATAACACATACACATTTCATCAAAACAAGCACAATATATCATACAATCATAGTAGCAATGTTATCACATTATACCTAACATTTAGCTACTGTTTTATGACTCCTTTTAATCACTTCTTACCAATTCATCTTCACATTGTTATTACTTCATTTTAAGACATAATTGGACATGTTACAATGTCCCAAAACTGTTTTGGAAACAATTTGCATCTAGGTGCAAAAACAGTCCCAAACTGCCCAGGACACTGCTGCCTGGCAGTTTGCACACTGTCCCTTTAAATGGTCATATCTTTTAATCCGTACGTCGGAATTTCGATTTCTATATACCGTTGGAAAGATTACAAAATTTCATATAATACCATGTAATACTTGCATTTTAGTTCTTATCCAATTAATACAGTTTATTGTTCAAAGATAGAGCATTTACACTGTCTGGACAGTTTGCACTGTCCAGCAATTCCTATTTACAGTTTCCAGCATATGACCCAGTTTTCAGTTCTGTTTTCATCTAATGAAAATAGACATTATAAGGACCATATAATTAAAATTACAGCCCTTAATTTGATCTACACAATTTTTAGTGAATTTTCAAAGTGACTACCCAGAACAGAGCAATTCTGGGCATATTGCATCTAAACACATTTTAATGCCTTAAATTCATTTTAACCAATGTTTTAGCCCTATAATTCATTTCATATGACATCCTAAACATGTTGAGTCCATGTTAATTCATTATACAAGGCTGCCAAAACAGAGTAGGTTGGTTATAATGCCTAATCTTGCATGTTTACTCAATTTCAATTCCACAAAACAGTTTCTATGTTACAAGACTATGTTCATACTTTTATCCTTCTTTTCCAGCATTGTTTGCTAACAATTCAAATTGTTTAACACCTTATTTACAAAACCTAATCATGATCATAATCAATTCATTCATTCCATAGCTCAATTTTAAGTTCTAATCATTCTATTCTCACTTCAACACCACATTTCAATTTTCCAGCAACCTAGCTTTGTTACACTATCATAAAAACATAATTTCCAGCATAGTACCTAGTGTTCATTCTTCAAATTTTCATGATTCTACAACCATTTAATCATCTAATCACATATTCAATAGCTAATTTCATCCAACATCATCAAAACAGTCCAATTGAACAAATATAGTTGCCTATTCAATTGAACACATGTAGAATCATACTTACTTTGCTTCTAGCTTAATTTCAATGGAAAATCACTTCACATGCAAGCTTAACTTCCTCTTCAATGGCTGATTTTCAAGCTTTCTCCCTCACTTTTCTTTCTCTAAATTTTTGGCTAAATGTAATGAAAGGGAGGATGACAATGTGGTTATCCACATTAGTGGATTTGTGAAGTTACAAATCTATCCTTAATTAGTTACTAATCATGTAATTAGTCAAGGGCAAATAAGAGAACCATGAAATTTATCACGCAAGCCTAATCTTTCTTACTTAATTCAAATTGGTCCTTTTTAATTTGATCACTTATTTCATACATTCTTTCAATTAGGCCCTTAACTAACCAATTTAGCTTAATTCTAGATTCAATTAAGCTATCAACTTATGCAATTTGGTTCTAATACTTCTAGACTAGGATTTGGGGTGTTACATGCTAAGTTTTGTAAATGAATTATCCTTTGAACTTCTAGTTCATATTTGTTGAGTATGTGGATAAAAAATGAGAGAATGATAATTCATTTCAACTTATTTCTTTTCCTAGCTAATTATTTTCTCCCCTTAATGTTGGGAAAACTGACTCATTAAAATGACAATCAACAAATTGAACTGTAACTAAATTTCCCGTCAAAAGCTCAGGATATTTAATTATTGAAGGGGATTCGAATCCAACATATATTCCCGACCTCTTTTGAGAACTCATCTTTGTGCATTGTGGTGGAGCAATTAGAACATATACCGTACACCAAAAAAATTTTAAGATGAGAAATATTTGGTTCATGACCAAAAACCATTTGTAATGAGGAGAACTTATGATAATTTATTGGCCTAATGTGAATTAATGATGATGCATGTAAAATGACAGGTCACCAGCATTATCAAGTCTTTATAAGGTAATTTGAAAAATATGCTCGTAATTTTATCAACTGAGCAAGTAACATCGCAAACGCTAAGTTACAGGTTGATATTAAGGATACATATGGCCATCTAGTCGATGCATCGATTAAAACTATAAAATATCTAAATGGTTTGTAAGAAGGGTGTATGGGCCCACATAAATCACCCTGTATCCGTTCTAGAAAATCAATAGATTCAGAATCTATCTTAGCTGATGATGGTTGAATAACCAATTTGCTTTGGGAGCAAACATCACATGAAAAACATTATTTTGAAGAATTTGTCAATTCTTCAAAGAATGGCCACATGAAGTATCAATAATTTTTCGCATCATAATGAACCGAGATGGCCTAACCGATCATGCCAATTAATAAAGTTATTAGAAACTTATGGTTTACAATAGCATGAGCTTCAACTTGTACTATTTTTTTGTGGTGTACAATCCGAATGATAGTGCATATAATTTTTCAAGATTTTCTTATTGCCTGAGTTATACTCGTAATATGGAGAAATTCAACATCCCCTTGAATAATAGTCTCAATATGATATCTATTTCTGTGAATATCTTTAAAATTTAATAAGTTTTTTTTGCGGTTTTGCCGAGTATTAACGCATTGTGAATATGAAATTGAGTTCTATTTGGCAATAGCATATTTGCTCTTCTAGAGCCTTTTATGATATTAGTACTTCCAGATATAGTATTCATGCTATTCTATTACATTGTTAAATGAGAAAATATTCAAAATTATGCACCTTTCAATATGCACAATTATGCACCTTTCAATATGATATATATTTCTGCGAAAATCTTTAAAATTTAATAAGTCTTTTTGCGATTTTGACGAGTATTAACGCGTTGTGAATATGGAATTGAGTTCCATTTGGCAATAGCATATTTGCTCTTCTAGAGCCTTTTATGATATTAGTACTTTTGAATATAGTACTCACATTAGTCTATTGCATTGTTAAATGAGAAAATATGCACAATTATGCACCTTTCAATATGTGCGTTGTTCCATTCACTTCGAGGGGAGAGTATTGAACATAGCACATATCAAATTGATTATCTATCAAAGATAATGTCTCAATAATGTATTGCTCTTCTGGAGCATTGATATTTTTAGTACTTTGAGATATAATACTCACAGTTTCCCTTGCATTTGAATGAGAAAAATATTTCTTATGCTTAAGTATAGTATGATTACTTGCAATGTTTGTTAAACATAAATCGTCACAATTTATTGCATATTGTATTTCGGAAGTAATCATACTCTTCAAAGGAAAATATATAAAACAAATTAAAATATTTAAATATATAATATGTAAAACAAATTAACATAAAGCAAAATAAATTAACATAAAACAAAATAAATAAATGTTTTAACATATTTAAATATATAAATAAAAACAAAAATAAATAACATGTAAAACAAATTAACATAAAATAAAATAAATTAAAATATGAATTATTCCTTTCAAAGATTATAAGGAAATAAAATAAATGATGAATTATTCCCTTCAAAAATTATGAGGAAATCAACAATATTAATTGAGTTGGACCAACAACCCCATAATTGTTTTTGCCATTTTCATAAACAAAATTTATTTATATTTTCTTTCCTTTATCATACATGATTGTGGATAAAGTTCCAAAATACTTCAGCGTATGACAAGTACAAGATTAATGGTTTGTACCATTGCATAAAAATTTCACTTTCTTAATATATTCTTGTTAATTTTATAAACTCACTTATGGTGGTTATAAGCATTCTTAAAATGATCATCTTGTCCATGTCTATGTTCATGGCCTCAATTGTGACCACAATTGCTAATGTAGCATTTATTCTTTCCGCTATAAAATGTTGCATTCACTTCAAGGAATGAAGCGGAGTCAGTAGGTCTTTAAAACTTTTTTCACGATTTTGTGTCTGCAGGATAACATTATTTACGTGAAAAGTAGAGTATGTTTTCTAGCATATTCTCATCGGTGATACTTTGACCACAAATTTTTAATTTAATTTGAAGCATTCACATAGATGAGTTTTATTCACTAACCATGTAACGACACGAATCCCGAATTAGTGAATCGGATCTTGGACTTGAGTATTGGGCCTTTGAGTTGGGAAGGCCCAATTAAGAATTGGTTATAGGATTTTTTTTGGAAAAATAAAGGAAAAATAAAAAAGAAGGATATTTTATGTTTAAAAGTTGGCTGATTTGGTAGGGAGAGAGAAAAAGGAAGATGTGAGATATTATGTTGGAGAGAGAGATAAATCATCATTTAAACCATCATGCCTTGAAAACCATGCACTTAACACTTTTAAAAACCAACATATTAAACCATATGCAACATGTATCATTAACAAACGACAATCCCATTGCTAAACCTCAATTTAAGCCTTCCCATGCATAACAATCATATGCAAAGCTTAAAGAGTAAATATGTATAAATCACATTATACAACAACATGATACATTAATAATTATATTGGCTTCCAAGTGATCATTAACCAAGTTCCATTTCCAAAACATAACATCGGATACACAGATTCAACAAGTGTTCTCCTAACACTTCATACAATCTAACCGGCATCTCAAGGTTCACACACGAGAGTTTCCCCTCAACTGTTGTGACACACATGGTGGAGTATTCGGTACCTTACAACCCCTCAACACCACTCATTGGTAGATGTATAACCCCACTAACAGGAGTTTTCGGTACCTCACAATCCCTCAACCGTTAGGGTACTTGGATGGAGTTTTCAGTACCATCCCAACCCCTCAACATCCAAGGCGACTTTTTATAGTGCACTATCAATCCTTTGGCCAGTCAACTATATCTGATAACATTTTAAACTGTATCACTTGCCAATATAATTCATTATTAACCATGTACCTCACTGTTTCTATATGCATCAATTCAAAACCATTTCCAAAACAAAGAAAACATATTTTAAAATCAAGTATAAACCATATACTTACATGGATCACTTACCACGTGCATCCATCATCATTTCATGATCAAAAACAATATCTCACATGCTTTAAAACATGCTTAAACAATAGGTACAATGTAATTCAAAACAAGTGCATAAAACCATTTCGTAAAAGCACGACCGAGAGAGGAAACCACTTTATACTTACTTTTGAGTTTAAACCAGCATTTCAAGCTAAGTTTAAACTCTCATAACCATCTTTAAAACATTTCAAAGCTGAAATCCACGTTCTCACTCACCGACACGCGAAACCTTGATTTGTCGATGCTATATCAAGCGTTCGAAGCCTCTAACGCTTCACCGATAGCCTTTGGATTGATCTCCCCTATTTTAACCATATAACAACAGAGGATTAATGCATCTCAATGCATGTAAAATTCTAGCAAAGCAATTCCTCAACATTGCCTTGCTAAAAGCTTCAATCACATATCTGAAACAATCGAAAACAACACCGATTACACTCCAAACTTAACCCAGCCAAAACCTAACATTTCAAACCATCAATTAACATAAATTGACATCCAAAACCATCTCATAACATCCTTATACCTCCAGAATACATTAAAGCACCACAACACATCAAAAACACATAACTAACAACCTAAACAATTAAAGATTCACATAGTTTCAAGATTCCAATGTTAAAACCAACTTATTAACATTATAAAACATCATAATCATGTTCTAATCTGATCAAGAACTCAACAAAATAGATCCAAAATAACGATCTCTCAATTTCATCAATTAAACCAATTTTCCACAATTGAATCATCAAAACTCATTAGAAATCATTTATAAAGGATCGAGAACTTGGTAATTTCGATAAAGAACATTTCATTAGAGGAGAAGAACGAAACATTGCCTCTAATGGATGCTTTCCCCTTAATTGGATAGATTTACATGAGAAAACAAGATTAAAACAATATGGTTTTGATAGAAAATCATTAGGAAATCATTTGGAGTTAAAAGATCAATTAAAATAAGAGATTACCTGAAGATTTTGAAGAAGAAATTTATGTTTGGCTGAAGAGAATTTGAGAGAAAACTTTTGAGAGAAAAAGTAGTTACATCAAATTTGTTTTAATGAATTAATTACCAATTAATTCACTCCAAGCTATTTATATTTTCCAAAACCCTTTTAAAATTATTCAATTAAGGAATAAAGTCTGATATTAGACTTTGGGTAAATAGCCCTTTAAAGATTTAAAGTTCTGACCCTTTTACAAAACAGTCACCAAAACAGTTTTTCAAAGTTTACATTTTGGTCACTAATCCAAAATGTCTGAATTTTGTAATGTTGGGAGTTGTACTCAAGGCCTTGAGACCTCGAGGGAACTCACCTTGGTAATGAGAATGTTGAACCATTGCCATTCTATTGTGATTTTCATAATAATTGCTTAGATAATGGCACAATGGGGTTGTTAGACATGTTTGACAGTTGGACAGATGTCAATGTGTGTAGTTCAATGCTCAAGAGCTTTTGGATCGCTAGAGTGTTTGTTATGCTTCTTGGAAGGGTCGTCAGGACTTCTTCCCTATCAAGATCGTAAGTGGATATCGAGGTAAGACCGAGTTGGATGTAAGTACCCATTTCTGTAGTCAAAGGACACTGACCCAGTTGAGGAAGTTAGAGGTTCTATTGCAAAGGAACAATCCGAACGAGGTTTCTTTGGTTTAAGTGTTTTGCTCAAGGAAGAGCCAAGCTTGTTCGCTAGTAAGGAGTGGGTTAGTTGAGGTGATGTTTAAACCGTTGATAGATGTTATGTGGCAGTGAATAATCGTTATGTGTCTCCAAAGGTGGATGACTCGTTTAACCGATTGTGATGTACCCGTGTGTTTTTTCGGGATTGGTTCAAGAACAAGATGGTCGCGGTTAAAGTGTCAAAGGCTTATAGTTTCGAAACTAATTTTGGAATGAGTATTTATCTTGTTAGGGCATGTCACGGTAACGTTTGATGTCTATAGCGATGTTTGAGGTGATTCAATGATGATAGGGTGGGGACCACCATATTGTCTCTCGAATATAAGTATGATACCTTGTGTGACACATGTGAATGTACAAGGAATATAAGATGATGAACATTGGCAAGATAATTACCATAATAGCCTTGTGTATGAGAAATGTTAGTTATCATGTAATCAGTTAAGGAAGCTAGGGTTGAGACTTCGTGGATTCTTTTGATTTGTATCACAATTCCTTGGAAGGAGCTGAGGAACATTGGTTGAAATTTGAGTTGCGTGAGACCGTTTTGTTGTGTTAGTGGTATTGTTTCGTTTGGAGCCTAATAAAGTTTTGAGATCTTTAAGGATGCTTTGTTCTTTGGTTAGAGTTGTATTTTTGTGCTAGAAGAGGGAATGAGGTGCCTACCCCAATAGTGAGAGATTTTGGGTACTTACTCTTTAAGGAATTTAAGGTTTGGGACAACAACGTGAGTCGGAGTAATCAAGAGCTGTTGACCGTATGTGATCGATCACCACCTAGGAAAAGTGAACTTGATAGGTGATGGGTTGTGTAGAGTTAGTTCGGGTTGTAGTATCATATAGCCCATGGTACCCACATATTTTGATTAAGCGTCGAGTTGAAGATTGGGTAACTTGGAAGCTATGAGAAGTAACATCTGTTGGTAATTAAAAGGAAACAATGTTGAGTTTGAGTTAGGTTCGATGGTTTTGATGAACTTTGAGATCTTGTTGTAAGTGTTTTAGAGAAAAGGTATCAAGGTGAGAAATTCCTCCTATATAGTAAATTGGTCGGTATATGGTGAATTTTGAGAGCAAAAATTAGTACCAACCTTTGGCACGTGTTTTGGTAAATAGTATGGAGTCATATGTTTGAGATAGTAGTAAGTGGTTGACCTTCTGTCAGTTGGAAGCCCAACTTTGAGTTGTCAAGTTTTTGTGATGCTTGGGTGTCCCTTAGCGAAAATTAATGGGTAACTGTGGATTGTGTAAAGGATTATGAACGAACAGTTTTGATGGGATTTCTTTGAGTAATGATACAGTCATTGGTATGTACCATGGAAATTTTTGGCAAGTGAGATCCAAATAGGAAGTCTGCTTGGTTTGTTTACGAGTTGGTGGTACAACATTGTGGTGTGTACATGCTACCTTTGACACAAGATTCAAGGTTTGTGATGGAATCTTATCCCTTGGTAGGTTTCATGTGGCGACAGATGTTAGTGAGAGTGTGTATGACATGTTTTCCAGACACGTTATAGTTGAGAGTGTAAGATCCTTACATGAATCGAGTTAATAAGATATGCTTTAGTTACATATATGAGTTATCAATGCTGAGATTAAGGTAATTGCTTAAGGCAATTTTGAGATGTCGTTAAACTTCAGAAGTCTTGTATCGAGCAAGCAATGATTTTCTTAAGGAATGTCATTAGAGTTAGAGTCACCTTTGGGGAGTCACCACGAGAGGTATCACTTTGTTTTGGTTACTACAATTGTGTAACCTCATGTTTTGTTAGATCATGTGAAGTTGTGAGAAGATTTGAATGTGCAACAATCTTTTGGGTTTTACACTGTAAGATAAGTTTCTTGGATGGCGTATTCGTGTGACAGTTTTGTTGAGGTACCATTGGGTTTTGCTTGTCATCTGAAATGTACTAAACAAAGATGAATTCCTTCTTAGAGAAAGAATCAATTGAGATTATGTTTGTACCAATAGAATAGAAGGGTTATATTGATAAGTGTTGAGATCAGAGTAGTGTAGCAGGATATGTTTGAGAAAGTTGGAGAGTTATAAAAGTTTTAGCATCTTCTTTGGTTTACTGGTATAAATTTTGAGGATGAAATTTCTTTTAAAGAGAAGAGAGTTGTAACGACCCGAATCCCAGATTAGTGAATCAGGTCTTGGACCCGAGTATTAGGTCTTTAAGCTGGGAGGGCCCAATTAAGAATTGGACATGGGCTTTTTTGGTAAAATGAAGGAAAAATAAAGAAGAAGAAAAAAGATATTTTATGTTTAAAAGTTAGCTGATTTGATGGGGAGAGAAAAAAGGAAGATGTGAGATATTATGTTGGAGAGAGAGAAAAGTAAAAAAGTGGGAGAGAAAGTGAAAGGGGAGAGCTTTGAAGTCCGATCTACCGCCGCTCGTACGTCCATTCGTGACACTACCAGTACCGTTGAAAAGCTCTCGCCGAGACGAGTCGGCCGGTGGTCGCCACTCTACCGTTGTCGCCACCGTTCACCAGGGTGAAAGGAAACAAGGTTCGGTTTGCTTGGAAAATAGAGGTTTCGATGGCCAAATAAAAAACGGAGGGCACCATAACATTTACCGGCATCGGGACAGCGGTGTTGGAGCTCACTGCCACTGTCCGATGTTTGGAGGAGGTCCCATGCGCCACCACTGCGAGTGGGCGTGGCCTGGCTATCGGGGCGGGTGCACAAGGGTTTGTATGCACATGCGCACACCAGATCCCACTCCCTAGGGTGCACCACAGCATCCTTGCACTTGCCCATATTGGATCCTGCTCCTAGGGTGCACCTAGCTTACCATGCGCCTGACCGCACAAGATCGCCAAGGCTTTGACCAGGGTTGACCGACCATTTTCTTTTTCTAGGGACCCTACCTAAGGGTTTCTCGACGTTCTGGATCCATTGGCATAGTCCGTTTCACCAAATTCGAACATAGTAAGTTGTTTTTATGCATTTGACCTTGTAAGTTGAATAAGAGATACAAGAATTAATGTATGTTTGTATTTGTTTTTATATGAGGATTATTCGGGGTCAGATATCGGATCAAGTGGAATATTCATGAAGTTAGGATGAGGATTTTAGCGATGTTAGCATAAGGTTAGTACATCTCGAACTCTTATCGCTTCATGAGCATCATAAATATAATTGCCTTGCGTGTTAGTATATGAAAATAGGTAGAAGATAAATAAGCATGTGTTAAGACTTATAGTATGAGATTTGATATTTGTGTGAGATGCATGATACGATGAGACCCATGGAGGTGTTAGAGACCGATTAGGGTTGTTTGAGATGCATGTATGACTATTTAATGATTAATTGATTGGTTGATTAATTGTGATGCTTGTATGTGCATTCGAATAGATTGCTGGGATTGATGTAATTAGATAGAAATCATGCTTAAGGGATAATACCGATAAATACTTGATTAAATAATTTTGGAGCTGATAATTAATATTACTTGATTAAATGCTCTAGCAAACACACCTTAATGACTTTCATAAGCTTTAGGGATCAAATAAAGTATTGTTAAACCGAAATTCATGATAATGGTGTAAACTTGTGAATAGGGTATCGATACGAGCTTTGGTCGTATCGATACACGTTTAGGGGCAATATCAGTATAGGTCAACTTGTATCGATACTTGTGTACGAGTACTGATACCCGATACGATAAATAATATATAAATGCAATTTAATGATGGAAATTGACGTAAATATTAATAATGGAATTACACCTTGAATAAATGTGGTAATATGGATTAATGGAGCAAATGAACTAGATTAATTATATACGAGCCTAATAAGTAATAAATCAATAAATGTTGAGCGACTTGTTTGTAATAGCAACTATAGGGATCCTTAGCGGATCATGTGATATTGCGTGCCAAGTATGAGCACTTGTGTGGTTGAGTTACCTTTGATTGATTGGATCTAGATACCCAATGAGAGTTTGAACGTGCAGCAACACCATGGTTGAAGACTTATGAATGTAGGATACCGATGCTATGCGGATACGGGCCTTATTCGAAGGTGCTTGATGAGAAATCCTAAGCATGGATGTAGGATCCTGATGCTGCATGGACGCAGGCCTTATCCCTACGAGTATAGAATCCTGATGTTGTGTGGACGCGAGCCTTAATCAGAGTGTAGGATCCCAATGCTGTGTGGACGCGACCTCACTAGAAATGTATGATCCCGATGCTGTGTGGATGCGGGCTTCACTCCATGTTTATGGTATGACTTGTGTGCTTTCGATCGGATGATGTAATGAGATCCCGAGTATGGTTGGGCCTTGTGGGCCATGTATGATGATTTCTATGATGAGAACATGTGTTTAGGTGACCAGTGATAGCGCCACATGTTGATTTATCTCTCCTTATTGCTCGTACTAGCTTGCATGCTTATGTTTATGATTAGCATGAAGTATAGTAGAGTAGAAGTGTACCACTGAGCTTTGAAAGCTCAGCGCTCAGAATCATTGTTTTCATGCATAGGTTGATCGTTGGATCGTGGAATCGAGGAGCACTATTAGTAAGGGGTTCCAGCATGTGGTGATCTCCGAAGTACGGTACTTGTGTTTAGTGGACTATGTATTCATAGGACCTTACGTGGTTGAGTCTGTAAATCTTTCTTTTGAAATTGTATTAAATCAAATCAAATGTTTAAATATTTTAAATAAATGTGGAGCTCCTTTGTAACAATTTAAATTGTTTATCTATGTTTTCAACTATTGGATTTAATTGTTTTGGAAAATAACTTGTTTGGGCTAAACCCTTTTTTGAGGAATTTCATGGTTTTGGGTTGGGATTGAGGGCCAAATTATGGCATATGAGTCGGGGGTGTTACAAATCATATAGTCAATTATCATGTTTGCATTCACTTCAGGGAATGAAACAAATCCAATAATCACATGGAATAAACATCATACTTGCATTCACTTTTGGGAATGTCTCCCATAAAAATTCTTGGATCATGACGAATTTTCATAACTTGAATTTGGGAGAAGTCTATACTCGAGTTTTTCGACATAAAAGAATTATTGCTTTTAAGCAAATATAGACTTTATAACAGTCATACTATTAAAGAATAATTGCATGAAACAAATCCAATAATCACATGGAATAAACACCATGCTTGCATTTACTTCAGGGGATGTCTCCCATAAAAATTCTTGGATCTAGACGAGTTTTCGTAACTTGAATTTGGGAGAAGTCTATAGTCGAGTTTTTCGACATAGAAGAATTATTGCTTTTAAGCAAATATAGACTTTATAACAGTCATACTATTAAAGAATAATTGATCAACCAATATATATAATACTTACTAGACTTAAAATTCAAGACATCAAATAAAAAACTTATAGGTATTGAGTTCACCTTCAATCTTTTTTTTGAATAAGGTTTTCAATCCAATAAAGTACCACACTGGAACTTGGTTCATCCTCGACGAACCATGAAACAATCACACCTTTTCATCACAGTGTTTTGTGAACCTTAAAACTAAAACACCAAATTCAAAAAAATGGAATCTCAAATATATATATATATAAAGCAAAAGTGAATGAGAAAAATTGTGGAGGTGCATATAGCCTGTGGAACTCGGAAAACATCATTGTCAAGTGATATATCCAATCCACCGCTTTCTTCATTTAACTTAAAGTAGCGGTTGTTCATTCTACCATTATATAACACTATATTTTTCAAATTAAATTGATATGGTAGGTTTCGTTGAAGGCTCGATATTTGTTCATGGAGTTATATATATAAACTCGGTGCAAATAAAATGTCATTGAATATTAGAACGAAATAATAATCAAATAATAGATCAAAATACACTAACCTTAATATAAGAGTGATTAACCAACCACTATATCGATATATAAATAAGAAAACATACCACACTTTCTAAGTTAAGTTGAATATACGGTAGATGTAGTCATCAATATCTTGTTGAAATCTTTTTCGAGAAATGCAGACAAGAGCCATGATAATTGAATGAGATCGTGCTAATAACATGTTATGAATAAAATAAAGAAGAACAAAGAGCAAGAATAAGATGACAATGGTGAGAGACAAAGAGAGAGACTAGTATTATATTCTCAATTTAGGGTTGTGTACAATGTTTTCTCCAAACTCTATATTTATAGGCATAAGATGAAAACCCTAATTCCAATGGGTATTAAACCTTAATAATAAAGTACATTAATGTCTCATTTAATATATGTATATTCGCCATAAATAAAGATATTCATGAATAAATTGTTAAAAAAATATTTTCTTTACCATAATCTGTTGATGGGTTGAGATTTGTCTCCAATATGAGTATTTCCATTTTTAACTACAAAATAATTCATTTCAATATATTAATAAATTATTTGTTACAAATATTACATTAAATTCAAAATAAAATAAAACACTAATAAAAATAAAAATAAAAATAATAAAATTTTAAACTACACGAAAAATTTTAATAACTAATCCCAAAATAATGAAATATAATAACTATACAGAAAATATGTTAACTAGATGAAAAGTTAAACAACCGTACGAAAAATAAATTATCTATACTAAAAATATAATAATACCTACACAAAAAATAAACTACCTATACTAAAAATATAGTAATTATAAAAAAAATAAAATAACTCAAAATATAACAACTTTACGAAGAGTTTATTAATAAAACGAAAACTTAAATAAATAATAAACAAAATACATATAAACAATATTATATATATTTTATATATTACATACACATTCGCGTTTCGGAGATTTTGGTGGCCTAAGGGCTAACCTAAAATTTAGCCCCCTAATAACAAGTATTAAAATAAAAATAAAATCAATTTTAAGAGTAAATCCATAATAACAAGTATTAGAAGAAATTTAGTCTCCTAATAACAAGTATTGGGAAAAATCAAATTTTAAGAGTATGCCCCTAATAAAAAATAATGGAAAAAATTAGGCCACTAACAAGTATTAAAAAAATTGGGCCTTTAGTAGCAAATATTGAGAAAAAATGGAACCTAATAATGATTATTATAAAAATTACTAATACGATATCCAAAATATCTGAACTTATGCCTTTATTTAAGTAATTTTTAAAATTTGACAGTCCTGTAACACCCCAATCTCGATCAGAATCCGAAGCACTACATTCGGATCACCCAAAAATCCGACCCATCAAATTTCTAGTAAAACTATAAGTTTATCCATCATTTATAAAAATTAAACATCCATAAATCCATGAAGTTAGATAAATATTTTAATTAAGTATACAAAACGGGAGCTCCAAGTTTAAAACACCAAATACTAAAAAATAATATTTCAAATAGAGTTAATGACTCAATAGTGGTAAGGTCCTATGAATACATTAGCCCAAACTGAAATAACAAGTACTGTATTCTCAAGAGAACGCGGTGCTGGGAAATCCTTCCTTGATGTGCTCCTCGGTCACGATCCACCTACTAACATGCGAACAAAAATAACGATTCGGGGCTTACAAAGGTTAGTGGTACATTTCTACTCTACCACCATTCATGATTATCATAAAATAAGCATGCGAGATAAGTATAGTTTAGAAAGCATAAATAAGGTTTTACTATCTATGAGTTATCATCTAGCCTAACTAGCTATAGTTTTTAGATCACCTATCTCAAGGCATCAACAAGTCTACAAGAAGTCTTACAAGTTTCGCATACTATACCATACTCGAGGTCACATAGCCTATTGAGTTACTCAAGCACACTCGGCCCATCGAGTTAGTTCATACTCTACCATGATCACTCAGCCATCGGTACATAAGCTATCATCTATAGCATCCACACAGCATTAGGGGTGTACCGTACCGGCACGGCTTATCGATATAGTTACCGAAAGACTCGGTTCAATATTTTGATGAACTATTACCATCCCGTTTAAATCGGTTACCGCCTAAATGATTAACCGGTTATTCGGTACGATTACCCGGTTAACCACGAACCGTTTTATATATTTATTACTACTAAATTTAATAGTTTAAAAAATAAACCAAATAAAGTCTTCAATATTTATATTTAAAAAGTTCTCAAAGCTTAAAAAAATTAAAAATTTATATTAATTATACAAATATTAGTAATAATCAATAATTTATATTAATTACAAAAATATTTGTATAATCAATAATGTGATATCGTTACAATTTTCTAAAAGAAAAGAATTTTTGTTAAAATTTCTTTTGCCATTTGATTCAACCAAAATCGAGACAAGAACACCGAAAGAGAAAAAAGTAATCCAAATTTATTTCATTTCACGATCACAATAACATGAATATGAGTTCAACAGAGTTGTTCAAGAGCAAATGTAAATAAAACAAAGACACGACAACATGAACCATAAAGAGGCTATAAGATCAAACCAATGCCCAAGACACAAACTGCCTGCAACCACGCTGGAAACCCAACAAAAACAAAAGGATGCAACACATATCCCACTATATTTCAATAGTAGAATAGATGCACGTTCAAATAGACATATACTACACGTTTGATTATTACTAATAATTTATTATCATTATAAAATATAATTTAAGTATGATAATGGCACATTTATTAGTAATAATCAATAATTTGATATTAATATAGAATTATTTTTAAAATTTCTTATCGGTTTTTTCGGTTAATCGTTTAGCGAAAAATCATAACCGTTCTCGTCCCGTTTAACCGCTAATTTTATCAGTATGGTTACCGTACCGTTTCAGCTAAATTTTAACGATATGATTACCTACCATTTAGTCTAATTTGTCTAGTTTTTTAGTACGGTACACCGGTTCAAGGTTTTACGAACACCCCTACACAACATACATAAATACATCTATACATCACCTACATAATGGCCAACGAAGTCCTACTTTACCCGTGCTCATACAACCGTCGGGTTAAATGGACCATATCTAGATCACCATAGTCATGAAAACGTCCTAGATATACTTGGATCACATTAACCACAAGTAGTCTTTACATGAGGTCACTCAGCCTATTAGGTTACTCGAGCTCACTCAGCCGATCGAGTTTATTACCTTATTCGGATCATCATAGCCATAGTTAGGTTTCTAACCGCACCCAGATCACTTAGCCCGTAGGTACGTCGGATGTACTTGGTCACTCAGCCCAAAGTACACATCTCTTTATATAAGTACCGTAGTATTGACTCTAGGACATCCGAGTTCCTTTACCATAACACAAGATAACACATTCTCCCCGAGCATTCATACACCTCACCAAGAGGTAAGTGGCACCAAGACAAGCTATCACAAATGCTCCAACGCATAACACTAACGATCATAATTATCTCGATTCATCACTTACTATGTTATTACACATTATTCTCATCCATGACGGTTAAATCTCGTTTTCTCAATTTTACAATTCATTTTTTCACCTTAGAACCCCATTGGACCATAGCCTTCGAATTATCAACCCCTCAAACTCAATTTCAACATTACGTGAAGATTGTCTAGTGGGTATCGATACCCAACCAAGTGTACCGATACACCTCTGTGGGTATTAATAGCCACCCTATGCATATCGATACACGGCTTCACACGTGAAGAGGTTCAACCAGCAACCCCGTACCGGTACATGGTGAAGTGTAAAGATACCCTATCGGTATCGATACGCTCCCAAGCGTAACAATACACTTTTTAGCTACTAGAATTTTGGTAGAACATGGGGTATCGGTACCCTCCTTAGGTGTACTGATACACCCTTCAAGAATCTCCTGTGTTTATCATTTCTAACACAAGGTACTGATACGAGTTTGTTGGGTCACGCCGGTACACTTCATGGCACAGCAGAAAAATTATCGAGTGATTACCACTAAAGATCCATGTACGAGGAACGAATTGAGGTGAATAATGGTGAAGAATTAACTATTTAAAATCTAGAATTCTGAATTTGGAGGAGATAGATATCCAATCATGATTCCACGTTGTCGATTCATAAGCCGCAATAATAACGCTCCGACCTCTACGTAGTTCACCCGGTTGAAACGAGCATATAAAACTATCTAAATTATTTAGAGGGTTTTTTCTAAAAGCATTAATGATTGCTAGATCTTTCATGCCTTTATATAGCCTTTGAAATCCTAATTCAAATCATATTAGGATTTCAGTATATATATTAATATATATAATCCTACTTTAACTTTAATTAGGATTACAATATATATATAATCCCAATTCAACTTTAATTTGGATTTCAATATATATAATCTTAATTCAACTTTAATTAGGATTTCAATATATATATTAAATATATATAATCCAGTTTAACTTAATTAGGATTTCAATATATATTAATATATATAATCCCCATTCAACTAATTAAGATTTCAATATATATATATAATCTCAATTCAACTTTATTTAGGATTTCAATATATATATATATATATTAATTTAAATCAAATTATATTATTTATATATTAAAAGAGTCATAATTACAATAATTATTTTCTTTCAATATTTATCCAATAGTTAAATTATATATTTATCAAATATATATTAATTTAACTAAATTCGTGTACAAAAAAATTGTACATGTATAATTCATTTAATATATGCTCATTTCAACCATGGGTGTGACCCTGTAAGTTCATGTAACGCTCGTAGTAAATATTAGAATATTTCTAATATTACAAACAATGAGTGACATCTAGCAATATGTCATTGTCACCTAAGTTAAAAGAAATCATGATTCGACATAACCTTTTCGTGATTAACTCTTTTTCATGTATTACATCCTTTTGTCCTTTATATCTAGATTGGGCACAAGTCATGGAACAATCACACTTGTATAGTCCATCTAATATTTTTTGATATCTTGAGTAGACTACCATAAGCGAATAACTATGATATCTCATATCAACTTATTCGAGCATGGCCATGCATTTCTAGTCTCACTCAATCAAGTGGCCTACGATATTACTCCTATTATGTAGGAGGGACAAATCCTATCTTGATCAACCATATCCCACTACATAGATTGTGACATATCTAATATCAGTCTTTATAGAGTAGTCAGTTACGACACACGTTTGACTGTATCAAAATATGTCACTCACGATGTTGGAATAATGATGATCTCAAGTCTGAGGATCATACATGTAGTTATCACTACGAGCACTGTTGTGACTGTAACATAATAATTTAAGAAACATGCTCATAGCGGGTTAGTCTAGTATGTCGTTATCTAACACATACTTATGTATTGATTTTGACATCTCCATGTCAATGACAACACTTTGTCATCAATCAATTACATATTAGTATTAATGTATTATTGTTGTCCATTCCCACAATAATACTTGACTAAGGACATTTAAGAATAACCATATTATTCTAAGGACTTTATTATAGTTCAATTTATTTATGCACGCAGAATTGTAACTGAAAATAATAATGGCAATGCCTCTTTATGAGTAAACAAGGTAAAAACAATTATCATTTACAATCATCTTATGGTTGGTCTTTGGGCATACTTTAACAATCTCTCACTAGCACTAAGACCAATCACTCATGTATCTAATACCAAGTGAATTAGTGTGTAACGATCATGCTTCTGCTGTGCCAGAGCCTTTGTTAGTGGATCGACAATGTTATCATCTATTGGTAATCAACATATTTCCACATCTCCTCGATCTATAATTTCTTGAATGAGATGGTAATGCCTAAGTATGTGTTTGGATCGTTGGTGAGATCTAGGTTTTTATGCTTGTACGGTGGCTCCGTTGTTATCACAACATAGATCTATAGCATTCAAAATGCTTGGCACAACCCCTAGTTTAGATATGAACTTCTTGATCCTAACATCCTTTTTGTAGAATTGCATGCTACAATATACTCGGCTTCTGTTGTAGAATCAGCTATTGTATCTTGCTTTGAACCTTTCCAGCTCACATCACCTCCATTAAGGCAGAACACAAAACCTGATTACGATCGTGAATCATCCTTATTGGTTTGAAAGCTGACATCAGTATAACCTTTTATATTTAGCTCTTCATTACCTCTATATATGCAACGTATCCTTAGTTCTTCTTAAGTACTTAAGGATGTTTTTAACTACGATCCAGTGACCTTCACTGAGATCTACCTGGTATTGACTTGTCATACTTAAAGCGTATGATACATTTGGACAAGTACATAGCATGGCATGCATGATAGATCCAATTGCTAAAGCATACGGAATCTTACTCATGTTCCCTCTTTCTTGAGGTGTTGAAGGACACATTTCCTTCAAGAGTGAAATTCTATGTCTCATAGGTAAGAACCCCCTTTTGGATTCTTTCATACTAAATCTTTTTAGTACTTCTTCTATGTATGTATTCTGACTTAATCCTAGGAATCGTCTCGATCTATCTCTATAGATCTTGACTCCTAATATGTATGTTGCCTCACCCAAGTCTTTTATGGAAAAACATTTTCCTAACCAAGTTTTTACAGACTATAAGCTAGGTATGTCATTTCCTATTATCAGGATATCATCCACATACAATATTAAGAATATGACAGTTCTCCCACTAATTTTCTAGAAAATACACGACTCTTCTTAATTTTTGATAAAATCAAACTCTTTGATTGCATCGTTAAAATGAAGATTCCAACTTCGAGAAACTTGCTTCAATCCATAAATGGACCTTTGTAGCTTGCATATTTTTCGGTATCTTTTGGATCAACAAAAGCTTTATGTTGTGTCATGTACACTTCCCCATCTAGTTTTCCATTAAGGAAAGCGGTTTTAAAATCCATTTTCCATATCTCATAATAATAAAATGCAGCTATCGCATGTAAGATCTGGATGGATTTAAACATAGCAACATGTGAAAAAGGTTTCATCATAGTCTATACCATGAATTTGACGAAACCCTTAGCGACTAATCGCACTTTTTATGTTTGTACATTACCATCCATGTCAGTTTTCTTTTTGAAAACCCACTTGCACCCTATGGGCTTAACCACTTAAGATGGGTCAACCAAGTTTGGACCTTGGTTTTCTGACATGGAATCCATCTTGAATTTCCCATCCTCTAGCCATTTCTTAGAGTCTGGGACCATAACTACTTCTTGATAAGTCATAGGCTCATCTTGATCCATGAAGAGAACATCAATATGCAATGTGCCAAGAAATTCATATTTCTCAAGCGCATTGCGTTTTCTCAAAGATCTTCACAGTGGTTGTGTTTCCAAAACTTTTGAATGTTCCTCAACAACTTGTGGGGCTTGTTGTTGTTCAATCTCTAGTTCAATGATCTGTGGTTGATCTCGAATTTCATTGAGTTCAATATTTCTTCCATTTCCTTTTTGAAAAATAAATTCTCTTTCTAGGAAGATTCATGTTCGAGCAACAAACATTTTGTTCTCAGTAGGGTTGAAGAATTAATATCTTTTAGTTTCTTTAGAGTGACCCACAAAATTACATTTATGGGATTTGGGTTTGAGCTTTGTAGACATCTTATGTTTAACATAAGCTTCGAATCCCTAAATTTTCATAAAAGACATACTAAGACGTTTCCCAGTACATATCTCATATGGTGTTTTTTGAAATGATTTAGATAGAACATGATTTAGTATGAAAGCAGTTGTTTCTAGCGCATGTCCCCAAAAAGAAACTAAAAGATCAACATGACTCATCATTGATCGAACTATGTTTAACAGTGTTCAATTTATTCTTTTGGAAACTCCATTCCATTGTGGAATACCATGAGGTGTAAGTTGTGAGATAATCTCACATTCCTTAAGATGGTCACCAAACTCTAAACTTAAGTGTTTTCCTCCTCGATCTGATCAAAGAGCCTTAATGCTTTTTCTTAGTTGGTTTTGTACTTTATTTTTGAATTCTTTGAACTTTTCAAGGGCTTCAGATTTATGATGCTTTAATGTACCCATATCTACTGAAGTCATCTGTGAAAGTAATGAAGTATTGAAACCCTTCTCTGGCTTGTGTATTCATTGGTCCATATACATCACTATGTATTAATCCAAATAAATCACTTGCTCGCTCACTTTTACCATTAAAAGGAGCTTTGACCATTTTTCCAATAAGCAAGGCTCACATACATCAAAATGTTTGAAAACAAATGAATCCAAAAATCCATCTTTATGAAGTTTTGAAATGCATTTTTCACTTATGTGACCTAAGCGATAATGCCAAAGATAAGTTTGATTAGAGTCATTTTCTTATCTTTTCATATTTATATTGTAAATGGAATTCTCTTAATCCAAAATATAAAGGCCATTTATTAATTGTGTCACACCATAGAAAATATTATCGAGATAAAAAGAATAACAATTATTCTTAATAATTATCTCAAAACCAATCTTGTCTAAACAAGAAACCGAAATGATGTTTTTAGTCAAACTAGGCACAAAATAAGAATCCTCTAAACATAAATTAAGTCCACTAGGCAACGATAAAGTATGTGTTCCTATAGCTAATGCAACAACTTTTGCTCCATTACCAACCCGTAGGTCCACATCTTCTTTTCTCAGATTTCTACTCTTATGTAATCCTTGTACATATGTATAAATATGAGAACCACAACCAGTATCCAATACCCAAGAAGTAGGTGTTGATAAATTAATATCAATAACATAAATATCTGAGGCGGACGCTCCACTTTCATTTGCCTTCTTGACTTTGTCAAGATAAATGGGGCAGTCCTTCTTCCAATGACATGTCTTATTACAATGAAAACATTTTTCTTTCAGTGACATGCCAAGGAAGTTCATGTCATTCAACTCGTCCTTCTTAAGGACTGATCGCAATGATAATGAATTTGTATTTGCCATAATAAGTCTACAACAATAAAATATGATTATTATTTTTTTGAGTACGTTTACCAAGTTGTATTATAAAAGGATTTTATACTCCCACTACTTTTATTAAAATTAATAACCCTCAAATATTCATGTCGAAAATAATTTCTCTAAAGTTTTTCTAGTGGGTAAGGATCCAAAATTCACATTCTCTTAAGTCAGCTTTGGCTTTTCTCTTAAGATTATGGTTTATCTAGGTAAGCAACATTTTATAATTACATCTCATGTAAGTCCTTCATTTGGTGAACAACTCTTGTTCATAATCATCTTATGATTATACAAATAACTAGCCTTTAGGTTTCTAATCTTATTAGAGTAACCCAGTTAAGTCTTTAACCAATATTACAACCAAAGAGTATCACTTGCTTATTCTTCGCGTTTGGCCAAGATATATACAAGTACCTCGCTTTAGCAGAACCTACATTGTATCAGTCTAGACTTTAACGAGGGTTAACATGAGAAGCAATAAAAGACTTAATAATTTATTGAGGGGTTTTGTGAATATTATCTCACCATTTAACATTTGATCTTATCAATTAACTAGCATGCATCTCATACGTTCATTTTATCACATACATAAAAAGTAGTAAATATGAATGCAATAGTTATAGCCCATATCCTAAGCTGGCCCGTCCCAAGCCAATGGGAGAACCAAATTATTCTAAGGATAAAAATACTTTTCAAGCATTTTCTGTCGGCCCACACTTCTGTTCCTTTGGTCCATGCTTCTTCGCATATATTACAATTTTAAAAACGCGTTTTACATACGAGGGAATAAGATGAGAAGAGAATTACGGTAGAAGTAGAGAAAGGCACGACACGCAGGCCATATTTATAAATCCTTATAAATAAAACTAAATGGGCTATTGGGCTATAACCATGCATTTCAAACATTGTGCATATCAAACATAAAAACGACGTGGATTGTTGTTAAGGTCTTACCAGATTGTTTCTACAAAGGTGTCAAGCCCCCTTACCGGGGTCTAAGGGGCCAAGCCCCTTTACGGGTCAAGGGACGGAGCCCCTTGTAGGGTTCTGGCGACCCTGCAGCCGTCGGCAGGGTTGCCGCTGCCTGGTTAGCAGTGAGGAAATTTTTAAAGATTAGCATCTTAATTGCTATGTAAAAAACTTACAATTTGATAACTTTTATCAACATTATCATGTTTTTCAGGATTTTAAAATCCACGAGGTTTTTACTGAAAAAACTCTTGTTACTTTCCCGCACGAAATCTATAGATTAACCATTAGTCTAATATATAACTATAATTCGCATATGTTAACACTTAACATCTAAAACCCTAAAACTCAATATTGAATATGTTAACAATTAACATATAATATTTCAAACGTATCTCATACAATTAAATCACCCAAGTAATTAAAACTTGAATACGTATCGTACAAGTGGCTTTGATACCACTGTTGGGTCACGCCAGTACACCCCATGGCGTAGTAGAAAAATTATTCAGCAATTACCGCCAGAGATCCATGTACGAGGAAGGAATCAAGGTGAATAAGGGTGAAGAATTACCTATTTAAAATCTAGAATTCTGAATTTGGAGGAGATAGATATCCAATCACGATTCGATGTCGATTCATAAGCCGCAACAATAATGCTCCAACCTCTACGTAGTTCATCCAGTTGAAACGAGCATATAAAACTCTCTAAACTATTTAGAGGGTTTTTCCAAAAGCATTAACCATTGCTAGATCTCTCATGCCTTTATATAGCCTTTGAAATCCTAATTCAACTCATATTAGGATTTCAATATATATATTAATATATATATAATCCTAATTTAACTTTAATCAGGATTACAATATATATACTATGTAACACCCCTCGCCCGGGTTAGGAGCGAGGAGTGTACCAGAATAAGATACGAGGTAAATCATGTTATCTAATACAAGTTATAACATACAAGATTAGGGCCAATTAAAATTGTTCCATTTACTAGATGAACAAGACACCATTCAACTAAGCTATACCACAAGATTAGCTAATCATTAAACATAGCTATGTCCATTAATTAGGTATTCTAATGCATCAATAGTTATAATCAAGTTCATATAGATCATTACCAATAATGCACAGCAATTAGACCATTTAAATTCATTGTATTACCATGAACTTTACATATAGATTAGTCTAGATAACTATATCATATAAATGAATTAAACTAGCAACCCAACTTCTTAATTTTATTTGAATAGGGTCAAAATAGACTAGGCTTATCTTGAAGCAATTTAATAAGTTCAATTATATAGTTTACATAATCATACTCGAACAAACAAATATATAAATAAGGTTCTAGTTCATTCATTCATTAGATAATTTCATAACGGACCATTATATACATACATAAATACATTTACATCTCTCAAAATGCATGATCCACTATTTTAGGGTTAACACATTACTATAACTATCAAGTACATATAATTATAATCCTTTGAGTTCCAAACATGTGAACTAGCATGAGTTCTAAGGTTAACTCTAACCGCCACCATCTAGGAGTATCGACAACGAGTACCAAAATCATACTTGACTATGCTTGCTTCTTGCTTCAAATCCATGTAAGATAACTTGTCGATCAAGTATCTGGTTTGAGTATCCTTAAACCTGTGGTTTGGGAAAAAGGAAAAACAAGAGTGGTAAGTACATAATGTACTTAGAGAGGTAGTTCCTAAATCTATCAATTTATCAAGGTTATTAACTTTTATTCCTTATTCATTTTAATCAAGATTAACCTAGGTAGGCTTCAATTAAGCAAAGTCATGACCTAGCTAGTTCCTCATGTACCATTCGAATAGGCAAGCTTAGGTAATCAAGAAGTATTTCAAATCCCACATAGAACAATCAAGCAAGTAGGCACTTTCAAATACTAGCTATTCAAGCAAGCAAGATTTGGCAAGTATTAAACAAATCAATCATGGAGATCATAATTTCCAATTCAAATAGGGTCTTATATCATGTGACTTATTTTTCAAGTAAGGTTTAAATCAAGATAACATATTCATCATTCCTTCATATAATTCTATTTCATATCAAATTCAATATCAAGTATCAAATTGCACATTATTCATTCAAGATTACAAGTCTTTCTTTTAAGTTCATATAATCTTGTTTTGCCTTGGTAGATAGTAGGACTAGGTAATCGAGTCACGTGTTAAGGTACAAAAAGTACCAGATCATGTTAAGGTGTCTTCTACACCACGTATTAGAGTACACAAGGTACTTGATCATGTTAAGGTGTCTGCTACACCACATATTAAGGTACACAAAGTACCAATCGTGTTAAGATGTCATCTACACCACATATTAGGGAACACAAAGTACCTGAACATATTAAATCGAGCTCTAGACTCTAAGGCATGCCTTCCTACCTAAAGCCAACTAGCAACAAGGACTTGTTGAATCTTTTATTATCAAGCAATCACACATCAAGTGATTAAACAACAAGTATAGCAAGGTCAAGATCATTTTGCAAGCTTTCATGTACTTCCATTATGTACACATTCAAGCAATATCAAGCAACCAACAATTTCAAGAGCATATTCATTCAATTGAACACAAATTATCAAGAACAACCCATGGCAACATTCGAATAGGGCATAGAACCATAGAGAACAAACAATTGTTTCATTTCCACAATCAAACCATGTTGCAAGCATATTGAATTGTCAAGTCTTTAATTAGTCCATTCTTCCCTTAATGTAATATTGCCAAATATAATTTAAGTTCATTTCATGTTATCAATCATCAAGTAAGTATTTAGACATGCAACTTTGGTTAGAATACTAGTTCCAACCCTAAGAAAGACTACACTCACAATACTCCAAGCTAGCTAGTCTTGTATTGCTATTCCTTTTTGTCTATCCCTTGATGACTTATTTCCTTCAGCAGCCTCCTCTAATATTTCCTCTATCAAGTCACACACAAAACATAGAAAGATCATTAGAATCAGTACATCAATAATTCAAGTTCATTTGAACTACATTATCCAAAACAGTTTCTGCCTTGGCAGTTTGGACACCCTTTAGTAATCTGTTCATATCTTTTAATCTACTCATTGGATTTTCAATTAATTTATACCACGAGAAAGCTTATTCCGTTACCTTTTTAACCATATAAGGATCATATTTTAATTCCTTCTATATCAATGCAGTTTTTAATTTAAAGTCAGGTCCTTTTTCCTGTGACTATTCTGCCAGCTTGTAGTTTAATCAAATTTAGTGACCTTTTTATCCTAGGACCCTTACTAGTTCATTTTAGTCCTTTTTACCATTGATTACCCTGATTTTCCCCTGTTATTACAAGTTAAGGTTGGCCCCTAATTAGTACATCTAGGTCCTCAAATTAGCAAATTTTACAGATTAGTGCAGATTCACCTATTCTGCCAATATACTCATTAAAGCTATTGATTTAACCTTAATTCATGCCAACCTAACTTTTCCAGCCTTTATTTCAGTTCAATTCAATCCAAATTCACCAATTCATTCAAAAACAGTCCCTAATCATTTTGTAACTACAATTGTGACTAGTTTGCTTACCAATTCAATTTCTTCAATTTAACTACCAATCTAACTTGATCAAGGCCTCATTTAAACATATCACATGATTTCTATTAGGCAATTTCACATTAGCATCTTCTCCTATTCATTTAACACATCAATTCATTCAATTGAATCACTTGGTCAATTCGGCTAGCATGCTTTAACTATCAATCCAATGTTTGTACAATCTAGCATATTACCCACGATTCCTTCTTTCAAATCACATAGTTCTAGCATTAATTCAAGCATCAATTAAGTTTATACAACAACTAATTCTATCTATAAGCATCACACAACCAATTTAAATCAATATCATCATTCAATCGAATGTACAAAGAGGACAACATGCTTACTTACTTCCTAGCTTAATTTCAATGGATAATCCCTACACATGCAAGCTCCAATATTAGTATCAAAGGTGTTTTTCTCTTAAACTCTCTCTCACTAAGGCTCTCATCTTCAATTCGGTAAATGGAAGAATGAGAAAGATGAAGATGATAATCCTCCTTAAGTGGATTTGGGAAAGGACTGTTTTATCCTTTAATTAACTATTAATCAAGGCTTAAGCAAGGGCATTTGGGGAATGTGGAACTTTAGCATGCAAGCTCTAAATTTGTTAAACAATTCGATTAAGTCCTCCTAATTTGATCACCAATTTCTTTCCATCTTTCAATTAAGTCATTAACTTATCTAATTAGCCTAATTACAAAATCCAATTAAATTAGCTACTTAGGCAATTGGCTTCAATACTTTTAGGCTAGGATTTAGGGCATTACAACTCTCCCCTCCTTAAAAGAAAAATTCATCCTCGAATTTTTACTTGAAACTGAACACGTGAGGATATTGCTTTCTCATTGTATCCTCAGGCTCCCAAGTTGCTTCTTCTATCTTGTGATTTCTCCATAATACCTTCACTAGGGAGACGTTCTTGTTCCGAAGTCTCTTGACTTCCCTATCAAGAATTTGAATTGGTTCTTCCTTATAGGATAGATTGGGATTCAATTCCACCTCTTCCGGCTCTAGAATGTGGGATGGATCTGATCGATACTTTCTGAGCATTGAGACATGGAATACATTGTGGATCTTATCGAACTCACTAGGAAGTGCCAGTCGATAAGCCACTGGACCAATTCTTTCAACAACTTCGAAAGGTCCGATGAATTAGGGATTGAGCTTTCCCTTTCTTTCAAACCTAAAGACTTTCTTCCAAGGGGAGACTTTGAGAAATACTTTGTCTCCAACATTGTACTGGATATCTCTTCGTTTTAAGTCTGCATAAGCCTTTTGCCTATCGAAGGCTTGTTTCAATCGGTCATGGATGATTTGGACTTGCTCCTCGGTTTCCCTGAGCAATTGAGGTCCTAACACTTTGTTTTCTCCAAGTTCGGACCAGCATAGAGGCGTTCTACATCTCCTTCCATACAGAGCTTCAAATGGGGCCATTTAAATTGAAGTTTGATAGCTGTTGTTGTGGGCAAATTCTACAAGAGGTATGGATTTCTCCCAATTTTTTTTCGAAATCAATAACACAAGCTCTAAGCATGTCCTCAAGGACTTGAATCACTCTTTCGGATTGGCCATCACTTTGAGGATGAAAGGTCGTGCTTAGATTTAGTTTAGTTCCAAGAGCTCGTTGTAAAGTTCTCCAGAATTGAGCTGTGAATCTAGGATCTCGATCGGAGAAAATTGAAGTAGGGACTCCGTGTAAACAAATCACTTTACGCATATACAAATCAGCCAGAGTTTCCAAGCTATAGTTTATTCGAACATGGATAAAGTGAGCCGACTTAGTGAATCGATCAACTATCACCCACACTACTTCGCACTTTCTTGGCGTGCAAGGTAGACCGGTTACAAAATCCATAGTAATTTGATTCTATTTCCACTGAGGGAATTCAAGAGGTTGGAGCAATTTGGTAGGAACTCGAGGTTCGGCTTTAACTCTTTGGCAAGTTAAACACTTTGATACATAATCATTGATGGCTACTTTCATTCTGGGACACCAATACAAGGGTTTGAGATATTTGTACATCTTAACAGATCCTGGATGTATCGAGAATGGGCTTTGATGAGCTTCTTGCAAAGTTTCATTCTTTAGGTCATTGTTGTTCGGAATACACACCCTATTCTTGAAATAGAGTATGCCGTTCGAATGGATAGAGAAATCTTGATTAGCTTTTGAGTCAAGCTTCGAGATGATATTTTGAAGTTCAGAATCGGTTTGTTGCAATTCTCTGATTCTCAAGATTAGTCTGGATTGGACTTGTATCTTGGACAAAAATCCTCACTTTTGATACGTTCGAAGGTGAGCATTAATATCATTCGAAGCTACAAGATGAACTAGTTTAGGTGGAATTCAAATGCTTACTTGCAGATCAAGGCAAGTGTTCGAATGGTTACTTGCAGAACAAGGAAGACTACTTTCAATTCAAAATTTTCAAGGATTACCCGAGTATGGTCTTCGACTAAGGGCATCAGCAACCACATTTGCTTTCCCCGGATGGTAGTTGATAACCAATTTGTAGTCCTTAAGAAATTCTAGCCATCAGTTCCTCGGGAAAAACATCAACAAATTTAGATACAACAGGTATAGATGGCAAGCCAAAGTCATATTCATCTTTTAGGACCATGGAAGCAAAGATTGAGGTCAGTTTCGTATCTATTAACAAGATGGATTCTTTCCCTAATCCCCAGAGATACAATCTCCTATTTTGGCAATCAATCCAGGATTGGTGTTTTCCCAACCAATCTAGTCCTAACATTAGATCAAACTCGCAATTTGGCAAAACATAAAGATCTATAGGAAAAAGGATATTTCGAATAGCAATTGGGCAAGATCTACAAATCAAATTGATCAGCAAATTTCCTCCTATAGGATTTGATACTACTAGGCTTGATTTTGCAAGTTCGGGTTTCATATTTAACTTAACAAGCAAGGTAGAACATATAAAGAAATGGGTAGACCCCGAATGAATCAAAGCATTAGCAGGGCTTGAGTTTAGTTCAACGGTACCTGCGATCATATCGGGAGACTCTTCATCCTCCCTACCATGAATATGGTAGATACGAGCAGAAGCTCAGGATTTTTGATGTGTAGTAGCCGAATGGTGGCCTCTCCCTCTGCCTTGGTTCCCGAATTGTGCTTGTCTCCGGCCTTTGGTTCGGTTAGATGGTGCAGGACTAGGATTTGCAAAAGATTGAATTGAAGCTTTATTAGCATTCTGAGGATAATCTTTGATGTAGTGGTCATCTCCACCACATGCATAACACAAGTTAGATTGGCCTCGGTGAAGTTTTTGATAGAACTTGCAAGGAAGAATTTTCTCTGAATTTCCCGTACTATTAACTGAAATAACTAGAACTGAGGGCTATTTCATCGATTGAGGTCTCGGTGTATAATTGCTTCTCAGAGCAGGAGTATAAGTCGAGGAGCTTTCTTTCTGAAATTTGGCTTGCTTGGATTGCCAATGAGGCTTATCATCAAGTTTTTGCTTCTTATCTCTTTTGTTACCGCCCTTTCTTCTTTCTGAAGCTTTCATCTTTGCCTCGGTTGTAGTGGCTCGATTGACAAGAGTTTGAAAATCCATGATCCCAGAGCCGTGAACATCGAACTTAGCTCATCATTCAAGCTATCGATAAACATACGCCACTTATCTTTTTCAGTCTTGATATACTCCGAGCCGTACTTACAATATTTGCAAAAATCAGCAACATATTGCTCAATGGTCCTATTAGCTTGCTTGAGGTACAAGAAACGCCTCCGACGATCAGCTAAATATTGCTCGCTGATGTATTTCTTCCTGAATTCTTCAACGAAGAATTCCCAGGTGACCGAGTCAGCGGGAGCAGTCAGGGTTGTGGTTTCCCACCAACTCAAGGCTTCGTCTGCTAAGAGTGCTATGGCATATTCAAGTTTGTGCTCATCCAAGCATTGCAATTGTTTTGTCAGGATTTGAGTTGTACATTCTAGCCAGTATTCTGCATCTTCGGGTTTCTCTTCATTAGCACCGGTAAAGGTATAGGCTCGGTGTTGGGTAAGTTTATCAATAGGAGCCCTACTCGGTGCAGCAGCAGGAGCAGCATGACGATCTTGTTTAAGGTTCGATACAAGTTGATCGAACATCTCCTTCATGCTAAGGAGACATTCTCTTTGGATAGCTTGGATAGCAGGAGCTTCCTGCTGGGGTTGAGCCTGCTCTCGAGGTTGAACAAGTTCTCGAGGCTCATTTTGTCTTTGAGGATTCGTTTCCATCCTCACACTTCCGCCCTTATTAGAGGATCCTCGGAGACTTTCATCGTCCCGAGCAAGTCTTTTCTCACATACTACGATTGGGTAAACATGAAGGAGTTAGATAAGCAAGATCACAAGCATATTAAGATACAACTCCTAGGCGGCACAATTCAATCCTATATGATGCATGAAGACTCGGTTTAGTCCAAGGATCTAAACCTTTAGCTCTGATTACTACTTTATATAACACCCCTCGCCTGGGTTAGGAGCGAGGAGCATTACCGGAATAAGATACAAGGTAAATCATGTTACCCAATACAAGTTATAACATACAAGATTAGGGCTAATTAAAAATTTTCCATTTACTTGATGAACAAGACACCATTTGACTAAGCTATACCACAAGATTAGCTAATTATTAAACATAGCTATGTCCATTACTTAGGTATTCTAATGCATCAATAGTTATAATCAAGTTCACTATAGATCATTACCAATAATGCGCAGCAATCAGACCATTTAAATTCATTGTATTACCATGAACATTACATATAGATTAGTCTAGATAACTATATCATATAAATGAATTAAACTAGCAAGCTAACTTCTTAATTTTATTCAAATAGGGTCAAAATAGACTAGGCTTATCTTGAAGCAATTTAATAAGTTCAATTCTATAGTTTACATAATCATACTCGAATAAACAAATATATAAATAAGGTTCTAGTTCATTCATTCATTAGATAATTTCATAACAAACCATTAAATACATACTTAAATACATTTACATCTCTCAATACACCTCTAGGAGTATCGACAACGAGTATCATAATCATACTTGACTACGCTTGTTTCTTGCTTCAAATCCAAGTAAGATAACTTGTCGATCAAGTATCTGGTTTGAGTATCCTTAAACCTGTGGTTCGGGAAGAAGGAAAAACAAGAGTGGTAAGTACATAATGTACTTAGTTAGGTAGTTCCTAAATCTATCAATTTATCAAGGTTATTAACTTTTATTCCTTATTCATTAATCAAGATTAACCTAGCTAGGCTTCAATTAAGCAAAGTCATGACCTAGCTAGTTCCTCATGTACCATTCGAATAGGCAAGCTTAGGTAATCAAGAAGTATTTCAAATCCCACATAGAACAATCAAGCAAGTAGGCACTTTCAAATACTAGCTATTCAAGCAAGCAAGATTTGGCAAGTATTAAACAAATCAATCATGGAGATCATAATTTCCAATTCAAATAGGGTCTTATATCATGTGACTTATTTTTCAAGTAAGGTTTAAATCAAGATAACATATTCATCATTCCTTCATATAATTCTATTTCATATCAAATTCAATAGCAAGTATCAAATTGCACATTATTCATTCAAGATTACAAGCCTTTCTTTTAAGTTCATATAGTCTTGTTTTGCCTTGGTAGATAGTAGGACTAGGTAATCGAGTCACGTGTTAAGGTACAGAAAGTACCAGATCATGTTAATGTGTCTTCTACACCATGTATTAGAGTACACAAGGTACTTGATCATGTTAAGGTGTCTGCTACACCACATATTAAGGTACACAAAGTACCAATCGTGTTAAGGTGTCATCTACTTCATTAGATAATTTCATAACAAACCATTAAATACATACTTAAATACATTTACATCTCTCAATACACCTCTAGGAGTATCGACAACGAGTATCATAATCATACTTGACTACGCTTGTTTCTTGCTTCAAATCCAAGTAAGATAACTTGTCGATCAAGTATCTGGTTTGAGTATCCTTAAACCTGTGGTTCGGGAAGAAGGAAAAACAAGAGTGGTAAGTACATAATGTACTTAGTTAGGTAGTTCCTAAATCTATCAATTTATCAAGGTTATTAACTTTTATTCCTTATTCATTAATCAAGATTAACCTAGCTAGGCTTCAATTAAGCAAAGTCATGACCTAGCTAGTTCCTCATGTACCATTCGAATAGGCAAGCTTAGGTAATCAAGAAGTATTTCAAATCTAGAACAATCAAGCAAGTAGGCACTTTCAAATACTAGCTATTCAAGCAAGCAAGATTTGGCAAGTATTAAACAAATCAATCATGGAGATCATAATTTCCAATTCAAATAGGGTCTTATATCATGTGACTTATTTTTCAAGTAAGGTTTAAATCAAGATAACATATTCATCATTCCTTCATATAATTCTATTTCATATCAAATTCAATAGCAAGTATCAAATTGCACATTATTCATTCAAGATTACAAGCCTTTCTTTTAAGTTCATATAGTCTTGTTTTGCCTTGGTAGATAGTAGGACTAGGTAATCGAGTCACGTGTTAAGGTACAGAAAGTACCAGATCATGTTAATGTGTCTTCTACACCATGTATTAGAGTACACAAGGTACTTGATCATGTTAAGGTGTCTGCTACACCACATATTAAGGTACACAAAGTACCAATCGTGTTAAGGTGTCATCTACACCACATATTAGGGTACACAAAGTACCTGAACATATTAAATCAAGCTCTAGACTCTAAGGCATGCCGTCCTACCTAAAGCCAACTAGCAACCAAGGACATGTTGAATCTTTTATTATCAAGAAATCACACATCAAGTGATTAAACAACAAGTATAGCAAGGTCAAGATCATTTTACAAGCTTTCATGTACTTCCATTATGTACACATTCAAGCAATATCAAGCAACCAACAATTTCAAGAGCAACTCATTCAATTGAACACAAATTATCAAGCACAACCCATGGCAGCATTCGAATAGGGCATAGAACCATAGAGAACAAACAATTGTTTCATTTCCACAATCAAACCATGTTGCAAGCATATTGAATTGTCAAGTCTTTAATTAGTCCATTCTTTCCTTAATGTAATATTGACAAATATAATTTAAGTTCATTTCATTTTATCAATCATCAAGTAAGTATTTAGGCATGCAACTTTGCTTAGAACACTAGTTCCAACCCTAAGAAAGACTACACTCACAATACTCCAAGCAAGCTAGTCTTGTATTGTTATTCCTTTTTGTCTATCCCTTGATGACTTATTTACTTCAGCAGCCTCCTCAAATCTTTCCTCTATCAAGTCACACACAAAACATAGAAAGATCATTAGAATCAGTACATCAATAATTCAAGTTCATTTGAACTACATTATCAAAACAGTTTCTGCCATGGCAGTTTGGACACCCTTTAGTAATCTGTTCATATCTTTTAATCTACTCATTGGATTTTCAATTAATTTATACCACAAGAAATCGTATTCAATTACGTTTTTAACC
Organism: Hibiscus mutabilis; assembly: GCA_019671005.1. NCBI lineage: Eukaryota > Viridiplantae > Streptophyta > Magnoliopsida > Malvales > Malvaceae > Hibiscus > Hibiscus mutabilis. Next base: position 55,306,717 of record CM033715.1, read on the forward strand.
ATATAAGGCTCATATTTTAGTTCCTTCTATATCAATAAAGTTTTTAATTTAAAGTCAGGTCCTTTTTCCAGTGACTATTTTTCCAACTTGTAGTTTAATCCAATTTAGTGAGCTTTTTATCCTAGGACCCTTACTAGTTCATTTTAGTCCTTTTTAACATTGATTCCCGTGATTTTCCCTGTTCTTACAAGTTAAGGTTGGCCCCTAATTAGTACATCTAGGTCCTCAAATTAGCAAATTTTACAGATTAGTCCAGATTCACCTATTCTGCCAATATACTCATTAAAGCTATTGATTTAACCTTAATTCATGCCAACCTAACTATCAAACATTCATTTTTCCCTCCCCTGTATTTTAATAACTTTTCCAGCCTTTATTTCAGTTCAATTCAATCCCAAATTCACCAATTCATTCAAAAACAGTCCCTAATCATTTTGTAACTACAATTGTGACTAGTTTGCTTACCAATTAAATTTCTTCAATTTAACTACCAATCTAACTTGATCAAGGCCACAGTTAAACATATCACATGATTTATATTAGGTAATTTCACATTAGAATCTTCTCCTATTCATTTAACACATCAATTCATTCAATTGAATCACTTGGTCAATTCGGCTAGCATGCTTTAACTATCAATCCAATGTTTGTACAATCTAGCATATTACCCACGGTTCCTTCTTTCAATTCACATAGTTCTAGCATTAATTCAAGCATCAATTAAGTTTATACAACAACTAATTCTATCTATAAGCATCACACAACCAATTTAAATCAATATCATCATTCAATCGAATGTACAAAAAGGACAACATGCTTACTTACTTCCTAGCTTAATTTCAATGGATAATCCCTACACATGCAAGCTCCAATCTTAGTATCAATGGTGTTTTTCTCTTAAACTCTCTCTCACTAAGGCTCTCCTCTTTAATTCGGTAAATGGAAGAATGAGAAAGATGAAGATGATAATCCTCCTTAAGTGGATTTAGAAAATGACTATTTTATCCTTTAATTAACTATTAATCAAGGCTTAAGCAAGGGCATTTGGGGAATGTGGAACTTTAGCATGCAAGCTCTAAATTTGTTAAACAATTCGATTAAGTCCTCCTAATTTGATCACCAATTTCTTTCCATCTTTCAATTAAGTCATTAACTTATCTAATTATCCTAATTACAAAATCCAATTAAATTAGCTACTTAGGCAATTGGCTTCAATACTTTTAGGCTAGGATTTAGGGCATTACATATTAAATATATATAATCCCAATTTAACTTAATTAGGATTCCAATATATATGTAACACCCCCTACTCGACCTAGTCAAAAACTGGGTCGAGGTATGTTACCGATAAGCAAAACGATGATCAGTGTGATGATCGTATTCAATAATCGATAAATTAACAATGTCGTGCTTTACAAATAGTGCAATAGTGATACAATAGTTTAACAAGTCGATACAAGACTATATCTATCAATTAAGGGTCGATTTTAAGCTTTTACAAGTTTTAGGGACTAATCTGAAAACACAGTATTTTAGGGGTCCTTTACTGAAATTAACAATACTATAATGAAACTTAGTCCCTAATTAACAAGCATACAAAATTTTATAGCAAACGGAGTTCATTTACCTCATCAATTTAACTATTCAATAATAAGTGACCAATATGTAAATATTTAAACTTATTCCAATTGATTTTAAACTGATTTACCTGTAATCCGTATCGGTACTCGTAGGGTCGTATCGATATGCCTATGTCATGACCGTTAAAATGTTCAAGAGTCACTGAGCCCGTACCGATACGGTGCTTACCTGTATCGATACACAATTCATGGTTATAAATTATTAGATTCCAGTGATTAAAACTCGTATTGATACGCTTTATTCATATCGATATGTGTTGATGTCACATCCTGAAAATTGGCCTAGTCGGAATTAGGTTCCGGTGATCGAAAGTTTCAAATCTGATATGTAAAATGTTATAATGAATGACCATTGTACCCTTGTTTTGTAATGAAATCACAATTTGGTCCTATATGGGTAAAATGACTTCCATGTATGCGATTCAAAGCCCAAAATGAAAATTCCAAGCAAGGCGTATCGATACAGTCAAGCCAGTATCGATACGGCCTAATTGCCAATAACTAACTCACCTATTTTAGCGAGGGCGTATCGATACGGTTAAGAGCGTATCGATACGGTTCCCCTGTTCTGAATCTGTTTGAAGCCAAATTGAGGGAAAAATCAAGCAAGGTGCTTACTCACCTCCTTGCTTGACAATGCCCACATGAAAATCATCTGAATAGGTGATTGATGAAGTCAATAGCTAAATAGAAAAGACTATTGACCATGGGAATAAGCAAATCCTTGATGGAGGGTAAGCTTTTCATTGGTTGGCATGTAGGTGAGAAATGATTGAGCCTCAATCTTTTAAATGAATAAATGAACAAAGAGAAGCTCTCATCTCTCACCTTTTGAACTCTTGAAAGCAAACCCAAAACTTTGTCTCTCAAATAAGCAAGCTCCTCCATTGTTGTCTTCAACCTCTAGCTAAGCAAGCACCTCGGTGCAATCTTCGATCTTCGTCCAAGTTTGATATACCGTTTGAAAGCCCATGATTCGGTGAGTAAAACCCCTAAATCGAATTAGAGATCCTATCTTTCGTTGAAGTTTAATTTCAAGATTAGGGTTCTAATGTTCAAAGGAAAGCCCATGATTTGGGGAGTTAATTTCGATATTATGATGTTGTCTACAAGCTTTGGTAAGCTTGAAATATGTTTCCAAATCTTTAGATCGAATTCTAATGTAATCATAACTTTGTGCTAGCTCAAGTGTTGGAGAAGGATCGCTTGTCATCTCCAAAGGAAGCTAGGCACAACAGAGTTGTAATTTGAGAGCCTCGTAATCAAGGTGAGTGTAGTCCTGTCAAGGGATAGGCTCGGTGCCATCTCGTTGCATTATTGTGGTTTGCTATGCATTGTGTCAAAGCTCAAGTAGAGCAATCGGCTATAAATTCAAATGGTAAGGTTGGGTAAGCCCTTGTGTTATTCTGATATGGTTACGGATATACATGTGACATATGATCCGATATAAATGAACTATGAAAGTAATATGTTGAAATATGAACAACTATGTTATATTATGTGAATTTGATATGACTATGTGATGATTCGATGTAAACATGTACCATGATATGCTATGGAGCTACGGCTCACTTCCGTTTCTGATATGTTATGACCTACGGGCACAAAGGTAAGAAAATACAAAGAAACACGTGTAACCTTGGACATTTGTGAGTTTTGGATACAATTGGCATGACATGGAATTATTTGAGCTCATATAAGTAAGGGTTGGACTACGGTCCGGGGCTACGGCCTATATGTGGGGGAGATAAGGATGGATTGTGTAAGGGACTTATCTGGAGCTACGACTTAGGGCTACGACCTATTTTCCGATATATGTGTTGGTGTAAAGGGGAATTCGTGTATCCATTTGTTACTATGTCTGAGGGATTGATATGTATTTAAACTTGCTATGTATATGTGAAAACGGGATAACTGATTTAAGCATGAGACTTATGTGATTAATAGTGTAATTATGATATTTAAGTATGATGAAATGTTGTTCATAATCATAGTATGCTATTCATGTCACTTGATTACTTTACGCTTGTTATGACTACCTCACTAGGCTAAATAAGCCTAACATGTGTGTGTGTCTCATGCATTTCAGGACCTTGAAGCATTCCGAGTTCCGATCGTGTAATCTACGGTTGCAAGTCACTTTCGTTGCCATATGTATGTTTACTTTCATTTTTGAACTCCTAGTATGGTGGCATAAGGTATAAACCTATTTTAATAGCCAAATTTTATATGTTTGTAATAGCCCAATAGGGCCTAAGTGTTGTATGTGTAATACGGTATGTTTTGGGATTGGTAACCTAGTTAAAATGAGTTTAAATAAACTAATTGGTAAAGTCTTAGTAAAGTGATTCAAAACGTCCTAAAATTTGACACGGAATTAGAGATATAGTTTTTAAGATTGCTGGTAAAGTTTGATAAAATTTGATTAACGTTTGGTTGGGTAATTCGAATAAAAACCAGCAAAATTTTGTCTTTACAGGTCAATGCGTATCGATAGGTTGATGGCGTACCAGTACGGCTAGGCATAAATTGGCTTAATGAAGCATGGAGTATCAATACGGCTAGGGAGTATCAGTACGGATTTTGGTCACTAGAATTTTGTTTGAAAATGGTATCGATACGGTCTTATATCGTATTGATACTGGGTCACCGCAAGTCAACAGGTATCGATACGAGCTTAGTTGTATCGGTACGGGCTTGACACCCTTAAATCTGGAAATCTGAAATTAGGCTTAGCGTATCGATACAGCACTTGGGGTATCGATATGGTGTTAGTTAAATCCATTATAAGGGTTAAGAACAGAATTTGGACAGTTTACAAATTGGTCACTAATAACTCTACGGTCTAATCGATCAGGTTAACGATATCCGATAATAACAAAACTCCACATATCAATAATTGGCAAGTTTAATTACAAGTTGGTAATAAAGGATTCAGATTAGGACCGCTAATTTGTAAATTTTACAATTTAGTCCTTAAATTGAAAAGATTTAAATTGACCTCGATCCTAATGAGACTAGTAGCGAGTAAGTTCGATAAGTCTTAAGAATAACTATTCAAATATTCTGAACAAGTTCCGAACTCCGATTCCGTCTTCTGACCTCTAGATAAATTTCTGGTAACATTATCCGACTCGGTTCTCTACAAGACCGAGAAGGGGGTGTTACAGTTGAACTGTTTTGATACTCCCTATTTTTGTATCAATGCAATTTTTGCAACCAATTACAGTGTTTCGATATGCAATGCATATGACAATATACATTACTTGTGGACTTGTAGCAACTTGCCAAAAACCTCCAACTTTTCTGATCTCTTTGCATGGATCTCTTTAACCTGAAATGCATTAGGCATACATTGCCTAGTGAGGTAGTCATATACAATGTAAATAACAATGATATGTATACCAACTCATGCTTTAACAATATCAATGCTATGTTTCATGTCCAATATCAATTATATCATATTTCATTATTAATCCTTAGATCGAATCAAGATAGTGGATATGCGAATTCTTACGCCTAGCCAAATCAATGAATGGTCTAGTCCCTCCACCTCGCCAAATGACCAAATCACAAACATCCCTCCACCTCGCCACAATAATGGCCGTAGCCAAGGACTGTAGTCCACCCGTACCAATAAGCTCATGAATTCTATGGCATGACAATTGTATCCAATGTCCTTTCGAATCCAAGGTTCGATAACAATACCAATGTTCAATATTCTAATAAAAATAATAATGGCGGTGTTCATCCCCGTTTTAGAGAAAGAAGGGTTTGTTTTGGGCAAAGTTTTTAAAGAAAATTAAAAAGGGGGCAATTTTTTTCCAAAAATAAGTTTTATACCGACCCTTTTTAAAAATAGTCTAATTACAACATAAGCCCCTCTGCGTCTCTCTTATTACGCATGGAAGGGCTTTCATATTTCAAAATGACACCTTTTATCCCTCTGCCCCTTTTTATTCATGCCGGCAGTCGTTTTGCATCTTAAAATCACTCCCTCGTCCATGTTTTTTTAAACGTTTTCAATTTAGTCCCTTTTTCAGTTACAATCTGTTTCCAAGTGGGTATGACCCTTTTTAGTCCCCAGAACTTCTATTTTCCTTTAATTAGGTCCTTTTCAAGCAGTTTAATTCCCTTTTCACCCTTCTAAATTTGTTTCTTTTTTAATCTGGTGCTTTTGCATGTGCATATTTAAATTTCAGTTTTTAATTAATTTGAGTCTTTTTATGTTCTATTTGTTCATATTTATACGCTTGAATAGATGTTTGAACATTTTGTGGTTTTGAGGTGTATAACGTTGCGTATTAGTTCATAATATATGTTGTATAATATATGTTTTTACTATGTAATACATAATATACGGTTTCGATGTATATATTACACATATGTTTTATAAGTATATAATATACTTTTTTCACCATATTAGTAATCCTACGTACATACATATATAATGTAAATATTAATCTATAGGTATACATTATATGCTTTAAATGTAATATATGGTATATATTTATATGTATGTATATACATTTGTGTTTGTCATAATATAAATTTAACGTGTGATATTTGGGATCCTTTTTGTGTATATTTGTTAGGTTAAGCTTTTTAGGTTGGTTTAGGGTAATTTAATTAATTTAAAGTGTGCGCTAGACTTATTGGTACATAATCTTTAAATTAATTAAATTAGATTTAGGGTTAGATTTTTAGAGCCATAGTTAGATTTAAGGATTGAATTAGTTTAATCAATTTAAATTTATCCTTGGCTTATTAGGGTAAATGTTAAATTCATTGAATTAGTTGAACATATTAACTACCCTTTAGGACAAAATTGACATTGGACTTAGGTGGACACTTAATTAAAATCATGATTAATTAATTTGATTCGTTTTAAATAGAATCCTTGACTTATTGTGATACTAGTTTAAAATTAATCAAATTAATTATCATGATTCAAGATAATCTGTAAATTATTAGGGTTTTCTATTTATTAGGGTTTAATTAATTTAGGGTTAATATTAGACTAACCTAGTTAATAATTAGAGCACTTTCCTTGTCATGCATTTCTAATTTTCATTCATCAAACCTTTAATATTCTAATTTGACACGGTAATTAATTAACTTAAACCCTAAAAATGAGGAATTCATTAATTCTGATATTTGCGTCGTAACAGTCCAGGCTCAATGTATGTTGACCAAATATTTGAATTAATTCTTACTATCCGAAGGCAAACATTAATTTGAGTTAAAAGTTGATAGATCATAACATCATATTTAAATGCTTGCATCATGCATAAAGGTGATGTACAAAATTTGAACCATAAATTAACATGGCAGTCGGGCTTATTTGATGTCGGTTTAATCTATGGTTCGTTGTATTGTCACCCTTATTAATTAAACGTTTAATTAATTTAGACCTACCAACTTGATAAAGCCCTTTTAATTAAGGTTTATATTCAATTAAGAACATTTAATTTAAATTTCCACAATTTTCATCGATTAAAAGCAACATATATTTTGGTACCGATTTTTGGGCGTGATAGGGGTGCGAACCCTTCCCCACATATAACCAACTCCCGAACCTATTTTCGAATGAATCTCTGGTTTTATGGTGTCCGACCTACCTAAGTGGCCGGTGGCGACTCCAAGTCTTTATTTTTAAAGCTCAATTTTTTAAAGGACTTCCCCATCTTTTTAAAAACATTTTCCCAAAAAGCAAAAGGAAAACAGGACTACAACTTTTTGGCGATTAACGATTCCTACCATTTTCAAAACTCAAAATCGATTCTTTTAAGTGATACCAAAAATTTTTAGTCGCTACACCCCTACCCGTCCTGGTCGGAAACCGGGTCTGAGTATGTTACCGATAAGCAAAACAATGATCGGTGCGATTATCGTATTCAATAATTGATAAATTAACGATGTCGTGCTTTACAAACAATTCAATAGTGATACAATAGTTTAACAAGTCGATAAAAGACTATATCTATCAATTCAGGGTCAATTTTAAGCTTTTACAAGTTTTAGGAACTAATATGAAAACACAATATTTTAGTGGTCCTTTACTGAAATTAACAACACTATAATGAAATTTAGTCACTAATTAACAAGCATGCAAAATTTCATTCATTTACCTCATCAATTTAACTATTCAATAATTAGTGACCAATATATAAAGATTTAAACTTATCCCAATTGATTATAAACTGATTTACCTATAATCTGTATCGGTACTCGTAGGGCCGTACCGATACGCCTATGTCATGATCGTTAAAATAGTTAAGATTCAGTGAGCCCGTACCGATATAGTGTCTACCTGAATCGATACGCAATGCATGGTTATAAATTATCAAATTCTTGTGATTAAAACTCGTATCGATACGCTTTAGTCTTATCAATACGTGTTGAATTGTTTCGATACGCCCTATTGTCGTATCGATGCAATTTTTACAACCAATTACAGTGTTGACTTTCCGTATCGATACACCCCTTTGATGTATCGATACGCCCTGCTGACCAGTTTTGACCGTGTCCAATTATGCTTTCCCGTATCGATACGCCATCACCCATATCTATACGCCCTGCACTATAATAACAGATTTTTAATCAATTTAACCTATCAAACGATATCCAAATTCAATGAAACTTCACCAGCAATATTAAAACACCATAATCTACTAGTATGCCAAATTTCATAATCATTTGAATTCATGTACCCAGTTTTCACCTTTTTAGGCAATTTATGCAAATTATGCCATTTTTAACCATTTCCCTAAGGTCATTTAGTGCCTTATAACCTTGCACAAAACATAGACAATACATACATATATAAAGGGCTAGAACTAGCTAATTTAACTACTCTGACATCATACTAGGAGCTCATAAGACAATATACATCACTTATGGACTTGTAGCAACTTGCCAAAAACCTCAAACTTTTTCGATCTCTTCACAAGGATCTCTTTAACCTGAAATGCATGAGATGAAATGCATTAGAAAGGTTAGGGAGGGGAGATGATGAAGCTTTGGTAATAGGAAGGTGATGCCGGTGAGATTTAGGGTTTGATATTTTAGGATTATGGTTTGATAGTATAATTTAAGGATTTTATTTTTTATTTTAAATCTTACATATCAATCAAATATTAATAAAAAATTCGCATCACAACTAAACATTAATAAAATAAACCATGTCATCAAGATATTAATGAGAAAACGGATGAGTGACAAAAAATGTTCAATGTTTAAAGTTCGGTGAACAAATTGAAATTTTTTAAAGTTAAGTGATCAAAGTAAGAGTGGGAAGAAAGTTCAGTGATGAACTGTGTATTTTACCCTTATTAAAATCGCACATAATTTTAATTCAATTTCTAACGTTATTTTGTATTATTATATATATGAAATTTGGTTTAATTCAATATAATTATATTTATATAACATAAAATAAATACATTATATTTTAAAAAAAGTATACAATTTAATAAGTATTAATAATGTACAAATGAATTAAATCAAAATTTTATTGGATTAATTACATCAAATTAATTAGTGCAACACATGTCAACATTTAGTGGTGTATGTAAGTAGACATTTCAAAATTTAATATCGTTAGTAGTGGCACTTTTGAATATCTGAAATGTAAAAAATATATGAGGTAAGTAGGGTAAAGTACACAAATAGTCACTAAACTATGCAAAAAAATAGTCATCAAACTTTTAAATGTTACAAAATAACAATTAAACTTGATGTTTTAACACTCATTCCCAGCTTGGTAGAAAACCAAATCGGAGTATGTTACCGATAAACAAAACGATGGTCGATGCAATAATTTGTAACCAATAATCGATAAACTGACGATGGCATGCTCAACAAACATTAGAAATGGAATAATAAGTTCAAAGACCCAATACAAAACTGTGATTATCAAACTAGGACCAATTTTAGACTTTTACAAGTTTTAGGGGTTAAATTGTAATTTCAATAATTTAGAGGTCATTTTCAGAAATTAATCTTACCATCATGAAATTCATTCCCTAATTAACCAACATACAAATTTTCATAACAAACGGAGTTCATTTACCCCTTAAATTAGGCTATTCAATAATCAGTGACCCAAATGCAGCTTTCCAGAATTGTTGTCAAGGTTATTAACGGAAATACCTACCTCTGTATCGATACTAGAGGAGGTCGTATCAGTACGCTATGTATAATTCATGAAACTCAGAATTCCTGACCAAAATACGTATTGGTACACTTTGACTCGTATCAGTACACCTATTCAATTATAAGGTTATTTTTTTCTAACCTAAAACCGTACTGGTATAGGCTTATCCGTACCAATACGCCTGCCCTAATTTCTATATTAATTTTCAAGGGTTTTGGTACCCCTAAATCCATATTAGAACGTTGCTACAGTAATTTTCCAATGTCAAAAATTCGTACCGATATGCCTAAAAAGGTTTTGGTACGCCTTCACATTCTTGTCCCATTATGCATAGCCGTACCGATACGCCATCACCCGTACAGGTACGGACAGACTTGTAATGACAGATTTTGTCTAGTTTTTAATCATTTTAAGGATCTTAACCATGTCCAAAGCTTACCAAATTTTACCAGCAAGCCTAAAAACATCAAATCTATATGCATGCCAATTTTTACGCCAAAATGAATCCATTCACTTGGTTTTCCCTTATTAGCACATTTAAGGCCATTTTGCTAACTCTAACCATTCATAACCATGCTATATTTCATTCTTTGACTCATTCAACATAGTAGGTGACATATACATACAAAATGGACATTTCATGCAAGTTTAAGTTATATGCCACCATTCTAGGAGTTCAAAGTCTAAAGGAACATTACATAGCCTTGTAGTGTGACTTGAAAAACTTGTTCCCCAATCGCGAAACTTGTAACTTGTAGCCCTTAACCTAAAATGCATGGAAAATGAGATGTATTAGGTTTATATAGCCTAGTGAGGTAGCTGATAACGAGGCTATAAATAACTTAAAGAATGACAATAGTATCAATGGTAGGTTTTCGATGTATATATTGCATCTCAAATCATGCTTAACAATTCCTTTAATAAGTTTAACCCTTGGATCGATATGAGATTATGGATACACGAACTCCCAACCAACATCACCAAGTCAACGAGTGGTCAATCCTGCCAACATCGCCAAAAGACCAATACTATACACATCCCACCAACACCGCCACATAGAGCCTTAGCCTAAGGTCCCTAGTCCACCCCATACCAATGAGCTTATAAATTCTATGGCATGCCACTTGTATCCAATGTCCATTCAAATCCAAGGTCCGGTGATTTGGCCAATTACAATAGCAATGATTATATCAATAACAATATCATTATTTCAATGATTCAATAGCAATACTCAATGATCAATATGGCCCTATTCAATGTTACAATGATACCAATAACAATGCAAGGATTCAATAACCAATGTTTCAATGCAACAACTTACCAATGCTTACCAATAGCACCTCTTATGAGGTTTCAATGCAATATGACCTTGTAACATGTTAGCGAAACAATAAACAATAATAATGACATCGGGGTAGGCACCTAGCCATTCTGGGGACTCCGACTACACTCACCGATACTTCTAAGACCTTCAAGGCTACCGAATGGTGATTCCCTTGTTCTTTGACTTATCAAACCCCGGTAGGTTAGGTGATTCTTCACCTTGATTGCTTTGAGCTACATAGAATTGAAATTGCAAGGATTTCAATAACAATAACAAATTCATAGCAATATTTAGCTATGAAAAACAATAAAGATTAAGCTTTAAAATCCATGGCTAGTTCGTAGGATTCATAATTCTTGAGCTTGAAATCGAACATGATTTAACCATGGAACTAATAACTTGATAAAGGATTTAAGCTTATCCAATTGATGGTAATATTGTAGGATCGAAAAGCTAAGGAAATAAAGCTTAAGAAAATCCTCCAATGGAGGTGCTTGCTTGAGGATTTGAGGAAGAAGATATAGATGGCTAAAGTGTTGCCAAATTAGGTAATCTTTCTTTTCTTTAATCCCCTTAATGCCAAGAGTTTTCCTTCACTTGAAGGAAAGTTCTCTAATCATTCCACGTATGGTGGATTATAATTAAAGAGGGGTTAATCGCAAGGTTAACTGTTGTGCGTATTAAGTGTTTCGCAATTGGTGCAAGTGTACACGTCGCTAGTTATAGTATAGTATAGATATCGTCTCCATAGGGATTGGTGCTACTTCGAGAATCTAACTTCTCGCACTGAAAGCAAAAGCACAAGTAGGTGATAGTAGGAGTTCTAATTAAATAGAAAATAAAAGAGAAATCAAATAAAAAGAAGATGTAATTGAATAAGAGAGAGTAGGTCAGGTTATCGTGAGTCGTGGTGTGATAATTGAATGGACCATCATGGTAATTGAGTGCTAGAGTCGCTCAATTGCTTCAACAATTGAATCCAGACAGATTGCTGGGGCAATTTTGCGACAACCTAGGAAGTTCTGCAATTGCCTGCGTAGGTCTGCGAATTCCTGAGCAAGTCTGCAATTGTTGGGGCAATTGGGCGACAACCTTCAAAGTTTGACGAAGTGTTCTTCAATTGTTTCTCGTTATCCCTAACTTGAAACACTTTTAATTGTGCATGCTTTGATAATACATCCCTGCATGAACCAAGGGTGGACAGCCACCTATCTTGTGCTCTTTTTAGCCGTTGAAATTCGCAACTTATCCCTAAGTCGAATTAGTCTTCACCATCAATTGATTGAATAAAGACCATGCTTATTCGTTTCTTGAATCTAACTCTCCCGATATTAGATAAATAGATGAATTCATGAGATCCTCTCCCAATTCACCCGCAAACAAAATTAAGAACCAAGAATGAACAAACTTTGAAGTAAAATTGCAAACTCAATACCTAAACAAATCCAATCGTTCTCACAACCACAAAAACACAATAACCCAAGCCAAATAAGTTTAGTTCATGGCTGGGCACAAAATAAACTCAAGAATAAAATCCCTAAACATGAATCTAATGGAACAAAGAAGGAAAAACAAGAAGATGTCGAGCAGCCCTAGTTTTCTCTCCCAATTGCATCTCTCAATCCAACTCCCCTTGAAGTAGGCGGCTAGGTCTCTTATTTATAGGAGTTGGCTAGGTCAAAGTCTTTCTTGAGGAGGAAGTTAAGTTGGAATTAAATAGAATAAAAGAAATAGATCTATTTTATTATATATTAATGCCCCCAAAAACTTCTCCTAAAAGTCTTAGAATTTAATCTCCCTTTGATCTCCAATAACTCCTCATAAATCTGAATTTAAATCTTCATTAAATGCTGCATAGAAATCCAAATCTTTGGGATTTATCTCTTGCTTTTCGTGCTTATCCCTAATGAGATGGATGTGTCCCGACATGCTTCAGAAATCTGCTATGTATGGTAGACAACTTTGATTGCCTTGGCAGACCCTCCAGTTTGGCATTTGGAAAGCAATTTTAATTGCCTTGGCAGATCCTTCAGTTTCCTTCCTTAGTCTCCACGACAATTCTTGATTGCCATGGCAGTCCAGTCCTGCACAAAATAACACACAACGATAATACCTTTTTCCATAAAATCATCTAAATTACGAGATCAAGCATGACAGTGAAGGAAATCGTGAAAACATGCAAGAATGCCTAATAATGCAACTAAAATGAGCCTAAGTCTAACAATAATATGAGTAAAAGGGTTATAAAAATAATACTTTTGAACACTTAACACACACCCAAACTCGAACTATTGCTTGTCCTCAAGCAATGCAAATTTAATAATTACCTGCCAAGACTTTAATCATCAAAGACATGCTTTAAATTTGCCTTCAAACCTCAGAACCGTGGCACAAAGTATGATCACCTTTTGAATTCTTCGGATAGCACAAAAATTACCCGGAACCAAACTATAATGCTTGTGACAAAGTGTGTGCGTAGTTGTGTACAAGTTGATTTTCAAGATTCTTTGTGAACAATAGGCTTTTATCAATTTAATTATCAGGGTATTTATTTTTCTTTTTACTAGAGCCAATTTCGGGCACCTCTAGCGATATCTTTAATTTGCAACTACTAGAGCCAGTTTTTGGGCACCTCTAGCAAGAAATTAACTTTTAATTTTTCAATTTAAATTCACCCAAATTTTAATCAACCTAAGTTCACCAAGTTTCTTGAAAATCAACAAGCCATAACCGTGTTCATAATATTTAACATCATAGTAATATTCTAGGTTCTTTTCATGCAATCCTAAAGTTAAAGGTTCTTTAAATTAAGTGCAGTGACAAAAATTCATCATTGGATATTCAGCAAGTTCAAGCAATTAAAAGCAATCAAAGGCATGACAAGTAACATATGCAACCTATATGCTATTACTAAAAATGAATGCAACTAAACATGAAATTAACTAGAAACAAATACCCCCAAACTCGAGAGAAGCATTGTCCTCAATGTATGCAAAAATTAAAATAAACTGCAAATGAGTTAGTCGGAAAGGTCGTCACCTTGAATGATGCATTTCCTTCATGCCAATTGCTTGGTTCGTTTGCCGATTCGTGATGGTTGAATGCGTATGGCTGGTGTTGCCTCTTGTGCGACAGTTGTCGTGGCATCCTCAGTTGCCGAAGTAGGGTTCAGCTGTCGGAGGATCAAGACTTGTCGAGGCAATTTTGGTTACCCGGGCAAGCTTCGCTTTTGGGACTTTCTTTGACACTTCTTGTTCCTTAGCTGGTAAGGAATTGTCTTGATGTTCTTGGCCATGGTGATTGTGGTTGTGGAATCAAAAACAAAGAAAAAAAAAGAAAATGTGGAAAGATAAAGATAAAAAGAATAAAAATTAAACTAAAAAGATACTTTTATCCTAAAAATAAATAAAATAAGTCTAAAAATAAAAAAACTAAAAGTAAATAAGAAATACCAAAGGAGAGCATGGTTATACATCTCCTAAAGTAACTACTTCCTTGTTGCGCTCAACATGGTTGCCGATATAGTGCTTTAATCTTTGTCCGTTAACTTTGAACTCATGTTTGTCAATGGTCGACTTGATTATCATGACACCATGGGAGAAAGGTTTGACGACTTCAAAAGGCCCAGACCATTTCGATTTCAATTTTCTCGAAAAGAGTTTTAACCGAGAATTGAAGAGAAAAACTAATTGTCTGGGAAAAAATTGTCCTGGCAATAGCTTCTTGTCATGCCAACGCTTAGTTTTCTCATTGTAGATTCTCGTGTTGTCATAAGCTAAGGCACGAAATTCTTCAATTTCGTTAAGGTCCAGTAGTCGCTTTTGTCCAGCACTCTCCCAATCCATGGTGACAGTTTTGATCACCCAATAAGCCTTGTGTTCGATCTCTACCGGAAGGTGGCATGTCTTGCCGTAGACAAGTCTGTAAGGTGACATGCCTAAAGGCGTCTTGAATGCTGTTTGATAGGCTCAGAGTGCTTCATCAATTCTTGTCGACCAGTCCTTTCGAGAAGGATTGACAACTTTTTCAAGAATTACCTTCAACTCATGATTGGAAATTTTAGCTTGCCCGTTTATCTGTGGATGATATGCCGTGGAAATTTTGTGCGTCACTCCAAATCACTCCAGCATTTTGGCAATTAGCCTATTCTCAAAGTGGGTGCCTCCATCACTAATAATTGCCCTTGGTGCTCCAAATCGTGTGAATATGTTTTTCTGCAAGAATTTCTGCACGGTCTTGGAATCATTGCTGGGAACTACAGTCGCTTTTACCCATTTAGACACGTAGTCCATGACAAGTACGATGTATATATTTTCGAACGAGGATGGGAATGGTCCCATGAAATCGATCCCCCACACGTCAAACAACTCGACCTCAAGGATATTCTGTAGTGGCATCTCGTGTCGGTGTGAAATATTCCCTATTCGCTGACATCGATCACACCTATTGTAGAAGTCTTGAGCTTCTCTGTAAAGTGTTGGCCAATAGAAACTGGATTGCAAGACTTTGGCCGCGGTGCGAATGCCTCCAAAATGACCTCCATAGGGTGATAAATGGCATTGTCGGAGCACGTTTTGCTACTCTTTCTCGGGGATGCATCGCCTAATAACCTGATTTGCACATTGTTTAAATAAAAGAGACTCATCCCAATAATAATACTTAGCATCATGTCAGAACCGCTTCTTTCCCTGGTGAGTAAGAGCATGAGGTAAAATGCCACTAACCAGGAAATTCACTAAGTCTGTATACCATGGAATTATCGAGGCAATTGCTGTTGTTGTTTTCATGGGTGTTGCCACGACAATTAACAATTGCTCATCTAGGAATGCATCATGGATTTCCATGTTTGTGTCATCATTTTTTCCGTGTTCTAGGCGTGACAAATGGTCGGCGACTTGGTTCTCGGTACCATTCTTGTCCTTAATTTCAATGTCAAACTCTTGTAAAAGTAAAATCCAACAAATAAAACGAGGTTTGGTATCTTTCTTGGAAAAGGTACTTAATTGCCGAATGGTCAGTATGAACAATTACCTTGGTCCCGATCAAGTATGAACGAAATTTATCAAAAACGAAAACTATAGCTAGTAACTCTTTTTCCATAGTGGTGTAGTTCACTTGAGCTTCATTAAGAGTTTTACTAGCATAGTAAATCACATAAAAGATTTTACCTATTTGTTAACCTAGTACTGCTCCTACTGTAAAGTTGCTTGCGTCACATATAAGTTCAAAGGGTAAGGTCCAATCGGGCAAAATGACAATGGGTGCCGAGGCAAGTTGCTTCTTCAAGGCTTCAAATGCTTGGATGTATGAGTCATCAAAATTAAAGGCTTTGTCATGTTCAAGCAATTTACACAAAGGTTTAGAAATTTTAGAAAAATTATAAATAAACCTTCTATAAAAACCTGTATGGCCGAGAAAGCTTCAAATTCCTTTGACTGAATTTGGTGGTGGTAATTTTTCGATCACTTCCACCTTGGCTCTGTCGACTTTAATTCCCTTGGATGAGATCTTGTGACCGAGCACTATGCCTTCATTTACCATGAAGTGGCACTTCTCCAAATTGAGCACTAGATCAGATTCTTCACATCGTGTTAGCACTTTCTCCAAATTGCTGAGGCAATTGTGGAAGTTGTCACCGAATACCGAAAAATCGTCCATGAAGATTTCCAGGAAATCTTCCACCATTTCGGAGAAAATTGCCATCATACATCTATAGAAAGTTTCCAGAGCATTACATAATCCAAATGGCATCATCCAAAAAGCATAAGTACCATACAGGCATGTGAAGGTGGTCTTTTCCTGATCATCCGATGCTATGGCAATTTGGTTATAACCTAAGTAACCATCAAGAAAACAATAAAAAGATTTACCTACAAGTCAGTCAAGCATTTGGTCAATAAATGGCAAAGGAAAGTGATATTTCCTAGTAGCTTTATTTAACTTGCGGTAGTCCATGCAAACCCTCCAACTGATCACAGTCCTAGTTGGAATTAGTTCATTGCTTTTCTTGCTTACCACGGTTATACATTCCTTTTTCGGTACACATTGTACCGTACTTACCCATGTACTATTGGAGAAGGATAGATGATGTCAGCATCAAGCTATTTGATGATTTCCTTTCCTACAACTTCCTTCATAGCAGGGTTAAGCCTCCGTTGTGCCTCAATTGTCAGTTTGTGGTCATCCTCCTATTGCCTTTTTGTGCAATGCCAACATGTCGATCAACCTCTTTTCCTGTTCAGGCTGTAACTTAGAAGAAATTATCACCGGCAAAGTGTTATCGTTCCCCAAGTAAGAATATTTCAATTTCACTGGCAATGGTTTCAATTCAAGCATATGAAGTTGCTCAATAGAAGGTTTTTCGGTCTTACCTTCCTTATCTGAGTAATCCAATGGTTCAAAATGCTTACCTGGATGACTTGCTATCCAATTGGCTTCATCTTGTTCTTCATCGTCTGGCTCTTCAATTTCCTCAGTTCTGGCAATAAAATTGCCAAGGCAACTGTAGGGCAATCTTCCTCCATGTCGAAATTGATTTTAGTTGTGGCTCGGATGACTTGGCACTCCTTCGGATCGTCGGCTTCCTTGGAGGGTTTGGAAACATTGAGCTTCACTTGCTGGTCGTTTACCCTCATGGTGAGTTCTCCTTTCTCAACATCGATCAAGGTCCTTCTCGTTGCTAAAAACGGTCTCCCAAGGATAATGGGTGCGAACTCATTTGCTTCACAATCCAAAATAATAAAATCAGTAGGAAAAATAAATTTATCGACTCTTACCAAGATATCCTCGATTTTCCCTCTTGATGCATATAGGATCTGTCAGCAAGCTGTAGCATAACTTTTGTAGGCCTTGCCTTCCTGATTCCTAATTTCTGGAAAATTGATTTAGGCATCAAGTTTATGCTTGCTCCAAGATCGCACAATGCTTTCCTGACATAGTGGTTTATGATCGAACATGGTATTGTGAAACTACCGAGATCCTTAAGCTTGGGTGGCATGCGGTTGTGCAACATGGCCATGCATCCTTCCGTCACAACAACTATTTTGAACTTTCCTAGCCTTGTTTGCTTAGAGACGATGTCTTTAAGGAACTTAGCATAGTTCGGCATTTGCTCTATTGCTTCAACCAATGGCAAGTTAATGTTGACTTGATTCAAGATGTCAAGGAACTTCTTGAAGTGGTATTCTTGCTTTTGTCGTTTCAACCTCTGTGGGAATGGTGGTGGAAGTCGGATGTCCTCAATCCGTTCTTTTCATTGGAATTTGATTTGAGGAGCTGCCGATGTATCAGGATTTGCCGAGGCATGCTTGGTTGCCGAGGCGATGGCATCGAGTATTGTCGACGCATGGGTATCTTGTATTGCCTTGGCATTAGGGCTTGCCGAGGTATGGGTATGTGGAGTTGCTTTAGCAATTTATGACTTATCGTTTTTATTGGAGGTTTTGTTGCTGGATTCATCTGTCTGGATAATGGGCTTCTCTCCTGGTCGGTTTATTGGCCGGGCAGGTGCATCATTAAGATTTCGTCTGCTCTGGGTGGTGATTACTTTACACTACTCATGGCCTATTCCTTTGGCAACCTCAATATCGCTAAGTAAACTGCTTGGTGGTCTCATATTCAAGTTCTGAGCGAATTGCCCAACTTGTGTCTCCAAGGATTTCAAGGATGCCTCTTGATTTTGCAATCTCATCTCAGTCCTATTCATAAAAGTATTAGTCTTCTTCATGAAATTACTATTCTCTACCATATAAGGTTCAGTTTTTAACATGAAAGCATTGACAGAATTTTCCAATGAACTAGATGGTATCGATTGCTGCGGCATCTATTGTCGTGGCATGTTCTGTTGGAATCCCGATGCTTGTATGTTATGACTGTTCTGATTAATGGCATTTTTTGGGTTGCTCCATGAAAAATTAGGGTGCTTCCTCCAGGCTAGATTGTATGTGTTGGACATCACATTGTTGTTCCAGTTGTAGTTTCCCACGTAAAAGCTAGATTCTGGGTTCTACGGACATTCAGAAGAAGCATGGTTACCATTGCATAAATCAAAAATTCAATTTACAACCTTGATCTCCTATGTGTTACTAGGTCGTTGCATGCTCTTAACCATATTGGTTAAGGCAGCCAATTGTGCATAAATAGATCCCGATAAATCAAGCTCGCTTATTGTGGCGTTGCATCTGACTATGCCCTTCGGGTGGTTGGGAATTGATAGTCGTTCTTGGCAAGATGGTTCAAAATCTCTATTGCTTCCTCATATGACTTGTTGAGGAGTATGCCATTTGCTGAGGCATCTAGCATCATCCTTGTCAGTGTGTTCACTGAGTTGTAGGACATCATTACTTGTGTCTACAATGGGAATCCGTGCATGGGACATTTGTGTAAAAACTCTCTGTATCGCTCCCAAGCCTCGTACATGGATTCATCGTCTACCTGCCGAAAAGAACTAATATCATTATGCAACTTATCAGTCATATTTGTATAACTAAATCTAGCAATAAAATCACGACACAAATCCATCCAAGATTCTATAGATCCAGATGGAATACTATTTAGCCACGTTTTTGCCCTATCCTTTAGTGAATAGGGAAACAAATTCAGCTTTAAGATATCTTCATGGACTCCTTGTAGCTTGAATGAATTGAAAATCTCAAGGAATGATTTGAGATGTTGTTTGGCATCTTCAGTTGCCGAGCAACCAAATTGACCAATTGTGTTGATTATGTTGAACATCACATGTTTTAATTCAAAGTGGGTGACTTCTATCTCGGGTGCGACAACTCCTGGATTGAGACCATTGAGATCTTCCTCTAAGTAGTCTCAGATAGGTCTATTCCGAACAGGTTGTACGACTGGATCTCCTCCTCCTATTGCTACGGCATTATGGTTACCATTGGCATTCATATTACCAATTGGGTTATCTTGTTGTTCTGCCATTGCTGCTCGTTGTTCTCGTCTTCTTTGATGAAGAACTCGTTCTATCTCGAGTTCAAGTGGGTAGTCTTGTGATGTTGGTCTTGCCATAGTCATACACAAATGCAAAACCAAAGTTGTAAGTCCCTTGAAACCGATTAGAAATAAAACTAAAATAAAAAGAAAAGGTGCAAGAAATTAAAAACAAAGTCGCTATTGCCAATCCCCGACAACGACGCCAAAAACTTGTTGCGCGTATTAAGTGCTTCGCAATTGGTGCAGGTGTACTCGTCGCAAGTTATAGTATAGTATAGATATCATCTCCACAGGGATTGGTGCTACTTCAGGAATCTAACTTCTCGCACTAAAAGTAAAAACACAAGTAGGTGATAGTAGGAGTTCTAATTAACAAGAAAATAAAAGAGAAATTAAATAAAAAGAAGATGTAATTGAATAAGAGAGAGTAAGTCGGGTTATCGTGAGTCGTGGTGTGATAATTGAATGGACCGTCGTGGTAATTGAGTGCTAGAGTCGCCCAATTGCATAAAGAATTGAATCCAGACAGATTGCTGGGGCAATTCTACGACAACCTGGGCAGTTCTGCAATTGCCTGTGTAGGTCTGTGAATTCCTAGGCAAGTCTGCGATTGCTGGGGCAATTGGGCGACAGCCTTCAAAGTTTGGAGAAGCGTTCTTCAATGATTTCTCGTTATCCCTAACTCGAAACGTTGTTAATTTTGTATGCCTTGATAATATATCCTTGCGTGAACCAAGGGTGGACAACAACCTATTTTGCGCTCCTTTTAGCCGTTGAAATTCGCAACTTATCCTTAAGTTGAATTAGTCTTCACCATCGATTGATTGAATAAAGACCATGCCCATTCGTTTCTTGAATCTAACTCTCTCGATATTAGATAAATGGATGAATTCACAAGATCCTCTCCCAATTCACTCGCAAACAAAATTAAGAACCAAGAATGAGCAAACTTTGAAGTAAAATTGCAAACTCAATACCTAAACAAATCCAATCGTTCCCACAACCATAAAAACACAATAACCCAAGCCAAATAAGTTTAGTTCATGGCTAAGCACAAAATAAACTCAAGAATAAAATCCCTAAACATGAATCTAATGGAACAAAGAAGGAAAAACAAGAAGATGTCGAGCAGCCCTAGTTTTCTCTCCCAATCGCATCTCTCAATCCAACTCCCCTTGAAGTAGGCGGTAGGTCTCTTATTTATAGGAGTTAGCTAGGTCAAAATCTTTCTTGAGGAGGAAGTTAAGTTGGAATTAAATAGAATAAAAGAAATAGATATCTTTTATTATATATTAATTCCCCCAAAAACTTCTCCTAAAAGTCTTGGAATTTAATCTCCCTTTGATCTCTAATAACTCCCTATAAATCTAAATTTAAATCTTCATTAAATGCTGCATGGAAATCCAAATCTTTGGGATTTATCTCTTGCTTTTCGTGCTTATCCCTAATGAGGTAGATGTGTCTCGACATGCTTCAGAAATCTGCTCAGCATGGCAGACAGCTTCAATTGCCTCAGCAGGCCCTCTTGTTTGGCATTTGGAAAGCAGCTTCAGTTGCCTTGGCAGGTCCTTCAATTTCCTTCTTTAGTCTCCACGGCAATTCCTGATTGCCATGGCAGTCCAGTCCTGCACAAAATAACACACAACGACAGTACCTTTTTCCACAAAATCAACTAAATTATGAAATCAAGCATGACAGTGAAGGAAATCATGAAAACATGCATGAATGCCTAATAATGCAACGAAAATGAGCCTAAGTCTAACAATAATATGAGTAAAAAGGGTTATAAAAATAGTACTTTTGAACACTTAACATTAACCCCTTAACTTTTGAGGTTTTATACTTCTACCTTTAAACTTTCAATTTTCGTAATATAGTCACTAAAAGGTTTTTCAATATATTCAATAAGGTCCTCAATTGATAAATTGAATCAATTAGAGTCCAATATCAAAGCAATTTTCCATACGGCCGAAGTTAATACAATATTTAGACCCTTACGATATAGGGTTTTTGATCGTCGAAACCTAATTCTGACTAGACCGGTTTTAAGGATGTTACAACTCTCCCCCTTAAGAAAATTCATCCTCGAATTTTACCTGAACCAAAGAGATGAGGGTATTGCTTCTTCATTGTCTCATCCTATTCCCAGGTTACTTCTTCAACAGTGTGGCTCCTCTAGAGCACATTCACTAACGATACAGATTTGTTGTGAAGTCTTTTGACTTCCTTTACGAGAATCTGGACCGGTTCCTCCTCGTAGGACAGATTTGGTTGAATCTCTACAGACTCAGGTTCAATGATGTGCAACGGGTCGGAACGGTACTTCCGAAGCATCGATACATGGAATACATTATGAATCTTGCTCAATTCCGAGGGCAAAAATAATCGATAAGCCAAGGGGCCAACTTTCTCGATGACTTCAAAAGGTACAATGAATCGGGAACTCAGTTTCCCCTTTTTACCAAACCTTAGAATTTTCTTCCATGGTGAGACTTTGAGGAAGGCTTTCTCACCAATTTTGTATTGGGCATCCTTTTGCTTAAAGTTAACATAGGCCTTTTGTCGATCAAAGGCACCTTTCAAGCGATCATGATGATGGTAACCCATTTTTCAGTTTCCTGAAATAGGTCAAGGCCTAATATTTTGCCTTCACTGAGTTTAGACCAACACAATGGAGCTCTGCAATGTCTTCCATACAATGCTTCATACGTTGCCATCTTAATGAAAAACTAATAGCTATTGTTGTAGGCAAACTCAATAAGGGGTAGGGATTTCTCCCATGACCCACCGAAATCAATAATGCATGCTCGCAACATGTCTTCCAAGATTTGTATGAAAAGATTCAATAACGGTACACATTTTTAATGATTAAATAGAAGGAGTTTTTGATGATTACCTGAATTACCCTTTTTGACTGACCATCAGATTGAGGGTGGAATGTAGTACTAAGGTTAACTCTAGTCCACAGAGCTCTTTGCAATGTCCTCCAGAATCGAGAAGCAAAACAAGCATCTCGATCGGACATGATGGATTGTGGTACTCTGTGGAGTCGAATTATTTCCTTGATGTACAAGTCGGCCAACTTTGGAAGACCATAGTCCATTATAACTGGTAAGAAATGGGCTAACATGGTGAAACGGTCCACAATGATCCAAATTGCATCGTGCTTTGCAGTAGTTAAAGGTAGACCACTAACAAAGTCTATAGTGATCTTCTCCCATTTCCACTATGGTAATTCAATTGGTTGCAATAATTCAGTAGGGACACGATGTTTAGCCTTGACACATTGACAATAAGACACTTAGATACGAAGTCAATTATGGCCTGCTTCATGCCCGACCACCAATAGAGTTCCCAGAGGTCCTTGTACATCTTAACAGAACTCGAATGAACCAAGAATAAACTCGAATGAGCTTCCTTAAGGATATCAATATGAAGAGATTCATCATTGGGTACAAAGACCCGATCACGAAAACATAGAAGTCCTTCAGAATTAATTTTGAAGTCGGGATTATCTTGTAACTTAGAGAAAATGGATTGGAGTTTCGGGTCTTGGCTTTGCAATGCCTTGATTCTTGAAATAATTGTAGACTAAACTTGCAGTTCAGCTACGAAGAAACAATGTTTCAGAAGCTGGAAGTAAGCATTAATATCTTGTGGGGTAGGCAAAGGTTTACGGCTGAGTGCATCAGCTACAATGTTAGCCTTGCTTAAATGATAAACAATAACAAGATCACAGTCTTTGAGGAGTTCCATACATCTCCGTTGCTGAAGATTCAACTCCTTTTGAGTCAAAAGGTATTTGAGACTTTTATGATGGGTGAATAGGTAACACTTTTCTCCGTAGAGATATTGCCCCCAGATTTTCAATGCAAATACAAGTATAGCCAATTCCAGATCATGAGTGGGGTAATTCATCTCATGTGAAAATCATCACACGCTAAGTATACAGTTAGTAAGGCAATAATAAAATCCAGTGCAATAATGCATACTTATAAATATAAAGATGTAACCATAATCATGCATCAAGATCACTAGATATGTATTACCATCATGTTAATCATATATTAACAAAATATAATCCAGATATAACTTTCTTACCAATATTCCTGCCATTTACTTTGAGAATTCATAAACCCTTTTACCTGTTTATCATTTATTAATCAATAAATCATAGCCCAACTATAAGCCTATGAGGACCCTAGGTACACCAGTCAAATATGCACTGAAGTGCTAATACACATAAGGTCGTGCCCACCATAATACACAAAAGGTCATGCCCACCATATGCACTAAGTGTCCTAAAATACACTATAGTGCTAAACCGAGTATGCAGTGTGCTGCTGGACTCCATGGCATGCTAACTATATCCTGTCCCTCAATGACATACTTGGGCATATATTCCATATTTATTTTATCCATGGCAATGTATATCAACATAATTTAACATTGGGTAGTTCATACCCGAAATAACATTCATAATATAACATCATATATAACTAGTGGTCCATGCATTTATATTCAACTTTTGACATATTTAGAACATGCCAAATATATAATTAATGGCATAAATATCATGCTAATATAAACAAGGTATACTTATCGCAAGTCTTCCTAATATCGATTTAGTCCTTTAACCTTAACAAACTTCCAATTTGGTCCAAACAACATTCTAAAACTTGTAGAATCATCAACTCCACAAATCTAACCTCAATAAAAATTTTCCAAAATTTTTCCTAATTTCTTCACTTTGGCCAAATATGAGAGCTCACTAAAGGTTTTATTTCCAACTTGATTCAAACATGAATTAAACTTTAAAACATCATTTCTAAGCATTATCAATAATTCTCATATCAAAATCTAACATCCTCTTCATCCATCAAATTCAATAGCTCAAGAATCAAGCATGGAAAGCGTGACCAATTAATACCAAATGAAAGAGAATTTCATGTAGATCAATTTTGTATTTCATGCTTTCATTAAAATTCCTAATGGAATGACTTCAAAATCAAAAAGAAAATGTTTCCTTTCCTTAGGAGAAGCTCACGGCAAGATGAAGAGAGATGGAGAAATTCCTATACTTTTCTATTTCTTTGATTTATGGCAAATGACATTTTATTAGTCGTATTCATAATAAAAGTCCTCTTAATAGTTAAATGACTATTTTACCCTTGATATCTAATGCTCCAAAATTACAATCTTGCCATTTTTATCTAACGACACATATTTAACATGGAAAATCTAATTCAATCCAATGTTCCATATTAAATTATTCTAAAATAAGGCATGGAAAAGATATTTTAAACTTTCCTTATCTTTTAACAAAATATCTCAATTATTCAATTTGATCCGATTATTCAAATTCTTTTCGAACTTTAACTCTTTATAGCTTTTACCACGAATTTCGTACCAAAAATCTGAGTAACATGAAAATGCCATTCTTGGGTGTAAACTATTCATTTATGGGACTAAAATACATAACTTTTTAAAATTACAATTTAGTCCCTAAACTTTTCCAAAGCTTATACTTTAATCCTCAAACTTTCATTTTATTCATTTTGGTCACTACCCAAAATTTTGAGGTATTACAATTATCCCACCTAAGAAAATTTATCCTTGAATTTTCTTTACATACTTGGTTCAAAAAGATACAGATATTGCTTTTTCATTGATTCCTCCGTTTCCCAAGTAGATTCTTTCACTTTGTGGTTTCTCCACAAGACTTTTACTAGATGAATCTTTTTGTTCCTTAAATACTTTTCTCTTCGATCTAGAATTCTTACAAGTTCCTCATCTGTATCAAATCTGATTGAATTTCAATTTCTTCTAGTGTAATGACATGCGAAGGATCTGATCGATATTTTCGAAGCATGGATACATGAAACACATCATGTACCTTGCTCATCTCTGGTGGTAATGCCAGTTGATATGCCACTGGGCCAACTCTTTTTAAAATTTCATAAGGACCAATGAATCTTGGACTAAGTTTACCTTTTCGTTCAAATCGTAATATCTTTTTCAAGGGTGAAACCTTTAAAAATACCTTGTCTCCAACTTCAACTTCAAACTCAATATCTTTTCTTTTAAGATCTGACTACGACTTTTGTCTGTCAGAAGCGGCCTTGAGATTATCTTGAAATATTTTTACCTTGTCCTCCATTTCTTACACAAGATCTAGTCCAATGATTTTTTGATTCTCTACTCGAACCAATTCAAAGGTGTTCAGCAATTTCTTCCATATAATGCCACATAAGGTGCCATCTTTATACTTGATTGATAACTGTTGTTATAAGAAAATTTAGCTAATGGAAGATATTTTTCCCATGAGCCTGCAAAATTCATTATACACGCTCTGAGCATACCTTCGAGTATCTGAATAGTCCTCTCCGATTGTTCATCCATTTGAGGATGAAAATCAGTACTGAAGTGTAGCCGAGTTCCCAATGCTTCATGTAATGTACTCCAAAATCTTGAAGTAAACTTTAGATATCTATCCGAGATAATAGACATAGGAACACCATGTAATCTAACAATTTCCGTAATATATAACTCCACTAACTTGTTTAAGGAATAGTATGTTCGAACTGGTATAAAATGTGACCGATTCAGTCAATCGATCCACAATCAACCAAATCGAATCTTTCTTACTTGGCATCAATGGTAAGCCTGTTACAAAATCTATAGTAACCTTGTAACACCCCCATTCCCGGTCTGGTAGGGATTCGGGTCGAACTGTGTTATCGGAAGACTAATCAAAGGTTTGGAAAAGGGGTTCAGAGTTCAAAACCTAATCTAAGTATCATATTAATTATTCTTAGGACTTATCAACTTTGTTTATTACCAAACTTTATCGGAGTTGGGGTCATTTTTAAACTTTTCTTAACCTTAGGGACTAAATTGTAAATTTTATAATTTAAAGGTTCTTAGCCGAAATTCAGGTTATCATACTAAAATTAATCTTACTAATTATTAGCCTGTAAAATTTCATCACTAATGGAAGTCATTTACCTATCTGATTAAACGATACATTATTTAGTGACCATTTTGTAAACTGTTCAAAACTATTTTGTTATTCAGATTAACCTATCGGGTGATTTCCAAACCTTACCAAATTTTACCAGTACACTTAAAAATCATGTTCCTATTGGTACGTCACTTTTTTAAGGCGTCCGGAATCCATTTACCAAGTTTTAACCTTAGGCACCTTTTAACCATTTTAACCTATCCAAATCTCAACATACAACAGAACCATTTTACCAAGTTATCATATATATCTAGAAAGGCTTATACAAAACAAGTTGGACCATATGCCACTTTACTAGGAGTTTATAGAGAAGGATAACATACATATATGGTAGGGACGTGACTTGCAACTGCAACAAGACGATCAAAGCTCAGAATTGTTCAAGGTCCTAAAAGTGCATGAGACACACATGTCGGGCTTACATAGCCTAGTGATGTAGTTATAACAATTACAATGGATGATCAATATTATGAAATGCATGACAAACAAATATACAAGTAGTCATATTACACTATACACAATTCATGCTTTCATATTCACATATTACATGTCACATAGTCATATCGTAATCATAATGTCGTAGCACAATTCATAAGCACATATCACATTAGGTACCATTGGATACAGGGATTCCCCTGTACACCAACACATATAACGGAGAGTGGGCCGTAGCCCTTGAGCCGTAGCTCCGGAGATATATCCCTTACACAGCCGACCTTATTTTCCCCCACATATAGGTCGTAGCCTTGGACCGTAGTCCTCCCTTACTTAACCGAGCTCAATAATCCTATGGCATGCCAATTGTATCCAATGTCCATAATTGCACAAATTCACATAGTCCATAAAATTTTCAAGTCATATCATATCAAATATCAAAATGAGCCTTAGCTCCATATCATGTAACATTTCATATCATTTTCATATATCACATACGTATAACATATCATAGTCATATTTGTACATATCAAAGCAATGCAAGTACTTACCGGATTTGCCAATCGAATTCAACATAGTTGCTCTACGGGAGCCCTTAAACAAATACAAACATAATCATAAAATAATGCAACGGGATGGCACCGAGCCTATCCCTTGACACAACTACACTCACCTCGACAACCCGATGCTTTTAAGACTCTCGGATAACAACACATTTATCTGTGGCTTTCAGAAGAGATGATGATTGTTCTGTATCATCCCCTTGAGCCAATCGATAGCAGGGACTCAAATTTATCGAACCGAAAAACTCAGGCTTACCAACCTATCACTGAATTGTTTTTTGTTTCTTTCTTCCTTATTTTCTTTCAATCTTGCGCATAACCCCCTATTTATACTAAATTGGTCGGACTTCAACTACATTTTCCATGTTCCATGTTTTTTGGAGCCGTGGCACTCATTTGGGGCATAATGCCCTTGGCTTGGGCCACGTGGTGCCAACATGCCACCTTGCTATGCCGAATCATCTCCAATTGTGGGGTGATTTACGGTAATTTCCTTCAATTGAAGGAATTGCAATGGGTCCCCTCACTCACGACATATATCCTCTTTTTTTACTAATAAATATAATAACAATAATGATAATAATAATCCGATACGGTTAGCCCGAATAACCTTTATTGCTCCAAATTAGGTACAAGATCGAGCTAATTATTTAACCGTGTACAAAATATTCGATCATCGGAACTTAATCCCGACTAGACCGATTTTTGGGGTGTGACAACTGTCCCCCGTTAAGAAAATTCATCCTCGAATTTTTATTTCAGGTGAACAGATGAGGATACTATTTCTGCACAGTCTCCTCGGGTTCCCATGTTTCCTCTTCAACGGAATGGCTTCGCCACAAAACTTTCACTAAGAGCACATTCTTGTTATAAAGCCATTTAACTTCTCGTGCGAGGATCTGAATAGGTTCTTCCTCGAATGTCAGATTAGATTGAATCTCCACAGATTCTGGTTCAATCACATGGGAAGGATTTGACCGGTACTTGCGTAGCATAGATACATAGAAGACGTTGTGAATTCGACTTAACTCCTTGAGGAGGGCTAATCTGTAGGCGACAGGTCCAATCTTTTCAATCACTTCGAATGGACCAATGAAGTGGGGACTTAGCTTCCCTTTTTTTTTGAAACGAAGAATCTTCTTCCACGTAGATACTTTGAGGAAGGCCTTCTCACCAACCTCGTACTAAATATCTCTCATGCCCAGATCGATATAGGACTTGTGTCGGTCGAAGGTAGCCTTAAACCGATCACGAATAATGGTAGTCATTTCTTCAGTTTCCTGAAGTACTTCAAGACCTAGCATCTTGCCTTCACCGAGTTTAGTCCAACAAAGAGGAGTTCTACACCTCCTTCCATAGAGAGCTTCCTACAGAGCCATTTGAATTGAAGCCTGGTAACTGTTGTTGTAAGCAAACTCGACCAAGGGTAGGGGTTTCTCCCACGTATTCCCAAAGTCAATGATATAGGCTCGAAGCATATCTTCCAGGATTTGAATAACTCTTTCAGATTACCCATCAATCTGAGGATGGAAAGCAGTGCTAAGATGCACTCGCGCTCCCAAGGCCTCGTGTAAGGTCCTCCAAAACTGAGATGTAAATTGTGGGTCACAATCGGAGATAATAGATACCAAAATTCCATATAAACGAATAACTTCCCGGGTGTACAACTCCGCGAGCGTAGGCAAGCTGAAATCTATTCTTACCGGAAGGAAGTGAGCAGACTTGGTGAGTCGGTCCACAATGACCCAAGTGGCATTATTTTTCTTCGGAGTCAAAGGTAGAATACTTACTAAGTCCATCTTGATACGCTCCCATTTCCATTCCGAAAGTTCAATGGGCTACAGAAGACCCGTAGGTACCTTGTGCTCGGCTTTAATCTATTGGCAAGTGAAACACCTAGCTATGTAGTCCGTGATTTCATTCTTCATACCGGACCACCAATAGATCTCCTTCAGATATTTGTACATTTTGATAGCTCCAGGGTGAATAGAGAAAGGGCTAGAATAAGCTTAACTTAGGATTTGGTTCCGAAGATAATCATCATCGGGAACATAAATGCGGTTGCAGAAACACAGTAACCCTTCAGAATTCAAAGCAAAGTCAGGATTTTAGCTATCCTTGACCTTAGCAATAAGGGGTTGCAACTTCTCATCGGTTTCTTGGAGTGTCTTAATTCGAGATACAATGGTCAAATGAACTCTTAACTTGGCTAGCAATTTACTATGCTTCTTGAGCTGGAAGTGAGCATTCAAGCATCTCAGAGAAGAAGCGGGCTTCCGGATAAGAGCTTCAGCCACCACATTGGCTCTACCGGGATGATAGTTAATGACTAAATCATAATCTTTCAATAGCTCCATCCATCAATGTTGACGAAGGTTTAACTCTTTCTGAGTTAGGAGATATTTCAGGCTTTTGTGATCAGTGTATAGGTAACACTTCTCACCATAGAGATAATGCCGCCAAATATTCAAAGCAAACACAACTGCGGCAACTTCCAAATCATGAGTCAGATAGTTCAACTCGTAAGGCTTGAGTTGACGTGAGGCATAAGCTATATCTTTGCTTTCTTTCATCAGAACACAGTCTAATCCCAGGTGGGATGCATCACTGTACACGGTGAAATCTTTGCTTGACTTGGGCTGCACTAACATAGAGGCATGAGTAAGGACTTGCTTGAGCTGGTCAAAACTCCTTTACTGAAAAATGGTCCACAAAAAAGAGTATCCTTGCAGAGAAGCTTCGTTAAGGGTGCTGCAAGCAATGAGAACCCCTTAACGAATCTACGGTAATAGCCTGCAAAGCCCAGAAAACTACGAACTTCTCCCACATTCTTCAGAGGAGTCCAGTCAAGGATTGCTTGAATCTTCTCTGGGTCTACTTGGATTCCCACGGAAGAGATCACATGGCCAAGGAAGGATACTTTGGATAACCAGAATTCACATTTACTAAACTTAGCATAGAGTAGTTTTTCCTGGAGGGTCTGAAGCACAATCCGGAGACGTTCTTTATGGGAAGCTGAGTCTTTGGAATAGATCATAATGTCGTCTACAAAGACAACTACAAACTTTTCAAGATAGGGCCAAAATACATGATTCATCAAATCCATAAAGGCTGCAAGTGCATTCGTGAGCCCAAAAGGCATCACCAAAAATTTGTAGTGACCATATCTGGTTCAAAAGGCAGTATTTGGAACATCAGACTCTTTCACCAACATTTGGTAGTATTCGGATCGAATATCTATCGAAGACAAAGGCATCTTGTAACTGATCAAAGAGATCATCTATCCTCGGAAGTGGTACTTGTTTTTTATCGTCACATTATTCAATTAACAATATTCAATGCATAGACGCATCGATCCATCCTTCTTTTTGACGAACAAGACCGGCGTTCCCTAGGGTGAGGAGCTCGATCGAATGAATCCCTTATATTGGAGGTCTTGGATTTGAAATTTGAACTCCTTAAACTCTACCGGAGCCATTCTATACGGAGTAGTGGAGATCGGAGTAGTTTTAGGTTGTACTTCTATCCCGAACTCAACTTCATGGGTGGGAGGGAGTCCCGAAAGTTCATCGAGAAACACATTGGGAAATTCGTTCACCACAAGTACGTCTTCTATTTTCAAATCTTTCTTAGACTCCATGGCATACATAAGGCTCTTTTTAGGCTTGGGTTCAGACTTCATCAAGGTTATGCTCTCCTTACCGAGTCCACGATGATATAATTTCTTTTTTGAACAATCCACCCACACTTGATGTTTAGCTAACCAATCGAGGCCTAGAATGAGATCAAACTCATGGAAGAGTAAAGCCATCAATTTGGCCAGAAATGGGATCCCTTGGATCCTTAGGGGACAAGCTCTACAGATTATTCGTATAACCACACTGTCTCATACTGGGTTAGAGACAATAACTTTAGAAGTAACTAGTTCAGATTCTAGAGCATACTTTCTTTTAATCAACGGTTCACTAATAAAGGGATACGTAGAGACTCCTAAGAGGCATATGTAGACATTCTTAAATCTAATCAAACAAGAAAGGTTATATCGTATCAGTTGCAAGTCACAGACAACATATACAACTAAACTCCTAAGAGGCATATGTAGACACAGACTTATAACGGATGCATGGTTAGTCCTAGAATCGACTAAACATGGCTATGATACCACAATTGTAACACCCCCTTCCCGGTCTGGTAGGGATCCGGGTCGGACAGTGTTATCGAAAGACTAATCGAAGGTTCAAAAAGGGGTTTAGAGTTCAAAACCTAATCTAAGTATCATATTGATTATTCTTAGGACTTATCCACTTTGTTTATTACCAAACTTAATCGGAATTGGGGTCAATTTTAAACTTTCTTAACCTTATGGACTAAATTATAAATTTTATAATTTAAAGGTCGTTAGCCTAAATTCAGGTTATCATACTAAAATTAATCTTACTAATTATTAGCCTTTAAAATTTCATCACTAACGGAGGTCATTTACCTATTTGATTAGACAATACAATATTTAGTGACCATTTTATAACTGTTCAAAACTGTTTTGTTATTCAGATTAACCTATCGAGTGATTTCCAAACCTTACCAAATTTTACCAGTACACTTACAAATCATGTTCCTATTGGTACGTCACGTTTTTAGGGCATTCGGAATCCATTTACCAAGTTTTCACCTTAGGCTCATTTTAGGCACCTTTTAACCATTTTAACCTATCCAAATCTAAGCATACAACAAAACCATTTTACCAAGTTATCATATATATCTAGAAAGGCTGATACAAAACAAGTTGGACCATATGCCACTTGACTAGGAGTTTATAGCAAAAGATAACATGCATATATGGTAGGGATGTGACTTGCAACTACAACAACACGATCAAAGCTCAGAATTGTTCAAGGTCCTGAAAATGCACGAGACACGCATGTTAGGCTTACATAGCCTAGTGAGGTAGTTATAACAATTACAATGGATGATCAATATTATGAAATGCATGACAAACAAATATACAAGTAGTCATATTATACTATACACAATTCATGCTTTCATATTAAAATATTACATGTCACATAGTCATATTGTAATCATAATGTCATAGCACAATTCATAAGCACATATCACATTAGGTACCATTGGATACACGGATTCCCCTGTACACCAACACATATAATGGAGAGTGGGCCGTAGCCCTTGAGCCGTAGCTCTGGATATATATCCCTTACATAGTCGACCTTATTTCCCCCACATATAGGCCGTAGCCCTGGACCGTAGTCCTCCCTTACTTAACCGAGCTCAATAATCCTATGGCATGCCAATTGTTTTCAATGTCCATAATTGCACAAATTCACATAGTCCTTAAATTTTTCAAGTCATATCATATCAAATATTAAAATGAGCCTTAGCTCCATACCACGTAACATTTCATATCATTTTCATGTATCTCATACGTATAGCATATCATAGTCATATTTGCACATATCTAAGCAATGCAAGTACTTACCGAATTTTCCAATCGAATTCAACATAGTTTCTCTATGGGAGCCCTTAAACAAATACAAACAATCATAAAATAATGCAACGGGGTGGCACTGAGCCTATCCCTTGACACAACTTCACTCACCTCGACAACCCGATACTTTTAAGACTCTCGGATAACAACGTCTTTATCTGTGGCTTTCGAAAGAGTTGACGGTTGTTCTGTATCAACCCCTTGAGCCAATCGATAGCAGGGACTCAAATTTATCGAACCGAAAAACTCGGGCTTACCAACCTATCACTGAATCGTTTTTTGTTTGTTCCTTCCTTATTTTCTCTCCATTTTGCGCATAACCCCATATTTATACTAAATTGGCCGGACTTCAACTACATTTTCCATGTTCCACGTTTGTTGGAGCCGTGGCACTCATTTGGGGCACAATGCCCTTGGCTTGGGCCACGTGGTGCCAACATGCCACCTTGCCATGCCGAATCATCCCCAATTGTGGGGTGATTCATGGCAGTTTCCTTCAATTGAAGGAATTCCCGTGGGTCCCCCCACTCACGACATATATCATTTTTTTACTAATAAATATAATAACAATAATGATAATAATAAACCGATACGGTTAGCCTGAATAACCTTTATTGCTCCAAATTAGGTACAATATTGAGCTAATTATTTAACCGATACAAAATATTCGATCACCGAAACTTAACCCCAACTAGACCGGTTTTCGGGGTTGGACAATCATTTTCCCACATCCATTGTGGAATTGAAATTGGTTGAAGTAATCCTGATGGAACTTGATGTTCTACCTTTACTTGTTGGCAAGTTAAACATTTAGCAATAAACTCGGTGATAGCTCGTTTCATGCCATGCCACCAAAATTGACTCTTTATATCTTGATACATTTTGTTGCCTCCAGGATTCATAGTTAAAGGATTGTAATGTGCCTCCGAAAGTATTTCCCTCTTTAATTCCTCATCTTTAGGAATGTATACACATCCCTTGTAGCATAGACATCCATTTGGTTTTATTTCAAAATCTTTAGATTCACCACGTTCAACTTGTTTCTTCTTTTCCAAGCATTTTTCATCCTTTACTTGTAATTATTTAATTCTTCCTATCAAGGTAGGCTTAATTTGAAGTTCAACCACTATTGCACCATTTTCATGTAATTTCAACTGAGCATTCAGTGCTCTTAAAGCAGAAAATGATTTTCGGCTAAGTGCGTCTGCTACCACATTAGCCATCCCCGGATGATAATCAATAATTACATCATAGTCCTTGATCAATTCTATCCACCTTCTTTAACTCAAATTAAGCTCCTTTTGAGATAACAAGTATTTCAAACTTTTATGATCAGTGTAGATGTAGCATCTTTCACCATATAAGTAGTGACACCAAATCTTTAAAGCAAACACTACTGCAACCAACTCTAAATCATGGGTAGGATAATTTCTTTCAAGAGTTTTGAGTTGTCGAGAAGCGTATGCTACCACCTTCCCTTCTTGCATTAATACACATCCCAAACCATTATGGGATACATCACTATATATTATAAAATCCTTCCCATATTCTGGTTGTACCAAAACAAGAGCTTCTGCTAATATCTTCTTTAATTTGTCAAAACTTTCCTGACATTTATCTGTCCAAACAAATGGCACATCCTTTCTTGATAACTTAGTTATTGGAGCGGCAATCATTGAAAAGTCTTTCACGAACCGTCAATAATAACCAGCTAATCTCAAGAAACTTCTTACTTCGGAGACATTCTTAGGGATTTTCCATTCTAGGATTGCTTGACTCTTTTTAGGGTCGACTTAAATCCCTTCAGCTAAAACTATATGTCTAAGGAAAGCTACCTCAAACAACCAAATTCACACTTTGACAGCTTTGCATATAATTTCTTTTCTCAGAGTATCTGAAGAACTACTCGGAGGTGAGTATCATGATCCTCTTTGGTTTTAGAATAAACCAATATATCATCTATGAATACCACCACAAATTGGTCTAAATATGGCTGAAATACCCGATTCATTAGACCCATAAATGTTGCTGGTGCATTTGTAAGTCCAAAAGGCATTACTACAAACTCATAATGCCCATATCTAGTTTTGAAAGCTATCTTTGGTATATCTACTTCTTTGATCTTCAATTGATGATACCCCGATCGAATATCAATTTTTGAAAATAATGTTCCTCCTTTAAGTTGATCAAAGAGATCATCAATCCTTAGCAAAGGATATTTATTCTTCATCGTCACTTTATTAAGTTAATGATAATCCACACATAACCTCATTGATCCATCTTTCTTTTTCACAAACAGGACTGGAGCTCCCCAAAGTGATATACTAGGTCGTATAAAACCTCAATCTAATAATTCTTATAATTGAGCCTTCATCTCCCTAAGTTTTGTAGGAGCCATCCTGTAAGGTGCCATTGATATTGGTGCTATTCTAGGAAGCACATCAATACCGAATTCCACCTCCCGATCTGCAGGTAATCCCGATAATTCATCTGGGAAAACATTTGGAAATTTCTACACTGTTGGTATATTTTCTAGATCTATCTTTGTTTCCTAAGTATTTATCACATGAGCTAAATATGCTTCACACCCATGTGATAATAACTTTCCAGCAATTGTAGCTGATACTACATTACTCAGATAATTCAGCCTTTCACCTACAAGTATTATTTCTTAGAAATCTGGTCCTTTTAAAATTACTCTTTTTAATCGGCATTCAACTGTAGCATCATATGTTGATAACCAATTCATTCCAAGAATGACTTCAAATCTTAGAAGGGTAATTCCGTAAGGTCAGCTGGAAATTCATTTTCTTGAATCTTTATAGGACATTTTTTGCATATTCGACTTACTTTGGCAATTTGTCCTATTGGATTAATAGCAACTACCCCACTCGAAATTGGTTTTACCGAGATATTTCTTTCAAGTACTACTTTAGAACTAATATAAGAATGGGTAGAGCCTAGACCAATCAATGCAAAAATAGGTCTGCCAAAGAGTTTGATCATTCTTGCTACGATCTTTGAGTCATCTCGATCATTAGCAGTCTTGATATTATATACTCCACCAGCAGTCTTGCTTTCTCAATTAGATGTGGTCGTTAATACTCCTGGTTTGCCACCTTTGTTTCCTCTACTTTTCTGAGGTGCTGCAACTAGATTGGTCTGGGTGAAGCTCTAGACAATTCTTTTTAAAATGACCTATTTGCCCATAATGGTAGCATACCCCACCAGCGAACTAGTTCTGACCAGAATGCCTCTTTCCACAATGTTCGCATTCTGGAATATATCGAAATCCGGAGCTTTAAGTACTTGCAGTAACAGTCTGAGCCTGCTTTGACTTTCCTCCAGACAATCCCTTTTTAGCCAAAGCAGCTGATGCTACCAGATTTTACTGTGGAAATCCTTTACTGTGTTTAATGAAGGAGTAGTGAGAGAACCTCCAAACCTTTTTCCAGTTTGAGCCTATTTCCCCGCTTTATCCTCGAGGTCAACTTTTTCCATAGCCTTTGCTCGATTTATTGCCTCTTGAAAAGCAGCGAAATTGTGAGAAACCAATACCTTTTTATATTGAGGATCCAACCCAGCTATGAATTTGTCAATTCTGGATTTTTCGATTGGAAGAAACTCTATTGCAAATCGGCTCAATCTATTGAACTCGCATTCGTATTCATAGACTGACCTGACATACTATATTATATCTAAAAACAGTTATCTCATTTCTTTAATAAACACGTCCCAAATATATTTTTCTTTGAATTCTTTTAGAAAGAATTCCCACGTAATCTGCTTTGGTGGAACTCGTGTAGTGACTACATTCCACAACACAGTAGCTTGTTCTATCAGTAAAGATACAACTCCCTCCAACTTTCCTTGATCATCACAAGGGATTCTGCTCAGCATGATTTTTACATCATTTAACTAATAATCAGCAACCATTGGTTCTGCATCAGTATCACCTTGAAATTCTAGTGCTTTCATCTTCCTTAATTTCTTTGGAACTGATATTGGTGCTCTGCGATTTAAAATAGTATCCAATGCATGAAGAAATTAGCCTTGATCCTGTACAGGCATATTTCGTTGTTCTTGAGCTGACTGCTCTACATTCTACTAAACAAGAGGTGGATTCTGATTCACCTTGTTACTCCTACTTTGAGCAGGGATATCACCCTCAGCTCCCTGACGGGATTCCTGATGATCTGACATCTATTAATGTCACAATCATCCCCCATAAGTAAGGAGCAACATTACTAATTAGTAGGCATCAAATTATATTTATACAAATATCAGTAATTTTGACATCCTAGTGGCATGTATATAATCCCGACTCTCAATACAAGTTCGATTCATATCTAGAACTGGCTAAACCTATAGCTCTAATACCAATAAATGTAACACCCTTACCAGTATTTAATCTCCAATACTAGTTAGAGTGTCACATAATGAATTGCTAACAATCCATAATAATCATTTATTTAGAAAACACCATTAAACCATTTTTTATCCTATCAGAATCGCTTTATATAATTTTTGATCAACCAAATTAATTCCAATTCCAGAGCCCAAATATAAGCCTATGAGGACCCTGGGTACACGAGTCAAATATGCACTGAAGTGCTAATACACATAAGGTCATGCCCACCATAATACACATAAGGTCGTGCCCACCATATGCACTAAGTTTTCTTTATATACCTATAGTGCTAAACCCAGTATGCAACGTGCTACTGGACTCTATGACATGCCAACTATACCCTCTCCCTCAAAGACATACTTGGGCATATATTCCATATTTATTTTATCCATGACAATGTATATCAACATAATTTAACATTGGGCAATTCATACCCGAAATAACATTCATAATATAACATAATATATAACTAGTGATCCATGCATTTATATTCAACTTTTGACAAATTTAGAGCATGTCAAATATATAATTAATGACATAAATATCATGCTAAAATAAACAAGGTAGACTTATCGCAAGTCTTCCTAATATCCATGTATCATGTTATATATGAATTGCACTCACC
The DNA here is from genome assembly GCA_019671005.1 of Hibiscus mutabilis. Classification (NCBI taxonomy): domain Eukaryota; kingdom Viridiplantae; phylum Streptophyta; class Magnoliopsida; order Malvales; family Malvaceae; genus Hibiscus; species Hibiscus mutabilis. The sequence goes on from CM033715.1 coordinate 55,345,349, forward strand.
TTGACACTTTATATATGTCAAAATTTAAATCCTCACTAAGCTTTAGTTTTGATCATTTTCCTTTACTTGGTTGCTAGCTCGACTCTGATTTTGATCACAATCTATACGTGCATCATTTACAACTCATGTATATTTTTTAAAAAAATACATGTTAGTATCATACTAACATAGGTACGCAATAGGAAAAGAAATTCCTATAAATTGTTTCAAAGTTTATTCGATGCTAATTCACTTCATACAATTCTTACCAATCTCAATACTTAAAATTTCCTTTCATATCCAAATCAAAGAATGATTCATAAATCATTCTAACAATTATTCAAGCATGATACCTCAATTTAACCAACTTCCACTTTAAACCCCGTAATTTTCATACTATTCGATTTAATCCTTTAACCTTAACAAACTTCCAATTTGGTCCAAACAACATTCTAAAACTTCTAGAATCATCAACTCCACATATCTAACCTCAATAAAAATTTTATAAAAATTTTCCTAATTTCTTCACTTTGGCCGAATATGAGAGCTCACTAAAGGCTTTATTTCCAACTTGATTCAAACATGAATTAAACTTTAAAACATCATTTCTAAGCATTATCAATCATTCTCATATCAAAATCCAACATCCTCTTCACCCATCAAATTCAATAGCTCAAGAATCAAGCATGGAAAGCATGAACAATTTATACCAAATGATAGAGAATTTCATGTAGATCAATTTTGTATTTCATGCTTTCATTAAAATTCCTAATAGAATGGCTTGAAAATAAAAAATAAATTGTTTCCTTACCTTAGAAGAAGCTCACGACAAGATGAAGAGAGATGAAGAAATTTTTATACTTTTCCATTTCTTTGATTTATGGCAAATGGCATTATATTAGTCTTATTTATAATAAAAGTCTCCTTAATAGTTAAATTACTATTTTACCCTTGATATCCAATGCTCTAAAGCTTTTCAAATGTCACTTTATTCATCCAAGGGTCAAAAATAAACCATCAAGTTAGTAGTTACCAATTTTGCCCTTGTAATTTTCCAAAATTACAATCTTGCCATTTTTATCCAATGGCTCATATTTAACATGGAAAATCTAATTCAATCCAATGTTCCATAATAAATTCTTCTAAAATAAGGCATGGAAAAGATATTTTAAACTTGCCTTATGTTTTAACAAAATATCTCAATTATTCAATTCGATCCGATTATCTGAATTATTTTTGAACTTTTTTATAGCTTTTAACACAATTTCTGTACCAAAAATTTGAGTAACACGAAAATGTTATTCTTCGGGTAAACTATTCATTTATAAGACTAAAATACATAAATTTTGAAAATTACAATTTAGTCCTTGAACTTTTCCTAAGTTTATACTTTAGTCCTCAAACTTTCATTTTATTTATTTTGATCACCACCCAAAATTTTGAGGTATTACAATGTTTGCGGGATGTGATTATGTTGGTCTTGTTGGCGATGTTGGAGGATATTGACCATTCATTGTTGGCGATGTTGGTTGGGAATTCGCTTATCCACATTACATGTCGATCCAAGGAAAATAAGTGAATAAGTATTGCAAGTATTGTTAAAATGTGATTTAAGATCCATTTATATTGATACATATGTCATGACTTTCATTGTTTTTCATGTTATTGTTTATGACTACCTCACTAGGCTAAGTAAGCCTAATGCATCTCATTTCCATGCATTTTCAAGTTAAAGGTAAGTTGGAACAAGGATAGGAGCGAGGAGCATTTTGAAGTAAGTCACACTATCCATATGTAAAGTTAATCTAGCCTTTGAACTCATAGAATGGTTGCATAGGGCTTAGACATGTTAGTTTAGCCCCATTTTGTGTGTATGTTATGCTCACTATATTGAAATGGTTAAGTCTCAAAGTTTAGTAAGTTGAAGTTACCAAAAAGTGACTAAAAATGCATATTTGGCCTAAATCAAGGAAAACATGGTAAATGGATTCATATACTCATAAAAATTGACATGCTAGTAGATTATACTGTTATAAACATGCCGGTAAAGTTTCATTGAATTTGGACATCATTTAGATGGTTAAAATGGGATTAAACTAGACAAAATATGTCATTATACTGTAAGGCGTATTGATACGGGTGATGGCGTATGGATACGGGTGATGGCATATCAATATGGTATTGCATATTTGGACCAAGTCAATGCTAGTCAAAGGGGGCATATTGATACTACATAGTGCATATCAGTACGAATTTTGGTCACTAGAATTTGTTTGCAAAAATTGCATCGATACGACCTTGAGCGTATCGATACGAGTCAACTTGTTCAACCAATACTGATACGGTTTCCAGTCGTATCGATACGAGTTGAGACCAATGAAACTTGGAAATTTTAAAATAAGCATGGTGTATAGATACAGGTAGACACCGTATCGATACGGGTTTAATAATTCTTAACCGTTTTAACGGCCATGACACATGCGTATCGGTTTGGCCTTGCGAGTACCGATACAGGTAATTCTATTATAAGTTGTTTGGATTAAGTTTAAAATATTGCATAATGGTCACTAAACCTTGTATAGCTTAATTGAAGGGGTAATTATAATCAGATTAATTTGAAAATTTGTATGAACATTGAATATAGGTTGAATTTCATTATTGTAAGGCTAATTTCAGAAAAGGACTTCTAAAATAGAAAGACTTCAGAATAGTCCTTAAAAATTGTAAAAGTTTAAAATTGGTTCTAAATTGATGGTCATAACATTGTACTGAGTTAATAATCTTATTGATTTGATTTAGTAATGTTTGAAAAGCATGTCATTATTAAATTTCTGAATTATGATTAAAAAGTATTGCACCGATCACTGTATTGTTCACCGATAACACACTTCGACCTAGTTCTTAACCAAACCAGGAATGGGGTGTTACATTTATGGTATCAGAGCTAAAGTTTAGTCGATTCTAGGACTAAACCGAAGTCTATTGCATAGCTATAGCATTGCATGTGCCACCTAGGAGTTTATATTGTGTCTTGCGACTAATTTGATCCTTCTTCCTTTTATAGTATAAGATGTCTGACTCCGACAAGGCTCACGAATGAGTCGAGCATACTGTTGGCTCCTAGACTAATGGTGAGGAGAAAAAGGTGAGAACCCTCATAATCCAAAAGTACATCTGGAAGAACCATTGAATCCTAAACCTATGTTGCAAACTGCCCAGTTTGAATGTTACAAGAACGTGACTGAGACGCTTAAGCAGTTTATGGCTACCCTCAAATTTGAGCAGTCTGCACAATCCTCTATAGCTACTACCTCTGTGAATCGAGCCCTTATCGATAAGTTAGCTTAACACTGAGCCACCACCTTCTCGAGTAAGGCAAGTGAAGACCCTGAAGCTGCAGAATATTGGTTGGATAACGTTGATAAGAATTCTGACTAAGCAATTACAGTGCTCAGACGAGCATAAACTCGAGTGTGCCTTAGCCTTGTTGACGGATGAGGCTTTAAGTTGATGGGAAACCACGACACTTACCGTTCATGAGGAAGCTGTAACCTGGGGGTTGTTTTTGCGTGAGTTCAAGAAAAAATAAATCAGTAAGCACTATATAGCTGAAAGGCGGGATATTTTCCTATAGCTAAGATAAGGTGGAATGCCGATGGAGCAGTGTATCCATGACTTCTACAAATACTACAAGTATGGGGCTGAGTATTTCAAGAAGGAAGAAGAGAAATGTAGAATGTTTATCTTAGGCCAGAGTAATGAACTTCGAACTTTGTTACCGCTCTAGGATTAAAGATTTCTAGGAGGTTATGAATCGGGCGATCTCTACTAAAGCTGCTAAGAGGTCGTATAGGTTTGATGGGCCAAACCGATTCGAGAAAAGGCCTCGGGATGATTCTCGAAACCCTTTACCGTATAAGAAGGGTAAACAACAACAAGGGAATAAGCAGCCTTACCATCAGCAATCTTTCTGATCAGGCAATTTTGCCAAGCCACAAGCTATGTCTCAATCCGCTGCAAGAACCACCTCCATTGAGAGTACTGGAGGATCTGGACAGGAGTCACAATACCCTTTTTACAACTTCTGTCAGAGGAGGTATCCTATAGGACAGTGCTGTAACATCCTAAAATTTTGATTTAGAAGGGTGATCTTTAATAATCTGTCGAGAATCAAATTAGGTGACTAAAATATGATTCTATGTGCGACTGAATTGAAAAGGGCTAAATTAAAGTGACTAAATTGTTAACCCTTCAAATTGGAGTGTTGCATGTTAATGTAATAATTAGAGTAAATTAAGCCATGTGGCTTAAGAAGAGAGAGCTACATAGGATTGGTAATTCTTAATGGAATCTACCAAACAAACAAATTCTTATCATTATCATCATTTTAGCAGGGGAACGGAAGGAAAACTTGAGAGAGAAAGGAGAATTTCCATGATGATAACATCAATCGAAAAATTGTTCTTTGATGCTTGAAGTTGTGATTGTTGTCAAGGAAGTAAGTTTCCTCCTTGTAGATTCTTTTCGAATTAAGTAGGATGATTAGATTGGATAGTTTGATCTTGCATGATGGATTATGCTTTGTGTTAAAAGGAAAATAGCTTTGATTGATAGACCATGAGTTATAGATGAAATTCATATGTGATTGAAAGAATTGGTTGTTATAGTTGGATTCGATCTTGCATGGTGAGAAAATAGTTACATGTTGGAAAATTTAGTGTTAGACGATTAGCATAAGGGTGGAATTTTATTAGATTAAAGCATAATTGGTAATTTAGAAGGGATGTAGTATCAATTTTGGTATTGAATAAGTGGTTCTTGAGGATGGAAATTACATTACAATTTATGCCATGTTAATTGGAGGTTTTATAGAGAATTTGGAAACAAATTTGTTCAACAATAACTATGAATGAGACTGTTTTAACAAAGTGGAAATCCTTGGACTGCTTAAACTTGAATTTGATGTTAAAGTAATGGTTGTAAGATGCTATAAGAATGTAGTAATTAAAGCTAAAATAGGGGAATAGCCAGATTGAGTTTTAATAAGTATTAAGTGAGTTTAATAGGAGTTGGTGACTGCTCTGTTTCGGGCAGTATCTTGTGGGGTTATTAGAGGGGAGGATTAATTCAATAAACATAGTCTAAGGCCAAGATAAGCACTAAGTTAAAACTTAATTTCTAATAAGTAGTTAAATAGTAGTCGGATATACATATGTATTTGATAAAAGATTGTTTAAGTGAATAAAAGAGTATAGTAGAGTAGTGGGCAGTTTTGAATTGTATTTGTTAAGGGGATAAGCTGTTTGGTATGAATAAGATATGCTTAATGATTGAAATAGATTAATTATGGAATAATTAATTGTAAACATTGGAAATTCAAGTTTAAGGGCTTATTTGAGCATGCATTTAATAGATAGGCAAAAGTTTTAAGTGAGTATGAGATGATTTTAATACACTAGTGAATTGTTATTAAAAATAGATAAGAAAGGAGTCGAGCAAGAGGATGAAAAGTAGAAGGGAGTTATGATCCACGAACAAGGATAGCTCGGTGTATCTATGAGTGTACCATGTTTAAATTGAACATAAATGGTTAACTTAGTTATGTTATTCGATTGTATTATGAGGCATGGCATGCCTATGCTTGCTTTGGATTGTCAATGCTTAGTGTGGTGTATATGCCCAGGTATGTATGAATAACTATTGTAAATTAGAACATAAGCATGAATTGGTTGCTTATAATGCTTAATGTAACATCTTGTGCATGTGGTTAAGTACTCGAATAGTTTAGGAATATATGGAATGAATAATTTAAAAGATTGTATGTTCCATTGGTACATGTTACCATTGCCTGATATTGTTTGATTGAAAGGATTATATGTTTCAATGTTACATGTTACCATTGCCTGATAGTGTCTGATCATAAATATTGCATGTTTAAATGGTACATGTTACCATTGTCTGATAATGTCAGATCGAAAATATTGCATGTTTCAATGGTATATGTTACCATTGCCTGATAATGTCTGATTGGATGGATTATATGTTACCATTGCCTGTTAGTGTTGGATTGATTATGTTCTTCTAGACCATTAACTAGTCATGATGGGATTATGTATTTTAGATTCCTTACAATAGATTGGGTTATTAAAGTGAACAACTTTAACAGTTGCTTGATGATGAAGTATTCTTAGAATCTTGTTAATGTTGTGTTATAATTATGCTTAAGATAAGCTTATTGCTATGTAATGTTGGGAGGATGTATCTACCTTCTTGTTGATTAAGTTTTGAGGCTAGTAACCTGATTACTCACCCTGATATTTGTACATGTGAAATTGACTATTGATCAAGCTTGGGGAAGATTTTGCAAGGTCACTCAAGGCAACATAAGTATGTTACGTTTTGTTTATGTAAACTCCTAGAAGGTGGCACTAACTTAAAGTCTAGGCTTATAAACCTTTAGAATTTTATGGTGGGATGTAAATATACAATATTAAGATATATAAATGTTTTTGTGTTTGGTTGACGTTTGGAAATTTGTTGATCTTGCTAGTTTAGCTATGGATGAGCATTCGATTGATATAGCTTCATGTTAGGTGACGTTTTGGTTGTTTATAAATCTCATAATTTGGTTAATTGATCATGCATATAATACTAAATTTAAGCATGAAGGAGCGAAGTAGATATCGAAATGTTTATAAGTAAGACAAATTCATATTGGCAACTAATGGATTTGATGGACTTAGTTCTTTTAATGCATTTGGAATCATCATAGTCCTTATCTAGTTTCAACGATTATGTATTGTGTTACATGCTTACAATGGTTAATCGAATTGGTATGATAGCCTTAACTATCCGAATTGTTCTAAAGCCATCTTCCATGTTCATTTCTCAAGATGTATTGTATTTCATGTAATTATTTTTATACATCTTGATGTATCTTTTTAAGCTTGGTTCGTTTGCTTGCTCGGTAATGGTCTCACTAGAAGACCTCTTCTTGTTCATTTTCTAACTTCTTAGACAAGTTAGATTGTCTTCTCCTAGAACAATACTATCTTCTAGGCCTAGGGGTTGGGGTATTACATGTGTCGTAGGCAATCTGAAGCATGTTTCTTTTGTGGTGAGCAAGGCCACTATATTAAGGATTGTCCGATGAATGTTTCTAAGTCTTCTACACTGATGGTTCCTACATCCCCTGCTCAATCTTTCAAAGGCAAGGGTTAGAAAAAAGATGCATCAAGAACTTCTGGGAGACTTGGTGGCTCTGCAAGAGCACTTAACCGACAAGAGTCTAAAGCTTCAGCCAAAGTTTACCATGTGAGAAGCAAAGAAGAAGACGAGGATCTAGATATTATTGTAGGTACCGTTGAATTGTCTACTCATTATGTCTATGCATTAATTGATCGTGGATCCACTCATTCCTTTATAAGTATTGTACTGATAAGGAGATTTAAGTTGACATCTAAGCCTATAGCCTCTAAACACACCGTGACAAATCCTTTAGGGGATAGTATTGTAGTTGGACTAGTATGCAAAAATTGTCCCCTTATGATACAAGGGATACCTTTTCCGGCCAACCTTATGGCCTCCCCATACATGATTTTGATGTTATTTTGGGGCTTGATTGACTCAGAGAGCATCAAGCTTGGGTGGATTGTTCAAAAAGGAAATTGCACCTTAGGGGTCTTGGCAAGGAGAGTGTGACTCTTATGGACTCTAAGGGCAAAATAATGTTGTTGTGTGCTACCATAAGCAAGGAAGAATCATAGTTGCAAGATATAGACACCGTGCAAGAATTCCCTAATGTGTTTCCCGATGAGCTTCCCAGTTTACCACCCATCCGTGAGGTTAAATTTGGGATTGAAGTTCAACCTGGAACCACTCCAGTTTCTATTGCACCTTATCATATGGCACTGGTGGAACTTATTGAGCTTAAAGTACAACTCCAAGACTTGTTAGACAAGGTTTTCATTCGATCGAGTTCCTCACCCTGGGGAGCTCCGGTCCTTTTTGTTAAGAAGAAAGATGGATTGATGCGTCTTTGTATTCACTATTGACAATTAAACAAGCTTACCATCAAGAATGCGATGTTCCCAAAATAGCTTTCCGTACAAGGTATGGCCACTTCGAATTCTTGGTTATGCCTTTCGGGTTAACTAATGCACTGGCTGCCTTTATGGATCTCATGAACCAGGCTTTTAGACCCTATCTTGATAAGTTTGTAGTGTTGTTCATAGATGACATATTGATCTATTCTAATAATCAAGCTGAATATCGTGACCATCTTCGGATTGTGCTTTAGACTCTTTGGGAGAAGCAATTGTATGCCAAGTTCAGTAAGTGTGAGTTTTGGCTCACCAAGTTTCATTTCTGGGACATGTAATTTCTGCTGAAGGCATTCAAGTAGATCCGAAAAAGATTCAAGCTGTAGTTGAGTGGAGACCACCGAAGAATGTGGGTGAAGTTCGTAGTTTTCTTGGTCTTGCTGGTTATTATAGGAGAATCATTAAAGGGATTTCTATAATAACAACACCATTAACTAAAATTCTACAGAAGGATGTTCCTTTTGAGTGGAACGAGAAGCAACAACAAAGTTTTGACCAACTTAAGCAAGTACTGACCCATGCACTAGTCCTGACCCAACCTGAATCTAGAAAGGACTACACTGTGTATAGTGATGCTTCACACCAAGGGTTAGAGTGCATTTTTGATGCAAGAAGGCAAGGTTGTTGCTTATGCATCGAGACTAATTAAACCTCATGAAATGAACTACCCTACTCATGATCTCGAATTGGTCGTAGTTGTCTTTGCGTTAAAAATCTGGAGACATTATCTCTATAGAGAAAAATGTTACCTATACACCGATCACAAGAGCCTTAAGTATCTATTGACACAGAAAGAGCTTAATCTTCGTCAAAGGAGATGGATGGAACTTCTCAAGGACTACAACCATGTTATTAATTATCACCCGGGTAAGGCCAACGTTGTAGCTGATGCACTCAGCCGCAAACCTTCACCTGGTAAGTAAGTAAATTCCAAGTATTGTCAAATGTATTGAGAATCATAAGTATTGTTATTGTATTGTAGCTCCTCGAGCTATCAACGCTCATTTCAAGTTGCAAAAATATCGACCTTTAGTAGCTGAACTTCAATTTCAGTCGGCCATTGTGTTAAAAATCAAGTCCATGCAAGGCCAAGATTCTGAATTACAAGCCGTTGATTCTAGACTTTAGAGTAATCCTGGCTCCAACTTTCGGATTAATTCTGAAGGACTCTTGTGTTTTTGTGATAGAATATATATATATTGAATGATGAATCCCTCCATGATCACATCCTCAAGGAAGCTCATTGTAGCTTTTTTTCAGTTCATCCGGGGTCAGTGAAGATGTAAAATGACCTACGAGAATTATACTGGTGGCCTGTTATGAAAAAGGCTATTACATAGTTTGTATCAAGGTGTCTTACATTCTATCGAGTAAAAGCTAAGCATTGTGTTCCTACGAAATTGTTGCAACCCATTGAACTTCCGTAATGGAAATGGGAAAAGATAACCATGGACTTTGTTAGTGGTTTATCGTTGACTCTAGCTAAGCATGATGCTATTTGGGATATTATTGACCATTTTACGAAGTCAGCCCCTTTTGTACTTGTCAGAATGGATTATAGTCTTCCTAAATTAACTGATTTGTACATCAAGGAAGTGATCAGACTCCACGAAGTACCGAAATCAATCATCTCTGATCGAGATCCACATTTTGCTTTACGATTTTGGAGAGCTTTGCAGGGAGCATTGGGAACTTGAGTCAATCTTAGTACAACTTTTCACCTTCAATCCGATGGCCAATCAGAAAGGGTAATTCAGATATTGGAAGACATGCTTCTTGCATGTGTCATTGACTTTGAAGGAAATTGGGAGAGATCCCTACCTCTCATCGAGTTCGCTTACAATAATAGTCATCAATCGTCTATTGGTATGGCACCCTATTGAGCATTATATAGTAAGAAATGTAGAACACCGTTATGTTGTTCTAAACTCGGTGAAGGTAAGATGTTGGGCCCTGACTTACTTCGGGAAACTGAAGAACGGGTTACCATCATCCATGACCGTTTGAAGGTCGCCATTGACCGACAAAAAACTTATGTTGACCTTAAGAGGAGAGATATACAGTTTGATGTTGGTGAGAAAGAATTACTAAAAGTATCCCCATGGAAGAAGTTTCTTCGATTTGGAAAAAAGGGAAAACTAAGCCCTCTGATTCATTGGGCCCTTCGAAGTGACTGGAAGAGTTGGTCATGTGTCTTACCAATTAGCTTTGTCTCAGGAATTGAGCAAGATTCATGATGTATTTCATATATCGATGCTTTGCAAGTATAGATCCAATCCATCTCATGTTATTGGGCCAGAATCTTTAGAACTCCAACCCAACCTGGCCTACGAAGAGGAACCTATGCAAGTATTAGCAAAGGAAGTCAAGAGACTTCGAAACAAGAATGTCCCATTAGTCAAAGTTTTGTGGAGAAATCATAAAGTTGAAGAAGCTACATGGGAACCGGAAGAAACTATGAGAAATCAATATCCATACCTCTTCGATTCAGGTAAAATTCGAGGATATTTTTTCTTAAGGAGGAGAGTTATAACACCCTAAAACTGTGCTTAGTCGGAATTTAATTCCGGCAACCAAAAATCTTACACCGAAAAGTCAAAATCATAGAGCTAACCTTTGACCAAATGTTGCGCGTAATAAGTGCTACGCAAATGTGCAAGTATACACGTCGCAAGTTATAGTATAAAAGATATCGTCTCCATAGGGATTGGTGCTACTTCAAGAATCTAGTCTCTTGCACTGTAAAAAGTAAAAACACAAATAAAAGATTATAGGAGTTTAACTAATGACTAATCTAGAAAGCAATAAAGTAAAAGAAAAGATAAATTCAAATGAGAGAGAGATAGGCCAGGTTATCGTGAGTTGAGGTGTGATAGCCGATTGGAACGTTTTGGTAAAAGAGTGCACGGGCAACTCAGTTGCCGTGGCAACTTGCACAACGGGGTTGCCTTGGCAACTAATCGATGGTTGCCTGGGCGACTAGTTGGGCAACTACTTGGGCTTCTGGGCAGCAACCTTCAAGGTTCGGCAGAGCGTTCTTCAATGGTTTCTTCTTATCCCTAAGTCGAAACTCTAGCTACTTGTGCATGCCTTGATAATACATCCCTGCGTGAATCAAGGGTGAACAACAACCAATCTTGCGCTCCTCTTAGCCGTTGAAATCCTTAACTTATTCCTAAGCCGGATTAATCTTCACCATCAATAGATTGAATAAAGATCATATTCATTCGTTTTTTGAATCTAACTCTCCCAATATTAGATAAATAGATGAAATCACGAGATCCTCTCCCAATTCACTCGCAAACAAGAATAAGAACCAAGAATGAATAAACCTTGAAATAGAAAAGTGCACACTCTTATTACCTAAACAAAAACCAATAGTTTCTCACAACCACAAAACACAATAACCATAGCCAAGTAGATTTAGTTCATGGCTAGGTTCCAAAGAAACACAAGATAAACAATCCCTAGCATGAACCCAATCGAAAAAGGAAGAAAAGATGAAGCTTGTCGAAAATCCCTTGCCCTAGATGCTTGTCGAAAATTCCCCTTGCTTTCTCTCTTGGACTTGTCGAAATTTCCCCTAAAGCTCTTTGGAGTTGTCGAAAATCCTCTCCTCTTGCTCTCTATGATTGTCGAAATTCCCTTCTATTTATAGGGATAGACCAAAGTCCTTCTTTGAGGAGGAGTTTGAGTTGGAATTAAATTATCTTTAAAGAATATAATTCTTTATTATAATTATATTCCTATTAGAACTTCTCCTATCTTCTTGGAATTTAATTCTTCTTTAATCTCTGCATGGCAATCAAATTCCTTTGGGCTTGGGCCTTGCTCTATGTCATCTTGGGCTTGTATAATCATCAATTTCGACATCCCTATTGCATTTTCTCTTTGTCGACAATTGCCATGGCAACTGGCTCGGCGTCTCCTTCATGCATTGCCCTGGCAACTAGCTCGGCATATCCTTCATGCATTGCCCTGGCAACTAGCTCGGCATATCCTTCATGCATTGCCCTGGCAACTAGCTCGGCATTGCTTTGGCAAGTGATCCTGCACATACACACACAAAGCACACCAAAGCAGCATCTTTTCCACAAAAACTGCCAAGTTATGTAATCAAGCTCAACGATGGAAGGAAACATGGATTAATGCATGAATGGCTAATTATGCAACTAATATGAGCCTAAGTCTAACAATAATATGAGTAAAAAGGGTAAGAAAAATAGTACTTTTGAACACTTATCACACCCCCAAACTCGAACTATTGCTTGTCCTCAAGCAATGCAAACTCATAATTACCTGCCAAGACTTCAATTTTCACAAACTTAGCTTTGAACTTGATTTCAATTCTCTGAACCGGGGCACAAAGTATGATTGGCTTTTTATTTTTCGGAAAACTGAGGAGTTACTCGGAATTAAACTATAATGCTTGTGAGTGTGTGCGGAGTTGTGTGCAAGTTGATTTTTCGGATCCTATGCAAAAAATAGGTTTTCAAATTACTTTATTGGGTTCTTTTTAACATGTTTTAACTAGAGCCAGTTTTGGGCACCTCTAGTGTTTTGTTTTTAGTTTTATTAAGTTAATTTAATCGACTAGAGCCGGTTTCGGGCACCTCTAGTTAAAAAAAATTTTTAACACATCCTAGAGCCAATTTCGGGCACCTCTAGCATTCATCCAATTTTTATTCTAATCCCCCAATTTGTTAATTATCAACCTAAGTTTACTAGAATTCCTTAAATCAATTAAACCACAACAGTGTTTCATCAAAATTAGCATCATAGTAAAATTCTAAGTTTTTCCATGGTTATCCTAGAATAAAAATTCTATCAATTAAGTGCATTGGCAAAGTCATCATCGGATATTCATCAAATCTAAGCAATTCTTGTTCCAATTAAAGGCATGGCAAGCAATTTATGTATCCTTAAGATGAATATAACTAAACATGGTAACTACTAATAACAATCCCCCCCCCGAACTCGAGTGAGGCATTGTCCTCAATGCATGCATAAAAATAACGAGAAAAATAAAAATAAAAATAAAAATAAAAATGCATACGAGGACTTACTCCGAGAGTTCGTCATCGTAGATGATTAGTTTCCTTTTGGTCGATGTCTTGATTCTCTTGCTTGAACGCGATGGTTGTTTTCTTGTTGCCGGGATGTCTTTAGCTTTGGTTGCCTGGGCAAGGATCTTGGCAGTAAATTTCCGTAGCATAGTAGTTGTGAGTCTTGTTGTGAAAAAGAAAATAAAGAAAACCTGAAAACTAAAGATAATGAAGAAAAATAAAATATCTCCTAAAAATAAAAATGAAAATAAAAAGAAAAAGAAAAAGAAAATATTGAAAGGAGAGCATGCTCATGCATCTCCTAAGTTGACCACTTCTTTGTTACGTTCCACATGGGCACCATTGTAGTGCTTCAATCTTTGTCCATTAACTTTGAATTCATGGTTGTCAGAGATGGACTTGATTACCGCAGCACCATGGGAGAATGGTTTGACGACTTCGAATGGTCCCGACCATCTTGATTTCAGCTTTCCCGGGAAAAGTTTTAGCTGAGAATTGAATAGGAGAACTAGTTGCCCTGGCGTGAATTGTCGTGGCAATAGTTTCTTGTCGTGCCATCATTTTGTTTTCTCCTTGTAGATTCGTGCATTGTTATAGGCGAGTGCACGGAATTCTTCTATCTCATTGAGGTCAATCAAACGCTTTTGTCCGGCACTTTCCCAATCCATATTCACAGTCTTGATTGCCCAGTACGCCTTGTGCTCGATTTCCACCGGTAGATGACATGTTTTACCATAGACAAGTCGGAAGGGGGACATACCTAAGGGTGTTTTGAATGCAGTGCGATATGCCCAAAGTGCGTCATCTAGTCTTAATGACCAATCCTTCCTTGAGGGATTTACAACTTTCTCGAGTATTCCCTTCAACTCCCGGTTGGAAATTTTTGCTTACCCGTTGGTTTGTGGGTGATATGCTGTGGTGATCTTGTGTGATATGTCGAAGCGTTGCAACATCTTGGCAATTAGTCTGTTGTCAAAATGCTTGTCCCCGTCACTGATAATTGCTCTCGGCATCCCAAACCGTGTAAATAAGTTTTTCTGCAAGAATCGTTGCACGGTCTTGGAATCGTTGTTGGGAACTGCAGCTGCCTTAACCCATTTAGACACGAAGTCGACGGCAAGTAGAATGTAGAGCTTGCCGAATGAAGATGGGAAAGGTCCCATAAAATCGATCCCCCACACATCGAACAATTCCACCTCAATGATGTTCTGGAGTGGCATCTCATGTCGTCTAGAGATATTGCTCGTCCTCTGGCAACGATCACATTGCTTGTAAAAGTCTTGGGCATCTTTGTACAATGTTAGCCAATACAACCCGGATTGCAAAACTTTGGCCGCGGTACAAGTTCCTCCAAAATGTCCTCCATAGGGTGAAGAATGGCATTGCCAGAGTACATTTTGTTGCTCTTCTTCAGGGACACATCGGCGTATAACCTGATCTGCACATTGTTTAAACAAAAGACGTTCATCCCAAAAGTAATGCTTAGCATCATGGCGGAACCGCTTCTTCCCTTGGTGAGTAATACCATAAGGAAAAATACCAAAAACAAGGAAGTTAACTAAATCCGCGTACCAGGGTATTGCCGAGGTATGTGCTGCCGTGGCGACTGCTCCCAAAATTGTCGAGGCGTCGAGGGTTGCCGAGGCGTCTAGGGTTGCCGAGGCGTCGAGGGTTGCCGAGGCAACTAAAATTTGTTCATCGGGTACCATTTTAGAACCTAACCAAGTTTGAGAATCTAGAGCCTACCCCAATAGAGCCATGCGAAAAACCTAGGGTTTTTAATTTTAAGTCTAAATTATTTCATAAGGATAATCCGTGGAGACATGTCTTGGAGTGTTGGAATGTGCTGGCCAAAATTATTCATGTATTAAATTATTTTGAACGCTCTGTGTTTTCTTAATTCTAATCATTCTTCCCCTTGTTTTGTTGTTTTGCATATTCATTCATGCAACATCATTCTGTATCAGAAGGGGTTGATTCTCAAAAATATTGGCTCAACTTTGAAAAGCTCTCGTCATGGATGTAAGGATCCTGAAAAGTGAAGATGAGAATGCAAAAGTGCAATATGGGTCCGAGGTTAACTGGCGAACATTTGGGGACAGTTTAGCAGCTGATCATGAAATAGAGACTTTAGAATATGCCCACACCATTGTCAAACAGAATAACATGCAGGAGCTGCGAGAAATCCGGGATCATTTTGATTATTAAACTAAGCAATTGTTCCATGAAGTCTACGGTGATATAGCATATCTTCTACACGTGAAGGTGGATGAGCCGTTTTTGAAAGCCTTGGTACAATTCTGGAATCCTGGGTACTATTGTTTCACTTTTAATGGAGAAGATATGATGCCTACATTTGAGGAATACTTGGCTCTTTTCAATCTACATCAGGTCAAGAGGAGCTGGGTCTATGCCAAGCCTCCTAAAACCAAAAACCCGCACTTAAGACTTCAAGCTTTCGCTGGTATGAGTGACGGCTGAGTCAAAGGGCTGATACGGAATAGAAGAGGTAGCTTTAACTTTCCTTGCTTAAGTATCCGAAACATAATTCCAGATCATCCAGATAAAGAAAAGTGAGTGGATCTCTTGGCAATTGCACTTTACAGCTTAGTTATATTTTTGAAGGTCTTAGGAAATATCGATATAGCGTTGTTAGATTTCATTGAGCAGTTGAAAACAGGAGTCAACCCAATGACAGTTGTACTTGCTGAAACTTTCATTTCCCTTAATGCATGCCGAAAAGTGAAAGGTGTGCGCTTTGGTGGATGTGCTCCTTTACTCCAGGTTTGGGCTCTTAGTCACTTTTGGAAGTGCTCAACATTGGCTCTATCAAACGTGTTTTCTTTGAACTTTTCTACTCTCTGAGAGTTCTTGGCGAAGGAATGGCCCATTGTTAAGAAAAGTAAATGGATTGAAATTTTCAAGGATCGTCGTGACGAAGACATCAGATGGAGAGTTCCTTGGATGGGTCATACAAAACTCATGTATAAGGGTGGGGATTTCAACTTATTGATGCTACTAGGTCTATGGGGAGGAATTGGATGTGCTTCTTTGTTAGTATCTCGCCAGTTTGGGTCCCGACAGTTCATCATGTTCACTACTGGTCTTGGCTCATCAAAATTCGAGTTCCAAGGAGAATTTAGACAGAAGGTACAAACAATCAGTGATGCATGGAATCACTGTTATCATATGGAGTTAGAATCTAATAGTCATTGCATGTACACCCCTGATTATGATATTTGGAGGCATACAAGAGTGAATGACAGAGTCATAGTACCTACACCTGGATAAGCCAAGTCTTTGGAAGAACATTTGAAGCTAACCCCTACAGAAGCTGACATCCTAAGAGAAGAATTGAGAAGAGCCAAGTTGGAGATAGAAACCCTACGAGAACAAAACCAACAAGATAGCATGGAAAAAGAAGGCCCATGATAACAAGTTCCGTTTATTTGAGTTATAGACAGCATATGACAAGACTAGTGAGAAGCTGAAGCAAAGTCAGACTTGTGTTACTGAATTACAAGTCAAGGTAGATGACTGGAACCGTTCGTTGCATGAATTTCAGAACCATCACACTTACATTGAACTTTAGGCATGTTTAAGTAAGAATGATACTTTGAAGAAACAAGTGAAGGAAATGGACAACATCATTCAAGAATACAGAATGAAGATCTTGATTCTTGAAGACATAGCTGACGGAGGTAATGACTACTGGTTCACCCGCCTCAAAGATAATGCTAGAAGGTTCCAAGAACATGATGAGTTTGATAGGACTGTCATGACCCAGGCTCAGGATGTAGCATGACACGTGACGATGTTAGCCACCGAAGATGCAGCTTTTCTTCAGTATATCAAGCCAGTACGAGAAGTGGGACCAAGGCTTATATGACTTGTTGAATAAGTCAAGGAATTAGGAGTTCGTGCAGAAAAATATTTGTAGAAAATATGAAATTTGATATAATAAGGACCTTTATATTCAATGAAGAGTTGTTTCTTGAGCTGATATCTCATAGAATTAATGGCCCTTCGCTTGCATTCATTTGCATTGCATCTTTCTGTTTTGCTGCTTTACTTTGTATTTGAGTGTTTACATTTGCGCATGCATTCATGACATAATAAGAATCTAATTTAAATAAAAACATGATAGAAATTCAAAATAGCAAAAAAAAACTCACAAGTATGGTACCCGGTCCCAAGCCAGAGCGATGGAAGATAGAGTGGTAACCTTGGAAACTAGTCACAAAAGTACCCTGGGCAGGTTAGACAAGTTGGAAATGGACTTGAAGCAACAAATGGAGTTAGTTCACCAGAAGAAAGTTAGCTCAATTACGGTAATGTTGGGATTCAAGGACCCAGATGCAGCAGAAGTTGGAGAGGAAACCAATGCTCTACAACGATCCAGGGAATGACTTTCACTCATCCTGGAATACAAAAGGAAGCTTCAACACCAAAGGCTAAGATGACTCCCCATTTTGCTAAGTCCTCCGTACGGAATGAGTTTAAGGCCAATACAGATGGAGCTCACAACTATGAAGTACCCGACTTGGATGAGATTGCCGATAAGGCTAAAACTAAGAAGAAATGGAAAGACTGTTATGAGAAGTTAGAATGAATGATTAAGTCTTTCCAAGAAGGAAGTATTCATGGCAGTGTGGATGCCAAAGACTTGAGCCTGGTGACAGACCTGGTAGTATCTCCGAAATTCAAAGTTTCAGACTTTGAGAAGTACAATGGAACTACATGCCCGTCAGCACATCTAACCATGTATTGCAGAAAAAATGTCGATGTATCTTGATAATGAGAAGCTGCTTATTTATTGCTTCCAAGACAGTCTAGTAGGATCAGTTGCACGCTGGTATACGCAGTTAAGTCGAGTCAACATCAGATCATGGAAGGATTTATCCAGAGCTTTTAGTGAACAATACAAGCATGTCTCAGACATGGTTCCAACTCGTTTAATCCTGCAAGGGATGGAACAAAAACATCATGAGAGTTTTCGCGAATATGCGCAGAGGTGGAGAGATATAGCTGCTCAAGTTCAGCCACCATTGCTGGAGAACGAAATCAACCCAATGTTCGTGGAGATATTAAAAGGCTCATTTTATGACCGCGTGCTCAATCATGCCACTAAAAGCTTCGCAGACATGCTTATGAATGGAGAGTTGATTCTTGCAGCAATGAAAAGCAGACAGTTGGATAATGGAGAAACAAAAAAACCCTATAAGAAGAGGGAAAGCGAAGTTAATGCCACCAGCGTTTATAAACCCTGTTATTCAAAGTGTGTGGTTTTCAACAAGCCCAATGTCTTAACCACAGCTCCAGCTGCGGCAAATTCCCCAAAATAAGAACGAAGATATCAAGGGAATTCAAAACCCTATTTCCTTCCTATTTTGATGACGTATGCATAATTGTTTGCTGAATTGGTTAAATCCCAAATGGTGCTGCCAATACATGTTCCTCCTTTCTCACCACCATATCCACCATGGTACAATGAGAGGGCACAATGTGAATATCATGCAGGAGTTAGGGTGCACACCATTGAGAATTGCACCACATTCAAGAGAGTGGTAGATAATTTAAGAAAGTCTGGAATGTTATCGTTTGATACGTCAGAAGATAAAGGAAATTCTCTACCAAATCACCAGAAAGCAAGAGTGAATGCAATCATGAAGAAGGAAAGCAAGAGGATTAAGAAACATGTTGCTGAGGTCAAAGCACCCATGAGGTGGGTATGAGCTCAAATGGTGGCAGCTGGGATGCTAGAAGGAGAAGCCCAAGAGCCAAAGATTGAAGATGGGATATATTGCAAATACCACAAAGTAAAAGGACAAGAGATTGAATGTTGCTTAGAGTTCAAGCAACTGGTCCAAGACAAGATGGATGAAAAATAACTAGAGTTTCTTGAGAAAGAAAATAATGAGTGCATGTTGGACATTTGCACATCAGATGAGTCATCCTCTAGAATAGATTATTCTGGAATGAAGCATTTAGTTATTAAGGCTAAAGTAAGAGTTAGTGAGCCTGCAAGGGGTGTAACCCCGTGACTTATAATTAAGGCACCAACCTCGTTTCCATACAAGGACAGTAGGCAGGTCCCATGGAATTATGCTTGCACAGTGGTGGCCCCGGAAGGATCACCTATTGAAGAAAGAGCAAAAGATGAACCAGCCAATGAAGTGAGCCATTTTACAAGGAGTGGAAGGCTCTATTCCCAGCAGATGGAAAAAGATAGAGATGCAGCTCAAAGAAAGGCTGCTACTGAAGAGCCTAAGAAAAAAGATAATACAGGTTTCTTCAAAGAAAAATTGCCAATGTACCATGAGCTAGTGAAGGAATTAGAGGCTCCAAAATTTTTGAAAATTCTTATACATAGTGAATATAGCGTGGTGGAGCAACTCCACAAGCTCCCAGCCTGAATCTCCATGTTATCTTTGCTGCTAAGTTCTGAAGGTCACCGTGAGGCATTGTTGAAGATTCTAAACTGAACATTCGTACCAAAGGAAATCACAACCGACAAGATGGACATGTTAGTTGGTAACATTGCTGTCAACAACTTTATTTCGTTCAATGATGAAGAAATACCTAGAGAAGGAAAGGGATCGTGCAAAGCTCTACACATCACCACAAGATGCAAAGAATATATGCTACCGAACGTCTTTATTGATAACGAGTCAGCCCTGAATGTTTTTCCATTAGCAACGCTAAAGAAGCTACCTATAGACAGCTCTAATATGAGAGCCTATCAAAATACAGTAAAAGCATTCGATGGAACTCAGAAGGATGTGTTAGGAAAAATTGAAGTGCCTTTACAGATCGGACCATCAACCTTTGATATTGAGTTTGTAGTCATGGACATTAGGCCCAGTTATAGCTGCTTGCTTGGGCACCCATGGATTCATACAGCAGGAGCGGTCCCTTCTATTTTACATCAGAAGTTGAAATTTGTGATTGACGGCCAATTTATAACTATAGGTGTAGAGAAGGAAATTATTGCATCAGCAACTACTGATGCACCCTTTATCGAGATTGATGAGGGTGTGCTCGAGTGTCACTATAGGACATTAGAGCTAGTCAATGCGACCTTTGTCACTGAAGGGAGTAAGGTGCCTGAACCAGAATTATCCAGCTGCGCAAAGATGCAAGTTAAACAAACTCTAGGAAAATGAGCTGAAGTTGGAAAAAGATTTTGGAAGAGACACCAAGGGAGGCTGTATCCCATGGTAATCCTGGCAAAGAAGGATTGGTTTGGCTTGGGCTTCAAACCCAAAAATTGGAAAATGAGGGTAGAAATAAGGAAACACCAGGAAAAAATAGGCAAGGCTGAAATGAGAGGAAATTGAGTGGGAACCGTTGACATTTCCACCCTTAAGACATAACTTCAGATTTGGGGGCCTGCTGGATCCAAGTGCCCCAGTTAATGAGGAAACGAAAGGAAAGAATAATTTGTGTGAAGCGTTTGAGAAGTTGAGAATCAACGCTGTGACAGACGAGGAAGAAGAGAACAAATACATGTTCAAGATTTGCCCTTGCTTTGAACTTGACAACTAGACTGCTGAAGAAATTCATGTAGTCTTTAAGACAATTTCAGAGTAATTCTCAAAACCCACCCTTTTTTCCTTTAGACCCAAAGGCAATTAGGGATCTTATGTAAAGGGTCTATGCCAAACTTTATAATTTAAATTTCAATAAAGATGCATTCTCTTTCTTCCAACAAATCTTATGTGGCAAACTCTTCCCAAAAATAAAACTTAAAGATAAAACTAAAAAAACAAAACATTCCATTCATATATTTCCTTTGTATATATCCTTATCCCTTTTCTTTGCAGGTTTTCCAATATCAATGACTTAAATGACTCTCAGTCCGATGCTAAAGTTGACTTTGAATTACCTTTATGCTTAGAAGATGTCGATGATGTTGATAATGAAGAAGAATATGACTTGCCCAAAGAATTGCTCGAGATGGTAGAAGGAGAGGAAAACAGATTCTCCCGTACAAAGAGGAGCTAGAAATATTGAACCTTGGCACTAAAGAAGAAAGGCGTGAGGTAAAGATTGGCACCACCACTATATCCAATACTCGACAAAGCTTGATCGAGCTTTTGAAAGCATTCAAGGATATCTTTGCCTGGTCATATTAAGATATGCCAAGTCTCGACACTGGCCTCGTTGTACATTGGCTTTCTATAAAATTAGGAAGTGAGCCTGTAAAGCAGAAGCTTAGGAGGATGAAAGCAGAAATGCTCCTAAAATCAGGGATGAGGTAAAGAAACAGTTTGATGCAGGAATTTTAGAGGTAGCTAAGTATCCAGAATGGGTGGGCAACATCGTCCTAGTTCCCAAGAATGATGGAAAAGTATGTATGTGCGTTCACCATAGGGATCTCAATAGAGCAAGCCCCAAAGACAATTTTCCGTTACCGCACATAGACACGTTAGTGGATAACACAGCTGGACATTCCCTTTTCTCTTTCGTGGATGGGTTTTCCATGTATAACCAGATTAAAATGTGCCTAGAAGATATGGAAAAGATCACCTTCATAACACTTTGGGGAACCTTTTGTTATAAAGTAATACCCTTTGGTCTAAAGAATGCGGGGGCAACTTACCAAAGATCCATGGTCACTCTTTTCCATGACATGATGCATCGGGAAATAGAAGTCTACGTAGACGATATGATCGCCAAATCCTGATCTGAGGAGGAACATTTGGTGAACTTAAAGAAACTCTTTCAAAGGCTGAGGAATTTCCAATTAAAGCTTAACCCAAACAAGTATACATTTGGAGTTACATCCGAAAAGCTATTAGGCTTTGTGGTAAGCAGGAGAGGAATTAAGATTGACCCTGATAAGATAAAGGCTATAAGGAACTCCCACCACCACAAACACCAAAATAGGTTCGGGGTTTCCTAGGGAGGTTAAACTACATCGCCGGTTTTATCTCCCAGTTAACTGATAAGTGTGATGCAATTTTTTGACTACTCAGAAAGAATAACCCAGGGACATGGAATGAAGAATGTCAGGCGGCTTTAGAAAAGATCAAAGAATAGTTAACCAACCCTCCCATATTAGTACCACCTGTTTCGGGGAGGCCCTTAATCCTTTATTTAACGGTGCATGAAAATTCAATGGGTTGAGTATTAGAGCAACATGACGATACTGGAAGAAAAGAAAGGGCAATATATTACCTGAGCAAGAAGTTCACTGATTGTGAAACCAGATATTCCTCAATTGAAAAGCTATGTTGTGCTTTGGTATGGGCAGCTAAAAGGCTCAGGCAATATATGTTATATCACACTACATGGATAATCTCAAAATTGGATCCTTTAAAGTTCATGATGGGAGCTCCATCCTTATCGGGAAGATTAGCGCGTTGGCAGATGTTACTATCAGAGTTTGATATCCAGTATGTGAGCCAAAAAGCAATAAAAAATAGTGTTATAGCTGACTTTTTGGCAAGTCGCGCCTGTGATGATTATGAAGCATTGAATTTTAATTTCCATGATGAAGATTTGATGTGTATCACAGAAGATGATGAGGCTCCAACAGAATCTTGGGTTATGAACTTCGATGGTGCAGCAAATGATTAGGACGAGGTATATGGGCAGTTTTGGTTTCGCCAGAAGGAAAGTATTACCCTTTTACCATCCGTTTGAAATTCTTCTGCACTAATAATATGGCAGAATATGAGGCTTGTATAATGGGTCTAAGAGAAGCTATAAAAAGGAAAATCCATACTTTAAGAGGTTTTGGGGACTCTGCATTGGTCATTTATCAGATACATGGTGAATGGGAGACAAAAGATGCAATGTTGGTAGAATACCACAAGTTGGTCCTTGAGTTGACCAAAGAATTTGATGAGATCACTTTCAAATATCTCCCCAGAGAAGACAACCAAATGGCCGATGCTTTAGCTACTTTAGCGGCCATGTTTAAAGCAAGTTAAGATTCTAAGATGATGCCCATCAGGTTACATATGCTAGAATCCCCAGTCCATTATTATGATGTGGAAAAAGAAATAGATGGTTTGTCATGGACCATGACATCTTGCAATATGTAAAATCTCAGCAGTACCCACCATAAGCTACAGAGAATGAAAAGAAAATGATTAGGAAAATGGCATCAGGGTATGTCCTTGATGGATAAATTTTATACAAAAGAAGTCGTGATCAAGTGCTTCTAAGATATGTGGGTGCAAAAGAAGCTCAATTTATTATGGAAGAAGTTTATGAGGGAGTTTGTGGAACCCATCCTAGTGGCTTCACCATGGCTAGGAGAATCATGGATCTTGGATATTACTGGTTAACCATGGAAGGTGATTGCATCAACTACTCTCATAAATGCCATAAATGCCAGATCTATGCTGACAACGTTCATGCGCAGTTTAATGTCAAACTGGCATCGTTTTATCTTGGTAGCCATTGACTATTTCACAAAGTGGGTAGAAGCAGCTTCTTATGCAAACGTCACCAGATCTACGGTTTGCAAGTTTTTGAAAAAAGGAAATCATTTGTCAATATGGCTTGCCTAAAAGTATCATTACCGACAACACCTCCAATTTGAATAACATGATGGTAGGTGGAGTCTGTGAGCAGTTCAATGTCAAACTTCATAATTTTGTGGTATATCACCCGAAGATGAATGGGGGAGTGGAGGCTGTGAATAAGAATATCAAGAAGATAGTTGTAAAAATGATTGATACTTATAAAGATTGGTACAAGAAGCTACCATTTGCTTTATACGCCTATCGAACCACAGTATGAATCTCTACTGGGGCAACACCATTTTCATTGGTGTACGGAGTAGAAGATGTATTACTGATGGAAGTTGAGATACAATCGCTCCGTGTCTTAATGGAAGCAAAATTAGAAGAGGCGGAATAGATTCAGGTAAGATATGACCAACTTAATATAATTGATGAAAAGAGGTTAAAGGCATTATGTCATGAGCAAATGTACCAAAGAAGGATGATAAGGGCTCACGAGAAGAAAATTTGCTCGAGAGAATTTAAAGAATGTGATTTGGTGTTGAGGAAAAGCTGTCAATTCAAAGTGATTCCCGGGGAAAATGGGCACCTAATTAGGAGGGGCCTTACATTGTGACAAGTTTTTCCAGGTGGGGCATTAATTTTGGCTGAAATGGATGGAGATGAACTTCAGAGTCCGATAAACTCAAATTCAGTCAAAAAGTATTATGTCTGAAGAAGAAGAAAGAAAAAGAAAAAAGAAAAAAGAAAAAAAAGAGAAAAGTGAAAAGGAAAAAAAGAAAAAAGAGGGAAAATATAGAAAAAAAAAGAAAAAAAAGAGAAAAAAGAAAAAGAAAAGGGGGTTCAAAATGAAAACCCGTAAAGGGTGTTTTGAAACCAAAGGAGGACCTAAGTTGAAAACCCACAAAGGGAGGCTTAGGTAGTTGATAACTAGGGAAATTTTCTCGGGAACATAACATATATGAGTTATATACTTTCTCGAATTGTCACCATTGTCGAAGTCTACTCAGCATGGGTAACATTTAGGACATCTCACGGTGTTTTGACAGGAGTTTTGGTCATTGATATTTGAACACTTGTAATCTCCTTTCTGTTTGTCACAATATTGATAAAGTTTTGTTTCTTAGCCTTCCTTTCTTTGATTACACCATCTCTCTTTTTCGTATAAGCATCTTACATTGAAATGAGAATTAATAAATTTGACATCACTTAAAACATACAAAAGTTTTTTGGGCATTACTTTGAAATTTGTTTGAAAGGGTATTGGAACTATGAGGTATTTCGTTGTTCAGTTAGTAGCTAAAAGCATAAAGAGTAGCAAACATATGAAGAGGTTCAAGGTGGAAATAGGTTTTGCTGCAAAGATTTCCATGTAAGCAATTCGAAGATCTCTGTGGAGGCAGGAATTAGAGAACCCTCAAGAGATGTTCTGACATTACCCTAAGGCAGCATGTTGCAAAACAGAGATCTTTGAATATGGGGTGCTTTTTGTTTGTCTTCTGTAATAATGAGAACAATTTTACAGACATTAGAGGAAATAACTAAGGATATGGGGTGCTTTCTGTTGCGCATAATAAGTGATTCGCAATTGGTGCAAGTGTACATGTCGCAAGTTATAGTATAGTATAGATATCGTCTCCACAGGGATTGGTGCTACTTCGAGAATCTAACTTCTCGCACTGAAAGTAAAAACACAATTTGGTGATTGTAGGAGTTCTAATTAACAAGAAAATAAAAGAGCAATTAAATAATAAGAAGATGTAATTGAATAAGAGATAGTAGGTCGGGTTAACAACTGCTGAGGTATTAACAACTGCTCGTCCGAGAATGCATCATAGATTTCCACGTTAGTGTCATCGTCTTTTCTTCATTCTAGGCATGACAAATGGTCAGCGACTTGGTTCTCAGTACCCTCATTGTCCTTAATTTCAATGTCAAACTCTTGTAAAAGTAAAATCCAACGAATTAAACGAGGTTTGGCATCTTTCTTGACAAAAGGGTACTTAATTGCCAAATGGTCAGTATGAACAATTACCTTGGTCTTAATCAAGTATGAACGAAATTTATCAAAAGCGAAAACTACAGCTAGTAACTCTTTCTCCGTAGTGGTATAGTTCACTTGAGATTCATTAAGAGTTTTACTAGCATAGTAAATCACATAAAATATTTTACCTATTCGTTGACCTAGTACTACTCCTACTGCAAAGTTGCACACATAAGTTCAAGGGTAATGTCCAATCTAGTGGTACAACAATAGGAGCTGATGTAAGCTTCTTCTTCAAGGTTTTGAATGCTTGGACACATGAATCATCAAAATTAAAGGCTTTGTCATGTTCAAGCAAGTTACACAAAGGTTTAGATGTTTTAGAAAAATTATAAATAAACCTTCTATAAAAACCTACATGACCGAGAAAGCTTCGAATTCCTTTAACCAAATTTGGTGGTGGTAATTTTTCAATCACTTCCACCTTGGCTCTGTCGACTTCAATTCCTTTGGATGAGATCTTGTGACCGAGTACTATGCCTTCATCTACCATAAAGTGGCATTTCTCCCAATTGAGTACTAGATCGGATTCTTCACATCTTGTTAGCACTTTCTCCAAATTGCTGAGGCAATTGTCGAAGTTGTCGCCGAATATCAAAAAATCGTCCATGAAGATTTCCAAGAAATCTTCCACCATGTCAGAGAAAATTGCCATCATACATCTCTGTAAAGTTTTTGGAGCATTACATAATCCAAACGGCATCCTTCGAAAAAGCGTAGGTACCATACGGGCATGTGAAGGTGGTCTTTGCCTGATCATCTACAAGTCAGTCAAGCATTTGGCCAATAAATGGCAAAGGAAAGTGGTCTTTCCTAGTGGCTTTATTTAACTTGCGGTAGTCCATACAAACCCTCCAACCAATCACTGTCCTAGTTGGGATTAGTTCATTGCTGTCATTGCTTACCACGGTTATACCTCCCTTTTTCGGTACACATTGTATCGGGCTTACCCATGTACTATCGGAGATAGGATATATGATACTGGCATCAAGCCATTTGATGATTTCCTTTCGCACGACTTCCTTCATAGCAGGGTTAAGCCTCCTTTGTGCCTCAATTCCCGGTTTGTGGTCATCCTCCAATAGGATTTTGTGCATACACACTGCCGGGCTAATTCCCTTCAAGTCGGTAATTGTCCATCCTATTGTCTTTTTGTGCAATGACAACATGTCGATCAACCTCTTTTCCTATTCAGGCTGCAACTTAGAAGAAATTATTATAGGTAAAGTGTTATCGTTTCCCAAGTAAGCACATTTCAATTGCCCTAGCAATGGTTTCAATTCAAGAATATGAGGTTGCTCAATAGAGGGTTTTTTGATTTTACCCTCTTTACCTGAGTATTCCAATGGTTAAAAATACTCACCTAGATGACTTGTTATCCAATTGGCTTCATCCTGCTCTTCATCGTCCGGTTCTTCAAATTCATCATGTTCGATTGCCGAGGCAATGTTCTTCCACGTCAAAATTGAATTCAGTTGTGGCTTGGATGAATTGGCAATCCTCTAGATCATCGGCATGCTTAAGGGTTTGGAAAACATTAAGCTTCACTTGCTGGTCGTTTACCCTCATAGTGAGTTATCTTTTTTCGACATTGATCAAGGTTCTTCCCGTTGCTAAAAACGGTATCCCAAGGATAATAGGTGCAAACTCATCTACTTCACAATCCAAAACAATAAAGTCAGCGAGAAAAATAAATTTATCAACTCTTACCAGTATATCTTCGATTTTTTCCTCTGGGTGCACATAGGATCTGTCAGCAAGCTGTAGCATCACTGTTGTTGGTCTTGCCTTCCCTATTCCCAATTTCTGGAAAACTGATTTGGGCATCAAATTTATGCTTGCTCGAAGATCGCATAATGCTTTCCGACATAGTGGTTTCTGATCGAACATGGTATTGTGAAACTGCCAGGATCTTTAAGCTTGGGTGGCATGCGGTTGTACAACATGGCCATGCATCCTTCTGTTACAGCAACTATTTCAAATTCCCCTAGCCTAGTCCTCTTAGAGACGATGTCTTTAAGGAACTTTGCATAGTTCATCATTTGTTATATTGCTTCAACCAATGGCAAGTTGATGTGGACTTGTTTCAAGATGTCAAGGAACTTCTTGAACTGGTATTCTTGCTTTTTCCGTTTCAACCTCTGTGAGAATTGTGGTGGAAGCTAGATGTCTTCCATCTTTTTATTGGTTTGGAACTTGATGGAAGGAGTTACCGAGGCATCAGGACTTGCCGAAGCTTGTGCAGTTGCCGAGGCATGAATTGTTGTGGTATTCTCCGTTTCATCAATTTTGACAGAGGTTTTGTTGTTGGACTCATCTTTTTGGACAAAGGGTTGCTCTCATGGTCGGTTTATTGGTTGGGTAGGTGCATCATTGAGCTTCCATCCGCTCTGGGTGGTGATTACTTTACACTGCTCATGTCCTATTCCTTTGGAGACCTCAGTATCGCTAGGTAAACCACCTGGTGGTCTCATATTCAAGTTCTGAGGGAATTTCCTGACTTGCGTCTCTAATGACTTTAGGGCCGCCTCTTGGTTTTACAATCTTATCTCAGTCCTGTTGATAAAGGCATCAGTCCTTTTCTTGAAATTACTATTCTCAACCATATAAGATTTAGTTTTTAACATGAAAGCATTGAGAGAATTTTCTAAAGAACTAGATGGTGTCGATTGTTGTTGTGGCATCTATTGTTGTGGCATCTGTTGCTGCGACATCTGTTGCTGCGACATCTGTTGACGTGGTATGTTCTGCTGGAATCCAATGCTTGTATATTCTGACTATTCTGATTAATGGCATTGTTTGGGTTGCTCCATGAAAAATTAGGGTGCTTCCTCTAGGATGGATTGTATGTGTTAGACATCACATTGTTGTTCCGGTTGTAGTTTCTAACGTAAAAGCTAGATTTTGGGTTCTGCGAACACTCAGAAGAATCATGGTTACCATTACATAAATCACAAATTGAATTTACTACCTTGATCTCCTATGTGTTGCTAAGTCGTTGCATGTTCTTAACCATATTGGTTAAAGAGGCCAATTGTACAAAAATAGATCCTGATGAATCAAGCTCATTTATCGTGGCATTGCGTCTAACTATTCCCCTCCGGGTGGTTGGAAAGTGATAATCTTTCTTGGCAAAACGGTTCAGAATCTCTATCGTTTCCTCAGGTGACTTGTCGAGTAATATGCCATTTGCTGAGGCATCTAGCATCATCTTGTCGGCGTGTTCACAGAGTTGTAAAACATTATCACTGCATCCATAATAGGAATCATTGCATGGGACATTTGTGTAAAAACTCTCTATATCGCTCCCAAGCTTCATACATGGATTCATCGTCTACTTGCCGAAAAGAAGTAATATCATTACGCAACTTATCAGTCATATTTGTATAACTAAATCTAGCAATAAAATCATGACACAAATCCGTCCAAGATCATATAGATCTGGATGGAATACTATTCAGCCACATTTTTTCCCTATCCCTCAGTGAATAGGGAAATAATTTCAGCCTTAAGATATCTTTATGGACTCCTTGTAACTTGAATGAATTGCAAATCTCCAAGAATGATTTGAGATGTTGTCTGGCATCTTCAGTTGCTGAACCGCCAAATTGACCAATTGTGTTGATCATGTTGAACATCACAGTTTTTAATTCAAAGTGGGCGGTTTCTATCTCGGGTGCGACAACTCCTGGATTGAGACCATTGAGATCTTCCTCTAAGTAGTCTCGGATAGGTCTATTCCGAACAGGTTGTACGACTGGATCTCCTCCTCCTCTTGCTACGACATTTTGGTTACCATTGGCATTCAGATTGCCGACTGGGTTACCTTGTTGTTTTGCCATTTCTGCCCGTTGTTCTCGTATTCTTTGATGAAGAACTCGTTCTATCTTGGGTTCAAGTGGGTAGTCTTGTGATGTTGGTCTCGCCCTGGTCATACATAGATGCAAAACCAAAGTTGTAAGTCCCATGAAACCGATTAGAAATAAAACAAAAATAAATAAAGGTGCAAGAAATTAAAAACAAAGTCGCTATTGTCAATCCCCGGCAACGGCACCAAAAACTTGTTACGCATAATAAGTGCTTCGCAATTGGTGCAAGTGTACACGTCGCAAGTTATAGTATAGTATAGATATCGTCTCCACAGGGATTGGTGCTACTTTGGGAATCTAACTTCTCGCACTTAAAGTAAGAAACACAATTTGGTGATTGTAGGAGTTCTAATTAACAAGAAAATAAAAGAGAAATTAAATAAAAAGAAGATGTAATTGAATAAGGGAGAGTAGGTCAGGTTATCGTGAGTTGTGGTGTGATAATCAAATGGACTGCCATGGTAATTGAGTGCTAGAGTAGCTCAATCGCTTCAATAATTGAATCCAGTCAGATTGCCTGGGCAGTTCTGTGATTGCCTGGCAATTGGGACTGGAGCGATTTCCTGGGCAACTGGGCGACAACCTTCAAAGTTCAGCGAAGCATTCTTCAATGGTTTCTCGTTATCCCTAACTCGAAACACTGTTAATTGTGCATGCCTTGATAATACATCCCTGTGTGAACCAAGGGTGGACAACAACCTATCTTGCACTCCTTTTAGCCGTTGAAATTCGCAACTTATCCCTAAGTTGAATTAGTCTTCACCATCAATCAATTGAATAAAGACCATGCTCATTCGTTTCTTGAATCTAACTCTCCCGATATTAGATAAATGAATTAATTCACGAGATCCTCTCCCAATTCACTCGCAAAATTAAGAACCAAGAATGAACAAACGTTAAAGTAAAATTGCAAACTCAATACCTAAACAAATCCAATCATTCTCACAACCACAAAAACACAATAACCCAAGCCAAATAAGTTTAGTTCATGGTTGGGCACAAAATAAACTCAATAATAAAATCCTTAAACATGAATCGACTAAAAACAAAGAAGGAAAAATAAGAAGATGTCGAGTAGCCCCCTTTGTAGAATTCTCTCCAATCGCATCTCCCTTGAAGTAGGTGGTTAGGTCTCTTGTTTATAGGATCAAAGCCTTTCTTGAGGAGGAAGCCAAGTTGGAATTAAATAGAATAAAAGAAATAGATCTATTTTATTATATATTAATTCCCCCAAAAACTTCTCCTAAAACTCTTGGAATTTAATCTCCCTTTGATCTCCAATAACTCCTCATAAATCTGAATTTAAATCTTCATTAAATGCTGCTTGGAAATTCAAATCTTTTGGATTTATCTCTTGCTTTTCGTGCTTATCCCTAATGAGGTGGATTTGTCCCGATATGCCTCAGCAATCTGCTCAACATGGCATGTAGAAGACGGCTCTGATTGCCTTGGCAGACCTTTCAATTTGGCATTTGGAAAGCAGCTTTGACTGCCTTGGCAGATCCTTCAGTTTCCTTCCTTAGTTGCGACGGTAATCTCCTACTCGCTTGAGCAATTAGATCCTGCACACACAAAAACACACATTAGCAGTACCTTTTTCCACAAAATCAACTAAATTATGAAATCAAGCATGACGATGAAGGAAATCATGAAAACATGCATGAATGCCTAATAATGAAACTAAAATGAGCCTAATTCTAACAATAATATGAGTAAAAAGGGTTATAAAATAGTACTTTTGAACACTTAACACTTTCATTTAAGACCACTCAAGAAGGCCTGTCACTGAATATTGATGACATCATAATTCATGATAATAAGAATAATTTTACTGACATCGGGAGAACAGCAGGATTCAAGGAGGTTTGTCACTGAACATTGATGTATTAACTACAATGATAGTTTGATAAAGGCCAAAGGAGTGTTGAAGAATATTAGGATAAAGTATGTCCTTCCAACCAAAGGATACAAGATAACTGGATTGAACAAGCAAATGTGCAAAAGATCTTATGTTCTCTTTGAAGCAAAGAAGTACTAAAATGGTGAAGCAGAGATGATGGAGATGACTACCTATGATTATTTTATCAACCATCATAGCATACAGTTGCAATATTCAGATGATTTCCCACATATTAATGTTGTGATTATTTTATCAACCATCATAGCATACAGTTGCAATATTCAGATGATTTCCCACATATTAATGTTGGTAAGCCAAAGCATCCCACATATATCCCCACGAAGACTCGTTCTTTGGTATCCTAGCAACGCTATGCGAAAACTTTAAACACCTTAAGAAGAGTTCCCCTAGTTGAAAACCAAGACAGAAGTCATAGGAAAAGATAAATGTATTGTCTAATCTCTTGCATATCTGTAACTATGGCATTATACCCATGGTACAATATCATAGAGTTTTGTTGAACTCCAATTCCACCCAAATTGAAGGATGTGTCCTATGGTCCCTGAGGTTAAGAGTAGGCAATAGTGAAGACTTCTTTCCAAGGATTGGTCAATGGAATTTTAACAACAAGAATTTGGTAAAGCCAACTAGTATTGAAAGATAGGTTGTCGCAAATTTTCTTGCTCGTTGGTATCCTAATAACATGGAGCAAAACCTTTCAGTGCAGAGAAATGAGAAGAAGTCATATTGCTCATTTTGAGGGGATGGGCCAGAATAGACGCTTACCATCTGTTGCCAAAGTTGAGGAAATGTTTGATTTGATACAGACCAAATTTCCTTGAACTTCATAGTTCCATTTGTGCCTATTACTTGACAGAAAATAATGAAAAAAACCTTAAAAAGCAAAAGTGACATACATTCATGACTAGGCATCCCTAGGGACATGTTCATCTTGGTCATAGCATTTATTTGAATTTTGACAGGTATAGAACTTGCTTATCTATTCGAGCATGAGGAGAATAGAACCTGCCTATTCGTTCAGGCATTTAGAGAATGGAACCTGCTTATCTATTCAAGCATGAGGAGAATAGAACTTGCTTATATGTTCGGGCATTTGGAGAATGGAACCTGCTTATCTATTCGAGCATGAGGAGAATAGAACCTGCCTATCTGTTTGGGCATTTGGAGAATAGAACCTGCTTATCTATTCGAGCAAGAGGAGAATGGAACCTGCCTATCCGTTCGGGCATTTGGAGAATGGAACCTGCTTATCTATTCAAACATGAGGAGAATAGAACCTGCCTATCCGCTCAAGCATTTGGAGAATGGAACCTGCTTATCTATTCAAGCATGAGGAAAATAGAACCTGTCTATATGTTTGGGCATTTGGAGAATGGAACCTGCCTATCTATTCAGCCATTTTGAGAATGGAACCTGCTTATCTATTCGAGTGTTTGGAGAATGGAACATGCCTATCTGTTCAGGCATCAAGAGAATAGAACCAGACTATCTATTCAGGCTTAGGGAAAATAGGTCGTGCTTATCTGTTCAAGCAGAGGAGAGCAGAACCCGCCAGTCTGTTCTAGCATCGACAGGTTTGGAAATCAGTGAAAATTAGTGTCCTTTTATCTTTGCTCTATTCATGTTTCACCGGAATGACCAAAGAGGGGCAGATGTTGTCATTGATTTTTCACTTTTGTTGTAATTGTTATTGTTTTCATAATTAGTATAATTGCTATATGTTAATGTAATAAAATATTAATGTAGTGATTAGTATTAGAATTATCTAGGTGTCATATAATATACTTAGTGTATTATAGTTAGTATACTTGTTAGTGTAAATGGTTAGTATAAACCCAAAATATAAAAATACACAGCCCATTTGTATTTATATTAAAAGGTCCATTAGAAAAATAATAAATAGTCCATTAAGCAAAGCTCATTACACTACAGATTGTTTGTTTAAAATATATACATAAAGAGGGCATGTTTGGCCCGTTTCTAATGGAAAACAAACTAAAACACTAATGCTCTTCCTTTGCTCCTTGCGCAGTTGAAGGGCATTCGTTGGATCTAGGATTGATCCAACAGCACAGATCACGCCAGCTGGGGAAGATATAATGTCGCATCCTTCATAATCGTTAGATCAGATTATGATCTAACGACCCAGATCTCTCCAGAGCAGGGCAAACGGATCACCGCTCGTGCGTGACAACCATGCGCGCGACGTTTCAACTTCGACCGGCCATTTTGTGTTCTCCAGTGAGCACCTGAGCTAATTCTGCTGCCATCCACCCTTTGCCGACGTCTCCCTCAACAATCAAAGCCATCAGAATCATGCAAAGAGGGAAATAAAAGGGGTTAGATCCCAAATATGAAGCAAAT
Source organism: Hibiscus mutabilis (assembly GCA_019671005.1). Taxonomy (NCBI): domain Eukaryota; kingdom Viridiplantae; phylum Streptophyta; class Magnoliopsida; order Malvales; family Malvaceae; genus Hibiscus; species Hibiscus mutabilis. The sequence continues at coordinate 55,379,175 of CM033715.1, forward strand.
TCAATCCCTAAATTGAAGCCCTGGTAGGCATCAAGCTGCAATCAGATTGAGACAGTGAGCAAAAGGCAATAAGCTAAAAGTCAGAACCGGGATAAGAGTAAATGGGGAAGATATCCGGGATTCAAACTTGAAAACCAAGCATCTCTGTAAACTATATAAACCCCCTTTGTAATTCCATGTAACACACACTAGATACACACAACATTAATACGAAGCACACACAATTCATACACAATACACAAATAGCATTCGGATTTCCCATAAGGTGTAAGCAAGCAAGCAAGTAGTTGTAATCGAAAGTTCATTAGAGGAATAAAGCTCATTTTTTGCTAGTAAATTTATTATTTACACTTTCAGTTATAAAATAAGGAAAAGGGATTTTTTTACCTTCGTTTTTGAAACGCCGCTGTGAATTGATTTCGATGTAGTTCCGGTGAGAAAAAACATGATTTGGGGTAGCCAGAATCTGGGGAAATGGGTGGTTTTTGGGAAATTTTGTTGCTGAAAATGGCGACTGACGCCGGTGGAAGGCGGCTGGCATGGCGGACGTTCATCGTGTTCTTCATGAAATGAAGAACACGAAGAACATTTTAGAGATTTTTGATGGAACCGGTTTTGATCTATTTTAAGAAAAAGGGGGAAAATGTTTTATGTTTCTGATAAAGGCCTTATAAACCAACTCGGGACCCGGCCCATACCCACTTTTCAACCCGCGCCCTTCTTTGTCGGACCTTTCATTGTGGCTCTCCAGTTCTTATTCTCTTCAATTTCTTCCTTTTTCTTCTAATTTGACCACCGATTTTCACTCTTTATTCCATTTTAACTCCTTCATTTTGCTTTCTTTCAATTCAATCCCTAATTCAAACTTTCTATTTTAAAAATAAAAGCTAAATACCTTTTTCTTTATTTTAATTTAGCAATTGTTTAGTTTTTTATTTTAACTTAAGTAATTAGTAATTTCTTTATGCCTTTTATGTAAATATATGTGTGTTTAAAACTTTAGGAATAGGATCTTTAAATACTTAGAATAGAGACATGTGTGCAGAAATATTTCCTTCATAATTTTAATAAAATACACTTAATTTTATTATAACCTTAATAGTTAAAATGAATATAGACATTCCTTTAGGTTTATTCACTAATTAGGTTTTTTAATTAAAAGACTGTAACATACCTAATCCTTTTGTTGATTTGTTTAAAAAGTGAAAACTTAATTAATGCAGTGTCTTATCAAGCGGGAATGACAGGTTAGCGCCAGGAGTGTTGGCGGTGATTGAAGTTCATTTCCCAGGCGATAAGGCCGTTAAAATAGATTTATATTCACTAAGCGGACGAATAAATCGAAATCTTGTGAACTTGCAAATTCCAATTTTCATAACACTTTTTGAAAATCAATTAGGTACCAATTTTTGGGCATTGTGGGGCTGTTAACCCTTCCCTACACGTAACCGACCCCCGAACATGTTTTCTCTTGTTTCCGTGGACCAAAATTATTGCTTTAATAAATAAAACATTTTATTAAAATAACCCTTGTTTTAAAAGTGATCCAATCACACTTTCTTCAAAAAGATTGGTGGCGACTCCGTGTTTTCTTAAGTTTTCAAAATAACATCAAAACCTTTCTAAAAGGGATGTTGCGACACATTGAAGGATAAACTGAGCTTTGATTTTCTTAAGTTCCTTAATCCTAGATTGTAGCTATCGATTGGGTAAGCATTTCCCCTCAATTGGATTATTGACTCCATGGCTAAACCATGTTTAATTCCAAGTCTAAGGATCATGGAACCCTAAAAATTCTCTAGGGATATCATGGCTTGTTTGTTATTATTTTTCATAGCTATTGAGTTTCTATAAATCTATTATCGATATTGAAATTCTTGTAATTTCTAATTCTATCTAGCTTAAGAGAATCAAGGTGAAGAATCACCAAATCCTTCTAATTCCACCAAGCGCGAGAACAAAAGAGTTGTCGTCCAGGAGCCTTGAAAGCCTCAAAAGTATTGGTGAGTGTAGTCGGAGTCAAGGGATTGGCTAGGTGCCTTTCCCGAATTCATTGATATTGAATTATTGCATCACCATCATTGGCCAAGGTATGAATATAAAAGAACCTTGCTAAAGGTGTCATTGGTAAGATTTAGTAAGCTTATTACATTACCAAGTTGATTGTTGAATCTTTGTATGATCATTGTTATCATTAGAGTAGTGAAAAGAGTATATTGAACATGTCATATAGTTATTGTCATTGTTACCGTATTGTTATTGCTCCCGTTATTATTATTACTATTGTCATTGACATTGGTAAGTATTGAATCCATGGATACGAATGGATATGGGATACAATTGGCATGCCTTAGAATTCATAAGCTCATTGGTATGGAGTGGACTACGGTCCTTGAGCTAAGGCTCTATTTGGCGATGTTGGCGGGATGTGATTGTGTTGGTCTTGTTGGCAATGTTGGATGATATTGACCTTTCATTGTTGGCGATGTTGGTTGGGAATTCGCGTATCCACATTACATGGCGAACCAAGGAAAATAAATGAATAAGTGTTGCAAGTATTGTTAAAATGTGATTTGAGATGTATTTATATTGATACATATGTCATGACTTGTCTCATAGGTAACAACCATATCCCACTATATAGATTGTGATATATCCTTTTTGGATTCTTCCATACTGAATCTTTTCACTAAATTTGAGATGCATTTATATTGACATGGAGATGTCAAAATCAATACATAAGTATGTGTTAGAGAACGACATACTGGACTGACCCGCTATGAGCATGTTTCTTGGATTATTATGTGACAGCCACAACATTGCTCATAGTGATAACTACATGTATGATCCTCATACTTTAGATCATCATTAGTTCAACAGCGTAGGTGACATATTTTGATAAAGTCAAACATTTGTCGTAATTGACTACTCTATAAAGACTGATATGGGATATATCACAATCTATGTAGTGGGATATGGTTGATCAAGATAGGATTTGTCCCTCCTACAGAATAGGAGTAATATTGTAGGCCACTTGATTGAGTGAGACTAGAAATGCATGGCCATGCTCGAATAAGTTGATATGAGATATCATAGTTATTCGTTTATAATAGTCAACTCAAGATATCAAGAAATATTAGATGGAATATGCAAGTGTGACTGTTCCATGACTTGTGTATGATCTAGATATAAAAGACAAAAAGATGCAATACATGAAAAAGAGTTAATCACAAAAAACTTATGTCGAATCATGTTTTCTTTTAACTTAGGTGACAATGACATATTCTAGATGTCACTCATTGTTTGTAATATTAGAAATGTTCTAATATTTACTACTAACGTTACATGAACCTATAGGGTCACACCTACGGTTGAAATGAACATATATTAAACTAATTATATATGTACAAATTTGTTGTACACGAATTTAGTTAAATTAATATATATTTGATATATATATATATATATAATTTAACTATTGGATCAATATTTAAAGAAAATAATTATTGTAATTATGACTTGTTTAATATATATAAATGATATAATTCGATTTAAATTAATATATATTGAAATCCTAATTAAAGTTGGATTCGGATTATATATATATATTAAAATCCTAATTAGTTGAATTGGGATTATATATATTAATATATACTAAAATCTTAATTAAGTGAAATTGGGATTATATATATTTAATATATATATATATATATTGAAATCCTAATTAAAGTTGAATTAGGATAATATATATTTAATATATATTTTTTAATCCTAATTATGTTAAATTGGGATTATATATATTAATATATATTGAAATCCTAATTAAGCTAAATTGGGATTATATATATTTAATATATATATTGAAATCCTAATTAAAGTTGAATTGAAATTATATATATTTAATATATATATATATATATATTGAAAACATAATATGAGTTGAATTAGGATTTCAAAGGCTATATAAAGGCATGAGAGATCTAGCAATATTAATATTTTTGGTCACTGAAATTGGTTTGCAAAAATTGCATTGATACGGTCTTAGGGCATATCGATACGAGTCAACCTAGTCAACCAGTACCAATACGGTTTCCAGTCATATCAATACGAGTTGTGACCATTGAAACTTGGAAATTTTAAAATAAGCATTGCGTATCGATGCAAGTAGGCACCCTACAGGTTTAATAATCTTTAAATGTTTTAACGGCCATAAAACAGGCTTATCGGTATGACCTTGCAAGTACCAATACTGATACAAGTAATTCTATTCTAAGTTGTTTGGATTAAGCTTGAAACATTGCATAATGGTCACTAAACCTTGTATAGCTTAATTGAAGGGGTAATCAGACTCAGATTAATATGAAAATATGTATGAACATTGATATAGGTTTAATTTCATTATAGTAAGGCTAATTTCAGAAAAGGACCTCTAAAATACTGAGACTTTAGAATAGTCCTTCAAACTTGTAAAAGTTTAAAATTGGTCCTAAATTGATGGTCATAGCACTGTACTGAGTTAATAAGCTTATTGATTTGATTTAGTAATGTTTGAAAAGCATGCCATTATTAAATTTCTGAATTATGATTAGAAAGTGTTGCATCGATCACCGTGTTGTTCACCTGTAACACACTCCGACCTGGTTCTCGACTAAGCCGGGAATGGGGTGTTACAAGCAATGATTATATCAATAATAATATAATTATTTCAATGATTCAATATGAATACTCAATAATCAATATGGCCCTATTCAATATTTCAATGATACCAATAACAATGCAAGGATTCAATAACCAATGTTTTAATGCAACAACTTACCAATGCTTACCAATAGCACCTCTTATGAGATTTCAATGCAACGGTACCTTGTAACATGTTAGTGAAACAATAAAAATAATATTGACATCTGGGTAGGCACCTAACCATTCTCGAGACTTCGACTAAACTCACTGATAATTTCAAGACCTTTAAGGCTCTCGAATGGTGATTCCCTTGTTCTTTGACTTATCTAACCCCTTTGGGTTAGGCGATTCTTCACCTTGATTGCTTTGAGCTACATAGAATTGAAATTGCAAGGATTTCAATAACAATAAAAAAATTCATAGCAATATTTAGCTATGAAAAACAATAAAGATTAAGCTTTAAAATCCATGGCTAGTTCATAGGATTCATAATTCTTGAGCTTGAAATCAAACATGATTTAACCATGGAATTAATAACTTGATAAAGGATTTAAGCTTACCCAATTGATGGTAATCTTGTAGGATCGAAAATCTAAGGTAATAAAGACTAAGAAAATCCTCCAATGAAGGTGCTTGCTTGAGGATTTGAGGAAGAAGATAAAGATGGCTAAAGTGTTGCCAAATCGGGTAATCTTTCTTTTCTTTAATCCCCTTAATGCCAAAAGCTTTCCTTCACTTGAAGGAAAGTTCTATGATCATTCCACGTATGGTGGATTATAATTAAAGAGGGGTTAATCGCAAGGTTAACCACTTAACTTTCGAGATTTTATACTTCTACCCTCAGACTTTCAATTTTCGTGATATAGTCACTAAAAGGTTTTTCAATATATTCAATAAGATCCTCAATCGATAAATTGACTCAATTAGATTCCAATATCAAAGAAATTGACCACACGATCAAAGTCAATAAAATATTTAGACCCTTACGGTATATGGTTTCCGATCGCCAAAACCAAATTCTTACTAGACCAGTTTTAGGGTTGTTACATATGTTTTGTTACAAAACGGTAACTCAGACGTTAAAGGCTATTAAATGTTGTTATAAAAGTGGTATAATAGCACATTTAATCCTTCATATTTACACATTTAATCAATTTAGTCCTAATTGAAAAAAATTAATAAATACGACCCTATCATTTAGACATTTTTTTTTCAATTTGGTCGTATTATTATTAATTAGAAATACTTTAATAAGTTTCCTACAACCAAATGGTGACACGTGTCACCATGAAAACAAATTCAATAAAATTAAGGATAATGGGATTCTAACTTGGGTTTGGAGGGTTGCTAAGTGCGCTATAAACCACTAGGCCAAAGCTTTTATTTGGCTATAGTTTTTAATAATATATTATATGTTATGTATTGGGTTTCATTGCTGGAAATAAAAAGAAAAAAGAGAGGTGACGAGGGGACTCGAACCTGGGACTAAAAGAGAGATAATGGACATGACAAACCACTAGACTAAAGTAAAAATTGTAAATTAAATGACAATTTGTTACTATATTAAGATTTAAGGGTGTAAGAAGCCCTTGAACTTTTGAAAAAAATCAATTAAGCCCCCGAACTTTTTTTGCACCCAATTAAGCCCTTGAACCAAGAAATATAATCAACTAACTCTTGAACCAAGAAATGTAATCAATTAAGGCCTTTGACCATTAAATTTTGACGGTTTTTTGGATTTGTTGGTGCATTGCGTCGTATCACATTGTTTCCACGTGACATTTTCATAATTTTTTATTTTATTTAAAAATTTCATTAAAATTTATAAAAAATGTAAAAGACTTATAAAATTTATAAAAAAATATTTTTTTGGAAAAATCTGTAATTGCATCATTATAGAACTATAGTGTATCATTTGCCAGTAATATCTAAAGAAAAAACTGTCAAGATTTAATGGTCAAAATTGGTCAAAGGGCTTAATTGATTCAATTTCTTGGTTCAAGGGCTTAATTGATTCAATTTTTTTGGTTCAAGGGCGTAATTGAGTGCAAAAAAGTTTAGGGGCTTAATTGATTTCTTTTCCAAAAGTTTAAGGGGTTCTTACCCCTTAAGCCTTATATTAAACTATAATTAAATGTATGATATTAAATAATATTATTTATTGGATTTATGATATTAAATAATATTATTTAATATCATACATTTAATTATAGTTTAATATAATAATAAGTTGTCATTTAATTTACAATATCTACTTTAGCCTAGTGGTTTGTCATGTCCAATGCCTCCCTTTTAGTCCCCTCATCACCTCTCTTTTTTCTTTTATTGCCAGCAATGAAACTCAGTACATAAAATATAATATATTGTAGAAAACTATGGCAAAATAAAGGCTTTGGCCGAGTGGTTTGCAGCGCGCTTAGCGCTGCTTCGAACCTAGGTTCAAAACATGTTCTCCTTAATTTTATTCAATTTATCTTCCTTTAACGGATGGTGACATGTGTCACCATCTGGTTGAAGGAAAATTATTAAATTATTTTTAATTAATAATAATAGGACCAAATTGAAAAAAAATCTCTAAATAATAGGGTCAAATTTATTAAATTTTTTAATTAGGACTAAATTGATTAAATGTATAAATATGAAGGATTAAATATGTTATTATACCATGTTTTATAATGGCAGTTAACAACCTTTAACATCTAAGTTACTGTTTTGTAACAAAGAATAAAGTTTAATTGACATTTTGTAACATTTGAAAGTTTGATGACCATTTTGTTTTTTTCACATAGTTTAGTGACTGTTTGTGTAGTTTACCCTAAAAAGTATTGATTTATCTTTTTGCTTGTTTTTTTAATAGTGTTTGTGTATATAATTAATTAATCGGTAGTAATTTTTTTATATATTAACCAAGTAATTTTATACATAAATAAAATAAAATAAAAATATAATCTAATAGAGTTAGAACATCCAGAAGAACAATAAAAAAACAAGTACCAAAAAAGATAAGCACTGCATTAGACAGATCAGACACTTCCTCTTTGCAAAAATAATATAGTGATGAGAAGAGTGTTGAACCCACAAGTAAGGGTGTTAACCACATGTAAGGGTGTTCATGGTAAACTAATCGTACCGTTTAGCCTAAACGGTCGGTTAACCGTTATAACGGTCATTAAATTTTGCTAACCGTAACCTAACCGTTAAGAAATAGTTAACTACTAACGATTAACCATTAAGATACGGTTAACCGACAGTTCAGTAATAGGTTAACCAATAAACTATAAGATTTTTTTAACGTGTTCTTTTGAGAATAATAAAACTATCTCTCCCATAAATATTATATAAAAATGTTTAGAAAAAAAAACTTAAATAGTGAGATTCTAAACACTAACTTCATAAAATTAACTACATACTACAAAGTTCCAACAAAATACAAAAATTTCAAGTTTCAAGTTTCAACAGTGATCAACACATAGCAATACACCATCAAAGTTCAGGACATAAATATACTCCATCAAAGTTCAAAAGACAAATATTTAACTAACATAAAAGCATAAGGTAAATGAAACTTCAATGAGTTAGTACCACAACCACAAAAGTTAACTCTATGATCAAATCACTTAAGGCCTTCACAAATTTATATATGTATAAATAATTTAAAAATGGTTTGTTAGATTATGCTCAAAGACCAATCATAAGATGATTGTAAATGACATTTGTTTTTACCTTGTTCATTCATAAAGTGGCATCGCCATTATTATTTTCAGTTACAATTATGCGTGCATAAATAAACTAAAATATAGTAAAGTCCTTAGAATAATATGAGTATTTTTAAATTTTCTTAGTCGATGTTGGTCTTGTTGGCGATGTTGGAGGATATTAACCTTTCATTGTTGGCGATGTTGGTTGGGAGTTCGCGTATCCACATTACATGGCGAACCAAGGAAAATAAATGAATAAGTGTCGCAAGTATTGTTAAAATGTGATTTGAGATGTATTTATATTGATACATATGTCATGACTTGTCTCACAGGTAACAACCATATCCCACTACATAGATTGTGATATATCCTTTTTGGATTCTTCCATACTGAATCTTTTCACTAAATTTGAGATGTATTTATATTGAATGGAGATGTCAAAATAAATAGATAAGTATGTGTTAGAGAATGACATACTGGACTGACCCGCAATGAGCATGTTTCTTGGATTATTATGTGACAGTCACAACATTGCTCATAGTGATAACTACATGTATGATCCTCATACTTGAGATCACCATTATTTCAACATTGTGGGTGATATATTTTGATAAAGTCAAACGTGTGTCGTAGCTGACTACTCTATAAAGACTAATATTGGATATATCACAATCTATGTAGTGGGATATGGTTGATCAATATAGGATTTGTCCCTCCTACATAATAGGAGTAATATAGGCCACTTGATTGAGTGAGACTAGAAATGCATGGCCATGCTCGAATAAGTTGATATGAGATATCATAGTTATTCGTTTATAATAGTCTACTCAAGATATCAAGAAATATTAGATGGACTATACAAGTGTGATTGTTCCATGACTTGTGTCCAATCTAGATATAAAGGACAAAAAGATGCAATACACGAAAAAGAGTTAATCACGAAAAACTTATGTTGAATCATGATTTGTTTTAACTTAGGTGACAATGACATATTTCTAGATGTCACTCATTGTTTGTAATATTAGAAATGTTCTAATATTTACTACTAATGTTACATGAACCTACAAGGTCACACCCACGGTTGAAATGAGCATATATTAAACGAATTATATATGTATAAATTTGTTGTACATGAATTTTGTTAAATTAATATATATTTGATATATATATAATTTAACTATTGGATAAATATTAAAAGAAAATAATTATTGTAATTATGACTCTTTGAATATATATATATATATATATATATAATATAATTCGATTTAAATTAATATATATATTGAAATCCTAATTAAAGTTTAATTGAGATTATATATATATATATTAAAATCCTAATTAGTTGAATTGGGATTATATATATTAATATATATTGAAATCCTAATTAAGTTAAATTGAGATTATATATATTTAATATATATATATATATTGAAACCCTAATTAAGTTAAATTAGGATTATATATATTTAATATATATATTGAAATCCTAATTAAATTTGAATTGAGGTAATATATTTAATATATATATATATTGAAATCCTAATATGAGTTGAATTAGGATTTCAAAGGCTATATAAAGCCATGGGAGATCTAGCAATCATTAATGCTTTTTGGGAAAAACTTTCTAAATAGTTTAGACAGTTTTTATATGCTGCTCATTCTAAATAGTTTAGAGAGTTTTATATGCTCCTTTTAACTGGCTGAGCTACGTAGAGGTCAGAGCGTTATCGTTGCGGCTTAGGAATCGACATCGTGGAATCGTGATTGAATATTTATCTTCTCCAAATTCATAACTCCAGATTTTAAATAGGTAATTCTTCACCCTTATTCTCCCCGATTTGTTCCCGTACATGGATCTCTGGTGGTAATCATTGGATAATTTTTCCGCTGCGCCATGAAGTGTGCCGGCGTGACCCAATAGTGGTATCAGAGCCAATTGTATGATACGAATTTGGGTTTTAATTACTTGGGTGATGTAATTGTATGAGATACATGTTATTTTTCAATTTATTTAGCGAATATATGATATTTGTACGAGAAAATCTATTCAATCATGGTTAATCTGTTATTCTAGTTAAAACATGTTCCTAAGATCGAAGATTAAGAGTTAATCATTAGGATCTTTGTCGATAGGGTTTGAAATATTATATGTTAATTGTTAACATATTCAATATGGAATTTTAGGGTTTTATATGTTAAGTGTTAACATACGCGGGTTATAGTTACATATTAGACTAATGGTTAGTCTATAGATTTCGTGCGGGAAAGTAACAAGAGTTGTTTCAGTAAAAACCTCGTAGATTTTAAAATCATGAAAAACACAATAATGTTGAAAAAAGTTATCAAATTGTGAGGTTTTTACACAGCAATTAAGATGCTAATCTTTAAAAATATCCCACAATGCAAGCAGGACCACTTAACCCCAAGAGGGCTTTGACACATGCGTAGGAACAATCTGGTAAGACTTTAATAACAAACCGCGTCGTTATTATTTTTTATATGCACAGTGTTTGGAATGCATGGTTATAGCCCAATAGCCCATTTAGTTTTATCTATATTGTTTTATAAATAAGGCCTGCGTGTTGTGCCTTTCTCTACTTCTATTGTAATTCTCTTCTCATCTTACTCCCTCGTATGTAAAAACGAGTTTCTAAAATTGTAATCTATATGAAGAAGCATGGACCAGAGGAACATAAGTGTGGGTCGACAGAAAGATGCTTGAGAAGTGTTTTTATCTTAGAATAATTTGGTTCTCCTATTGGCTTGGGACATGCCACCTTAGGATATGGGCTATAATGCTTTTCATATATGTGATAAAATGAATGTATGAGATGCATGCTAGTTAATTGATAAGATCAAATGTTAAATGGTGAGATAATATTCACGGAACCCCTCAATAAAATATTAAGTACTTTATTGATTCCTAATGTTAACCCTCGTTAAAGTCTAGATCGATACAATGTAGGTTCTGCTAAAGCAAGGTACTTGTATCTATCTTGGCCAGACGTGAAGAATAAGCAAGTGATATTCGTTGGTTGTAACATTGGTTAAAGACTTAACTAGGTTACTCTAATAGGATCAGAAACCTAAAGGTTAGTTATTTGGATAATCATAAGATAGTTATGTACAAGAGTTATTCACCAAATGAAGGAGTTACATGAGATGTAATTAGCAAGTGTTGCTTACCTAGATAGACCATAATCTTAAGAGAAAAGCCAAAGCTGACTTAAGAGAATGTGAAATTTGGATCCTTTCCCACTAGAAAAACCTTATAGAAAGTATTTTCAGCATTAATATTTGAGAGTTATTAATTTTAATAAAAATAGTGGGAGTATCAAGTCCTTTTATAAGCAAACATGGTAAACATACTCAAAATTCATATTTTATTGTTGTAGACTTATTATACAAATTTGCTATCATTGCGATCAGTCCTTGAGAAGGACAAGTTGAACGACATAAACTACCTTGACTGGTCACTGGAAGAAAAATGTTTCCATTTGTAATAAGACATGTCATTGTAAAAAGAACTACCTCATTTATCTTGAAAAGTCAAGAAGGCAAATGAAAGCAGAGCGTCCGCCTCGAATATTTATGTTATTGATATTAATTTATCAACACCTACTTCTTGGGTATTGGATATCGGTTGTGGTTCTCATATTTGTACATTTGTATAAGGACTACAAAAGAGTAGAAATTTGAGAAAATTAGAGGTGAACCTATGGGTTGGTAATGGAGCAAGAGTTGATGCATTAGTTTAGGAACATATACTTTATTGTTGTCTAGTGGGCTTAATTTATGTTTAGTGGATTGTTATTTTGTGTCTAGTTTGACTAAAAACATCATTTTGATTTCTTGTTTAGACAAGATCGGTTTTGAGATAACTATTAAGAATATTTTTTGCTCTTTTATCTCGATAATGTTTTCTATGGTGTGACACAATTAATAAATGACCTTTATATTTTGGATCAAGAGAATTCTATTTACAACATAAATACGAAAAGGTCAAAACAATGACTCTAATCAAACTTATCTTTGGAATTGTCACTTGGGTCATATAAGTGAAAACACATTTCAAAACTTCATGAAGATTGATTTTTGGATTCATTTGTTTTCGAACAACTTGATGTACGCGAGCCTTACTTATTGGGAAAATGACCAAAGCTCATTCTAATGGTAAAAGTGAGTGAGCAAGTGATTTATTGGATTAATACATAATGATGTATGTGGACCAATGAACACACAATCCAGAAGAAGTTTTTCAATACTTCATTACTTTCACAGATGACTTCAGTAGATATAGGTACATTTACCTAATGCATTATAAATCTGAAGCCCTTGAAAAGTTTAAAGAATTTAAAATGAAGTACAAAACCGACTAGGAAAAACCATTAAGGCTCTTTGATCTGATCGAGGAGGAGAATACTTAAACTTAGAGTTTGGTGACCTTCTTAAGAAATGTGGGATTTTCTCACACCTCCTAGTACTCCACAATTGAATGGAGTTTCCGAAAGGAAGAAATCGAACACTTGTTAGACATAGTTCGATCAATGATGAGTCACGCTGATCTTCCAGTTTCTTTTTTTTGCGGACATGCGCTAAAAAATAATAAATGCTTTCACACAAAAATGGTGTTCCATCTAAATTAGTTCAAAAGACACCATATGAGATATGGACTGGGAAACGTCATAGTATGTCTTTTATGAAAATTTGGGGATGTGAAGCTTATGTTAAACATAGGATGTCTACAAAGCTCGAACTCAAATCTCATAAATGTAATTTTGTGGGTTATCCTAAAGAAACTAAAGGATATTATTTATTCAATCCTACTGATAACAAAGTGTTTGTTGCTCAAACATAAATCTTCCTGAAAGATAATTTGTTTTCGAAAAGGAAGTGAGAGAAATATTGAACTCAATGAAATTCGAGATCTACCATATATCATTGAACAAGAGATTGAACAACAACAAGTTCTACAAGTTGTTGGGGAACATTCAACAGTTTTGGAAACACAACCACTGCGAAGATCTTTGAGAGAATGCAATACGCCTAAGAAATATGTGTTTCTTGTCACATTGCATGGTGATGTTTTCTTCATGGATAAAGATGAGCTTAAGACTTATCAAGAAGCGTGATGGCGGGCCCAGACTTTGAGAAATGGCTAGAGGCCATGAAAATCGAGTTGGATTCCATGTCAAAAAGAAACAAGTTTGGACCTTGGTTGACCCACCTCTAAGGATTAAGCCCATAGGGTGCAAATAGGTTTTCAAAAAGAAAACCAACATGGATGGTAATGTAAAAACATACAAAGTGCGTTTAATCGCTAAGGGTTTTAATCAAATTCATGGTACAGACTATGATGAAACCTTTTCACCTATTGTTATGTTTAAATCCATACGAATCTTACTTGTGATAGCTACATTTTATGATTATGAGATAAGGCAAATGGATGTTAAAATCACTCTCCTTAATGGAAAACTAGATGAGGATGTGTACATGACACAACCTGAATGGTTGTGTCGATCTAAAAGCTGCCAAAAAAATATGCAAGCTACAAAGGTCCATTTATGGATTGAAACAAGTTTCTGAGTTGGAATCTTTATTTTAACGATGCAATCAAAGAGTTTGATTTTATCAAAAATAAAGATGAGTCATGTGTTTTCAAGAAAATTAGTGGGAGCACTGTCATATTCTTGGTACTGTATGTGGATGACATACTGATAATAGAAAATGACATATCTAGCTTACAATCTATGAAAACTTGGTTAGGAAAAATATTTTTCCATGAAAGACTTGGGTGAGGTAACATACATCTTAGGAGTCAAGATCTATAGAGATTGATCAAGACGACTGCTAGGACTAAGTCAAAACACATACATAGAAGAAGTACTGAAAAGATTCGGTATGGAAGAATCCAAAAAGGGTTTCTTACCTATGAGACATGAAATTTCACTCTCGAATGAAATGTATCCTTTAACACCTCAAGAAAGGGAGCAAATGAGTAAGATTCTATATGCTTCAGTAATTGGATCTATCATATATGTCATGCTATGTACTAGTCCAAATGTATCATATGCTTTAATTATGACAAGTCGATACCAGGTAGATCCCGGTGAAGGTTATCGGGTAGCAGTTAAAAACATCATTAGGTACTTAAGAAGAACTAAGGATACATTCCTTATATAAGGAGGTGAGGAAGAGCTAAGTATAAAAGTTTATATTGATGCTAGCTTTCAGACCGATAAGGATGATTTATGATCGAAATCGGGTTTTTGATTTGCCTTAATGGAGGCGCCATGAGCTAGAAAGGTTCAAAGCAAGATACAATAGCTAATTCTACAACAAAAACTGAGTATATTGTAGCATGCGAAAAAAAAGAGTGTGTTAAGATCAAGAAGTTCATATCTGAACTAGGGTTTGTGCCAAGCATTTTGAATGCTATAGATCTACGTTGTGATAACAACGGAGCCATCGCACAAGTAAAAGAACCCATATATCACCAATGATCTAAACACATACTTAGATGTTACCATCTCATTCAAGAAATTATAGATCAAAGAGATGTGGAAATATGTACAGTACCAACAGATGATAACATTATCGATCCACTGATAAAGCCTCTAACGCAGCAGAAGCGTGATCATCACACTAAGTCACTTGGTATTAGATACATGAGTGATTGGTCTTAGTGCTAGTGGGAGATTGTTAGAGTATGTCCAAAGACCAATCATAAGATGATTGTAAATGACATTTTTTTAACTTGTTCATTCATAAAGAGGCATTGCTATTATTATTTTCAGTTACAATTCTGAGTGCATAAATAAATTGAATTATAATAAAGTCCTTAGAATAATATGATTATTCTTAAATGTTCTTAGTCGAGTATTATTGTGAGAATGGACAACAATAATGCATTAAGACTAATATGTAGTTGATTGATGAAAAAGTGTTATCATTGACATGGAGATGTCAAAATCAATATATAAGTATGTGTTAGAGAATGACATACTGGACTGACCCACTATGAGCATGTTTCTTGGATTATTATGTGACAGCCACAACATTGCTCATAGTGATAACTACATGTATGATCCTCATACTTGAGATCATCATTATTTCAACATCGTGGGTGACATATTTTGATAAAGTCAAACGTGTCAGAATCGACTACTCTATAAAGACTGATATTGGATATATCACAATCTATGTAGTGGGATATGGTTGATCAAGATAGGATTTGTCCCTCATACATAATAGGAGTAATATCGTAGGCCACTTGATTGAGTGAGACTAGAAATGCATGGTCATGCTCGAATAAGTTGATATGAGATATCATAGTTATTCGTTTATAATAGTATACTCAAGATATCAAGAAATATTAGATGGGCTATACAAGTGTGATTGTTCCATGACTTGTGTCCAATCTAGATATAAAGAACAAAAAGATGCAATACATGAAAAAGAGTTAATCACAAAAAACTTATGTTGAATCATGATTTCTTTTAACTTAGGTGACAATGACATATTTCTAGATGTCACTCATTGTTTGTAATATTAGAAATGTTCTAATATTTACTACTAACGTTACATAAACCTACAAGGTCACACTCACGGTTAAAATGAGCATATATTAAACGAATTATATATGTATAAATTTGTTGTACATGAATTTTGTTAAATTAATATATATTTAAATCCTAATTAAAGTTGAATTGGGATTATATATACATTAATATATATACATATATATTAAAATCCTAATTAGTTGAATTGGGATTTTATATATTAATATATATTGAAATCCTAATTAAGTTAAATTGGGATTATATATATTTAATATATATATATATATTGAAATCCGAATTAAAGTTGAATTAGGATAATATATATTTAATATTTATTTTGTAATTATTAAATTTCTGAATTATAATTAAAAAGTATTGCACCGATCACCGTGTTGTTCATCCAGAACACACTCGGACTCGGCCTCTCGACTGTGCCAGAAGGAGGTGTTACAAGCAATGATTATATCAATAACAATATAATTATTTCAATGATTCAATATGAATACTCATTGATCAATATGGCCCTATTCAATATTTCAATGATACTAATAACAATGCAAGGATTCAATAACCAATGTTTTAATGCAACAACTTACCAATGCTTACCAATAACACCTCTTATGAGGTTTCAATGCAATGGTACCTTGTAACATGTTAGTGAAACAATAAAAATAATATTGACATCGGGGTAGGCACCTAACCATTCTCGAGACTCTAAATAAACTCACCGATAATTTCAAGACCTTTAAGGCTCTTGAATGGTGATTCCCTTATTCTTTGACTTATCTAACCCCTTTGGGTTAGGTGATTCTTCACCTTGATTGGTTTGAGATACATAGAATTGAAATTGTAAGGATTTCAATAACAATAAAAAAAAATCATAGCAATATTTAGCTATGAAAAACAATAAAGATTAAGCTTTAAAATCCATGGCTAGTTCATAGGATTCATAATCTTGAGCTTGAAATCAAACATGATTTAACCATGGAATTAATAACTTGATAAAGGATTTAATCTTACCCAATTGATGGTAATCTTGTAGGATCGAAAATCTAAGGTAAATAAAGACTAAGAAAATCCTCCAATGAAGGTGTTTGCTTGAGGATTTGAGGAAGAAGATAAAGATGGCTAAAGTGTTGCCAAATCAAGTAATCTTTCTTTTCTTTAATCCCATTAATGCCAAAAAGCTTTCCTTCACTTGAAGGAAAGTTCTATGATCATTCCACGTATGGTGGATTATAATTAAAGAGGGGTTAATCGCAAGGTTAACCACTTAACTTTTGAGATTTTATACTTCTACCCTCGACTTTCAATTTTCGTGATATAGTCACTAAAAGGTTTTTCAATATATTCAATAAGATCCTCAATCGATAAATTGACTCAATTAGATTCCAATATCAAAGAAATTGACCACACGATCAAAGTCAATAAAATATTTAGACCTTTACGGTATATGGTTTCCGATCGCCAAAACCAAATTCTTACTAGACCGTTTTAGGGTTGTTATATATGTTTTGTTACAAAAAGGTAACTCGACGTTAAAGGCTATTAAATGTTGTTATAAAAGTGGTATAATAGCACATTTAATCCTTCATATTTACACATTTAATCAATTTAGTCCTAATTGAAAAAATTAATAAATTTGACCTATTTTAGACATTTTTTTTTCAATTTGGTCCTATTATTATTAATTAGAAATACTTTAATAAGTTTCCTACAACCAAATGGTGACACGTGTCACCATGAAAACAAATTCAATAAAATTAAGGATAATGGGATTCTAACTTGGGTTTGGAGGGTTGCTAAGTGCGCTATAAACCACTAGGCCAAAGCTTTTATTTGGCTATAGTTTTTAATAATATATTATATGTTATGTATTGGGTTTCATTGCTGGAAATAAAAGAAAAAGAGAGGTGAAGAGGGGACTCAACCTAGGACTAAAAAGAGAGATAATGGACATGACAAACCACTAGACTAAAGTAAAAATTGTAAATTAAATGACAATTTGTTACTATATTAAGATTTAAGGGTGTAAGAAGCCCTTGAACTTTTGAAAAAAAATCAATTAAGCCCCGAACTTTTTGCACCAATTAAGCCCTTGAACCAAGAAATATAATCAATTAAGCTCTTTGAACCAAGAAATGTAATCAATTAAGGCCTTTGACCATTAAATTTTTTGACAATTTTTGGATTTGTTGGTGCATTGCGTCAGATCACATTGTTTCCACGTGACATTTTCATAATTTTTTATTTTATTTAAAAATTTCATTAAAATTTATAAAAATGTAAAAGACTTATAAAATTTATAAAAAAATATTTTTTTGGAAAAATCTGTAATTGCATCATTATAGAACTATAGTGTATCATTTGCCAGTAATATCTAAAGAAAAAACTGTCAAGATTTAATGGTCAAAATTGGTCAAAGGGCTTAATTGATTCAATTTCTTGGTTCAAGGGCTTAATTGATTCAATTTTTTTGGTTCAAGGGCGTAATTGAGTGCAAAAAAGTTTAGGTACCCTTTAAGCCTTATATTAAACTATAATTAAATGTATGATATTAAATAATATTATTTATTGGATTTATGATATTAAATAATATTATTTAATATCATACATTTAATTATAGTTTAATATAATAATAAGTTGTCATTTAATTTACAATATCTACTTTAGCCTAGTGGTTTGTCATGTCCAATGCCTCCCTCTTTTAGTCCCCTCATCACCTCTCTTTTTTCTTTTATTGCCAGCAATGAAACTCAGTACATAAAATATAATATATTGTAGAAAACTATGGCAAAATAAAGGCTTTGGCCGAGTGGTTTGCAGCGCGCTTAGCGCTGCTTCGAACCTAGGTTCAAAACATGTTCTCCTTAATTTTATTCAATTTATCTTCCTTTAACGGATGGTGACATGTGTCACCATCTGGTTGAAGGAAAATTATTAAATTATTTTTAATTAATAATAATAGGACCAAATTGAAAAAAAATCTCTAAATAATAGGGTCAAATTTATTAAATTTTTTAATTAGGACTAAATTGATTAAATGTATAAATATGAAGGATTAAATATGTTATTATACCATGTTTTATAATGGCAGTTAACAACCTTTAACATCTAAGTTACTGTTTTGTAACAGAATAAAGTTTAATTGACATTTTGTAACATTTGAAAGTTTGATGACCATTTTGTTTTTTTCACATAGTTTAGTGACTGTTTGTGTAGTTTACCCTAAAAAGTATTGATTTATCTTTTTGCTTGTTTTTTAATAGTGTTTGTGTATATAATTAATTAATCGGTAGTAATTTTTTATATATTAACCAAGTAATTTTATACATAAATAAAATAAAATAAAAATATAATCTAATAGAGTTAGAACATCCAAGAACAATAAAAAAAAACAAGTACCAAAAAGATAAGCACTTTGCATTAGACGGATCGGACACTTCCTCTTTGCAAAAATAATATAGTGATGAGAAGAGTGTTGAACCCACAAGTAAGGGTGTTAACCACATGTAAGGGTGTTCATGGTAAACTAATCGCACTGTTTAGCCTAAACGGTCGGTTAACCGTTATAACGGTCATTAAATTTTGCTAACCGTAACCTAACCGTTAAGAAATAGTTAACTACTAACGATTAACCATTAAGATACGGTTAACCGACAGTTCAGTAATAGGTTAACCAATAAACTATAAGATTTTTTTAACGTGTTCTTTTGAGAATAATAAAACTATCTCTCCCATAAATATTATATAAAAATGTTTAGAAAAAAAAACTTAAATAGTGAGATTCTAAACACTAACTTCATAAAATTAACTACATACTACAAAGTTCCAACAAAATACAAAAATTTCAAGTTTCAAGTTTCAACAAAGATCAACACATAGCAATACACCATCAAAGTTCAGACATAAATATACTCCATCAAAGTTCAAAAGACAAATATTTAACTAACATAAAAGCATAAGGTAAATGAAACTTCAATGAGTTAGTACCACAACCACAAAAAGTTAACTCTATGATCAAATCACTTAAGGCCTTCACAAATTTATATATGTATAAATAATTTAAAAATGGTTTGTTAGATTATGCTCAAAGACCAATCATAAGATGATTGTAAATGACATTTGTTTTTACCTTGTTCATTCATAAAGTGGCATCGCCATTATTATTTTCAGTTACAATTATGCGTGCATAAATAAACTAAAATATAGTAAAGTCCTTAGAATAATATGAGTATTTTTAAATTTTCTTAGTCGATGTTGGTCTTGTTGGCGATGTTGGAGGATATTAACCTTTCATTGTTGGCGATGTTGGTTGGGAGTTCGCGTATCCACATTACATGGCGAACCAAGGAAAATAAATGAATAAGTGTCGCAAGTATTGTTAAAATGTGATTTGAGATGTATTTATATTGATACATATGTCATGACTTGTCTCACAGTGTAACAACCATATCCCACTACATAGATTGTGATATATCCTTTTTGGATTCTTCCATACTGAATCTTTTCACTAAATTTGAGATGTATTTATATTGAATGGAGATGTCAAAATAAATAGATAAGTATGTGTTAGAGAATGACATACTTGGACTGACCCATAATGAGCATGTTTCTTGGATTATTATGTGACAAATACAACATTGCTCATAGTGATAACTACATGTATGATCCTCATACTTGAGATCACCATTATTTCAACATTGTGGGTGATATATTTTGATAAAGTCAAACGTGTGTCGAGTGACTACTCTATAAAGACTAATATTGGATATATCACAATCTATGTAGTGGGATATGGTTGATCAATATAGGATTTGTCCCTCCTACATAATAGGAGTAATATAGGCCACTTGATTGAGTGAGACTAGAAATGCATGGCCATGCTCGAATAAGTTGATATGAGATATCATAGTTATTCGCTTATAATAGTCTACTCAAGATATCAAGAAATATTAGATGGACTATACAAGTGTGATTGTTCCATGACTTGTGTCCAATCTAGATATAAAGGACAAAAAGATGCAATACACGAAAAAGAGTTAATCACGAAAAACTTATGTTGAATCATGATTTGTTTTAACTTAGGTGACAATGACATATTTCTAGATGTCACTCATTGTTTGTAATATTAGAAATGTTCT
Source organism: Hibiscus mutabilis (assembly GCA_019671005.1). NCBI lineage: Eukaryota > Viridiplantae > Streptophyta > Magnoliopsida > Malvales > Malvaceae > Hibiscus > Hibiscus mutabilis. The sequence continues at coordinate 55,400,259 of CM033715.1, forward strand.
AATATTTACTACTAATGTTACATGAACCTACAAGGTCACACCCACGGTTGAAATGAGCATATATTAAACGAATTATATATGTATAAATTTGTTGTACATGAATTTTGTTAAATTAATATATATTTGATATATATATAATTTAACTATTGGATAAATATTAAAAGAAAATAATTATTGTAATTATGACTCTTTGAATATATATATATATATATATATATAATATAATTCGATTTAAATTAATATATATATTGAAATCCTAATTAAAGTTTAATTGAGATTATATATATATATATTAAAATCCTAATTAGTTGAATTGGGATTATATATATTAATATATATTGAAATCCTAATTAAGTTAAATTGAGATTATATATATTTAATATATATATATATATTGAAACCCTAATTAAGTTAAATTAGGATTATATATATTTAATATATATATTGAAATCCTAATTAAATTTGAATTGAGGTAATATATTTAATATATATATATATTGAAATCCTAATATGAGTTGAATTAGGATTTCAAAGGCTATATAAAGCCATGGGAGATCTAGCAATCATTAATGCTTTTTGGGAAAAACTTTCTAAATAGTTTAGACAGTTTTTATATGCGCGTTCCATTCTAAATAGTTTAGAGAGTTTTATATGCTCCTTTTAACTGGCTGAGCTACGTAGAGGTCAGAGCGTTATCGTTGCGGCTTAGGAATCGACATCGTGGAATCGTGATTGAATATTTATCTTCTCCAAATTCATAACTCCAGATTTTAAATAGGTAATTCTTCACCCTTATTCTCCCCGATTTGTTCCCGTACATGGATCTCTGGTGGTAATCATTGGATAATTTTTCCGCTGCGCCATGAAGTGTGCCGGCGTGACCCAATAGTGGTATCAGAGCCAATTGTATGATACGAATTTGGGTTTTAATTACTTGGGTGATGTAATTGTATGAGATACATGTTATTTTTCAATTTATTTAGCGAATATATGATATTTGTACGAGAAAATCTATTCAATCATGGTTAATCTGTTATTCTAGTTAAAACATGTTCCTAAGATCGAAGATTAAGAGTTAATCATTAGGATCTTTGTCGATAGGGTTTGAAATATTATATGTTAATTGTTAACATATTCAATATGGAATTTTAGGGTTTTATATGTTAAGTGTTAACATACGCGGGTTATAGTTACATATTAGACTAATGGTTAGTCTATAGATTTCGTGCGGGAAAGTAACAAGAGTTGTTTCAGTAAAAACCTCGTAGATTTTAAAATCATGAAAAACACAATAATGTTGAAAAAAGTTATCAAATTGTGAGGTTTTTACACAGCAATTAAGATGCTAATCTTTAAAAATATCCCCGCCAGCGGCTGCAGGACCGCCGGAACCCCGCAAGGGGCTTTGACACATGCGTAGGAACAATCTGGTAAGACTTTAATAACAAACCGCGTCGTTATTATTTTTTATATGCACAGTGTTTGGAATGCATGGTTATAGCCCAATAGCCCATTTAGTTTTATCTATATTGTTTTATAAATAAGGCCTGCGTGTTGTGCCTTTCTCTACTTCTATTGTAATTCTCTTCTCATCTTACTCCCTCGTATGTAAAAACGAGTTTCTAAAATTGTAATCTATATGAAGAAGCATGGACCAGAGGAACATAAGTGTGGGTCGACAGAAAGATGCTTGAGAAGTGTTTTTATCTTAGAATAATTTGGTTCTCCTATTGGCTTGGGACATGCCACCTTAGGATATGGGCTATAATGCTTTTCATATATGTGATAAAATGAATGTATGAGATGCATGCTAGTTAATTGATAAGATCAAATGTTAAATGGTGAGATAATATTCACGGAACCCTCAATAAAATATTAAGTACTTTATTGATTCCTAATGTTAACCCTCGTTAAAGTCTAGATCGATACAATGTAGGTTCCGCTAAAGCAAGGTACTTGTATCTATCTTGGCCAGACGTGAAGAATAAGCAAGTGATATTCGTTGGTTGTAACATTGGTTAAAGACTTAACTAGGTTACTCTAATAGGATCAGAAACCTAAAGGTTAGTTATTTGGATAATCATAAGATAGTTATGTACAAGAGTTATTCACCAAATGAAGGAGTTACATGAGATGTAATTAGCAAGTGTTGCTTACCTAGATAGACCATAATCTTAAGAGAAAAGCCAAAGCTGACTTAAGAGAATGTGAAATTTGGATCCTTTCCCACTAGAAAAACCTTATAGAAAGTATTTTCAGCATTAATATTTGAGAGTTATTAATTTTAATAAAAATAGTGGGAGTATCAAGTCCTTTTATAAGCAAACATGGTAAACATACTCAAAATTCATATTTTATTGTTGTAGACTTATTATACAAATTTGCTATCATTATTGATCAGTCCTTGAGAAGGACAAGTTGAACGACATAAACTACCTTGACTGGTCACTGGAAGAAAAATGTTTCCATTTGTAATAAGACATGTCATTGTAAAAAGAACTACCTCATTTATCTTGAAAAGTCAAGAAGGCAAATGAAAGCAGAGCGTCCGCCTCGAATATTTATGTTATTGATATTAATTTATCAACACCTACTTCTTGGGTATTGGATATCGGTTGTGGTTCTCATATTTGTACATTTGTATAAGGACTACAAAAGAGTAGAAATTTGAGAAAATTAGAGGTGAACCTATGGGTTGGTAATGGAGCAAGAGTTGATGCATTAGTTTAGGAACATATACTTTATTGTTGTCTAGTGGGCTTAATTTATGTTTAGTGGATTGTTATTTTGTGTCTAGTTTGACTAAAAACATCATTTTGATTTCTTGTTTAGACAAGATCGGTTTTGAGATAACTATTAAGAATATTTTTTGCTCTTTTATCTCGATAATGTTTTCTATGGTGTGACACAATTAATAAATGACCTTTATATTTTGGATCAAGAGAATTCTATTTACAACATAAATACGAAAAGGTCAAAACAATGACTCTAATCAAACTTATCTTTGGAATTGTCACTTGGGTCATATAAGTGAAAACACATTTCAAAACTTCATGAAGATTGATTTTTGGATTCATTTGTTTTCGAACAACTTGATGTACGCGAGCCTTACTTATTGGGAAAATGACCAAAGCTCATTCTAATGGTAAAAGTGAGTGAGCAAGTGATTTATTGGATTAATACATAATGATGTATGTGGACCAATGAACACACAATCCAGAAGAAGTTTTTCAATACTTCATTACTTTCACAGATGACTTCAGTAGATATAGGTACATTTACCTAATGCATTATAAATCTGAAGCCCTTGAAAAGTTTAAAGAATTTAAAATGAAGTACAAAACCGACTAGGAAAAACCATTAAGGCTCTTTGATCTGATCGAGGAGGAGAATACTTAAACTTAGAGTTTGGTGACCTTCTTAAGAAATGTGGGATTTTCTCACACCTCCTAGTACTCCACAATTGAATGGAGTTTCCGAAAGGAAGAAATCGAACACTGTTAGACATAGTTCGATCAATGATGAGTCACGCTGATCTTCCAGTTTCTTTTTGCGGACATGCGCTAAAAATAATAAATGCTTTCACACAAAAATGGTGTTCCATCTAAATTAGTTCAAAAGACACCATATGAGATATGGACTGGGAAACGTCATAGTATGTCTTTTATGAAAATTTGGGGATGTGAAGCTTATGTTAAACATAGGATGTCTACAAAGCTCGAACTCAAATCTCATAAATGTAATTTTGTGGGTTATCCTAAAGAAACTAAAGGATATTATTTATTCAATCCTACTGATAACAAAGTGTTTGTTGCTCAAACATAAATCTTCCTGAAAGATAATTTGTTTTCGAAAAGGAAGTGAGAGAAATATTGAACTCAATGAAATTCGAGATCTACCATATATCATTGAACAAGAGATTGAACAACAACAAGTTCTACAAGTTGTTGGGGAACATTCAACAGTTTTGGAAACACAACCACTGCGAAGATCTTTGAGAGAATGCAATACGCCTAAGAAATATGTGTTTCTTGTCACATTGCATGGTGATGTTTTCTTCATGGATAAAGATGAGCTTAAGACTTATCAAGAAGCAGTGACGGGCCCAGACTTTGAGAAATGGCTAGAGGCCATGAAAATCGAGTTGGATTCCATGTCAAAAAGAAACAAGTTTGGACCTTGGTTGACCCACCTCTAAGGATTAAGCCCATAGGGTGCAAATAGGTTTTCAAAAAGAAAACCAACATGGATGGTAATGTAAAAACATACAAAGTGCGTTTAATCGCTAAGGGTTTTAATCAAATTCATGGTACAGACTATGATGAAACCTTTTCACCTATTGTTATGTTTAAATCCATACGAATCTTACTTGTGATAGCTACATTTTATGATTATGAGATAAGGCAAATGGATGTTAAAATCACTCTCCTTAATGGAAAACTAGATGAGGATGTGTACATGACACAACCTGAATGGTTGTGTCGATCTAAAAGCTGCCAAAAAAATATGCAAGCTACAAAGGTCCATTTATGGATTGAAACAAGTTTCTCGAAGCTGGAATCTTTATTTTAACGATGCAATCAAAGAGTTTGATTTTATCAAAAATAAAGATGAGTCATGTGTTTTCAAGAAAATTAGTGGGAGCACTGTCATATTCTTGGTACTGTATGTGGATGACATACTGATAATAGAAAATGACATATCTAGCTTACAATCTATGAAAACTTGGTTAGGAAAAATATTTTTCCATGAAAGACTTGGGTGAGGTAACATACATCTTAGGAGTCAAGATCTATAGAGATTGATCAAGACGACTGCTAGGACTAAGTCAAAACACATACATAGAAGAAGTACTGAAAAGATTCGGTATGGAAGAATCCAAAAAGGGTTTCTTACCTATGAGACATGAAATTTCACTCTCGAATGAAATGTATCCTTTAACACCTCAAGAAAGGGAGCAAATGAGTAAGATTCTATATGCTTCAGTAATTGGATCTATCATATATGTCATGCTATGTACTAGTCCAAATGTATCATATGCTTTAATTATGACAAGTCGATACCAGGTAGATCCCGGTGAAGGTTATCGGGTAGCAGTTAAAAACATCATTAGGTACTTAAGAAGAACTAAGGATACATTCCTTATATAAGGAGGTGAGGAAGAGCTAAGTATAAAAGTTTATATTGATGCTAGCTTTCAGACCGATAAGGATGATTTATGATCGAAATCGGGTTTTTTGATTTGCCTTAATGGAGGCGCTGTGAGCTAGAAAGGTTCAAAGCAAGATACAATAGCTAATTCTACAACAAAAACTGAGTATATTGTAGCATGCGATGCAAAAAAAGAGTGTGTTAAGATCAAGAAGTTCATATCTGAACTAGGGTTTGTGCCAAGCATTTTGAATGCTATAGATCTACGTTGTGATAACAACGGAGCCATCGCACAAGTAAAAGAACCCATATATCACCAATGATCTAAACACATACTTAGATGTTACCATCTCATTCAAGAAATTATAGATCAAAGAGATGTGGAAATATGTACAGTACCAACAGATGATAACATTATCGATCCACTGATAAAGCCTCTAACGCAGCAGAAGCGTGATCATCACACTAAGTCACTTGGTATTAGATACATGAGTGATTGGTCTTAGTGCTAGTGGGAGATTGTTAGAGTATGTCCAAAGACCAATCATAAGATGATTGTAAATGACATTTTTTTAACTTGTTCATTCATAAAGAGGCATTGCTATTATTATTTTCAGTTACAATTCTGAAAAGTAAATAAATTGAATTATAATAAAGTCCTTAGAATAATATGATTATTCTTAAATGTTCTTAGTCGAGTATTATTGTGAGAATGGACAACAATAATGCATTAAGACTAATATGTAGTTGATTGATGAAAAAGTGTTATCATTGACATGGAGATGTCAAAATCAATATATAAGTATGTGTTAGAGAATGACATACTGGACTGACCCACTATGAGCATGTTTCTTGGATTATTATGTGACAGCCACAACATTGCTCATAGTGATAACTACATGTATGATCCTCATACTTGAGATCATCATTATTTCAACATCGTGGGTGACATATTTTGATAAAGTCAAACGTGTGTCGTAACTGACTACTCTATAAAGACTGATATTGGATATATCACAATCTATGTAGTGGGATATGGTTGATCAAGATAGGATTTGTCCCTCATACATAATAGGAGTAATATCGTAGGCCACTTGATTGAGTGAGACTAGAAATGCATGGTCATGCTCGAATAAGTTGATATGAGATATCATAGTTATTCGTTTATAATAGTATACTCAAGATATCAAGAAATATTAGATGGGCTATACAAGTGTGATTGTTCCATGACTTGTGTCCAATCTAGATATAAAGAACAAAAAGATGCAATACATGAAAAAGAGTTAATCACAAAAAACTTATGTTGAATCATGATTTCTTTTAACTTAGGTGACAATGACATATTTCTAGATGTCACTCATTGTTTGTAATATTAGAAATGTTCTAATATTTACTACTAACGTTACATAAACCTACAAGGTCACACTCACGGTTAAAATGAGCATATATTAAACGAATTATATATGTATAAATTTGTTGTACATGAATTTTGTTAAATTAATATATATTTAAATCCTAATTAAAGTTGAATTGGGATTATATATACATTAATATATATACATATATATTAAAATCCTAATTAGTTGAATTGGGATTTTATATATTAATATATATTGAAATCCTAATTAAGTTAAATTGGGATTATATATATTTAATATATATATATATATTGAAATCCGAATTAAAGTTGAATTAGGATAATATATATTTAATATTTATTTTGTAATTATTAAATTTCTGAATTATAATTAAAAAGTATTGCACCGATCACCGTGTTGTTCATCTGTAACACACTCAGACTCGGTTCTCGACCAGGCCAGGAAGGAGGTGTTACAAGCAATGATTATATCAATAACAATATAATTATTTCAATGATTCAATAGCAATACTCATTGATCAATATGGCCCTATTCAATATTTCAATGATACTAATAACAATGCAAGGATTCAATAACCAATGTTTCAATGCAACAACTTACCAATGCTTACCAATAACACCTCTTGTGAGGTTTCAATGCAATGGTACCTTGTAACATGTTAGTGAAACAATAAACAATAATATTGACATCGGTGTAGGCACCTAGCCATTCTCGAGACTCTAAATACACTCACCGATACTTTCGAGACCTTTAAGGCTCTTGAATGGTGATTCCCTTATTCTTTGACTTATCGAACCTCGGTGGGTTAGGTGATTCTTCACCTTGATTGGTTTGAGATACATAGAATTGAAATTGTAAGGATTTCAATAACAATAAAAAAATCATCGCAATATTTGGCTATGAAAAACAATAAAGATTAAGCTTTAAAATCCATGGCTAGTTCGTAGGATTCATAATCTTGAGCTTGAAATCGAACATGATTTAACCATGGAATTAATAACTTGATAAAGGATTTGATCTTACCCAATTGATGGTAATCTTGTAGGATCGAAAAGCTAAGGAAATAAAGATTAAGAAAATCCTCCAATGGAGGTGTTTGCTTAAGGATTTGAGGAAGAAGATAAAGATGGCTAAAGTGTTGCCAAATCAAGTAATCTTTCTTTTCTTTAATCCCATTAATGCTGAAAGCTTTCCTTCACTTGAAGGAAAGTTCTCTGATCATTCCACGTATGGTGGATTATAATTAAAGAGGGGTTAATCGCAAGGTTAACCCCTTAACTTTTGAGGTTTTATACTTCTACCCTCAGACTTTCAATTTTCGTGATATAGTCACTAAAAGGTTTCTCAATATATTCAATAAGGTCATCAATCGATAAATTGACTCAATTAGAGTCCAATATTAAAGCAATTGACCACACGGTCAAAGTCAATACAATATTTAGACCCTTACGGTATATGGTTTTCGATCGCTGGAACCCAATTCTTACTAGACCGGTTTTAGGGATGTTATATATGTTTTGTTACAAAAAGGTAACTCTGACATTAAAGGCTGTTAACTGTCGTTATAAAACATGGTATAATAGCACATTTAATCCTTCATATTTACACATTTAATCAATATAGTCCTAATTGAAAAAAATTAATAAATTTGACCTTATTTTTTACATATTTTCAATTTGGTCCTATTATTATTAATTAGAAATAATTTAATAATTTTCCTCCAACCAGATGGTGACACGTGTCACCATGAAAACAAATTGAATCAAATTAAGGATAGCGAAATTCAAACCTGGGTTTGGAAGGGATCTAAGTGCGCTACAAACCACTAGGTCAAAGCCTTTATTTGGCTATAGTTTTTAACAATATATTATATGTTATGTACTGGGTTTCATTGCTGGCAATAAAAGAAAAAAGAGAGGTGAAGAAAGGACTCGAACCTAGGACTAAAAGGGAGACAATGGACATGACAAACCACTAGACTAAAGTAGAAATTGTAAATTAATTAACAATTTGTTACTATATTAAGACTTAAGGGTGTAAGAAGCCCTTGAACTTTTGAAAAAAATTAATTAAGCCCCTGAACCTTTTTGCACCCAATTAAGCCCTTGAATCAAGAAATATAATCAATTACTATATTAAGACTTAAGGGTGTAAGAAGCCCTTGAACTTTTGAAAAAAATTAATTAAGCCCCTGAACCTTTTTGCACCCAATTAAGCCCTTGAACCAAGAAATATAATCAATTAACTCTTGAACCAAGAAATGTAACCAATTAAGGCCTTTGACCAATTTTGAAAATTAAAATTTGACAATTTTTGGATTTGTTGGTGCAGTGCGTCGTATCACAGTGTTTCCACTTGACATTTTCAGAATTTTTTATTTTATTTAGAAATTTTATTAAATGTTATAAAAATGTAAAAGACTTATAAAATTTATAAAAAATATTTTTTGGAAAAATTTGTAATTGCATCATTATCGAACTGTAGTGTATCATGTGCCAGTAATATCTAAAGAAAAATGTCAAGATTTAATGGTCAAAGGGCTTAATTGATCAAATTTTTTGGTTCAAGGGCTTAATTGAGTGCAAAAAAGTTTAGGGGCTTAATTGATTTTTTCCTAAAGTTTAAGGGCTTCTTACACCTTTAAGCCTTATATTAAACTATAATTAAATGTATGATATTAAATAATATTATTTATTGGATTTATGATATTAAATGATATTATTTATTAGATTTATGATATTAAATAATCATACATTTAATTATAGTTTTATATAATAATAAATTGTCATTTAATTTACAATATCTACTTTAGCCTAGTGGTTTGTCATGTCTAATGTCTCCCTTTTAGTCCCCTCATCACCTCTCTTTTTTCTTTTATTGCCAGCAATGGAAACCAATACATAACATATAATATATTGTTAAAAACCATGCCAAATAAAGGCTTTGGCCTAGTGGTTTGTAGCGCACTTAGCACTGCTTCAAACCTAGGTTCAAAACTTGCTCTCCTTAAATTTATTCAATGTATCTTCCTTTAATCGGATGGTGACACGTGTCACTATCTAGTTGGAGGAAAATTATTAAATTATTTTTAATTAATAATAATAGGACCAAATTGAAGGAAAAAAATGTCTAAATAATAGGGTCAAATTTATTAATTTTTTTAATTAGGGCTAAATTAATTAAATGTGTAAATATGAAGGATTAAATATGCTATTATACCATGTTTTATAATGGCAGTTAACAACCTTTAACGTCTCAGTTACCGTTTTGTAACAAAGCATAAAGTTTAATTGTCATTTTGTAACATTTGAAAGATTAATGACCATTTTGTTTTTTTTTCGCATAGTTTAGTGATTGTTTGTGTACTTAACCCTAAAAAGTATTAATTTATCTTTTCACTTATTTTTTTCTAATAGTGTTTGTGTATATAATTAATTAATCGGTAGTAATTTTTTATACATTAACCAAGTAATTTTATTCATAAATAAAATAAAATGGAAATATAATATAATAGAGTTAGAACATCCAAAAGAACAATAAAAAACGTAAGTTTAAAAAAAGATAAGCACTACATTAGTTAGATCAGACACTTTCTCTTTGCACAAACAATATAGTGATGAGAAGAGTGTCGAACCCATAGGTAGGGATGTTCATGGTAGGCTAACTGTACCGTTTAGCCTAAACGGTCGGTTAACCGTTATAACGGTTATTAAATTTTGTTAACCGTAACCTAACCGTTAAGAAACGGTTAACCGCTAACGATTAACCATTAAGATACGGTTAACCTACGGTTCGGTAATAGGTTAACCAATAACCTATTAGATTTTTTTAACATGTTCTTTTGAGAATACTTAAACTATTTCTCACATAAATATTATATAAAAATGTCCAAAAAACTTAAATAGTGAGATTCTAAACACTAACTTCATACTTAATTTTAAAAAATTACCTACATACTACAAAGTTCCAACAAAATACAAAAATTTCAAGTTTTAAGTTTCAACAGTGTTCAACACTTAGCAATACACCATCAAAGTTCTAAAGACAAATGTTTAACTAACATAAAAAGACAAGGTAAATGGAACTTCAATGAGTTAGTACCACAAGCCACAAAAGTTAACTCTATGATCAAATCACTCAAGGCCTTTACCGATTTATATATGTATAAATAATTTAAAAATGGTTAACCTATAGGTTAACCATTTGTCAAAATTCTTAACCGTAACCATTAACCATCATTTTTAGCAGTTTGGTCAACCGAGACCGTTTAACCTTAATGGTTCAATTAATTAACCTATAAAATATAATGGTTTTACCGGTTAACGGTTATGGTTAATTATGCACACTTCTACCCACATGGATTGGAGTAACAAACTCAAATCAATTACACTTAATAGTTAGTGAAATAGTATTTTGGGTGGTGATATGATTATGAACTAAATGTAATAAAAGTAAAGGTAGCAATGATCAGAAGACAAATAGATGTTGTAGCAGATATGCAGATGATTATGGATGCTGAGATTATTGCCTAAGAATTATACTTAATTGTCATTCGAATGCTATAGAAATTGACAATATATGTTTACGTAAACCACTTACACACTTATCTACTCGATAGGGTTTTCTAATTAGCTCATAGACTCTCTTGATACCTAAAAGTTGATAACAAAAAGCTATGACAATACATGTTTGCGTAAAACCTAATAGTTTATTATCTATTCAAGTTCTCCTTATTAGTCATGATTATGCTTACGCTCTTTCCATATTTGTAGATAATTAAGTGATTGAGGGTTGTTATCAAGCAATGATGCATCTAAGACATTTGAAAACACTTTGAGTATGTTTGGTTTTATTTTTGTTTAAATGTAATAAGGCAATTTTGGTGAATTTCTCATTTGAATTTATGTTTGAGGGTTGTGTTTCCTTTTGTCATTCCTGTTTTGATTGTTGTCTTGCCAACTTGGAGTTGGTTGATTTTGATTCTTGTGTTACTATGATGATTGAAGCTAGTTTTGGGTAGTTTGAGCATGTTGAATATATCTTGAGATGCCTATAATTTCTATTTGGTATGATGCTTAGGCCATATATGCAATTTTGAGCATTTTGATTATTTACATTTCGATGTATAACAAAAGGTATGGAGCATGTCTATAGATTCTTCATTTCGATGTTATATGAGTTGAAATTTGGTATGTAAGTGCTCAATCAAGTGTGTTTTAGGTTGGTTTAATTGTAGAAGCATGCTGGAGATGTTTAGGAGTGTTTCCTGGCATTTCGGGTTAGTATTGTAGATTCGAATATGCAATATAGTGCAAAGCGTAATGGTACCTTAGCGTACCAATACTCATGAGAGAAAAATAGCATTTTTGGTTAAGGCATATCTGTTCACCCTACTCTATGTACTAGTACAGTCTTTCCCGCGTATCGGTACGTTGCTTTGTATCGGTACTAAATCGAGCTACTGAATTTTATTTAGAGCCTATGTACCGTTATGGAGCTCCTGTGTACTGGTACGAGATTAATTAATTTGGTTAACTGGCTTATGAAGTTGGGTTTTCTTGTATTTCAATTATCGTATGTTTATGCATCAATTAAATGAGTAAATGATGTTTGTTTGACCTAAAATTTGACAAGCATGCTTAATGTATACTTAATTGTAGCATGGGGCTTTTGTAATTGCATTAGTTCCTGTAATTTATCAATTTTACAATTTAGTCCCTATTTGAGTGTAATGCTTAATTGAGTGATTAATCGAACTCCGTTTGGCATGTAACTTGAACCATAACTTAATGAAAACATATAGGACCATATGAAGCATCTAGAACATGAAAAAAGATAGAAAAATATCCATAATTATGTAGACTCGAACTGGATTCACTTCGATGAATCAATGTGCCATCCGTCACTTGGGTTTGTTTTTCCCAGACTAGGTGGTAGGTGTTCAGTCAGCCTAAATTTTAGTGCTAAAACTACGTTTTTTTTAGTCACATTGAAACAACATCATTTTGGCCATGTCTTCACATTGTTATCGAGTTAATGGCCTAATAGTATAGCTGAAGCCAAAACCAAAGTTTAGTGCTATAATTGTAAAAATTGAACATTCAATGGTATAAAGGATACACCATATAAAGTTCAATGGTATTCGATGTAATTTACCCCTTTTTAATTTAAATACTTATTTTTTAGAGGCTAAAATGTTATTAAACCAAAATTTATCAAGTATTTAAAATCTTCAAGAGTGCCCTAGCCGCACATGAGCTTTGTCCCTAATATTATGATACAAAAAGGTAAATTACATCCAAGGTTACTTAACTCTAAGTTTGGTATCAAGCATATCGTTTTTCTTTTAAAAGTTACAAACATGTCACTTAATTAAAAAATTATTATAAACAAGTCACTTCGCTTACCAACATGTCACTCAATTAACATATTGTTACAAACATGTTATTTTTCTTCTAATGTGGCATGATATAATAGCTTTTTTAGTCCCCAAAACTTATATATCATGTCAATTTGATCCTAATCTGAAACAATTCAATAAACACAACTTAATGTTTAAAAATTTCACCATTTTAATATTTATTCGTTTCCTAAATTGATTGTTCTTATCCCAGAAATGATATTACTTTCTTGTTACTTTCCTGGTAAAATATCAGTTTAACAATAACTTGATGTTGCTTTATGACAAAATGCAATTATCAAACTATTAATTTGATATGATGTGTTCAATTTATTTGATTTGATGAAACTTTTAAATATGAATGATTAAATTTATTAAGTTGTTTCGAATTAAGTTAAAATTAATAGAATGTATAAGTTTTGGGACTAAAATATTATTATACCACAAAAAAATAACGTATTTGTAACTTCTAAAAGAAAAGTGACATATTTATTTTAGGACTTATAATTAAGTTAGTGTAATTTATCAAAACAAGTGTAATTTATTTTCGGTCAAAAAATGTTGGGTGCATGCACGAGTACGAGAGTGGTAGTTCTACGGTACGGCAGACTACGGTGCGATACCAACTGAAAATATTATAAGATTTAAAACATTGAACTGAAAATATTGCACATTTTTATAACATTTTCAGTACTTGTAAAAGTTTAAAATGTTATCAAAATGATAAAAATTTTAATAATTAACTAAAAATATTATTAAATAATATCATATTTTTAGTTATATATTTCAAATCTTATAACATTTTTAATTGGAATCATGGAAACAAAACGAAGAAAGTCAATACGAAATAGGAATCATCGAAAACGCGACTTTAATTTGTTATTATTTCAACTAAATTGTACGCTGTATGTATGTATTTTTTTATCATTTCCCTCTTCCAACTTCTTACCAATCAACAAACGCAACCCCAAAGCTAATTTCTTCTTCTTTATAAATTCCTCTTTTCCTCCAAATTTGCAAGTATTTTTTTGTTTAGAAATTACCTTCAGATTCTGAGGAATGTATCCGCCGCCAGGGCCGGGCATGTACTACAATTACCCTCCGCCGATGCTGGTCGACTGTTCCGGCTGCCGTTCCCCTTTGCAGCTCCCTCACGGCGCCCGATCCATCCGTTGCGCCATATGCAAAGCCGTTACCAACATCGCCGATCCTCGATCCGCCCCTCCTCCGTCCCAGCCGCCTGCTCCTTCCGCCCACGCGCCTCCTCCGTCCTCTTCTCTCCCTTCCCCCTATAACCACGCGCCTCCCGGCGCCCCTCCCCACGCCCACGGCCGGAAAAGAGCTGTGATCTGTGGGATATCGTATAAATACTCGAGGCACGAGCTCAAGGGTTGCATTAACGATGCCAAGTGCATGCGTTACCTTCTCGTCAACAGTTTTAAGTTTCCCGAAGATTCCATTATCATGCTTACAGGTAATCTTTCCTTGTTCTTTTTATGATTAAATTTCGTATCTTTTGTTCGAATTGGAATAAATTCTATGGAACAGTATTTGATTGGGCAGTAAATTCTAGGGTTTATAGATCGAATTTTGACCATAAAGGTGATAGCTACCGCAGGGAATCTTTCCTTTCTGTACACTGCATTTATTTTATGGTTTTAGCTAAGTTTTCTTAATTGTGTACGTGGATACGGTGGATTCAACGGTTCTGACTCGAGTTGTCTTAATTGTGTATTTGAATTAAATAATTAGAAGTATTATAACTTTTTTTCCTAATGCAGAAGAAGAAACCGATCCCTACAGGCTTCCAACGAACCATAATTTGAGGATGGCGTTATATTGGCTAGTACAAGGTTGTCAACCTGGTGATTCTCTGTTGTTTCACTATTCCGGTCATGGTTCGCGGAAACGGAATTACAATGGTGATGAAGTTGATGGCTATGATGAGACCCTTTGTCCTTTGGATTTTGAAACTCAAGGGATGATTGTTGACGATGAGATAAATGCAACTATTGTTCGACCACTGCCTCAGGGGGTTAAGCTTCACGCGATCATTGATGCTTGCCATAGTGGAACCGTATTGGATTTACCATTTCTTTGTAGAATGAACAGGTTTGATGCTGCTGAACATACTTATGTACCATTAACTCTTAATCAAGATTCCTTACTAATTTTGTTAGAAACAGTATCTCCATTCCATAGAGAAGAGATTTAGTTTGCATGTTGGGAAGAAAAGTGTATTTCATGTTATGCATGTTAGATGAAGAGGCGCTTGAAAGAACCCATTTATGGTCTAGGGTTGATCCATAAACTTTTGGAGCCCTTTGGCCTTTTAGTTTATGGTTAACTATGCTGTTTTATATACTTTGAAAACTGGAAGTTGATGCCTTGTATTGGTCCAGGGCTGGACAGTATGGATGGGAGGATCATCGTCCTGCATCAGGTTTATGGAAGGGAACAAGTGGTGGAGAAGTAATCTCCTTTAGTGGTTGTGATGATGATCAAACCTCTGCTGATACATCTGTAAGATTCCTGAAAACTGATTGCATGTCTAGAACCTTCAGTTCTGATGGCACTTTAGATTTCAAAGACTAAAGAAAATATTGTAATGCTTTGGGGAGCAGGCTCTATCAAAGATTACATCAACTGGTGCCATGACATTCTGCTTCATCCAAGCCATCGAGCGGGGGCATGGGACTACATATGGTAGCATTCTCACTGCAATGCGCAATGCAATTCGAAATGTGGGTGGTGGTGGTGGTGGTGACCTTGTTGGTGGTGCTGTTACGTCCCTTGTCACCATGCTTTTGACAGGAGGTAGTACTGCTGGACTTGGTGGTGGGTTGAAGCAGGTAATATTCCCATGTTTAAGCATTTAATGAAAACCTCTCTGTTTCTCCAACTTATCAGTTTATTTTCGGCAAAATGACAAAATATGCCCCCAAGGTTTGCATGTTTTGTTATTTGGCCCCTTATATTTTTTGGAGCAAACAACCCAAACGTTTCAATTTGGTCCAAATATGCCTCAGTTGGATGGAAACCGTTAGTCAACTAACGGTCAGCGGCTGATGTTGACTGGACTTGCCACGTGTTAAGTTCTGCTAACGTGTTAGCATCATATTTGCCATGTGTCACTATCAAGTTCGGCCACGTGTCAACGGTTGATTCTGATTTCGGCAGCTCTTAACACGTGGCAAGTTCAGTCAACATTAGCCGCTGACTGTTAGTTGACTAAAGATTTCCATCCAATTGGGGGATATTTGGACTAAATTGAAATGTTGGGGTTGCTTGCTCCAAAAAAAATAGGGGGTCAAATGACAAAACATGCAAACGTTGGGAGTTGTTTGTTCCAAAAATAAGAATAAGGGCCAAGTGACAAAACTTGCAAACGTTGGGGGCATCTTTTGTCATTTTGCCTTTATTTTTCATACCTCAAAAAAGAAAGTGCTTTGATTGATTGTATATTGGGGCATCTCTCAAACACGCCATGCGTACTCAAACATGTTAATGCGTAGCAACTAGGTTGATATATGCGTAAAAATGATTATGCAGATGCATGTGGAAGCAACATGTATCCTGACAACGAATTATCATTGTTTGGAACAAACTTTTGGTAAAATCTTTGTTGTTAAAACAACAGAAACTTTGGTCTGATTGTCTCTCTACTGTTTTATAATATCAAGTCTTTTAAGCTAAGTTCATTTTAGAGTTTGGAAATTGGCATTGTGAGAAAAGGCTTATTCGAATTATCGAACCTGGAATATTAGAGTGAAACAAAAGTGCAAATTGTATTTTGGCTTCCGGTAAAGTGAAAAAGCTAAAATGAAGATAACATGTGATGGAGCTTGACATTTTTTTAACTGTATTTTTATCGGTTGACAGGAGCCCCAACTGACAGCATGCCAGCCGTTTGATGTGTATACAAAACCTTTCGTCCTGTGATTATTATTGTTTTTTTATACACATTTTTATATATGATGTTTGTAAATTGAATTTATTTATATCCCTGGAGAAGGGGTTGGATTTCATTTGTGTTCTGAAAGCATATTGGTTATGCCAAAATTTCCTGGGGATGAGGATTTTGTTACCACCTATGATTAATAAATATATGTTTCCTTCTTAGGATTTGTACAACTTTTAGTTGTTTTGCCTCAATGCTGGAACTGACTTTCCGATTAAAAGGTTAATCCTATTCTCACTACCTTTTCTTTGCTGATTTGCTGATGATCTTAACTTGTATCAAGCCACGTAGGCTTTTCATTCAAAAAAAATCAACTGATATTTGTTTACAACATATTGGTATAGTCAAGTCATTATGCTTAATTTTTGAACATGTGAAAGTTTGCCACATTGGGTATTTTTGTAGGAATGGGGTGGCTTAAAATTTCACATGTTATTTTAGTATATGGATTGGTATTAAATTAACATGGTAATTTTTAATCACATTTTGAACAAAGAGGAAAAATATGCTTTACTTATTTTGAAGATGTATTTCCTTTTTCTAATTTCAAGTTTAGATTTATACTAATTCTTCTTTATGTTATGATAAATTATTTAAAGACTTCTATAATAATTAAGCTTTTTACTTGTGTTAATATTTAGGGTAAACTAACTGAGTGGCCACCCAGTTATTGGGTCTAATCTACCAATTAACTATTTAATTAGACCTATATTGACCTCAAACCATTAAAATCTAACGGAAGAGTAGCATAACTGTTAATAAAAAACTTGTATAACTACACATTTGATCCCTATTAGTTATATATTCTATCAATTTTTATTAACAGTCACGTCACTCATCCTTTAGATTTTAAAAGTTGGTGGTCAAATTAAATAGTTAGAGGGTCGAATTAGAAAATGGCGCCATCATCATCAAATCTCTCTCCCTGCCCCCCCCCCCCCCTTCTATGCAAGGAATTTCTTCCCAGCGTGTACGCATTCGTTTTATGTTAAAAGTACTGAATATTCTTCAGCAAATCTTTCCTTACGGCCTCTTGATGAAAGAATGAGGACTGTAAGAAGAAGAAGATGATGATGATATAAAATACAACGCTATTTGAAAAGAAAGTCACATTAGCTATCGTCTTCTTGCCGCTGTCTCGTGTATTTCGAAATGTTGATGAGCTGTTGCCAAAAGTCTCACACAATGGTAGTGTTGCCATTGTAGTTATTATGACCCATTTGCTTCTGGACTGCTTTAACTGCTGTTACTCTTGCTCCAGTGGCCGCTTTATTCGCTGCAGCTACCGCCTTGTTCACTCTCTCATCTACCTTGGCCACATCATAAGCTTTCTCCCCTGCCCTTCGAGCCTCCTGCACATGACACAAAACAATCGGACATGTCCCGGCTTTATGTTGCAACATCGTAATATGACAGAAAAAAAAGACATGAAGGATATTCTTAACAACAAAATAAGTCATGCAAGTATTCAGGCAAGTCTTGTATACATTTTGTATGACATGCTCGTGAAACTTGGGTAGACCAAGTTACTTTTGCTAAGCGAGGTTCATCTAACTCTAGATTTACACCTAATATTCACATTTTTATATATTCAAACCATATTAAGTCAGTCATGTCTAGCGATTATTTTCGTACCATACCCAATTAAATGGCTCAGGAGACTAAGATGGGACCATCTAAATTAATGATAGGAAAAAATTATTACAGCCAACTGCAACAAAAAGTACCTGAACCACGTTAAGTACTTTAGAATGATAGACAGCTACAGGAGATACAGGATATGTAGCATTCTGCGTGCTCGGGACATCGAGAATTCCATTTTGCCAATGGCCAGACTGTGTTTCCCCACTTCTAAATGTATACATTCCAAGCCCTTGTCGTCTGCCCTCATGCCAAGCACCCTCGTACCGATGACCATTTGCGAAACAATAGACGCCAAATCCATGCATCTTGTCTGCGAAATATTCGCCAGCGTATGTATCTCCATTCCTAAATCAGAAGATACATAAATCTATGCTCACGAAAGCAGATAGCCAGTAATTTCTTTCGAATGAAAAGGCAACCCTCACAACTGCAAAAATATACTTAAAACATAATACCAAACTTTCCCTACATTGCTTGAGCTGCATTTGAATGAAACCTATCTGCTGCTTGCTAATACGAGTAAAAACAGGGCCAAAATCCACAACCAAATAACTACTAATCATATTCATTCGGACACCAAGAATCTTGGCAAAACAAGAATGAGATCTTGAAACCTACAACAGTATAATCAGCTGACAATTGAAGCGCCAATCATAAACTCAGAACATATTTATTTACCTAAAATGGTAATGTCCAAGTCCATGCTTGACACCGCGTTTGAATTCCCCGACATATCGGCTTCCATCCTCACAAGTATGGATACCACAGCCATGGCTCTGCCCATTAGACCACTCACCAGCATAAACATCCCCAGTGTAGAACCAATAAACTCCAAATCCATGCCTAACACCCTGCCTAAACTGCCCTCGATACCGGCTTCCTCTTGCCCATGTTTCCACCCCATAGCCTTCGTACTTCCCATCTACCCAATCCCCCTCGTATCGCCCACTCAAGTAATAGTAATAAACCCCGCTCCCCGAACACTTCCCCTTATGGAACTCCCCTTCGTAAGCGTCTCCGTTGCTATAAACTTGAACCCAACACCCCGAATTCGCTCGCTTTTCGGATTTCAGCCGAGACCCAATTGACCAAAACACCGGTAAGTGCGACCTTGATAGTGAAGATGAAGGCTTGAGATTAATTGGAAACGAACGGGCTACGAACAATCGTATAGAAGGGAGACGAGGAAGGGCGAGGTTAAGGGAAAAAAGAAGGGCAGCCGAGAAAGCAAAAGCCGTCAGGAAGTCAAGCAAAAATGAGTGGGTTGGAGATGAAACTAAGAAGTACAACAAGGGGAGAGATAAAAGGAAGATTAAGCGTAGGTAAACTCGAAGACGACGCAGGCGCTTGAAACGGTGGAGGAATCGACAAAGGGACGATTTAGCAGCAACGGAAAGGGAAAAGAACGGCGCCCTACTCCGGGAATTGAACTGCTGAGGCGTGGTAAAACGGTACAAAGTTGGGGATTTGGTGAGAGATAGCGTTTGGGTCAAAAGGGGTCTCTTGTAAGGGGTCGGAGAAGAGGAAGCCGAAGTCGGAGGTGGTGCGGTGGCGTCATTCTCAGACGAGCCCTGAGGGAAAACGTTAATTGTAGACGACGTTTCGGTGGCCGCCGCAGCGATTGGACCGGATAGCTGTTGTAAACGGTGGTGGTAATTGAAATGCTGCAGGTGGTGGAGTGGGAGATGGTGGCGGTGAACGGTGGAAGGTTGGGGATTAAAACCGGAAGAGACGCCGCTGCTTTCTTTTCCGATCTGAACTTCGGATTTCTTCTGATGCATTACATACGTGAGGAACAATTCACTATTTTGATTTGTCCCCTTAGCTTTGAATAGAATGGAAAATCGAGATTTCTTGTTTGAAATTTCGTTTTTTTCCTTCACTTTTGTGTGTAGAGGATAGATTCTCGCTTCTTCACTCTAAAACTGTGAACGGCGACAAGTTATTAGAGGTCGTGGAATTAATAGAGGCGTTTGTGTCTATTTGTTTATTTTTATTTTCATATTATTAATTTAGATTTGTGTTTGATTTGTGTTATGGACGCTTTTTTTAATTTAATTTTTTTAAAATGTTAAAATTTGAACTTTAAATCTTTAATCTAATATTTTATCGAATTAAATTAACTGGGTGTTAATTATCATATGGTATTTATCAAGTTTTATTTGTCTTTATGTTCAATCCTAATAGATATATAATTATGGTTTTTGGATGACTTTAAAATGGGCGGTGCAAACCGTTATACACTACTAACGTAATATATTGTTGAACACTATTAATTAAATCGCTAAGTAAAAGAGTCGTTATCACAGTTTGGCGACTCCGCTGGAGAAACGAAAGAGTTATACCAAAATTAATTGCGCGTTGCAAATACTATTGGAAATTATTGAAGTTAAAATTGGTCGATTGGTCAAGCTGCTCATCTTTGTTCCTTCACATTCCATTAGGTCATGGTTTCTAGACCCGATAAGAGCATCCTCTTCCTTCCCCTAGAGTTTTCCCTTCTCTCCCCCTCTAAGTAGGATTAAGATTAAAATTTGTCAAAAAATTGATCTTTAGTTAAGTGTTTTTGATAAATGAATATTTAGACCGAACAAATAGGACCAGAAGAGTTTGTTTCCTTACCTTTTTTCACAGTCTGATACAAGTCAAGTTGTATCGATACGGCCTTGCATATTTGGACTTGGAAAAACATAGTGTATCAATACACAAAAGGGGGTGTATAGATACGGATCTTGGTAGTGAGGTCTGGGAAATAAACAGTATCGATGCAGTCATAGGGTGTATCAAAACAGGTCAACTTTGGTCAACCCGTATTGATACAGCACCTTGGTGTACCGATACAGTGGTAGTTAATTCTGTTAAAAGACACTGGACACAGTTTTAAAATGTTTACAAAAATGGTCACTGAATATTGTACAACCTAATTGGATAAATAAATGATATTGGAATAGCATGAAAATTTACAAGAACACTGTTATTGTAGTGAATTTCATTGCGGTATTGTTAATTATAGAAAATGACCTCTAGATTACAAGATTTACAATTTAGTCCCTAAAGCTTGTAAAGTTAAAAATTGGTCCTAATGGATTGGTCATTGTTTTAAATGGAATAAATTGAGCTAATATTGATATTGGATAATGTTTGAAAGGTTATAATATTGGTTAAGTGTATAACATTGATTGAAATTTTATCACGCTGTTCACCGGTATCACACTCCGACCTGGTTCTCGACCAGGCCGAGAAGGGGGTGTTACAAATTCAAACTCTTTTGAATATATGTCAATTTGATGGAGCACTGACTAGAGATCCTAGGCAACATTTGAAGCAGTTCATGGAGATTCGCCAATTATTCCAATAAACTAGAGTATCGAAAGATACTGTAAAACTAAAACTATTCATGTTTTCCTTGCGAGATAAAGTGAAGACTTGACTTAATTCTTTACCACTAGGATCAATTAGTTCATGGGCAGATCTTTTCCAGAAGTTTTTGACACAATTTTAGCCGCCAACACTCACTACCAAGCTGAGGGGTGAGATCATTACATTCAGGCAGACTGATGATGAAACATTATATGATGCCTGGGAGAGATTTAAAGATCTGTTGAGAATGTGTCCTATGCACCGATTCTCGTATTGGACCCAAATTCAAACCTTCTACAATGAATTGAATGCACAAACAAGGACTATTGCTGATGCTCCAACAGTCGGTTCATTGCTAGACAAGAAGTACTCAGAGACCGTTGATATTCTTGAAAGAATTTCAATTAATGATTTTGAATATCGTGTTGCCAGACTCGGGACTAGAATCAAAGCCAGCGGGAAATTGAAGGTTGATGAACTACCATTCATGCCGAGATTTCCAACCTCACAACCACGGTGAGATCGTTGCAAAAGAACAATGAGTCCCAAGAAGTTAAAGTATTAGACCCATTCTGTACAATCTGTGGAGATAATCATCATATGGAAGAATGTCATGCCAATCTTGAATCGGTAAATTTTGTTGGCAATGCTAATCGTTACTATAATCCTAACTCCAATACTTATAATGCATGTTGGAGATAGCACCCTAACATAGCTTGGGGAAATCAAAGAGGTAACCAATACAATGCACACGGCCAGGATGCCCAGAGGAATAATGCCATGCCAGAATTCTATCAGAATACCATGATACAAAAAGCTCAAAACAATTTCCAGCAAGGGCAAAGATTCAACCAATGATGCATTCTAATTGATTACATGGAGAGGAATGATGTCACAGTCCAGAGTTTGGCAGCATCAATGAGAAACTTGGAAGTTCAAATTGGGCAGATTGTCAATGCACTTAGCAATCGACCCCAAGGAGCATTGCCAAATAACATGGAGGATGCTCGGCACAAAGACAAAGATCAATGCAAGGCCATAACCCTTCGAAGTGGTAAGCAGTGCGAGGAAGAGATGACTGCCAAGCAGCCAGTTAACTGCCAAAGTGAAAAGCCAGTGCCAACAAACAGGCCTAGAGAAGCAGAGAAAGAGGAAATTAAAACAAATGATGCCAGTGGTAATGTCAGTACCAGTGCCAAAACCGATGCCAACAATGATGCCAAACATGATGCCAACATTGATGACAAACAGACTGAGGCTGAACAACATACTGATGCTAAAATAGAAGACAACACTGCCTCGGCAAAGTCGACAGTGCCAGCATATGTTTATCCACCACCACCATTTCCAGCAAGACTTCAAAAGCACAAACAGGACCAGAAATTTAAGCGCTTCTTGGAAGTTCTTAAGTAGTTGCAAATTAACATTCCATTGGTAGAAGCCCTCGAGCAAATGCCCAACTATGTAAAATTCATGAAGGACACTCTGTCCAAAAAGAGGAAGTTGGGAGACTTTGAGACTGTTGCTCTCACTGAGGGATACAATGCCATGATCCTAAACCGATTGCCACCAATTCTGAAAGATCCGAGAAGTTTCACTATTCACTACACAATTGGCAACAAATTTATGGGCAGTGCATTATGTGACTTGGGAGCCAGCATCAACTTGATGCCAATGTTAGTTTTTAGAAAGCTTGGCATAGAAGCAAGGCCTACCACGGTGACACTTCAGTTGGCAAACTGATCCTTTGCACATTCTAAGGGTAAGATTGAGGATGTGCTAGTAAATGTAGACAAATTCATATTCCCAGCTAATTTTATTATTTTAGATTATGAGGCAGATATTAATGTCCCAATTATATTGGGAAAACCGTTCCTTGCCACAGGTAGAGCTTTGATTGATGTTTATAAAGGTGAATTAACTATGCGCATGAATGATCAACATGTTACATTTAATGTGTTTCAAGCTCTTAAATACGCATATGAATCCGAGGAATGCCAAGCTGAAGAAATGATAGAGTCCATTTTTAAGTGGACATGGCACAACTGTGCCAAGATGTAGATGATGATGCCAACGGATGAGACAAGACAAGTGTTGACACTGAAGGAACAACTTTAGAAGAGGTAAGCTATTTCAAGCAGCCAAAACCATTGGAGTTGGCTGGTAGAGAGATCGTGGCACCAAAACCATCCATTAAAGAGCCACTTGAGTTGGAATTGAAAGCATTGCCAGACCATCTCAAGTATGCCTACTTAGGTAAATACTCAACCTTGCCAGTGATCATTGCTAGAAATTTTAAGCAACTACAAGCAATCGTTAGGATGGACCTTGGCTGATAAACGAGGTATAAGCCCAACCATATGCATGCAAAAAATTATCTTAGAGGAATATCATGGCAAAACCATTGAGGGTCAAAGGAGATTGAACCCCAGCATGAAAGAGGTTGTTAAAAAGGAGATTATCAAGTGGCAGGATGCCAGGATAATTTATCCCATTTCCAATAGCTCGTGGGTCAGCCTGGTGCAATGTGTGCCAAAGAAAGGTGGCATAACCGTGGTTCAGAATAGAAATAATGAATTAATTCCTTCCAGGACTGTGACCGGATGGAAAGTGTGCATGAATTATAGGAAGCTGAACAATGCCACCAAGAAAGACCATTTTCCATTACCCTTCATTGACCAAATATTGGATAGATTGGCAGGTAAGGCATTTTATTGCTTTCTAGATGGTTATTCAGGATATAATCAGATTGCCATAGCCCCAGAAGATCAAGAGAAAACCATATTCACATGTCCATATGGGATGTTTGCCTTTAGAAGAATGCTATTAGGGTTGTGTAATGCCTCAGCAACATTTCAACATTACATGATATCCATTTTTCCGACATGAGTGAGCATAACTTGGAAGTATTCATGGATGGTTTCTCGGTGTTTGGCAAAACATTTGAGGAGTTCCTTCAGAGTTTGGAGCGAGTCTTGAAGAGATGCATTAAGAAAAAACTAGTCTTGAATTGGGAAAAAATGCCACTTCATGGTGCAGAAGGGTATTGTTCTTGGGCACAAGGTGACCAAAAAGGGACTAGAGGTTGACCGAGCAAAAGTCAAGGTAATCAAGAAATTACCACCACCGACAAGTATAAAAGGTACTAGAAGTTTTTGGGACATGCAGGGTTTTACCGTCGTTTCATTAAAGACTTTTATAAAATTTCTAAACCTTTATGCTTTCTTTTAGAAAAAAAATGCCTCTTTTGCATTTGATGATTCTTATTTAAGAGAGTTTCAAGAACTTAAGGAGAGGTTGATTAATTCCCCTATAGTCGTGGCACCAGATTGGAATGAGCCATTCGAGCTCATGTGCGATGCCAGCGATTATGCCGTCGTAGCTGTACTAGGACAATGGCGTGGTAAAGTTTTTCATGCCATTTACTATGCCAGTCAAACATTGAATGGAGCTTAACTGAATTACTCCACAACTAAGAAAGAATTTCTTGTAGTTGTATTTGCTTTTGATAAATTTAGATCTTATTTAGTTGGTAACAAAGTTGTGGTGTATACAGATCATTCGGTATTGAAGTAACTATTGGCGAAGAAGGATGCCAAGCCCAGACTAATTCAATGGACACTTCTATTACAAGAATTTGATCTTGAGATTCGAGACAAGAAAGACAGTGAGAACTTAGTAGCTGACCACCTATCACGCCTAGAGCATCACCTTGAAAATGGTAAGACCATTGCCATAAGAGATGAATTTCTTGACGAGTATTTACTTGTAGTCAATGTCGTGCCATGGTACGCTAGCATGGTCAACTACCTGGTAAGCAATATTCTACCACCGAATTTGGAATATAATGCCAGGAAACAGTTCCTGCAAGATGTTCGACAATATTATTGGGACGAACCAATATTGTTTAAACAGTGTGCCGATCAAGTGATTCGTCCGTGTGTGCCAGAGGATGAACAACATAGTATATTTCAATTATGCCATATCGCACCGTATGGAGGTCACTTTGTTGGGATGAAGAATGCTGCCAAGGTGCTACAGTCAGGATTCTTTTGGCCCACACTATACGAAGATGCCCATAACTTTGCCAAGGCATGTGACTGATGCCAGCAAACAGGAAACATTTCTGACAGACTTCAGTTGCCGCTCTAGAACATTATGCCAATGGATTTGTTTGATGTATGGGGGATAGACTTCATGGGTCCATTTCCTCCATCATTTGGTAACCTATACATCCTTGTGGCTGTTGACTACGTTTCAAAATGGGATGAAGTTGTTGCTTTGTTAACAAACGATGCCAAGGCTGTTGCCAAATTTTTACACAAACACATTTTTACTCGATTTGGTGCCCCTATAGTGATTATTCATGATGAGGGTACCCATTTTAAATGCAATATAATATCAAATGCTTTGTGTAGATATAGAATTCAATATAGGATTGCCACGACATACCATCCCCAAACGAATGACCAAGTGGAGATTTCCAACAAGGAGATCAAGAACATTTTGGAAAAGACTGTAAATCCAATAAGGAATGACTGGTCCTTGAGACTAGATGACTCCTTGTGGGCTTATAGGACTGCTTTTAAAACTTCTTTAGGAACCTCCCCATTTAGACTTGTTTTCGGGAAGGCATGCCACTTACCAGTGGAGATGGAGCACCGAGCTTATTGGGCAATCAAAACGCTTGACATGGCATGGAGGGCTGCTAGAGAAAAGAGGTTATTAAACTTGAATGAGTTGGAGGAATTTAGAACACATGCTTACGAGAATGCCATACTCTACAAGGAAAGGACAAATCATTGACATGACAAACAGATATTACCAAGGCAATTTGAGGTAGGCCAACGTGTTTTGTTATTTAACTCGAGGTTAAAGTTGTTTCCAGGAAAGCTCAAGTCTAGATGGTCGGGACCCTTTGAAGTTGTGAAGCCATATGCTCATAGAGCAGTGGATATCAAGGATTTGAAAACGAGAGCAATTTTCAAAGTAAACGGCCAGCGTTTGAAGCACTATTTGGATGGCACTCAAAAGGATGCCAAGGAGGTTATCCTCCTGGCAGAGTTACCGTGATCATCATCATTGTCATGTTTCAATTCTTGTATATATTAAGATAGCTTTTTTTAGTTTTTATTTATTTTTATTTTCATTTTCATTTTCCTTTACTGCGTTGAAAGGTTTTTCTTGAGTGAGTGCAGGATTTTTATTGCTAGGCAGACTGCCAAAGAAAAAGATTGGCATGAAAAGATTGAAAATGTTTCCCAAGTGTTGAATCTGCCACGCCACCTAAGTCTGAAGATGAAGGAGTCCAAAGCCAAGCCAAGGTTGCGGCAAGACTTGCAGCACATGTCTCATCTATTGCCACCGATGTCCTTGCCGCCTCAGAGTTGGCAAAGCTTCTTAAGGAAGTTCTCCACGACATCAGAGCTTCTATTGCCGCATCGAAGGGGACTCCCCCTCTTCCTAAAATCATTTACATTTCATATTATTCATGTATTTTACTTTTTTCATTTGTATATATGTTGTTTTCATGCATTGAGGATAATGCACGCCTTTGGTTTGGGGGTGTACATCCTTACATTCGTATGCCATGCTTTCATGTTTAAATTTCAATTTGCCATATAGGCTTAAAATTTGAATACCAAACCACTAAAAAAATTGTTGCCTCGGTTAAGATTGGAAATTTTGTCAATAATCCACTAGCCTAGTTAAATTTGTTCTAGATTTATCTATCCAATGAAGAAATTGAAATTTTAGAACTTGTATGTCGGTAGGTTAGCAATGCCAAATAGCTTGGCAATTGGACTCTAGTTTAGGGAACTTTATTTTCACTCTACACGAGGTATGTATCTAGTCTGGAAAACAAACTTAGGTTCTCTTGAAACTGATCTCGGAATAATTGTTAAAAAATTGATGCCAAGGTAAAAAGAAAAGAATAAGACAACAATGATTTGCCAAGGCAAGAAGAAAGAAAAAAAAATAGAACTCTCCTCTACTTTAGAGATAATAAGTAACTTGGAGCTTCGTAGTTTGCTCCGTCTTAGTTCTCAAGTCAAAAACTTTAGGGTATGAGTTGAAGAGTAAAAGCCTAGTAATGTCTGGATTAATGTGGGGTTCGTGGTATGCTCCCTCTTATTTCTCATTCCAAACAGTATTACAAAGCAAGCCTAAAATTATTGCCAGAGGAAAAAGAAAGCAAAAACCCTTGGCGAATAAAAACAAAAATAATGGCAATAAATTCTAAGTTTGGGTAGTAAAGTCAACTAAGGGAGTTGAGTAAACTTGATGCATATTGTCCGCACTTCATGCACACTAGAAACCTTAGACTAGAGCTACATTGTTGTACTTGAATTTGTTTATCTGCTTGGCATTGATATACTGAATATCCGAGGAAAGACCTAGGGTCATATTTTGCTAGCTGATAGGTGTTGGGAACCATGACAATATTTGCCGAGGCACTTTCTTGTTTTTCTATTTTTATATTTTTAGTTACATTACTTGAGGACAAGAAATGAGATAGGTTTGGGGGTGTATTAACTCTTCAAAAGTACTATTTTTATGCTTATTTTACAAAGCCTTTGCTAGCCCTTTAAGTACATTTAGTTGCATTTAGTTGTTAGATTCATGCATTTGCATAAGGACTTAGGAAATAGGGAATTTTTGTGCTTTGCCAGCGTGAAGGGTTGTTTGTTGGCATCATTACAGGCTTGCAGAGCAGAGCAGACATGGCAGAGCAGCGTAGGAGCAGGAAGTAAAAGGACCAGAAGACCAATGCGAAGCATCATTGGTAATACGTTGCCATAAGAGTTTTGCCAAGAACCCTTGGCAATACCAGCCCAAAAAATAGGACCAAATTAGACTGCGAAAAAATAGCACTTGATCAAGCTCTGAAAAAATAGGATGGAAAAAAATTGGATGCCAAGCTGGTCTGGCACAGATGGACAAAATGATGCCGAGCTCGACTGGCAAATGATCAAAGACTAATGACATCAGCCCTAGTCAAGATGATCTCAACCCTGTGATTCAAAGTGCAGCTAAGATGATCACAAGACTTAGCCCACCCAAATTAAAACCCTAAGGCTTATCCTAGGGTTTCCCATACATGACTATATAAAGGACATCAAGCAAGCACATAAAGGATGACACATTGGAGATCGAATTGAGAAAAGACTACCTTCTTACACACTCTCTTAGTTTATTTGGTTTTTTGTTTGATGATGTTAAACGATTTTGGTTTTTAGATGGAACCCCTAACCATGAACTAATTTTCTTAAGTTGGTTTGAGGATGTTTGTGATGAACTTTGATTTTAAGTTTGGTTTTTAATAAACTATATACTTTGGTCTTATTTTTTATCTTGCACGCACTTCAACTATTTTCAGAATCTATTGCCATACGACAGTTGGCATGATTTTTAGTTTTCTAAATTCTATGCCTTGCGACCGCTGGCATAGTATTCTTATTGCACCTTAATATCTTAACAGACTTGAGGGGAAACGATCAGTTGCCAGATACTGAGGCAAGATGCTTCGACAGAAGATGTTCAAGTAGATGAACTTACTTCGAGAGTGAGTCTACCCCTTAGAAGTAAAGATTGACACTTAATTAAATTAATTGAAGATAAGCGTCACTACAGACATATAGGGCTTTATCGTGGTTAATTTAGGGTATTTCCATCAAAAGAGACATTACTACTTTTAATCTGCTCGACAATAAAATCAAGGCAGAACGTTATTAAAGGCTGGCATGAATAGCATGAAATCCAGGCATCCCCTGCCAATGCTCATCATCCATACAAATACCTTTACGTTGCCAACGTTATTTTATTTTCATTTCTTTTAAACCGTTTTCAAAACCAACTTCAAATTAAACAATATTTTTTTCCTTGACAAGTAAACAAGCAAAGCAAGTAAATTGTTGGCTAATCCCTGTGGGATCGATAACCAGCTTACTGTTGTATTACTTGCTGATCGTGTATACTTGCACGCAAAAGACTAAATCTTGGCACTATTTTTATACATTTCTAAAACATTTTTTACCCATTTTCCAAGCACTCTCACAGTCGAACAAGTTTATAGGACCATATGAGACTCTTGAGTGGGTTGGATCCGTAGCTTATCGGTTAGCCTTGCCTCAGGAGATGGCATGCATCCACAACATGTTTCATGTATCTATGTTGAGACGTTATTATTCTGATCCTTCCCATGTTATCCCGCTTGAAGGGAGTGAGATTAACACCGACTTGACCTATGATGGAAGAAACATATAAGAGTTTTGGAAAAATGAGTAAAAGAGCTTCGCAATAAGTGTATACCTTTAGTCAAGATGTTGTGGAGGAATCACGGATTTGAGGAAGCTACGTGGAAAGTCGAGAAGGACATGAAGTTTCTCTATCCGCATTGTTCCCAAAAGGTAAATTTTGAGGATGGAATTTTCTTTAAGGGAGGGGAGTTGCAACGACCTGGATTTCAGAATCTGACAGTCAGGTTGAACCAAAGGGTGGGCTTCGCGTTTGGGTCGTGAGTTTGGGCCTTTGTGAGCTAACATTTTAGTTTTGGGCTTGGGTTCTTTGTTGGGTTTTGGTTGGGAAGATGCTGATGGGGCAAAATAGTAAACTCTTTCTATTTGAAGAGTGGAAGAAAAGGGGTTCAATGGTTCTATAGAAAAGTGAAAGAGGTAAGATCACCTTATCCTTTGTTTTCTCTCATCTCTCTCATTTCCATGTTCCTCCCTAAAACCAAAAGTTAAAGGCTCAATCATTGTTCGTTTGAGTTGGAATTTTAGAATTTAGGTTGACGGCAGTGTAACCTCCTTCCAAGGATCTACATTTTGAGGTAAAAATCATCATATTTGGTGGAGGTTGGGTTTTGGTGGGGATTTGAAGATGAGGAATGGGAATGAGAGTTTTGACGCTATTCCTTGTAGTTTAATCATCCCTTTAGCCTCTTTTAATCTTCCAACAACGTTGTAATTCATTTTATAATGTTTCCTTGTAGTTAAAGAAGTGGGAAATTCTTCGAAAGAGCTTGGGAAGAAGAAAGCTTGAAGGGCTTTGGTTGGGGGCTTCCTTATTCAGCTTAGGAATCAAGGTTAGTACACTACTAACTCCTTTGTGTTCATAGAAATCATGAATTTGATTGCCTTGTAGTTTGGTTGACTTTTTGGTTGTTGAATGCTTAGAGAGTTTAAAATGGTAATTGCTAATATTATTGTTAAAAAGGCTAAAATTTGGTAGGAAACCACTTAAAACACATTCCATAACCTGTAGGCTCAATTTGGGGTTGTGCCCTTAGGTTTTAGGGGTATTGGGGGTGATTAGCGAACTCCATAAAATGAATTCTAGGTTCGAGTATCGATACAGGTGAGGGCGTATCGATACCCTATGTTAATTCTTGAAGAACACAAGCATTTTGTGAAGGGCGTATCGATACGCTTGAAAAGGGTATCAATACCTTTTTCTCATCATAATTCCAGTAGCCAATTTCGGTATCGATACACTTTTAGGGGTATCGATACACTTATACGTCCCATTATATCGGTACAGGGTTGTTTAAATAAAAACCTTGCGTTTGTAAGTCAGGTATTGATACGCTTGGAGGCGTATCGGTACGGAAGGGTGTATCGATACCCCTAGGGGGTGTATCGAACCATCTAGGCAATCTGCCCAAAAAATAAGATTTGAGTTCGAAGGCCCAGTGGGCCCCTAAAGTGGTAAAATGAATTGTAAAATCGAGAAACTAAGATTTAAACCTCATTTACGAGTTTAACGGGTAATAACTTAATTAAAACCTTGGGTGACTTGTTGTGTTGTATGATTAAGGATCCTTATGGATCGAATAGTGAATGTATGCCACGTAAGGGTATTACTATGGTTGAGTCACCTTGTTAATGTGATTCCGGATACCCATGAGATAGAGTGTGTTGAAACACTATGGACAAGATAAATGTATGAACCCGAGGCTTAGTGGGACTGGGACTCATTCGAAGGCTTGATGAGAGATTCTGAGCATGAGTGTACGTACCCGATGCTTAGTAAAACTGGGCCTCACTTAGAGCGTGTGTACCCGATGCTTAGTGGAACCGGGCCTCACTCCAGGTTTGTTGATATTATGCATATGGTTGTTATGTGAGACTTTTTACCTCCTATTGTTGATATGAATTGAGACGGCTAGGACTAGGGCCGCATTGATATGATATGATAGCTTTATTTTTCATCTTTACCTACATGCTCTTATTTATGATTTGCATGAAGCATAATTGAGTGGAAATGTGTCCACTGAGCTTCATTAGCTCAGCGTTCAAAATTGTTGTTTCTGTTCGCAGGTTTATAAGTTGTCGTGCTTTCGTCGGAGCACCATCAGAGTAGGACTTTGGCATCGACTTGTGTCCGAGTAGAATACTTAGATTTATTTGGGATATGTATTCGTAGGACCCTATATTGTTTTATAACTCATATTTTGGATTTTAAATTAAGTGTCGAGTGCTTTAACTATGTAATTTTAAATGGAGCTCTCCATGTAACGTTTTACTTATGATTCTATTTTGAAATGTTTTAAATTTAATGGATTTGAATCAATGAATGTGGTTTGGGCTAAATATAATTGCACTACTTTATGCTTTTGGATTTAAGCTTGAGGCCCAAATGTGACATCCGGGTTAAGGGTGTTACAGAAATAGTCTGAAGTTAAAGGTTTTATTAATGGGAGAAGAAGTCTATTATGGCGGCGAGAACAATTAAAAAGTTTAAGATTGGTTCGAAAATAAACAAAGGCTACAAGGGGACAATATTCACATGACCATTGTCAGAATTAGGAAATTTCACTAATATGAATATAAAGCAAAATCAGTTGTACGAATTGAAAGATATTTAGAAAAGTTAAAATTTTTGAAATAAAAGAAGAATATCAGAGACAGATTTTATTTACTACAAACATTGATACTATATTAGAATCAGCAATAAAATTACTTATTATTTATTGGCAAACCGATATACATGACTATACAAAATCAGATATCATGTTGGGCAAAAGAAGTTTAAATTAGAAATAAATAGAATAAATAAGTAAATAAACAGAAATAAATAACAAAAATTTATCAAATTCGAAATAACCGAAAATAGGATTGTTGAGGCCTGTAGAAACGCAGTCTCTTTAAGACATATTCGACCAATCCTCGTGCTTGAGTTCTTAAGTCGTCAGTCTCCCAAGATACAACAGCGGATGATCTTCGACAACAGCACTACTGAAGAGATCACGAACAGTACTCGAGCCTTTGACTATCACCAAGAAAACAATGCAATTTGAGAGAATGAAGCTTTTTCAATTGTCTTTTAAAACTAAAGGGAGGTCATGTATTTATAGGGGGGAATTAGGTTAAACGTGAGAATCAAAATATTCCGAAAATATCCTTCATCTAATTTGTTTTGAATATTTTGCGTGAATAGCAAGCATTATTTCTTAATATTCAAAAATATTATCGTTTCATATTCGAATTTAAGGGAACTGAAAAATTATCCCTTTAAATTCGGGATATTCACAAGAGTTATGTTATCTTAAAGGAAAAAAATTAATTCAAAGTGGTAAAATGTCCGCAAGCCCATGAAAGGCCCAACCAATCTAGACATTCGCATCGCCCATGTCGTGTGAGTGCGCCCCAACCCGAATGGAATTGGATTTGCACCCCCTGCGCACGAGGCAAAATTTCAATTCAAGTCATTCAATGGCCACAAATTGGATAAATGTACATAAACTCTTCCCATTCTATTTATCCCATCCATGTGGGATATGGGGGTTTCATTTCCTTTACTCAATTCACAACTACCTTACTTTGAGCATCAATTTCTCATTCATTACTCAACCATTTTGAGCATATGACATACCGTTGTAAAGGTCTCATGGAGTAGAATAAGACCCCAAAAGAATCCTTATTCGAATCTCCACCTTTACCCATTCGAAATATGGCTCAAAGTAACCATTTTCCTCACGTTTTTCCAACATATCACATATGTAGTGAACTATCTAAGTCAGTTCATGCATCAGCCTAAAGAATCTCATATGAAAGCTGCACTTAAGATTGTCAAATACATTAAGATGGAGCATGGACAAAGTGTATTGCTGCGAGCTTCTAATGAATGTCAAACTATAGCATTGTATGATTCTGATTGAGCTTCAAGCCCAGTGATAAAGAAGTCTGCTACAGATTTTTGTATCAAACTTGAAGATTCTTTTATTTCCTGAAAGTTCAAAAAGCATAATGTTATAGCCAGATATTTAGCAGAGGCTAAGTATAGAGCCATGGATGTTGTTACAGTTGGAATAGTATGGATAAAAGGTCTGCTTGAAGAAGTTAATATTAAAAATCTTCAGCCAATGAAGTTGTATTGTGACGGCAAAGCATCACTTCAAATTACAGTCAATCCAATTTTTCATGAACGCACGATGCACATAGAGATTGATTGTCATTTTGTACGAGAGAAGATTTGAGAAGGAGTAATTCAAACTGAACATGTTTCATCTCTTGAACAGCTTGCAGATATTATGACCAAGGCTTTGGGTTATCAACAACACAATCATTTGCTTTCCAAGTTGGGATTTAGAGATATTTTTAATCCCCAACTTGAGAGAAAGTGTAAAAATTAAGAAATTACAATTAGTTACGGTTCTTAGCTAGCAATTAGACTAATTAATTGTAGTATAAATAAGAAGCTTGGTAACTTAACTATTTATAATAAATATACAAGAAATTCAATATTCTCTCTGTATTACTTTTAACAAAACTATCTTATTAATTTTCTTAAAGTACAAGGATCAAACTAAATGGACTAAATTCTTAATTTTAGCAAACTGGAGGATGAAAATCAGAATTAAACACTTTAATTTATCTTACTAATGATGCCCTCTAAACTAGGGGTGTTTATCAAGCGAGTCGTTTGCAAGTTGACTAGTGCTCAACTCGTGTTCGCTAAAAAATTTCATTTGTCGACTCGACTTGTTGCTCGTTAAGCTAGATAAAATTTTGCTCAACTCATGCTCATTAAAAAAATCTTGTTTCTCAACTCGTTGCTCGTTAAGCTCACCAAAATTTTTAACTTGTTTTTTAAATATAGGTAAAATCTTGTGATACTATTCGAGCTTAATATAAACATAGAAATAAAAAAAAAGTGAGGTTTGAGGAGATAAATAAACGAACATGTCATGACCAAGTTAGAGATGAAGTCGATATTCGAGTGTGAGACTCTTTTTAGTATCTCAACAATCTTCTATGAACAACAAATGAGAGAATGCCTTAGAAATTTCGAGGTTTAAATTTCCAATCATATTTTTTATATGGAAAGTGAAAACTAAAGACTTTTCTCATTTTCTACTTTTATGCATAAAGTAATAATAAAAGAAAAAAATAAATACTCATTATTATTATTATTATTTAATTTCTTATTAATACAAATTAATTTTTTAATTCTCGAGAAATTCAAAACATTTTGAAATTTTGAAACCAAAATTTTATGGGTAAATTACTTAAAAATTCACTGAACTTTTCTAGAGTTTTCAACTATTATTTAAATTTATTTGAACATAATTTTTTAAGGTAGCCACCAAAAACTGTAAAAGTTTATAAAAAAAATAACGAACTACTCAATAAACTATCTATAACCCCTCGACCCGATCTAATCGCAAGACCAAACCGAGCGAGCTACATTAGGTTTACCGAAGTAAACCAGAAAGATTAAACTCGAAACATGTCTTTTGTTTTCTTTTTATCTTATCTATATGCAAAATTATTAACCTATGCATACATAATGGCAGCGGGTGAAAACTCAACTCAATTGGGCATCGAATCGACATCTAATTGCTCATAATTGCAATTTAGGGACCAAATTGAAATTTTGGAAACATATAAGGACTTAACCCATTTTAAGGTTATCAATATTCAATTAGTCATGTTTCATGATCTTAAGCCAAAATTCAGCTCAATTCGATCATCCAAACTCATACAATTGTATCTATGACATTTAAGGACTAAAACGTAAGAAAATAGAACTTTAGAATATCCCAAAAACTGAATTAACGGCTAGCTGTATCGGTACACTTACACGCGTATTAGTACGTTTTTACCATTTCAAAATTCCCAAATTCTAGTAACCAAAACTCGTATCGATACGCATTCACGTACCGATACGTCTTGCCAATTTACATTTACCCCGTACCGAAACGGTTCCCCGCGTGCCAAAACGCTATGCTTGTAAAGGATTAACCGTATCGATACGCAGAGCCCACGTACCGAAACGTTAAGCCTGGAATGGCTTACCCGTACCAATACGAGAGCACGCATACCGATACGCCTGGACCTGTAATGTCCAATTTTGCTGGTTTAACACGTTTTGATGCAATCCAAACCACATAAACATGCTTCTAACATATATCCAACATTATCAAGAATCGATCCACAGCCAAACATATCAGAAACAACATCAATTCGTAGCACCATGCTTCAATTGATAAACTATAGGCATGCTTCCTATAAACTAAACCAAGCAAAGCACATAATCCAATTCAAAGCAATTACCAAACTTCAAAGGCCATTTACAAGTCTAAAACAGCAACTCAAACATGATTAAATAGGGAGTTTAGCAAACATCTCCCAAATTAACAACGGAACCCCCATTGTCCTTATTACTCATAGTCTAACTTTGAAAACATACTTTCAAGTACCGAAGTCTTTGATTCACCTTGCTTCCTTACTACCTTCACTTTAATTCTCTGCATTGATGGAAAAAAAGAGTGTAAGCACACTAGGCTTGGTTAGGAGTGCTCAAAAACAACACACCATCAATGCATTTTAAACTGGTTCCAAAACCACATTGAAATACCATTTCAATCAACGTTTAAATAATCATTTAAACCATCATGCCTTGAAAATCATGCACTTAACACTTTCAAAAACCAGCATATTAAACCATATGCAACATGTATCATTAACGAACAGCAATCCCATTGCTCAACCTCAATTTAAGCCTTACCATACATAACAACCATATGCAAAGCTTAAAAAGCAAACATGTATAAATCACATTATACAACAACATGATACATCAACAATTATATTGGCTTCCAAGTGATCGTTAACCAAGTTCCATTTCCAAAACATAACATCGGATACATGGATTCAACAAGTGTTCTCCCAACACTTCATACAATCTCACCTGCATCTCAAGGTTCACACATGGGAGTTTCCCCTCAACCGTTGTGATACCCATGGTGGAGTATTCGGTACCTCACAACCCCTCAACACCACTCATCGATAGATGTATAACCCCATTAATGGGAGTTTTCGGTACCTCACAACCCCCCAACCGTTAAGGTACTTGGATGGAGTTTTCGATACCATCTTAACCCCTCAACATCCAAGGTGACTTTTTATAGTGCATTATCAATCCTATGATCGACTAACTATATCCGATAACATTTTAAACCACATCACTTGCCAATATAATTCATTATTAACCATGTACCTCACTATTTTTATATGCATCAATTCAAAACCATTTCCAAAGCAACAAAACATGCTTTAGACTCAAGTATAAAGCATATACTTACATGGATCACTTACCGCATGCATCCATCATCATTTCATGATCAAAAACAATATCTCGCATACTTTAAAACGTGCTTAAACAGTACGTATCATGTAATTCAAAACAAGTGCATAAAACCATTTCATAAAAGCACGATCGAGAGAGGAAACCACTTATACTTACTTCTGAGTTTAAACCAGCATTTCAAGCTAAGTTTAAACTACCATAACCACCTTTAAAACATTTCAAAGCAGAAATCCACGTTCTCACTCACCGACACGTGAAACCTCGATTCACCAATGCGCAATCAAGCGTCTGAAGCCTCCAACGCTTCACCAATAGTTTTTGGATCAACCTCCCCTATTTTAAACACATTACAACAGAGGGAAAATTAATGCATCATAATGCATTCAAAATCTCAGCAAGCAATTCCTCAACAATGACTTGCTAAAAGCTATCAAACGTCTATCCGAAACAACCGAAAATAACATCGATTGACCTTCAAACTCAACCCAGTCAAAATCTAACACTTTCAATCATCAATTAACATCAATTGACATCTAAAAACCATCTCATAACATCCTTATACCTCCAAAACCATTAAACCACCACAACTTATCAAAAACACATAACTATCAACCCAAACAATTAGAGATTCGCATAGTTTCAGTATTCCAATGTTAAAACCATTATCTCAACATTATAAACATCAAAACTATGATTAGAATCAATCAAGAACCCAGCACAAATAGATCCAATTCGAAAATCACATAAATCCAACAATTAAACCTTGATTTAATCATATTCCTTGATTAAATAATAAAACCTTAATAGAAAACATGTTTAAAGATTCAAGAACTTGGGAATTTCAATAAAGAACCTTGAGTAGAGGAGAAGAACGAAGATTACCTCTAATTCCTTGCTTTTCCCTTAATTGGATGGATTTACATGAGAAAACAAGATTAAAATAATAAGGTTTTGATAGGAAATCATTTGGAATTAAAAGATCAAATAAAACAAAAGATTACCTGAAGATTTTGAAGAAGAAATTGATGTTTGGCTGGAGAGAATTTGAGAAAAAAAGTAGTTACGTCATTTTTTAATATTTTCCAAGACCTTTTTAAAATTAGTCAATTAAGGGATAAAGTCTGATATTAGACTTTGGGCAAATAGCTCCTTAAAGATTCAAAGCTCTGACCATTTTATAAAACAGCCACCAAAACAGTTTTTCCAAAATTACACTTTAGTCACTAGTCCAAAATGTCACATTACCAAGACCCATTTTCCAAAATTGATTTCACCAATAATTATTATATATTAAATAATGATTTTTAACCATTTTCCATATTTTTATCTTGAATAAAAATATTCAATCCCGAATCTGATTCGAATCTCTAACTCGGTCCATCAGACCGTCTAATTAACCCACAAACCACTAGGCCTAAAACTGAGGAGTTACATTATTGAGTCGAGTTGGGCCTTTCTCGACTTGGCCTGCTAAAATATCGAGTTGAGATCGATTTCAAGTTGAGTTAATTCGAGTCGAGCGTTAACTGACTTTTAACCGAGTCAAACTCAAATTGTTTGCGAGCCGCCCAACTCAATAAGCACTTCTACTTTCAACTCACTTTAGTTTGGGTAGGCCTGTTATACGGTAGGTTAAAATGCGGCTAATATACGGCGTGGCCGTTCCTTTCCTTTTCCCTGTTACAAACCTAAAAGGTTATATATATATATTGGTAACAATTTCAGTTGCAACCTAAATTGTTATGATTTTGGGTAATATTTCAGGTTTAGGTTTCCAAACTGAAATGTTATATGTATTGGTAACATTTTAGGTTGAAACTTAAATTGATAATATTTTAGGTTGCAACTTAAATTGTTATAGTTTTGTATAACATTTTAGGTGTAAACTTAAAATTTTACTAAATTGTTATGATTTTGGGTAATATTTTAGGTTTAGGTTTCAAAGCTAAAATGTTTATGTACTGGTAACATTTTACGTTGAAACCTAAATTGGAAACATTTTAGGTTGCAAATTAAATTGTTATGATTTTGTATAACATTTTATGTTGAAACTTAAAATTTTACTCACTTCAACCTAAATTGTTATATGAGATTTGATTGTCCAAGAATGAAAATATTTCACTACAAGTATCAAAACTTTGCTCTAAGTTTTACTGAAAATCAAGAATTCTTGCTTAAAAGCATTATTACAATTTTCATCAATTACCAAATTCTGGGTTTGAATTGTTAAAATCAAGTTTAGATTACTCATATACTCTAAGAAATATTCCTTACCCAATACAAAATCATAGTTTTAGGTCGGAATTAACAAAATCACCATTAAAGAGTTAAAAAACTTGAACATAAGCTATTTTTTTCATCAATTGCCTAATTCCGAGCTTAATTTGTTAAAATGAAGTTCAGATTACTCATATACTCTAAAAAAATCTACATTACCCAATATAAAATATTTTCGTAATTAACAAAATCGCCATTCAAAAGTTAAAGAACTTGAAAATAAGTTATTTATTCAAATACTTGTTTATGGGTTTAATTTGTTAAAATCAAGTTTAGATTACTCATATACTCTAAGAAATCTTCATTACCCAATAGAAAATTTTAGCTTTAATTCGGAATTAACAAAATCACCATTAAAGAGTTAAAGAACTTGAAACTCGACTAGACTCCGACCTAAATATTAGGTAATATTTTAGGTTGCAACCGGAAGTTTCAAAACTTACAAAAAAATTTCATCCCAACATAAAATGTTATATGTATGGGTTACATTTTAGGTTTCAGGACAAGTATCGAAACTTAGTGTAACACCCTCGACTCAGATGTCACATTTGAGCCTCAAGCTCAACCCAAATCCATAAAATTTATCAACTTGGTTTAGCCCAAATAAAATGCTTTCCAAAAACATTTAAAGACAACGATTTAAAAATAAATATATAAATAATTAAAACGTTACAATAGAGCTCCAATCAAATTAAAGCATTTAAACATTTGATTTTATTAACATAATTTCAGAAATAAGGATTACAGACTCCACCACGTAAGGTCATATGAATAAATAGCCCACTAAACACAGGTATCGTACTCCGAAGATCACCACATGCTAGAACCCTGTACCGGTAGTGCTCCTCGATCTCACGATCCATCGATCAACCTACGCATGAAAACAACGATTACGAGTGTTGAGCTTACGAAGCTCAGTGGTACACATCTTGTAACACTCTAGAAATAGCCTAGGAGAACAAGCAATCAATCAAGTAGTGTGATACCTTTTCAAATTTTGATCTACTTAGGCCAAAGATGATATAGAATTAATTATGTCTAAACTATTGAATGATCATAGCATTCATTGAATTTCCTCAAGAAAGAAATAGCATATTGTACAAAGTGATAATCATTCAAGGCTACAACACAATTTGCTACCTAGCCTAATCGACCTAATTTGTTTCTACTTATTCCATCAATAAGAATCTATTAAAGTGTAAGATTTGCAACAATCAATTTTTTCTTTAGTATGAAGGTACAACATCCCTATTCGAAACAATCATGTATAAGTCATTCTTCAAAGTCAATTTAAAGCAATTAAATCACTAAGGCTACTTCATCTTATAACATTAACCACACCCATTGTCATGTAATTTAACAACCCAATATCACAAGATCAAGTCAAATCATAAATTCCAAGCAACAATCACAAGAAATTCATGCATCCACCACAACCAAAAACTATCAAGACTATCAGTTAAGTTTTACATACCATAGAGATTTTTATAATATTTAAAAGTCCATAATAACCATAACATATATATATATGTACAATAGTGCCACCATCTAGGAGTATTTAAAACATAACTAACTACATACTTTTAGATTTATCAAAAGGTAACTTGACCAAGCTCCTAGCAAAGTCCAGAGTTCAAGGGTTGTCCTGAGGTATTGAGAGAGAACTTAAGTAAGCAAAGGCTTAGTGGGTGAGTTTCAAGCACTTGGGAAAAACTTAAAATAATAAGTTTATCGTTACAACTACTATCCATAAGATAATCAAAAGTTACAATATAGAGAATAGTCAATTTAAAGGTTTTGACTCTTCGACCATTATAACAACATGTCCTTTAATTTACTTAAGCAAGCAATTTAACTCATATCAATTCTATAGAAGAAAATCAATAGGCTTAACATTCGATTAATATGGAAGCTGACTTTCTTATTCGTAGTTTAGGTTAACAATAACTTCTCCAATATTAATAACATATTTACCTTAAACTATATAACATCTACAGTATTAAAAGTTAGTCTTTAAGCTTTAGATTATTCTTATTTAAAGCATTGTAACAATTCTTATTTCACAATTCTTTTAATGAACTTTTGGTTTAGCCTTGAGAATCGATGTCACAGCCTAGATACACGAGTCCCCAACCAAACTGTCGCCTGTAACAATATGGTACTCAAGGTACCTGGTCAATCCCTCCTACTGTCACCAAAAGACCAACACACACTTCCCTCCTACTGTCGCCAAATAGGGACCACTGTCCCAGACCGTAGTCTACCCCAATACTGAGCTCTATGGACTCTATGGCATGCCAACTATATCTATGACTGACTCGAGACCAAGGCTTTCAATAATCATTCTATTTCATAATATCTTTGAAGTATAAATCGATTCAATATGCACTACATGTGCCAATACCCTATTTCGATTTAGGGTCTAATAACAATTTCACATCATGAATTCAATGACAATATCTCTATTTAGAATTCAATGTTTCAATAGGTCATATACAATTTCTATACTCATTATTTTAATATCAATGTACGGTTACCAATATCAACACCAATAATTCTTTAGTCTATTTACTTATTCAAAGATCATTTATGTCATATTTCGTACATCACAACAA
This sequence comes from Hibiscus mutabilis, assembly GCA_019671005.1. Lineage (NCBI taxonomy): Eukaryota > Viridiplantae > Streptophyta > Magnoliopsida > Malvales > Malvaceae > Hibiscus > Hibiscus mutabilis. The sequence continues at coordinate 55,442,643 of CM033715.1, forward strand.
ACATTATTCTATCATTCAATTATGCTAGTAATTATCAAGCATGTTTCTTGACACTGCTAGTTCCCTGTCAAAGTTTCGAGCTAATATACTAAATTTTCTTTCAAGACATGCTTATTCAGTCAATTTCAATCTTATAAGTATTTTACAAGAAACACTTACCTTGCTTCCTTGCTTGAGTTTTCCCATTCTTTGCAAATATAAACATTCTAATAGTATTATACAAATGCAACTATGAAAACAATACTCGGAAAGGGTGTTACTCCTTTACAAGGCTTAAAACTACACTCACAAGATGTTTCCGAGCTATTGGCGATCCCAGACCACGACCCCTTTTAATTTATCAGCTTGCTGATCAACATTAGTCCTTTTATCCTCAAGATCCTCTCAGTCTAACAATTACAATACATATAATTATATACCAATATCAATCATTCCAATTCACAAGACAAATTGATTCTTTGATTATCAACATCTACTTTATTCGGCAGATTTGTACCCTTCTTTTAACAACCAATGTTTTCAAATACAATCTAAACTCAAGATTGTAACAATGAGGTAAGTGACCAGAACCACACCTAAATGACCATGCATCACTTGGTTCATTATCAACCAATTTCTTTATATCAATTTCTCAATTAAAAGCACATACACTCATTCGATCAAAACGGGGCAGATTCACACACACTCATTCGATCATAACACGACAGATTTACACACTCATTTGATCAATACAAAGCAGATTTTCATTTGTACACGTATCAGATTAATCAATCTTATAACCCTTTCACAAAATTTCCAATTCCTATTGAACTAAACTGCTCATTTCCACAAACCTGTTTCAACTCAACTCCCTTCTAACATTTAACTAAAACATTTGATTTAAACCAACTCTCATACACAATATAACATTGCACAATTTTGAAGCCTTCAAACAAAATTCATAATTCTCCAAACATTCCATATATTTTCTAATTAGTAAACATTGTTTCTCTAATTCAAACTCATCATCTTAACTATCAAATCTAAGTTAAGCATTAAATCACAATTTCAATCACCCTTTTTAGTTTTTTAAGTAATTTTCTTCACCTTTCGGCTACGGTCCTTCCATATCTCTTTTTATTAAATAGTAAATAGCTCCTAATAATACTTATCATACATAATTCATGGGGCATGATTGAGGGTATTACACATCTACTCTACTATACTCCATGCTATCATAAACATAAGTATGCAAGCTAGTACGAGCAATAAGGGGAGATAAATAAACATGTGGCGCTACCACTAGTCACATAAACACATGCTCTCGACATAGAAAAACATCATACATGGCACACAAGGCCCCAACCAAGTATGCAATATCAACAGATCATCTAGGCGAAAGCTCATATCAACAACAACTCTGGAGTGAGGTCGGGTCACTTAGCATTGATACTTACACTCTGGGTGAGGCTGGGTCACATAGCATCAAAACATACACCCTTGCTCAGAATCCCCCCTCGAGCATCTACACTCTGGGTGAGGTCGGGTCACCTAGCATCGGAACATACACCCTAGGTGAGACCGGGTCACATAGCATTAAAACATACACCCACACTCGGTATCTCTAACCATGGTGTTGCAACACTCTTCCATTGGGTATCTGAATCCCATCAATCAACAAGACTCAACCAATCAAAGCCTACCTGGCATACACGCAACGTGATCCCAAAGATCTCCCTATCGTTGCTAAACGTCATCACATCATTTATTTTACATTACCAAGTTGTTAATACATTATGGAGAAGTGTATAATTAATCTCGGTTATTGCCTCCATTAATCCTCGTTATCTCATTTATTAATGCATAATTCAATTATTAATGTTCACATCAATTCCCATCCTTAAATTGCATTTAGAGTTTATTTATCGTACTAGTACTCGTACACGAGTATCGATATGGTACTCTTGGGCATCGTTACTCACACATGTACTGATGCAAAAACTACTTACTAGAAATCCTAGATTTCCACATATACCGGTATGATCAAAGCTCATACCGATACTCTATCCATGGTTTCGTATTATTTCCTTGAATTACGGTTTACAACACTTTATTTGATTCCTAAAACTTATGACAGTCATTAAAGTTGGTTCACTAACGCATTAATTCAATTCATATTAACTGCCGACTTCATATTCATTTATTCGAATATTACCATTATTCATCTCTTACACAGTTTCCATCGAATAAATTAATCTATTCGAACAAGTAAACAAGGCATCACGATTATCAATCAGCAACCATCCAATATCACACAAGCATCACAAATGACCCTACACGGTCTCTAAAGCCTCTACTAGTCCTATCATATCCGTAACATCATCATGCATATTCATCATCTACCTAATTTGCATATACTAACACACAAAGCAATCACATTTATGATGCTCATGAAATAATAAGAGTTCAAGGTGTACTAACCTTAAGCCAATATCGCTAAAATCCTCATTTGAGCTTCTTAAATATTCCACTTGATCTGATATTCAATCCCGAATAATTCTCGTATATCAATTAGTACCTTAAGCATCACTTAATCATATACTTCCATGAATTTGAAAGGTCAAAAGCGTAAAAACAACTTACCGAGATCGAATTTGGCGAAAGGGAATGCGCCAATGGATTTGGAAAGTTGAGAAACCCTCAGGTAGGATCTTTCGATAAAAGTCAACGACCGATCAACGACGGTCAACTCTGGTTAACGGCCTGGTGATCTGGTGTGGCGCAGTGTAGGGTAACATTGGTGCACCAGCGGGTAGTGATTTAGTGCACTCGGGTGCATGATTCAGTGCGCCTAGCCAGGCTCACGCCAACCCGCAAGGGCGTTGCGTGGTGGCGCATGGAAGGCCCTTTAATGGCCGGATGGCGACGGCGGCGAGCTACAGCCCCATTGTTCTTCAGCCCCTGCTTCTAATGGTAGCCTCCGTTTACAACGGTGACGGCTGGAACGTGCTGAACTAACTTCTTCGATTCTTCTTTTTCTTTACTTCGACAAACAATAGCATAGACGACGGCGCAACGACCACCGTTGGACTCGTCTCGGCTAGACTTTTCCAATGGTGTTTGTGGTGTCGTGCACGTCGGCTCCGTCAACCATAGATGAGGCTCAAAGCCTTCCTCCTACTTTTTCTCTCTTTATATCATTTTCTCTCTCTCCCAAAATATCTCATTTCTCTTCTTCCTTCTCTCTCCCCATTAAATCATCAGCCACCTTTTATTTATTTTTTAAAACTTCTCACTTTTCTTTTCTTTTTAAATTATCCTCACACATATTATCTCTTTTAATTTACCACAAAGCCCAAATCCAACTATCCTTGATTTGAGCTTCCAAAAATAAGACCCAAATAAATTTAGTTTGAGGCTCAATTTTGCAAAGCCCAAAATTCGGGTCATTACATTTAGTCGGAAGTTCCAAAACTCATAAAAAAAATTGTATCATTCCAACCTAAAATGTTGTACATACTGGTTACATTTTAGGTTTCACGACAAGTATCGAAACTTAGTCGAAAGTTTCGAAACTTACAAAAATTAGCATTCCAACCCAAAATGTTATACATATTGATTTGATAACATTTAGGTTGGTGGGTACATATTATAGTAAGTCAATACTTGTTAGTAAGTTTATAAACCTACCATGTCAACTTAAAATGTTTATATCTTTTGGTAACATTAAGGTTGGTGGGTAGCATTTTAAGCTCCGTGTTTTTTAAATTTTAGGTTGCAACCGCAAATGTTACATATTATGGTAAGTTTCCAAACTTGTTAGTAAGTTTCGAAACTTGCCATGTCAACTTAAAATATTATATCTTTTGGTAATATTTAAGTTGGTGAGAACATATTATAGTAAGTTTCGATACTTGTTAGTAAGTTTTTAAACTTACTATGTCAACTTAAAATATTACATCTTTTGGTAATATTTAGGTTGGTGAGTAATATTTTAATTTCTGTGTTTTTTAACTTACCGGCTACACACACTTCCAGTTATACACTTTTTTTTATCTAATGGTCAAAATTAAAATTTCTAAAAAAATACTCATCCAACGATTATAAAATCCTATCATTTATTAATCGTATACTAACTTGTCGTTCTTTAAGCCTTTTAGTTTCGGTCGGAAATGGAGGACAAAGGGAGTTGTTAAAAAGTGGCTGTTATAAACCACCAATAGGGTGCTTCCACGTAGCTTCTGTTCACATGCTTCGGTATCCTTAGCCCCCGCTTCACAGATCTCGTTATCTCCGCGCCATTTCTCCTCGTACCAGAATTACATTAACGCATCGATTTTAAAATTACAAATAAAGTAAATTTAATAGAGAGATTCAATTTGTAATAAATATCTATAATATTTGATTTAAATTTATTTAAATTAGTCTATAAATAATCATTTATAAAAAAAGTCTTTAATTTCAATCAAACAAAATTTGGGCCTGAGGATAAATTATTAGATGAACCATGTTCACCACGTTATCTGTGGTCCAGCAAATAAGGTCCGTTCATCTCAAAATAACTACCTAATAACAACCTACTCTCTAAATATGTAAGAAAGATGTGATGATTCATCTTGAAAAAAATAAGATGGACGAATCTAATTAGTTAAGACCATAGATGACGTAATAAACATTGTTCATCTAATAATTTTTCCAATATGAGGCAACCCAATAGCCCGCGTCGACAGATCATTTTTCCTTTTCTCCCGGCATCATCTTAATTATTGAATATAATTATTCAGCTAGTATCTGCTATCCATAGTACAACTTTAAAAAATAAAAATAATTGCTAAAATTTTTATTTTTATTACACGTTACAGTCACATATTACTATCGTAACCTTATGCACGTCAAGTTTAAAAACTATGGAATAAGTTTTCTAGATATATTTCCCCATTTTTAAATATATTCGTCTATTTGTCGATGATATTTTAATTTAATTATAATGTTGAGGTTTTAGGTTAGAATCTTATCATATACAAACGGTACGTGTAGTTTTCAATTCAATCATGTGTAAGTCATTCCTATATCTTGTGAGAATTATCACTCCAAATATTTTTAGTTTTAAGTTTCCCCGTATGTGAACTATGTCTAGATTCATTTCCGTATAGATCATGTTATATTTGTTTATCTATTTGTCTATTGGTGCTCTGTTATAATTTTTTTAACAATAAAATTTGAATTTTATTAATCACCGTGAAAGATAATACAATACAATTCATCAAAAAGAGAAAAAATAACAAGTTCACTAAAAGTCTCTTACAATAGTGCAAAGAAAAGCAGATATTTCCATCGAGATTAGCATACCAAAATCCAGAAACCTTCTTGAATCTCATTGTTTCTATCCAAAAAGACGTTTTACGGGGTGAAAAGGAGTGGTGAGCGAACCAAGCTATCAGGCAGATTGCTCCGCTATCCATGTCCGATTACATCAGCAACCAACCATCAACAGAGTGGAGATCCATCTTTCTAAGACCATCGACAAAACCATGATCAGAAATTAGCGTCGTGAAGATCTCTGTACGAGCACCAACTGACCGCTAAGGTATGCTGAAAATCATGCCACAAGGACGTATGAAATAAACCATAAAAAATCAAAGAAAAATGTGTCATAAGGACAGAGGAAACACGTGCCACAAAGATAGAGATTCTTATTAAAACATGAAAAAAAGAAAAAAAATAATAGACCCGGTGGTCGACAACCAATACTAAAATCGATTGTCGACCACCAATGTAACATACTTAACCTGGCTTAGTCGTAAACCGAGCTAGGAGTGTTATAATCTAAACAAGCAACTGACTTGCACCACAAGTCTTGGTTCTTAACAAACAAAGAGTCAAGTTAGGAGTATTGTTAGACTTATTTTGATTTTGATATAACTAAAAGGACTAACTTGTAAAAAAAAATTAAATCCAATATATTCGATTCAAATTTGTCAAAAATACAATTGTAATTTGAACAAAAATTTTCTAAATTGTTTGACTTATTACATATATTAAAAACTCATTTTTAAAGTCAACAAGTGGTTAAAATGTGAGTTTTCAAGAGGAGGTTTCGAAACCTCCTAGGTGGTTTCGAAACCACCAAGGCAGTAAGGCCTAAAATTCACATTTTTTCTACAGGTTTCGAAACCTACATGATGGTTTCGAAACCATGGCCTGTAACGGCTATTTTTTTAGTTTGAAAAACCCCCTGGTTTCGAAACCTCTTCAACGGTTTCGAAACCTTTGTGCAGGTGAGCACTTAATGCTCGGTTTTAATGGCTTCCAATGGCTCCGAACTCCCCCCAACGTCTTTCAACAGTTAGAAAAGATCAAGAGCATATAAAAGGGGTCTCCAAATAGTAATGAAGCAAAACAGGAAAGCCTATCCAAATATTCAAGCAGTCAAAATCCAATTTGTGCTCAATTTTCCATCTTTCTTGTAAACACTAGTGTTGTTCTTCATTGTAATTAATTTCCTAGTGTTTCTTGAGTGTGTGAGAGAGCTTAAAATTTGCAAACACCTTCATTGTGAGGATTTTCTAGTTTGCTCATTTGTACTCAAATTTGGGAAAGGATTCAATAGACTTTGGGGTATAAGTCTATCGAATTGTGTAAGGTTACTCCTTATCCTAAAAGAAAGACAAATTAGTGGATTTGTGGAAAATTCTTAGTGTGGTCACTAAGGTAGTGGATGTAGACTCCATTGAGGGAGTTGAACCACTATAAATCACCTTGCAATTTCTTATCTTTGAAATTAGTTTCCACCACTTTCTAAAAATCCAATTCACCCCCTTTTGGCTTTATTCAATCGATTGCTACACTCAGCAAGTACATCGATATCATACCCTCGTTACTTTTACTACAATTTTAGACCTTAAGGTAGGTGATCATATAGCAAGGATAACTAACTTCTTATTCAAGAAAGAATTAAAGTCTCTCAATTTGGTTATTACATTCTCACAATCTTCGACCAAATAAAATCAAACATCCCAATTAGGTCTTATACGAACGCTTACATAAATCCTAGTCATTGTTAAACCATTTATACTAAGATTATATCATAGATCATGGAGTGATTCAATTACCAAGTTAATTACATGGTTCGAAAATGACATGAACTCTAGCCCTTTTTGTCATTTGATTTCGAATGCAAAGATTCAAACCATTCACTTCCTAGATCAATTTCAATCGAAAGCCACGTCCCATTAGCAATCAACCACAAATCATGCAAACTTTCAAACAAAGCACTATGATCATCTAAGTCGCAACCATCTACCAATTGTGAAATCCATCAAACAAAGCATAAGATCATCTAATTGGCATCCAATTACAAGACACATTTGAGACCATATATACATATTATAGGTATTGTTAAGTTTTACACACCATATAGTCAAAATGCATACTAACTAAGATGATCGTAACAAAACAAGTGCCACCATCTAGGAGTTATTACACACAAAATAACAAACATACTCAATTGCAGTACTTGTGATCCAACCAAGCTCCAAGGAGGATTTGCTTACAAGTTGTAGCGACCTTTTTTAAGGACAATCATGGGGATCGTACATAAATTCAGCACTACGGATTATCCCCTAAATCATTATTGAAAATCTTTTAAAAGAATGGGGACATCATTTAAAGATTCTTTTTTCATTTGAAAATTGATAAAAACTAGGAGTCGCCACTAGCCACTTGGGTAAGGTAGGCCGGACACCATAAGAAGCCAGAGATTCGTTGTGAAAGGGTCCGGGACTTGGTTACGCGTGTGGAAGACTTAGCACCCCCAATCACGCCCAGAAATCGGTACCAAAATATTTGTTGCTTTTAAAAGGATGAAAATCATTGAAATTTATATTGAATTCAATTTGGAGTTCTTAAATGAAAATTAACCTTAACTACACGGGCTTTATCAAATTGATGGATTCTAATTAATTGGATATTTAATTAATAAGGTTGATGATACATCGGACCATAAATTCAACCGACATCGAATAAGCCTGACTGCCGTGTTAATTTATGGTTCGACTTCCGTACGTCACCTTTATGCATGATGTAAGTATTTAAGTATGATGTGATGATTTTGTCAATTCTTAATCCATTTACCTCGGGATGGTAAGGATTAATCTGAATATTTGGTCAACATCCTTTAAGCTCAGACTGTTACGACACAAATATTGGAATTACTAAGTACCTCCTTTTTACGATTTAAATTAATTATGAATGCAATTAAAATTAAAGGTTATATGAATGAAAATTAAAAATAGATGTCATAAAAAAGGTTTAAAATTACACGTAAAAGCCTACCCGAAGTCCTAAACTAAATAGGCTCAAGTTATGGAGAGCCCAATTAGTGATCTACTTATTAACTAAATGATTCTAATATTTAACTCTAAATTAATTAGCCCTAAGAGACTAGAAACTCTAACAAATTATGATTATTAATTTAAAATTTACTGTCAATCTAAGCTCGAAGTTAATTTTACCCCTAAGTAATTAAGAAATGTTCAATCAACTTAATGAAGTTAACATTTACTCCAATGAGCCAAAGGAAAAATTTAAATTCACTAAATTAATTTGAACCCTAATCTAACTGAGGCTCTAAAAGAACTAATCCTAAATTAATCTAATTAATTTAAGGACCGTGCCCCTATGAGACGAGCACACGATCCTAAACTAATTAAATTAATTTGCCTAATTCTATCCTAAAACTAACCTAACAAGACCAAAGCCCCCTTAAGCTAAGCCTATTCTAAAAAAACATACATAAGTATATCAAATATTGTAATCATATATTGCCAACTATAAAAATATACATTATAGATTCAAAACTAATATATATATATATGTATATTAAAAATTATGTATTATACATATTATAAAACTTATACTCTATATATTTAAAACCTTGTATTATATACATATATATATATATATATATTAAGAAACCTTGTATCATAAAAGCCTTGGTATATTTATATGTTACAAAATATCCTTATATTATATATATCGTTATGACAAAATTATATATTATATATATTATTTTAAAAAAGCTATGTTATATATTTTTTCAAAGAGAAGAAAAAAAACTATATGTTATATGTAAAAAAAACTACATAAAATATGTATTATATATAAAACGTATATTATGTACATTATAAGAAAATACCATGCATATATATTTAAATATAACTATATCTATATCTAAGCTATATATTACATATATGTAAAACATATAATATATACATTAAAACCGTATATTATATAATATACATATACATATTATATATACATTTAAAACCATATATTATGTATATTATAAGAAACCTTATTATATATATATAAGACCTTATATTACGTGTATATATATATTAAAGCCATATCATATATATATCATACGTTATATAAACTATACTACCCATATATACAGATATTAACACCATATATTATAATGTATACAATTACATAGAAACCATATATTATATACAACATGTATTACAAACTAATATGTAACGTATATACCTCAAACCACTAAATATTTATACATATAATCGAGCATCTAAATACGAACAAATAAAGCATATAAAGATTGATATTAAACAAGAATAAAATAAACAAATGCATGATAAATGGGGACTAAATTGAATAAATTGAAAATCAGGGGCCAAAATTAAAAACCTTTAAACTGGTTAAAGAGGGACGAAATTAAAAATAATAAAAAAATGTTAGGGACCTGGGGTGTAATTTACAAAGGTAGAATGGCTTACTCATGTAATTAGCCCATACGGAAGGACTAATATCGTGATTTGCCCATGCGGAAGGACCGCAGGCATGATTATTTTAGGGCGGAGGGATTTAAAACGTAATTAAACCAAATTTAAAACATTAAAACTCTATAAATAGGGCTTCTTATAACACTTTCCCCTCTTTTGGCTAACTTCAACCCTTCCCCAACTCTCAACCTCTTCCCCGGCCTTGGTCGAACGTCGTTGTTCGTCGGGGATAATCCCAGAATTCAGCCAATGACCACCGTGTCGGCCGGCGAACCTTAAAACCCACCAAAATGTTTCTTTTTCTGGCCTAAAATCCGGTCATAACTTGTTTTTCTCGAAAACACACTCCCTTTCCCGTTAAAACCCAAAAACCAAGACTAAAATAAGGTTCTTGCCTCCATTTTTTTACCGATTCACCATGTTCAGCCTCGATGAGTCTAGGAGCTTATTACCGGAGGAGAAACGACATTTGGGGAGATCAAAACGACACAAGGAAGCCGAACCGGTGAGGGTAAACCCTAACTCTCTATTGCTCTCTTTTTTGTTTTTTATGCCATGCATGCTTCGAAATAGAAGAATATGAGAAGAATACCTTGAAAGGCTTTTTTTTATTTTTGTTTGTATTGATTCCGAATGTCCCCATTACAAATGGTTGATTATATTGCTTATATCCTTTTCTCGGATTACTACTTTTTTTGCTAGTCTATTGTTTATATTTTTAGGCAACAATTAAAGATAACATTGTGGATGACTTTTGATATGATATTTTTCCTTTTGTTTATTGTTTCCGGCCATGCTCGGTGGTTGGAGAGCCAGTACGGTGGCAGCATAAAATCTAGCGATGAGGATAAACATCAATTTGGACACATGGACGGAGAAGATAATGTGGTGCAGGCGCGTGGGCGCGTGTGAATGCCAACAGACTCGGACGGTTGTTTCACGCGCGAGTGAGGAAGATGAGCAACCACTCTTGGTTGCATTTGGACCGTTGGATCAGATTTGATCCAACGGCTCTAGTTCGGCTGCACATAGATGAGATCATCATATTAGTATAGGGTTAATTAGGGCTTTAGGGTTTTGTTATCAGTTGGGCCTAACGAGCCAATGTAATAATATGTAGTAATTTTTTTGGCTTTTTACGAATATGTAAATGGACTTGATATAATGGACTTTATTATATGATCTTTCTTTTTTATATATATATTATGGCAGCCCACCTATAATAATACTAATAATAAACATATAATATAACATACTAACTTCCATACACATACATATATAAACAAATATACTTACATATAATACACATTACATATACATATAATACATAGGTACATATAATAGATAATACATGCAATATACATACTCACATTCTTATTTAAATATTAATGACATTAAAATAATAATAAATACATACATACGTGCAAGCAACACATACATATAATATACATACAGTCATGCATTACATATAATATTGATAAACATACACATAGATTCATGCCTAAATAGTTAATAACCATATAATAATCACATACTAGCGGCACATACATATAATAACACACATGTGCATAATACCTATATACACATAATAAAACCACTTAGCATCATTATTTTATTATCACATAATAGTATATACATATATAAGCCTATTATTGCAAAAATAAAAAAACGGGTCAACCCAGACAAAATTAGTGATTACACAAGTCTCTACCCTAAAATGTAGTGAAAGAATTTACGTTAAGTATACACTTAGTGAGGCAGTTTAAAGTATTCAGAAGCATGAAAAAATCATTCTATCCTTTCACTACAATCCAAAACCGATTAAACATGATACTAAATTGATCAAGTCCTTAGCTAAAATAAATCATGTAAGACATTTGAAATATGCATGGTTAACTACATTCATCACTTCCATATAACATGTATTAAGGGACAATCGAACATTTCTTATACATATAACATTCAACCAAAACAGATGATCATGCTCAAGTGAATATTCATAGTTTAATAGGCACCATTTACTTATAATGCAAGTTATTTCAAGATTCATTTACTCATCGTATAATCTTTCGAGAATTTCTTTTAACATAGCCTTGAAAATCAAGTAGCCTAGGTACACGAATCCCCAACCAACTTTCGCCAGTAAAATGATACTCGAAGTATCGGTCAATCTCTCCTACTGTCGCCAAGTGACCAAAACTTACCCATTTTACTGTCGCCTCATAAGGACCGTAGTCCACCCTAAACACGAGCTCTATAGACTCTATGGCATGCTAACTATACTTAAGACTAACTCGAAATCAAGGCTTTCAATTAAATCTTATCATATCATAGACGAATTGAGCATAGGTCCTTAAATCAGAATATCACATGTACAAGCTTATTATTCTTTTCGTATCCAACATGTATTCAATTCAAAAAACATCATTACTTGTATTCGGATAGTTTGTTTGGTAAAATTTCTATCAAACATATACTACCTAAAGTTTTTATCGTAAACATGTCAACAAACTCAATTAATCATATCATATCCAAAGGTTACAATTTATCTTACTTATCATTTAGGGATTTACCTCCCATCCAATCTTGCTTATGCATCAAATAATCCAAATAAAATAATGAAATAAAGACTAGCAAGAAATGCTCGGAAGGTTACTAGCCTATCTCGAGACTTTAAACTACACTCACAGTTTGTTCCGAGCTAAATTTGCTCCCGAATCACGATTCCTTTTTATTTGTTCACTGTTTGATCTACTTTGATCTTTCCTCCCTCAATTCCTTCTTGGTCTAATTATAACAAAGAGTACACTCATGTATTAGAGAAATTTCCTATCAATCATTCACTTGAAAAACTATCTAATCGTTTATGTATACATGAAATCTCACTCCAAACAACCCAATGTATTATCTTATACATGTAAAGCAGCACCAAATACATAGACACATTTTTATACAATCACAACCAGCCCAAGACATTTTCAAACATCCATAGCAGTCCCTGGTTCATTTACATGGATAAAAAAATAGTTCTTTACATGTATTTGCACTTATACATGTTCAAGATAATCCATTAGAGTTCAAGTAGTTGTAATGCTGCCCTGCTTTCATATATGCACAATCACATGCTTCAAAACAGTCCCCTAACGTCCATTTTTATGCAATTCTGCCCTGTTTTATACATTCATTTATTCATGCTTCAAAACAGTCCCTAAAGCTCATTTATATGCACATTCTACCCTGCTTTTATGCATTCATTTATTCATGCTTCAAAACACAGTCCATAAAGCTCATTTATATGCACATTCTGCCCTATTTTTATGCATTCATTTATTCATGCTTTAAAACAGTCCCTAAATTTCCATTTGAATCAAAACAGTCCACATACACATACAATTCAATCACAACTACCTAAATTGAGAGTCGCCACCGGCCACTTGGGTAAGGTAGGTCGGACACCATAAGAAACTAGAGTTTCATTGTGAAAGGGTCCGGGAGTTGGTTACGAGTAGGGAAGGATTAGCACCCTCAATCACGCCCGAAAATTGATACCAAAATATTTGTTGCTTTTAAAAGGATGAAAATCATTGAAATTTATATTGAATTCAATTTGGAGTTCTTAAATGAAAATTAACCTCAACTGCACGGGCTTTATCAAATTGATGGATTCAAATTAATTGGACATTTAATTAATAAGGTTGACGATACATCGAACCATAGATTAAACCGACATCGAATATGCTAGAGGCTGAACCTCAAACGTATAATGATGTCAAGAATTTCTAACCTTAACTTTAGAGACTATCGATGAAGATATCACAGAAGATCAACAAGGGAGTGAGCTTGAAATAGAGCCACAAAGAAGCAAACGAGCAAGGGTAGAAAAATCATTTGGATTAGATTTTCTAACCTATATGCTAGAGGCTGAACCTCAAACGTATAATGATGCCATACGTTCATCTGAAGGCACCTTATGAAAGGATGCCATTAAAAGTGAAATTGATTCCACCATGCAAAACCATACGTGGGAACCAATAGATCTTCCTCCGGGAATTAAGCCACTAAGTTCTAAATGGATTTTCAAACAAAAAATGAAAGCAGGTGGAACAATTGATAAGTACAAGGCCAAATTAGTAATAAAAGTTTACCGACAAAAGGAAGGCCTTGACTATTTTGATACATACTCTCATGTATAAAGGATAACTTCCATAAGGATGATACTTACAATTGCCACATTGCGAACTTTAGAAGTACATCAAATGGATGTTAAGACAGCTTGTCTTAATGGAGATCTTGATGAAGAAATATACATGGAACAACCTGAGGGTCATTTAGTTTCAGGTCAAGAAAGGAAAGTATATAGACTGGTGAAGTCTTTGTATGGACTTAAACAAGCACCAAAACAGTGGCATAAGAAGTTCGATAGTGTCATGATGACAAACAACTTCAGAATAAACGAGTGTGACAAATGTGTATATGTCAAAACTATAGATATTGGATATGTCATCCTATGTTTATTGTTGATGACATACTCATTGTTGGAAGCAGTGATGAGATGGTAAAACGTACCAAAAACATGTTAAACTCAAGATTTGACATGAAGGATATGGGACTAGCTGAAACAATTCTAGGGATCCAAATCAAATGGTCACCTGAAGGTCTCATATTGACTCAGTCACACTATATGGACAAAATCCTTGAGAATTTTGGCAAGGATGATTTTGGCATGGCCAAAACTCCAATAGACACATGCCAACATTTGTCCAAAAACAAAGGCCAAAGTGTTGACCAAGTGGAATATGCAAGGTTCATAGGCAGTCTTATGTACCTCATGAGCTATACTAGACCAGATATTGCTTTTACTATGAGCAGTTTAAGCAGATTTACAAGCAATCCAAGTGAAAACCACTGGAAAGCAATTGTGAGGATACTGGGATATCTCAGATATACTCGAGATCCTGTTGTGTTGGAAGGATACTCTGATGCCAGTTGGATATCTGATATTCAAGATACCAAGGAAACAAGTGGATATGTCTTCACTTTGGGAGGAGGAATCGTGTCATGGAAATCTTCAAGACAAACGATCATAATCAGATCCACGATGGAATATGAGTTTGTTGCTCTGGATAAATTCGGAGAAGAAGCCGAATGACTTAGGCAATTTGTTGAGGATATTCTTGAATGGCCAAAACATGTGCCCACGGTATGCATATAATGCGATAACCAAGCAATGATTGCTAGGGCACAGAATTGTATGTACAATGGTAAGTCGAGACATATGCGCTGCCGATATAATACCATTAGACAACTGATCTCAAATGGAGATATCTATGTTGATTATATAAAATCAAAGGATAACATTGCAGATCCCCTAACCAAAAGATTAAATCGAGATCAAGTTAAGAAAATATCTAAAGGAATAGGACTGAAGCCCATAGAAAATAAAGGCATTATGTGAAGGAAAACCCTACCTAGTTGATTGGAGATCCCAAGATCTAGGTTCAAAGGGACGACCTAATTGCTTAAAACTTGTACGGTCACTGTGGGGGCTCTTATCTCCAAGTTCGTTCGTATGATGTAAATAGTGACAAAAATGGGATAGGCTAAGCAAAAGCTTTTAATGACCATTGTGTGCGTCGGTGAGCCGAGCAACATAAGTCACCTCTGTGAGAGTAAAGTGGGGCCGCTTCAAGGAGACTATTGGGGTATAGTTCTCTCAAACTCTTGTAGAACCAGGCGATGTCCACGGCCATATGGACATAACCATGAGAACAAAAACTTGTGTTAGAGAGGTAGTTGTGTGGAGTATATCATCGTTTACACAAACGGCTGAATAGTTCAAGGACATCACGTCTACTAAATAGACAGTAAAGTAAATATGTTTTCACAAGGGAAGGTTAAAAGGAGGAAACCTACCTATCCTATACAACTATCAATCTTAGAAGCTATCACCATATCGAGTCAAAATATATTGATAAAAGGCATCAATTTCATTCATGTGGGGATTGTTAGGAAAACATGAGGAAAATGGTTACTTTGAGCCATATTTCGAACGGGTAAAGGTGAAGATTCGAATAAGGATTCTTTTGGGTCTTATTCTACTCCATGAGACCTTTACAACGGTATCTCATATGCTCAAAATGGTTGAGTATTGAATGAGAAATTGATGCTCAAAGTAAGGGAGTTGTGAATTGAGTAAAGGAAATGAAACCCCTATATCCCACATAGATGGGATAAATAGAATATGAAGAGTTTATATACACTTACCGAATTTGTGGTCATTGAACGACTTGAATGGAAACCGTGCCTCGCGCGCAAGGGGGTGTGAATCCAATCCTATTCGGGTTGGAGCACACCCGTATGACGTGGGCGACGCGAATGTTTGGACTGGTCGTGCCCTTTGTGGGCCTGCAGATATTTTACCACTTTGAATTTATTTTTTCCTTTAAGATAGCATATCTTTTATGAATATCTCAAATTTAAAGGGATAATATTCGGTTCCCTTAAATTCGAGTATTAAAGAGATAATGCTTGCTATGCACGCAAAATATTCAAAATAAATTAGATGAATGATATTTTCGAAACATTTTGATTCCCACGTTTAACCTAATTTTCCCTATAAATACATGGCTTTCCTTCAGTTTTAAAACATAATTCAAAAAGCTTTCTTCTCTCAAATTGTATTGTTTTCCTGATGATAGTCAAAGGCTCGAGTACTGTTCGTGATCTCTTCAGTAGTGTTGCTGTCGAAGATCATTTGCTGTTGTATCCTGGGAGACTGCTGACTTAAGAACTCAAGCACCGAGGAGTGGTCGAATCTGTCTTAAGGAAACTGCATTTCAAGCAGGCCTTAAAAACTATATTTTCGATTATTTCGGATCTGTTAATTTCTTGTAATTTCAAATCTCGTTTATTATAAATTTATTTCAAATTTAACCTTTATTGTCCAACACAAGCTTACACCAAATTCAAATTTGAAAAGAAAGAAATGATCTTACTCTCTAATCCACTATTCGAATGGATGGTACCAAAATTGCCAAGATTCAATTCCTACTAAGCTTTTCCCTAATTTTTTTCATAGCTTTCTCTCACTAGCTCAAAACTTTCGGTCATCCAAAGGAAGAAGATGAACTCTTTTCCTTTGTTTCATCCTTCTTGGCCGAGAGTCTCACCACTTAGCTCACACTTGTGCTTGACAAGTGTGAGAGCCCTTAAATAAAAATTTACCATGCAATCACATTTTTCTCATAACATTCTATTTTGGCCCTTTCCATAATGGTTACTCAATTTTCCTTTCTTCAATTTTAGTCCTAAACCACTTAATTATTCTAATAAGTGATAATTCTAAGCAAATTAGCTAGATATTTATGTAACATAATCCTAAGCCAAGGTTTAGGATATTACAACAAATCAAAAGAAAAAAAATAAAGTTACAGACGACAGAAATTTAAAAGAGAACGACTAAGTTAAAAACCCTAAAAGAGATCGCGGCTAGGTTTCTGACAATTCAAGTTAGCTGACTTTTATTTTGGTGCACTGTAGTAATTGATTTTAGTTATAATTATATAAATATATTAGTTGTAATTATAATTTCGTTTGTACACTATACTAATTTATTTTTTCAAATAAACTTATTTGAGAACTTTAACTATAATAGAAAAATATTTTGGGATTGTTTTTTTATTTATTTATGGCATGCCCTCTTTAGGCAATTAGTACAAATGATTGATTTTATGTGGTTATCCAAAGCTATTTTTGGCTCCTCTTGTGACTAACCACACTTCAAAAACGATATAAAAGAATCTGAAAATTTTAAATAAGTGGATAAAGAAAACGACAAGGCCAAAACTAAGATGATGTATGTACAAGATAAGGAACCCACTTGGCGTTCTGAATCTGATAGACAAAAAAGTTTGTTTTGAACAATATATGATTTGACTTGGACCGCCTTCAAGCTTCATTGCCTTAACCTAACCCAACTAGGGGTTGATATTGAGCGGTGCTTGACTCGACTCAAAAACTGTTAAATTCGTGTTCGATTCGATACTTGATAAGTTTGATAAAATATTGATTGGCTCGTGCTCATTAAAAAAACTAGTTGCTCGACTCAACTTGTTGTTCGTTAAATTGGCTAGAATTTTTATATCATTCTTTTTAATATATGTAAAATCTAGTACTATATAGAGCTTACTAAAAACATAAATTGATAAATTTAACAAAAAATGATCAAAATAGTGAGTGAAACATTTCAAAATAGTTACAATTCACAAATACACCAAACTAACTTATAAAAAGAATGGCTCACGAACTTATCGAGTCGAGTTGGACCATATTTGACTTGATTCGTTAAAATTTTAAGTCAAACTTGAGTCAAACATTGACCAAATTAAACTCGATCAACTTGCGAGCTGCTCAACTCAATTGTCATTCCTAAACCTAACTCATACGTTACTATATGCATGTGTTAGGAATCAATTATTTTTATTGTAGGTTCATCACTCATCAGGAGTAAAAATTTTCCATTTTTTTCCTTCAAGTAAAAATCGTTAAAAACAAAAGTTATTTTATGTGGAGGTGTCCCACCATGTACCTTTAGATATTGATAGGCAAGTGCCTTGTATTGCTGAAGAAGGTGACATCAGCTGCTGCATGGTTCACATCACAAACATGACACGTTAGGAAGGTGCTAGGTTTCTCTTTCTTAATTTGGACAGGCATGGGCATGGGGGCAGTGCTTGCTTGTGGGTTAATGTTGGAGTCCAAATAACTTTCAAGGCAGACATGCCTGAAGTTTAGGCTCGGCGAAGAACGTTTGTCCACACGCACACGGTTGAGAAATACCGCAGTTCTGCATTCTGAACCCAAAAGATCACTGAACAAGTCTCAATCACTACAAAAGGAAGGTACATAACTAGTGGTAATTGCACATGATAGGATTGTCATCCATTGAGTTATGGAGTCGGCGAAGAGCCGTCACCTCGGAGAAAAGAATTATGGGTGAAGGAGGCAAAAACATCTACTAACAACAGCCTAAATTTCGGAATTCAACAGCAACTCCTCAAATAGATATCAAATAATGCAAAAATTATACCGGAAAATCAAGTCACTGAAATGCTTACTGTGTGAAGATTCAACATCCAATATTAAATCAAGAGCGTATTCGAAATAAGGAACTTGACTGCTCAACCCGCAAAGATTAAAGTCATCTTGGATGTATTCTTCATCAACTTCACAAAAAAACTCGTTGCCTCGCAAACCGCAAAACCATGAGATCCAAGACGTGTCCTCTCCATCGGAAGCACTGATATCTGATTCTTCACTGTCAATTTCAGATTCTTCTGCAATAAAGGACAGTAATTAGCATGTAATAGAGAAGAACCTCGCGTTTTACATTACTTGCTTATATCAATAATGACTGATGATCTGAGATTCTTAATAGAAACATGACAAGAAAAATGTTAGATTTACCATATGAATTAGAAGCCCAATCCTAGCTAAACATAAATAAACAAAGGAATCATATAACGTCAATGGAATGGTATAACTGTAACATACAAAATTTTCAAACTTTCTAACATGGAGATACAAGTATATCAAACTAAATAAGCCAATGCATTCGAAGGAACAACAACATAGAAGGAAAGTTACTGAAAAGTAACTAACCATCGGAACATTTGGCTTTGGAACGTGAATCGAGATGAGAAAGCTGGGATTTGGCGGCGGAAGCTGAAGAAACAGAGGGTCATCCTTTGTCTTTGCTGTCCCTCAAACCCCTCGAAGTAGATGGGGTAGACTTGTCTAGATGTTTGTCCAGCGCATAATTTATGCGCTTCCGATCCCACGGTCCTCCCCGATCTCTATGACTATGCATAACTTTTTCTTATATTTCCACAACCCCAAATCCCCGACCTTTTTCCAATACCAATGCGGGGACAAAGATTCAAGCTTTTTCGGGTGAATCGTAAGACTAAAAAGAATCCCAGAATTGAGAAATCAAGGGGTTTTTGCAGGGTGGGGTGCTGCTTTTATCTGAGAATCAGAAACAAGTTGGAGGTTGAAGGAAGTGTGGATGGAGATGGAAAGGAGACAAATTTGGGGGGTGTATAGAGAGAGATAAAGAACGAGGATTTCTTATTCTTATTATTATCCACTTCTTGTGTTGGGAGATTTTACTTTTCCTCTTAAGTTATTGGATTCCTATGGACAGGCTCCAAGTCTCAGGCCCATAGAAAATCAAGCTTTACCCCTAAATTGTTATGAAATAATGCATGTCATTTACAATATTCTTCTATTAGCCAATTGAAAAATGGATTGAAAACGAAAACCTGGGTAAGGAAATCAAGTATAGGCCATACTCCAAAGGGTCATTTTCAAGTTTCCTTGAAAAGCATACTAATGGTAATGGAAGGAGAGCTAAGCATGCTGATGTTAAAGTTGATTTTATCAGTACTGGAGGGTGGATTTGTGGGGCTGCTTCTTTTACTTGATAATGGGTGTGTTATTGCCCTTTGTCAAAAAAAAAAAAAGGTGTGTTATTGCCAAAAAAAGCTGAGATTGAAGCTTCAAGACCAAGGAATCAAAGCAAAAGACCATGCCATTCTTTTTCCATGCAATCAGAAGGATCCCACTTCAAAGCACCCTTTTGTGAGTTATGGCAATTTTGATCCTTGTTTTACATACATTCTAATTTGCAGACCATCTTATGTTCTGTATCTTCCGCTGTTTAGAAACTGAGAAATGCACTTTTCAGGAAGTAAAAAACAATGTTGAATAGCAATTAGCAAGGGAACATGCGAGTTATGTTATGTTATGTTATGTCATGCTATGCAAAGGCTGCCGTCAGAGTTCCTAATCAGGGTCTTCACGGCCACAGTAAGTCATTTAAGTGGCTATAGATTAGGTTGGGAAATAGAGGACTTTGAAAAAGAGAATGGGTAGGACTAGCATGTGCAGCGCACAAAGTCAAGAATTCTAATGGAAAACTTTAACAAAAAGAAAGAGCTTACTAAAAAGGAGATATATATGTGCACATTAGATTCTTCAATAAAGGGTTTACCTGCTTCTTGTAAATGCGTGATTAAATGTAAAAGCATTTTTCATTGAGGAGAAGTCTAGTCAAGTGGCCATACATCCATTTCTGTAGGTTTAATTTATATTTATTCTAGTGAATTAGTATCATGCATTTACAAGAAGAACAATTTATTACCAATGAATTAGTCCAAATAGTACGCAGTTTAATATAACTTAAATAAATTTTGAGTTTGAGTAAAACTCTTTGTATCTAAAAGAAAGTGTTATAATAAATATAAATAAACCGATTCAATTGTAATTTAATAACCACCAGTGTTATTGTAACATTTTACAAGTCAAGAATTCAAATATATTTATGTAATACATGTTCAAAAAATATATATTTATGTAATATTTTTTTATTGAAGAGTTCGAGAATGTTTAAACTTTTTTAAAGAAAATATGGCATAAAAATAGATATGATAAAAAAATGTTTTGGGTAAACTACACCTAAGGTCACTTAATTATGGATTTTGCAACAAATAGGTTTTTTTAAAAAAATTATAAACAAGTCACTCAAATTAAAATATTGTTACAAACAAGTTACTATGTTGTTAAAGTTGAAATGAGAGTCTAATGTGGTATGGTATAATAACATTTTTAATCTCAAAACTTATACATTCTATTAATTTATCCTAATTCGAAACAATTCAATAATTTTACTCTTCATATTAAAAAATCTCATCAATTTAGTTTATTTTGTAATACTATCTAAGAGTGAGTTCATTATATAAAAATGAGTTATTTAATTGAATTAATGTTAAATTGTTATTATATCAGAAAATTAATATAATATTATAGGGAGAAGAACAAACAATTTAGTTGAAAAACAAAGAATAAAATGATGGAAGTTTTAAATATGAAAGAGTAAATTTATTAAATTATTTTGAATTAGGACCAAATTAATAATTTTATAAGTTTTGAAGACTAAAACTATTATACTAACAAGTTACCCTCAATTTCCATTTAATATTTAACCGTCAATGACCTATTCGTAACAGTGTTTTAATTGAGTGACATAGTTATAATTTTTAAAAGATAATTAAATGATTTTAATTATAATTTACGCAAAAGTTTTCAATCGTTTGAGCGCGTGATTGAGTGTTTTAAGGTTCATGTTTTTTCCTTAAAGTTGACTATTGATGGGTCCAAATCCGACAATTATTCCACTGTCATCTTTAAGCTCTCGTGCTTCACAATAATCAGTAACACAGGTGACCTCTAAAATCCACCATGATTCGGTTTTTTGGTACAGCCAAAATCCATTAGGATAATCAAACAAGAAAAAAGATTCAGAATTCCAATCAATTCAAGGGAGCCGACGTTCACATTCACCGAATAGCGCGTGGAAATAAAATCAAATTTGACAATGGAGTGTTTTGCCTCTCTGACAGCTCAAATTAAAGTGATCCCCCGTTTACTTTATTTTTTCTTTCCTTAGAAAGCTCATAGAGACTTTTGTTTACTTTTTTTCTGGACTCTCTCCTTCTATATTTAACTTTTTAATCAAACCATGGCGCAGACAGAGGAGGAAACAACTCAGGCTTGAGTAGAGTTTAAGTGCAAAAAATGAGTACGGCAACAGCTACGGCGGCGGCGGGGGCGGCTACAACCCAAACGAAATTCATAAAATGTGTGACAGTTGGGGATGGAGCTGTGGGGAAGACTTGTCTACTCATATCCTATACAAGCAACACTTTTCCAACTGTATGTTGTCTTCTATGAATATGATCCTACATTTTCATCTCTTTTTTTTTTTTGTTTTCTTGCATTGAATTTGTTTGTTAAATTGTGGTAATGGGGTTTTTTGGGTGCTTTTGTTTTGATTTACAGGATTATGTTCCTACTGTTTTTGATAACTTTAGCGCCAATGTAATGGTTGATGGGCAAACTGTCAATGTGGGTCTCTGGGATACTGCCGGTATATGCTCCTTTGCTTCTCTCATGGTTTGTTTTACAGTTCTAGTTGTTCAGTGTGGTGGGCTTAAATGATGCTAGTCTGGCTGTTTCAAATTGCTGAATGTTGTTGATTCCTTGTTTACTGGATAAAGTGGTGGTTAATTGTGATGATTAAGAATGCCGATATTTGATGTATTGGCATGCTTCAGTTTGATCATCCAATGATAATAGACAAAAATCACAAAGAATATGGAAGTTGAAAGGAAATGGAAATTTAGCATCTTATACAACACTACATTGTTTAATGCTGCATAAAGGGCTGGTTTCTAGTATATAAAAGGTGCTGAAACACAATTAAAACAATATAAGTGACCCAATAAAGTGAAGAAATAGACATGTCTTGCCAATGGTTACTAGGTCAATCTCACTTTACTTTGAAAGAAACTGTCCTTCTCTGTTTGCCTGCAAAATTATAACCATTTTGTTTATTTATTTATTTTTCGGTTTCATATATAGAGAGAGAGCACATTTATGAAGGTGCTGAGTTCCTATTATACCTTCTGTCAAAGGATATGCCATGAATATGTTTTAACAATATAATATTTGTTTCATACACATTGAAATTTACAGCAAACCAATGGGTGAGGTCTTTTTCATTTGGCATCCATACTTATCTTCTTCAAGATCTTCCGATGGCCTTTTGATGTCAATTATTAGTGAAACATGCATGATGAAATGAATAGTGGTCTTTTTAGTTGTATTTGTTCAGTGACTTCATTATATGTAGGACAAAGCGGATTTCATAATGTTGATACTATAATATGTTCAGGTCAGGAAGACTACAACAGATTAAGGCCTCTAAGTTACAGAGGAGCTGACGTGTTTCTTCTTGCTTTCTCCCTCATAAGTAGACCTAGCTATGAGAATGTATCTAAAAAGGTACGTTTCTTTTGTCTTTACTTTTCCTTTTTAAAGTTTAAATCCTCAGCGAGTTCTCTTCTCCTTATGCTTAGCTCATGAAATGTGTTCGCTACTAGTTTTCTGATTACTTTACATGTCTTTATGCTCCTTGTTGTGTTGGAGAAGTGGGTCCCAGAGCTGAGACATTATGCCCCGGCAGCGCCGATTGTTCTTGTGGGAACCAAACTAGGTGATGGTTTCTTTCCTCCTTGATGTATTGCTTCTGCAAATGGATTCTTCTATATCCATGCTTTTGCTTATGAATCTAGGTTCAAGATGCTCAGAACAGTTGAGCCATGTCTGATGAAAAAAACCAGAGCTGAAGAATA
The DNA here is from genome assembly GCA_019671005.1 of Hibiscus mutabilis. NCBI lineage: Eukaryota > Viridiplantae > Streptophyta > Magnoliopsida > Malvales > Malvaceae > Hibiscus > Hibiscus mutabilis. Next base: position 55,466,677 of record CM033715.1, read on the forward strand.
TGAACTGCTCTCTATTGTCTTTTTTCTCACTTCTTACATCTCATAAGTCAAAAGATTGCCTTTTCTTTTGTTTCTTTATAATCATTTATTTTTTCCTGAGAAATCAGCATATTCTCACTTATGTTCATGATTAATTGGATAATATTTTTTTTACCTGTATCCGACATGGACAGCATAAACGAAGAGCAAGAAAGAAATGAATGCATATACTGTGTTCGTAAGTGTGCTTTTGTTCCTTAGTGATTTTTGGTAGGGTTTCAATTGTGTTTGATCTTCTAGCTACAAGCTCTACTTGCATATCTATCATGCATGGACAAGGTTTGCGTGCTTTTTTTCTTCTTACATTCGGTTAATAAGTTTAATTTTGGCGCAGATTTAAGAGACGACAGACAGTTCCACTTGGATTATCCCGGGGCGTGTACTATTTCTACTGAACAGGTACCTCTTCGTTCTCTTATGTTTGTGATTCCATTAGTTGTTTTGCTACATACAACAGAATAGGTAGAAGTTGTCACTGGATAAGGTATGGTGCTACAATTATGGAAGTTTTACTCAAAACAAACAATGAGACAATTTTGGATAACATGTGTTGGCAGTAAACCAAAGGCATTGTCAATGGACTGACTCCATCTTTTTAATAGAAGTTCAATCCATCCTTACACAAATGTATTCTTATCAATATATACAGATGCAATCCATTTGGTGTACCAGATAGTATATCTGCTGTTCCTTCACTTTTTCTTGGGATATTATCTTTAGGCAAGCATGGTGAATTACTGAATTCAACTATTGTCAGCCAGTCCTTAATTGAACTGTTAACCAGACTGTGCTTCAGTATGGTATCTGTTGCCCGAATTGGTCTGGGAGAAGAAAAGAAGATAACTTCATCTGTTGTGTTTCTTGACTGAAAATCATACTTTCTTCTCGTTGCTGGAAACTGAAACTAATCGAATGCATGCTATATCTGATAAGTGATCACAATGAAAATTGGTGAAGTCATTCATAATGTAGTACACTTGCATTGTAGTACAATACTTGATATCTTAAGCTCTGTTTCCAGGGTCTTGAACTAAAGAAGCAAATAGGAGCACTGGCATACATAGAGTGCAGCTCGAAGACACAGCAGGTTCGTATAGCATCTGTGTTATTGTGATGAAACTGTTAATCCAAGGTTGCCACAATATACTATTATTTCTCCAAGTGCAGTCCTTCATTGTTTAAACAGAATAGATCAAATGTCAAAATCTACCCATTAAGCACTGCCATGCCAATTGTTTTGACATGTTCTTGCTTTGGGATAACATTCATTCTTTCTAAAATCTTAAGAACTGTATTGAAAATTGCAGAATGTGAAAGCTGTATTCGATGCTGCTATCAAGGTGGTTCTTCAGCCTGCAAAGCAAAAGAAGCAAAAGAAGAGACTGAGTGTATGCGGTGTTCTCTAAACAAAGTCCCAGGCGGAAAAACAGTGTGAAGTTGACTATGTGATCCTCCTCTTATAATTATTATGTGCATTCTTGATCTTGTTTATTACATTTTTTTTCGTGTCGACTTTATTGAGTGCTTCACTTCTGGAAGTAGGGAATTTGCAATAGTTTCATCAGAGTGTAAACTCCATTTGTGTACTATCTTCTAGAACTCAAGGGTGTTTGGGTTTTGTAAATTCGATGGCTGCTTATTGCAATGATTTGATGTGAATGAAAATTGCCGGGGGTTTTCTTTAAACCTGTTTCTATGAATCTAAGTTGATTGCTTGGTCACCCTCTTTGCCTCTGGAATTGGAGCTCCATTAAAGCATTGAATCAAGGCTCTGATGGCCATTAAACTGTCAAACTTTGGTACATGTTAGTATGGTTCGAGCGACACGTCAAATTCTCAGCCTCATTAATGGAAACATCCAAAGAACTAGTCTGTAGGAACTTGTGTAATAATTTTCCTCCTTTTTAGCTAGGAATTGTACATGTGCCTGGTGGTCTCTTTGAGAATCAGACTCTTTACTTCCCAATAAAGAAAGCAACATCGCACTCAATCATATGTTTTCATTCCATTGTTCTTTTAACTTTCCTGAAAAGCCCAGACTGCAAGTCGTAATGCTGCAAAGCTATTCTGCAGAATCCCCCCCATGAAAAAGAATGGCCTCTTGAAATCTCTGGCTAAAAGAACACCACTTTCTTGCTGCAGAATAGAAAATCACGGTGTAAATACAATAGTAGTGGGAAAGAGGATCGCCAATCTGCCTTGTTCTTCCACCAATATTGATGTCATCCATAAAGCAATACCAAAACTGTGTTCTACAACGGTTTTACATAACACCAGCTTCGGTGACTGGGAAACAACTTTCCTGATGTTCTTAATGATTCAAGCGCCTGTTGCAATGTAGTTTCCATTTCATGAGGCAACAATCAAATACAAGGTTTCTCATCCCAATATGAAGTTAAATCACATTTGCTTTGCTGATTTCTACACCTAAACCAAGTCATTTGTTAAACATAAAAGTTCCCATGTCATCTACAAGATGTCATCTTGATGGCAGGGCATAGATATCAAAGGGAAATTAAAACCCGACTAATATGAAACAAACAATGTTCCTATGCCTAAATGAAGATTGCAGTCACAAAACTACAATTAGGTGCAAATTAAGAACAATAACGCTACATTTTTTTAATATAAATGAAGCTGTTATGAACAGGAAATTGTCAGGGGAAGGGGACCACCTAAATTAGTGGTAATATTATCTGTATAAATAAGCCAAGAGGCTCTGAGGAAAAGGTTATGAAAATTGGTTGCGGCTATTTTCATCTCACAGTGCTTCTTGTTGAAACCTTTTTTTCTTCTTCGTATCTCCTTTTCTATTTCTTAGTCTACTGTTACTATTGATATCGTTGGAAGATCATTAAATTGGTGCTTTCATTGAGAGATGGAGCTAATGGTAGAGATTCCATTGTTTACGGGGAAGACTCGGAAGAATGGATCACCTCAGCTCACAATTTCTTCGAACTTGATGGGATAAAAGATCATCACTGGGTAACCATGGCATCTTTTCGGATTGAAGGGATTGCTAAGAAATGGTTTCGATGGACGCAAAAGTGGCGATTGTTGTCCGGATGGAACCATTTTGTCGACGCCATTCGAAAACGATTTGCTTTCTTTGAGATGAAGTTGAGAGACAATATTTTCCTTCATCATTGATCATTCGCAATCGACTCTAATTTTGACAATTGAAGCATAAATGAACACCATATGTTCAATGAATTGCCAAAAACCAAAAGAAATTTTTTAAAGGCAAGATAACCCAAGACCAACAATCCACCAAGTGTTTGATGAATCGCCAACGCCAATGGATATTAAAATTGACGATCAACTAATTTAGGGCAGCATTGGAGATGGATTTCAAAAGAACAAAAGGATTCAGCTAGTTGGTGTGGGTAGTCTTGATTTCATCCCTGGTATTGATGGTCGTGAGAGTGTTCCAAGAGTTATGACATGCTTAGACAAGGTCAATTATGAAGTCCCTGGTATTTTCAATGTTGTCAACCCAAATAGTGAAGTCACAATGCGGCAATTTGGTGAAATGATGACAAAGGTCTACACAAAGGTTAGTGTCAAGATAAGTAATTATACACCTACAACTTATTTAGCTAAATTGGCAAATAATGTGTTTAAGATTAATGAAGTTATTAAGGTAGATGACCCTTGCATGTTTCGACTTTTGGTGATGGAGAAAAGGGTGAAGTGGGGTGATAGGAACTTGAAAGTCGAAGATAATAAGATTACAAGTACGAATGAGTTAGCAAAATATTTGTCCGAAGTCGCTTTTATACTTGGCTTGCGTCTGAAAAAATAGCCTATCTTTTCTAGATTTTGTGGCAAAATGTTACTTTGTTAAGTTCAAGCATGCATGGGAAGTGATTTATGGTGGACTCAAGAACAAAATTGGAATCCTGGAGCAAGGTTGGATTGTCTCGGGGACTTGCACAAACATGAAGAAAGAAGAAGAACTTGGGCAAAGAGGATTCAATGTTCTCCTTTTTTATGCAAATAAGGCAGAGATGAGTACCATGAATACATTGAAATCATGTTCACATCTTCTTGTCTCAATTCCTTATGTTATCGGTATTGGTGGTCTGGTGCTTCAACATGGAGAACTCTTGGAAAGTATGCTGATGGACTACAATTTTCAGTGGCTCTGTTATTTGTCTTCAACTAATGTCTATAGAGAATGCGGTGGTGCATATGTGGACAAGGATTATCTTGCGACCCCTGCAAATGAAATGGCTAAATTAAAAGTTAATTACAGGGCAAGGGTGGTTGAATCTAGCTCATGATGTTAGGGTCAAGGCATATATGTTTCGACTTGGAAAAATTTGCCAAGCTCTTAAGACCAGCATTCACAGGCAGCTCTCTAAGAGAATTTACAGTATCATAGATGATAATCCGGCATCTCGAAAAGAGGTATTTTATGCATTCGACTTGGTTGAGAAAAAGTGGCTTTATCCGACCAAAAAATCACTTGCCATGAGAGTGCTGAATCATTGTTCAGAAAGCAACTTTAAGAGATGAGAAACAAGTAACGACATCAGCCCTTTCTTTCTCAAACTCTAGGTACATAGTAGCAAGTTTAGGTTTCTTTTAAAACCAATATTTGATTTTGATATAACAAGGATTCCAAAGATTAATTTGTAAAATTGGATAAACTTGTAAGTACTCAAAAAGACTCACAAAATGACAAGGGTTCAAATTTAAAATTATTTCTAAGTTAAAACCTAAAACCCCATAATATTTTCTAAGTATTTTTGTACTCAAATAATCAAATTTGGTCCAGGCATATTGATACACTTTTGGCCGTATCGATACAGATTTTAACTACTGGAAAACGATTTTATACTTAATGGCTATTGGGTACTGATACGCGTGTAGCCGTATCGGCACGCCATTCATACCCGGGAACCAAATGACCTTTGAGTATCGGTACGGCTTTATTCGTACCGATACGAGGTGCTAAGATTTTTAAGATCTTTGGTAATAAATTTTTTGACTGTTGCCTTGTCAATTTATTGAAACCATACATTTGAAAAGTTGTTATACCGTATCGATACACCCATAGGCGTACTGAAACCTTTTTTTCATTCTCAACTTTCTCAGATTCTAGTGAGCAAAACTGGTACTAATACGGCTTAGACCGTACTGACACCCGTTTGTAAAATACACTCTTCGTACCGATATGCCCTATCGCGTATTGATACCCCTTTGTACAACGACTCTTTCTTCTTATGACAAGTACCGATACACCTATTCGCGTACCGATACGCCTGGCTACCAAACAACATTTATTGCGGGAAAAATACAGCCCAACGACTATATTTATGATCCCAGCTACCAAACGGTTAGAAATCAATGGGGGGTATATAAACAAGCCTCCAAAGCTACAACAATAACTATTGAACAAGTCTTAAGCATTCAAGCACAAATTCAACAATCTTGAGCCTATTAGAGTCAAATTCTTGTAAGCCACTTGAGAATGCATGTTTGTAATCTCTTGATTCAAGTTTTGGGTTGAGTGAGCTTTGTAATTGGGGCAAACATTTACCTTTGAGAGGTTTTCTCAGTTTGTTATTTCTTTTTTTTTTGTAAAAGAGTGATTTATCAAAGCTTTGGGGTAGAAAGCTTTGATAGTGTAAAGGTTTCCTCTTGAGCCTAGAAAAAGGTATGAAATTCTTAGTGAATTTGGGAAAATCCTTAGTGGGACGCTAATTGTAAAACTAAATTTGATTTTTATATAACAATGATTTTCAAGGACTTATTTGTAAAATTGAATAAATTTTTAAGTACTCAAAAATACTCACAAAACGACAAGAATTCAAACTTCAAATTATTTCTAACTCAAAACTAAAACCCCAAATATTTTTAAGTGTTTTTGTACTCAAATAGTTGGTTTTGGTCCAGGCATACCGATAGGCCCTTGGCCGTATCGATACAATTTTTAGCTGCTAAAAAACGTTTTATACAAAATAGCTATTGGGTACCGATACGCGTATAGCCGTATCGGTATGCTATTCATACCTAGGAACCAAATATGCTTAGAGTATCAGTACGACTCTACTCGTACCGATACATGGTGTTTATATTTCTAAGATTTAGCTTGGTGAATGTGAAACCTCAAGCCACACCAATGAGTTCATCTACAAAGCTTAACAAAGATGAAAGATGTCAGTGTGTTGATTTAAAGCTTTATAGATCAATGATAGGATCTTTGCTATAACTTACTGCAAGTAGACCGAATATCATGTTTAGTGTTTGCTTGTGTGCTAGATTTCAAGCTAGCCCTAGAGAATCACACCTACATGTCGTTAAGAGAATCTTTAGATACCTTAGAGACACACATTGTTTAGGCCTTTGGTATCCTAGAGATTCCTCCTATAGTTTGCATGCTTATTCAGATACAGATTATGGAGGTTGTAAGATAGATAGAAAGAGTACCTCTAGTACTTGTCAATTCTTAGGTAGTATGCTCATATCATGGTTTTCTAAGAAGAAAAATAGTGTAGCATTATCTACCACCGAGGCGGAATATATTTCGGCTGAAAGTTGTTGTGCTCAAGACCTTTGGATGAAGCAACAACTCTTAGATTATGGAATTGATGTAGGTACCATTCCTCTAAAGTGTGACAATACTAGTGCCATTTGTCTCAGTAAGAATCCCATCCAACACTCTAGAACCAAGCACATAGAAATAAGACATCATTTCATTAGAGATCATGTCTTGAAAAATGAGATAGTTCTAGAATATGTAGACGCCTTGAACCAATTAGCGGATATATTCACCAAACTTTTAGACAAAGAGCATTTTTGGTCTCTTAAGAGAGAGTTAGGGCTTACTAGCCTTTCTTGAACCTTAGAGCCTTTTTGGTGTTTAAAACTTGCTTGAATTTGGTTGATTTCTATGCTCTTGTGTTTTTGCTCCTATATGCATTTATTCTTGTTGCTTGGGGGAGTATGCATTTTTTTGCTCATACATGATGATCTCATATCATACACATACATATCAATTCGATTAAGTTTGAATTTCTGAGCTCATTTATGCAAAAAATGACATTTTGTCTTAAGGATATCGATACGGGGTATCACATATCGATACAGGTATCATGGGGCAGTGTTTCGGTACAGGTAAACTTGTATCGATACGTGTTAGGGATCGGTACATGTATATTCTATACTGGTATGAAGTTTCAGTACGCTACTATAACGTATAAATACACATAGCTATGGAGCCTTAAATAAGCATTAAAATGGGGTTTCCTAATTTAAACCAAACCCTAACTCTTTTTCCATAAACCTAGACGACTCTCTCCTATTTAATCCCTTAAAACCCTTTGTTTTTCTCACAAATCCTCATCAATTCTTTGGAGGCTTTGGTTCTAACATCAAACATAAGCAATTTCATCAATCATTGTGTACAATCATCTCTTTATTCACCATAATCCACATTTTCAAGGTACATACTTTCTTACTTTTATTTTCAATTTCTTATATACTTGTATACTATTTTTCATCAAAAAATTATATATTTAGGATGTATATATATTGGGTTTCAAAGATTTTACAAAAAATCTTTCAAAACTGAAAATTTTTGGTTTAAATATAAAATTATACTCGTATATTTTTCTACACTGTTTTTCAGTTTTTCTTTCACCAAAAATTATTTTTATACTTGTATATGCTTTTAAACTATACATGCCCTCTGTGACTGCCCGACTTTGCGTGAGGCCCTTCTTTTCGCCGGTTACTTCCGTAGTCTTGCCACCAAACAAGCTGCGACAACTATTTCCTGACTAGAAGAGTTCGCGTCCGCTCTCTCCTTGGACTCCTTTGTTTTCCTTCTCGTTGTTCTTTGGTACCTCTGGCGATGATAAAACGAATAGGTCCACGAGCAGGATCCGCGACCAATTTGGATTCTGGTTTCCAACGCCGGCTGTCTTCATTGCGACTATCATGCTGCTTTGGGCCCAACTTTTTCTACACCACCCAGCTCCTTGGCCCTCTCTAACCAGTGATGGCAACTGCTCGCTGACGATTGCGTTAAAGTGAATGTTGACGCTGCCTTTGATCCCCTAACCCACTTGGCCTCTATTGGACTAGTCATCCGAGGTGCACATGGAGTGATCTTTGGGGGCATCGCTCACCCTGCCCCTAGTTGTACAGATACAGCGCTGGCCAAAGCCTCGACCCTCATCGTCGGTTGCACTTTGCCTAGGAAAAAGGTTGGCCCCGTATCATCCTCGAATTGGACTCGGCCGTCGTGGTCAACAAGTTCAATCATTCCGCGAAAGACTTATCCCTCCTATACGACCACCTTGCGCCTACTCACGACATCCTCCTTGGGCATGCACATAACTTTAGGGTTATTTATGTACCGAGCTCTACGAACGAAGCTGCACATTGTCTAGCACTTGGGCCCTCCGGTGCTCCTCTTGCTTATCTTTTGACTCGGTTTGTCCCGATATTATCTCACCTATTGTACATGATGATTCATCATCCTTTTCTTAATTAATTCAACTTTGGGCACTCTTTTCCCCCTCTTAGGCACCCCACCAGTCCTCGGCTTGGTGTGGGCTTAGTGGGTTTTTTTAATGAGGCCCATATTCTTTTATTTCAAAAAAACTATACAATATAAGTTTTCATAATACCTTGATCATTGGATTGATTTATTGGATTGAATGTGATGTTTATGCATACATTATTTTGGTGGTTTGATTTCTTTCTCAGGTTTTTGCCATGAGTCCTAAGATAAGAGCGAGAAAAGATATTGGGTCTAGTTCTTCAATTCCAAATCCCAATTATGAAAAAAATGGTACAAAACCGAACTTAAACCATATTTTCAACATTATTTTAATGAACCTCAATATCCTTGCACCATGGACTGTTTTAAACAATACCAAAATTTCAAAATTCATCGTGAGCGCGTTGTTTCTATCCCTTTCATGACTTTCGATAAATTTCACTTTCACTATATTGATTTATTAACTCAACAGAAGTTTATGCCCTTTTTGAGCATACCTGGCATACTTTATAAAAATCTTGTCCTTATTTTTTACTCTAATGCCCGATGTATTTTAAACCAAGACAAAACTGAGGTTATTGTTATAGAGTCTTACCTTATTGGACAAAAATTTCAACTTGACTCTTCTTCTATAGCAAATCTTTTGGGTTTAGAGGATGTGGGAATAGATGATGAGGATTCTTTGGGACATACTCATAGTGGCTCCATAACCGTTCTAGATGCACATGCCCGCTTCCTTCACTTTCTTATCACTTGGTGGTTTCGACCATCTCGTGGTAAATGGTCTATGATTCATCAAGTTGATGATTTTTGGCTCTGTTGTTTCCATGAGGGTAAGCGTCCTAACCTAGCTCAGATTATGTTTGCCGAGATAGTCTACCTTGAGCTACATGTTCCACAAGATCGGGATTGATTGCTCCTATGACCTTGGATTGCCTCTCACTGATCCCATCAATGATCGTTCTCTTCGCTGAGCAAATTTCACCATCTACAATGAAGAATGGATTCATATTGCGGATCTTCCTGATGATGTTCAGCCCGAGCACCTAGAGGATGTTCTAGTTGTTCCACCTCCGCTTTCCCTTGATGCTCTTATGGCTTATATTGACGGGAAGTTTTCTTCTTTGGATGCGAGTATGACTTCCGGCTTCACATCTCTTGATACTCGTTTGACATCTTTGAAGGCTAGAGTCGCTTCTATCGAGACTCGTCAAGCTTCGATGGATATGACTCTCACCGCGTTTCATGGAGAGTGACATGAACATTCTCTTGGTAATGATGCTATAAAAGATGATGAAGAGGATGAAGATGAGGATGGAGATGATTCTTAGGCTTATTTCATATCATACATATTATATCATATTAGTTTAAGTTTTATGCACCTTCGTTCTTTATTTGAATTCCTATGACATTATGTTATTTGCTTTGGATTATGTTTTAAGTTTAAGTTGGATTATTATGTTGCTTTGAATCTTATGCTCTGAATTTATAATATTTATGTTGTTTAGTTATGTTTGGAGTTATTTATTGTTTTATATCTTGCTTTATTTACCCTATTGATTTTGATCTAACAAAAAAAGGGAGAAGAATTAAGATTAAATTTTTAAAAGGTTTTAAAAATAAACTATCTTTTAGCCTTAAAGAAAGAGGGAGTATTTTTCAAAAGACTTAAAAATTTATTTTGGTTTTGTTATATCAAAAGGGGGAGATTGTAAAAGTAATATTTGATTTTGATACAACAAAGATTTCAAGGACCAATTTGTAAAATTGGATGAATTTTTAAGTACCCAAAAAGACTCAAAATGACAAAGATTCAAATTTAAAATTGTTTCTAAGTAAAACTAAAACCCTAAAATATTTTCTAAGTGTTTTTATACTCAAATAGCCAAATTTGCTCCAAGCGTATTAATACACTTTTGGCTATATCGATATAGATTTTGGCTATTGAAAAATGATTTTATACTTAATGGCTATTGGGTTTCGATACGCGTGTAGCCGTATCTGTACGCCATTCATACATGGGAACCAAATGACCTTTGAATATCGGTACGACTTTATGCGTACCGATACGAGGTGTTAAGATTTTCAAGATCTTTGGTAATAAATACTTTTGACTGTTGTCTTGTTAGTTTATTGGAACCATAAATTTGAAAAGTTGTTATACCGTGCCCATACCCCTTTGTAAAATACATTCTTCGTACCAATACTCTTTCTCGCGTATCAATACCCCTTTTTACAACGACTCTTTCTTCTTATGGTAGGTACTGATACACCTGTTCGCGTACCATTATGCCTGGCTACCAAACAATATTTATTGCGGAAAAAATGCATCCTAATGGCTATGTTTATGATCTCAGCTACACAAATGATTAGAAATCAATGAGGGAGTATATAAACAAGTCTCCAAAGCTACAACAATAACTATTGAACAAGTCTTAAGCATTCAAGCACAAATCCAACAATCTTGAGCCTATTAGAGTCAAATTCTTGTAACCCACTTGAGAATGCATATTTGTAATCTTTTGATTCAAGTTTTAGGTTGAGTAAACTTTGTAATTGGGGCAAACATTTACCTTTGAGAGGTTTTCTCAGTTCACTATTTCTTTTCTTGTAAAAGAGTGATTTATCAAAGCTTTGAGGTAGAAAGCTTTGATAGTTTAAAAGATTCCTCTTGAGCCTAGAAAAAGGGAAGAAGTTCTTAGTGAGATAACCATGGGAGCTTATTAAAACTTAAGGATTGCATGTTGATAAGAACTTTATAAGAATGATTTTAAACATGTCATTAGAATATGGATACATGTATTTGTGGGAACCGGTTTTGAGGAGGAAAAACAAAAGATGTTATCATCTTCCTTACCTTAAACAACCGAAACAAGAGAGAAAGAGTGAGAAAATAGTGAGATAACCATGGGAGCTTGAGTTTGATTCTTGCATGTTGTAATTCTTGGAGTTCTTTGATTTGATTAAGGAAGGAGGTGATGAATTCTTCCTTTATCTTTTTAATTCCTTTGCCATTTATGAATATGATTGAGAATTTCTTTGATTCTTAGAATTTCTAGCTTTGCTTGAATAGCAAATCATGTTAAAATGCTTGTTTGAATTCGAATATTATGTGAATAGGTTTCCTTGCTTTGTATTATATAGCTCGGTTAAAATGTGTTTGATTCCCTCTAGATTTTTAGAAAGATTGTTGTGATAGGTTGAATGTGGATCGCTTGAAAATGGAAAGCATGTTAGAATTTGTTTCATGAATTTTTGATTTGAATTGGGACTGATTTTTATAGTCAAAACAGCCACTGAATATATATATGTAAAAAAAATAGAACAGAATTGTATGAAACTGGCATTATATTGGGCTGTTTTGTGACATGAATAAATGATACATTAAACAGGGAAGAATTGTATGAAATTGGTGTCATGTTGGGATGCTATAGGAGCAATTGAGGAATGTTTTAATGACCTATGTGTACACAAAAATTTATCAATATAAGAACATGAGAATTGAACAGATAGGTGGTTAAATTGGTAAGGAAAATTCGGTTAAAATAGCTAGAGGGCTGTTTGGTTCAAGAATAAGTAAATTGGGGCTGTTTAAGGCATGTTTTTGTAATTAAAGGAAACATGGCAGAAAAACATATCTAGTAACTTAAAGAGACTGTTTGGATCACATGTAAAGTGTACAAGCGTTTGGGCTGCTGTAATTATTCATAAATGTGTTTGGAATTGTTTGATACATGAATTTGTATAAACATGAAAAAATGAAGTTTTTTGCTTGAATATGACTTTGATTCTATTGTCTAATTGCTTGGTATGAAAACAGTGCTGCTTTTGAAGTTTTTGGGACTGTTATGGGCTGTTTAATTGAGCTGAAAAGTATTCAGATGTGGCTGCCTTGTGAGTTTAATTGGACTAATTTGAATTTGTGATTGAACATATATGAAATGGAAATTGTTTGGTTGATAAGTGGGTCAATAGTGGACTGTTTTTGAATGAATTAAGTGAGGGAATGAAAAATTTATTTCCTAACGCATAGTTATAATGTTGTTATAATAGGTAACGAAGGAATTGATCAAGTTGGTGAAAGGCCAAAGAGATTTGGATAAGTAGCAACATAGGAGTGAGGATTCAGGTATCATGTAATTTCGAGATAAGAGGTGAGCGTAGTTTAAAGACTCGGGATGGGCTAACAACCCTCCCGAGCATTGTTTTCTAGTTATGATTGCTAAAATTGATTTAATAAAGCTATAATTAAGCAAGCTGGATGCAAGGTATGTCCTTTGCGAGATGCAATTTAGTTTGGAAGTATAAATATGTGTGAAATATTCTATGATATGTTTACTTGAGATTAAAGACAAGTGTAAAGTGTATTGAATATGGCTTTGGAAATAACGCCATTCGAACAAATGGAATGTAAAGCCTTGATTTTTACATGAGGTGAACATGTATTATCCAAATTGATAAGGGATAATGAATTATTGATGTGATAATACAATAAGATTAGTATACTTAAAAAGCTACATGTAAATGCTTATGGATAAAATTATACTCCTTTTTGAAAGGAATAATAGTAAGTTATGCTCGTATGATGCCTTGTCTATGATTGAAATGCTTAATGTGACTTATGATGCTTAAAGGATTCGAATGTTACACGTGTATAAAAGTGAATGTTGTGAATTGACAAATGAATGTTGATCAAGCTTAATCCTATATGAAAATTTATACCATGAATACAAGGAATGACATATGTACATGAATTGATAAAGTGGAATTTGGCTAGTGGCCATTCGAATAAAGAAAGAAGAATGGAGTTCACATATGGTGAACATAATGTTGTACCCTTAATGAGAAAAGGGGTAATGCAACATGATTATGGTATTATTGATTGGAGCTATGCTCATTATATGATTTAAAGGACAATGATTATAAAAGCCTTGGTCTCGAGTCAGTCTTAGGTATAGTTGACATGCCATAGAGTCCATAGAGCTCAGTGTCGGGGATAACTACGGTCCGGGACAGTGGTCCCTAATTGGTGACAGTAGGAGGGAAGTTGTTTGGTCACTTGGCGACAGTAGGAGGGATTGATCAGTACTGCATGTACCAAATGATATTCATGTGCGACAGTTGGTTGGGGACTCGTGTACCTAGACTGGGAATTCGATTCACAAGGCTATGATAATAAACGAATATGAATGAAATTACTATGTAAGAAAGAAATATGGTAAATTGCCTAATAAGAATCATACGTCTAATGGTACTTGTATAATTGTTTGAAAGAATTGTTTCTAATGCATGTATATACATGATATTGTCTTGAGGATTTGCATAATCTTGAATTATTTGGATATACATGTTGTTATTAATGTTTTTTCGAATGACTTTTCATAAGAATAGTCTTATTGTATTTGATGTTAAATCTTCTTTGGTGAAACTATAAGAGTTTATAACTAAACCAATGAATTATTGAAATAACTTGCATGACAAATAATATGAAGCTAGTGATTAATGAATATCCTCTTACATGAATAAATATGCTTGGTTGGGATGCCTACTATTTGCTGTATACCAATATTGATCATATTTGGGCACTTGTGATTGATTTAACTTGGTGAAAGCCTTTGGCTGTGATTTTCTATTGCAAGGATATAATGTTTGGTTATGTCTAAGGGAAAGACTGTAAGTTGTGAAAGCTTGGGTGTTTAGAATGGTCACTTGATTAATATGTTTGCCAAACCTTGATTTTCTTGTTTGACTGATACTAGAAAGCAATCGAAGTATGTCATAAAATAAATTATGCTATGCTAAAGTATTAAAGGGTAAATATTGCCAAATGTTAATAAGTGAAATGAAGTAACTTATAAGTTTGCAATGTTGGTTAAGATTTGAACAGAGGGTCAAGGATTGATTCAGATTCGGCATACTATGTTTAATTATACAATTTAAGGACTACTTTGATAGCAAATAAGTCCCTAATGGACTGTTTTGAACTCATGTATATATTTATACAAATTAAGGACTGTTTTGGTAGCAAATAAGTCCCTAATGGACTGTTTTGAACTCATGTATATATTTATACAAATTAAGGACTGTTTTGGTAGCAAATAAGTCCCTAATGGACTGTTTTGAACTCATGTCTATATTTATACAAAGTAAGGACTGTTTTGGTAGCAAATAAGTCCCTAATGGACTGGTTTGAACTCATGTCTATATTTATACAAATTAAGGACTGTTTTGATAGCAAATAAGTCCCTAATGGACTGTTTTGAACTCATGTGTATATTTATACAATTTAAGGACTGTTTTGACGGCAAATAAGTCCCTAATGGACTGTTTTGAACTCATGGGTATAATTATACAATTTAAGGATTGTTTTGATGGTAAATAAGTTCCTAATGAACTATTTTGAACTTGGGAATCTATATGTATAATTAAAGGACTGTTTGAAAGAAAATGAGTATGTGTAAATGTATACTTGTGAATTAAAGATATTAAGAAGGAATTGAACAATTGGTATAAGTGAAGCGAGTTGTTTAAATTGTAAAGAGTATGATAAAGAAACCAAGATAATATATGGGTTAAATATAGTGTATATTAACTTATCAAATGTTCTAAGTGAAAATAGCTAAGCTTGTTAAAGTACATTTAGACTTGGATTGATTGATAAGTAAATAAAACCTACTTGGTGTGTTGGGTTAAATAGCTTGAGTGATAAATATTTGACTCTTGTGTGAGTTTGTAAAATCTATGGGGAGAAATGTATGTCTGGTTTCAATATCATAGATAGATAGCCAATTCCTTAATCAATAATTTGGTTATGGTTTATGATATGTTTTGTCTAATACCTTATATAGTAAGAGAGCCATGAAATAATATACATTGAAACCTTGCGTCCAAGATTTTGTGATTTGTCAATAGTTTTAGTATCTGTTGGATTATGGTTATTTGAAGGAAAGAATAGAAATAAACTATATAAAGTTTAATGTAATGCTTTGATTTTTAGTACTACCTCACTAAGCTTTAGCTTACCCTAATTTTTCATCACTTTCCAGGGAACCAAAGCTTCTGTTTACTTTCGAGTTTGGACGAGATCACTTGTCCAGATGTGTGTTTGAAATTTGTTTTAGTACTCCTAGATGGTGCCACGTGAATGATATTAGGGCATTGAGCATTTAGATCTCCGTTCGGATTAAATGTGTATAAGTCTTATTTGTTTATAAGGTTTGTAATAATTATTTCTTGGTTGTTGCTTATTTTATATGAGTCATTAGTTGGTAAGATTGAGTGGTTGCGCTAGTAGCTTAAGAGCCTTAAGTAAAATTTGGTTGATCGAATGAATAGTTTAAAGGTTAAAACAAACTTTGAATGGAGGTTAATGAATCATATGATTGGACCTTTATGAGAAGTTTATACGTGACTAGCTAGGTTGTTTTTAGAAATCGAATGTAATTATCACCTTTGCAAGTAAACCTATTTAGCTTCATGATAGTTAAGTTAAGTGAAATATGATGTCAGTTGAATGTTAATAGTCGAATCTATGTTAGACTTAAGTCTTGAATGCTTGTTGTTAAGGACATAAGTTTGGTGGTGATATATGTATGGCCTAGCTAGAAATCCTGGATATCAAGTTTATATATTAAATGGTATTACATGACAGTAGGGACTATTAAATCATGCTTCTTTGTTAACTCGATTGTGCCTTAATTATAGATTGTTAAGTTATTAAATAAATTGAGATATGCGAATTTATAACCTAGACAAGATTGGTAATGTGATAGAATCAAAATAAGCCTTACGTCGTGTTGGAGGCTTCTTAATAATCTATGGAGTTGAAGAGTATAGATAGCAAAGTCTTGCTATAAGTTAACAATTGTAAAATTGTATAATGAGTGCGTGGATATGAAAAATGTTAGAAAGTTTTAAATTACCCTGAAATTTTGAATGCATGCTTAGTTGTGATGTGCTAAGGCAATTCTTGTTTGATTGCTTTTTGTTAGTAACACTTTCTAATCCGGTTTATCTCCTAGGCTGGATAGAGGGTGTTACATGCACTTATTGTAATCTTTTGTATTCAAGTCTTTGGTTGAGTGAATTTGTAAATTGGGCAACACATACCTCTTGAGATGATTTTTAGTTTGTCAAACATTTCTTGTAAAAGAGAGAGTTTGATCAAAGCTTTGGGTAGAAAGTTTTGATTGTGTAATGGTTGCCTCCTTAGCTTAGAAAAAAAAGAAGAAATCTAAGTGAATTTGCTGGAAATCCTTAGTGGGAAGCTAAGGTAGTGGATGTAGACATTGTTAGAAGGTTGAACCACTATAAATCCTTGTGTCACAATTTTTTATCTTTCTATTTGTTTTCCTTCATTTTTTAAATTGCCAATTTACCCCCTCTTGGCCAAATCGAAGTGATTGATCCTCCTAAAATTGGTATCAAAGCCTAGCTCATTTGAAGAATTAACATCCTCTTGAGACGATCCAAAGTTGATTCATTCAATAAGAAGTCAAGCCATGGCCTCCACTTCTGGCAACAACCTCTACGAGTCTCAATCCATCACCAAGCTGTCTTATTTCAATGGGGATAACTATCCCTATTGAAAGAATCGTATAAGGCTCTTCATCAAATCCAACGACTACCTCCTATGGGATGTATTGGAAGATGGACCAACCATACCGATGAAGAGAGAAAGTGACCGGTTGATCCCCAAGTCCAAGCTAGAGATGACCGATGAAGATCAGAGGAGATTACAAGTCAACAATAAAGCTATGAACATGCTCTTTTGTGTGCTTAGACTGGTTGAAAACTCGAAGTTGTCTTCTTGCACAAGTGCAAAGGAGATATGGGACAAGCTCGAGACCACCTATAAAGGCACAAACGATGTAAATGAGACAAAGATTGGACTCCTCGACTTAAGCTACAAAAATTTCAAGATGTTCGATCGTTTCTCCATCATTGTCAACAATCTCAAAGGTTTCAGAGAAGTTATCCCAGAAGAAAAGCTTGTCCAGAGGCTCATCTATTCTCTTCCCGAATCATGGGATGGAAAGAGAACTACAATCAACGAGGCCAAGAACCTCAAGACCTTGAATCTTGACGCTCTCATGGTGTCTCTTTTAACCCATGAAATTATGAAGAAAGGAAGAGAGGATGATAAGAAAAGAGAAGAGAAGATGATGGAAATGAAAGAGGTGAACAAGAAGAAAGTGGGAATTGCTTTCAAGGCTTCGTAAAAGGAGAGCGATTTGAGTGAAGATGAAGAAGAAGAAATGGCAATGCTTGCCAAAAGGTTCACTAAGTTCATGAAATCCAACCAGGAAAGAAAGTTCCATCAAAGAGGGGATTTAAGAATAAGATTAAGGAGGAAGAGAATGAACAAATCATATATTATGAGTGTAAAAAGCCGGGGCACATCAAGATCGCTTATCCCCAACTCAAAAAGAAGAGCTTCAGGAAGAAGAAGAATCTCAAGGCTCATGTTGCCACTTGGAGTGATGAGGAATCATCCGATGAAGAGGAGTAAGAAGTAGTCAATCTTTGTCTCGTGGCACTTGAAGAGGATCCTAAGGTAACCTCTAACTCATCTAACCTTTATTTTACCTTTGATGAGCTTCAAGAAGTTTATGATGAGTTACAAGAGGTATACGATGAGTTGGTAGAAAAACAAAAGGAATTATTTTTGAAAAACAACAAAATAATTTCCGATTTGAAAAACCAAAACGATTCCTTTACTAAAACCAACTCGAACTTGAGAAGAAGGTTCTTGATTTACAACAAAAGCAAAATGATTTTAAAAAGAAAAATCAAGATTTGAACAACCTTCTCTCCAAAGTTCATGATGATCACCAAAGGAAAGTTGGTGATCTCAAACTTCCTTAAACAAAGTTGGGAAAACTAGTTTTGAAAATAGACAATTTTCAAAACCTAACTATGTAAAAGAAACTTTTATGGCTACAAGCAAAGAAGCTTACAAAGGCCCTCTAGTGGTAAGAGGGTTAGGAGTGTTTGGGTTTCTAATGAACTAATCAGTTCTAATAATACTAGTACTATTGCTTATTGGATTCCCAAGGGAACCAAGATTTTGGGAGCTAATACTCATGGACCCAAAATGATTTGGGTACCAAAAATCAAGACTTAATCTTTGTTTGTAGGGGGAGCATTTCTACAAGGCCAAAGCTACATGTGCAAATTCATGGTACCTTGATAGTGGATGCTCAAGACACATGACATGTGACAAGAGTCGATTCTTGGAGCTAAAACCAAAATGTGGAGGAGTAGTGACTTTCTGTGACAACTCCAAAGGCCACATTGAAGGAATTGGTTCCATTGGTAATCACTCTTCTATCCTTATTGATGATGTTTTATATGCCAACAGTCTAAAACAAAATCTTTCGATCATAAGCTAACTTTACGATAAAGGTTTCAATGTGCTTTTTTGATTTAAATGGTTGCAAAATTATCAACATTGAAACTAACAAAATTGTACTTATTGGTCATTGCAAAGGAAGCATTTACATGGTGCATTTAGATGACATTCATATTTCAAATGCATGTTTTGTTGCTAGTGATGAGCATGATTCATGGTTATGACATAGAAAACTAGGGCATGCAAGCATGAATGTTTTAGAAAAATTGATTTCAAATGATCTTGTGAGAGTTTTGCCAAAAAATAAAGTTTTCTTATGATAAAATTTGTAATGCTTGTGCAAAAGACAAACACAAAAGAGTTTCTTTTAAATCTATTAATGATGTTTCTGCAAGTAGAGTTTTACAATTGATTTACATGGATCTTTTTGGCCCTATTAGAACTATGAGCTAGGGTGAAAATGTTGGAGTATGCCCAAAGACCAATCATGAGATGGTTGTAAAAGACATACTTATTTTATCTTTTTTATTAATATAAAGCCATTATTATTATTTCAGTCTTATTCTGTGTATCTATAAATAACTAAATTATAATAAAGTCCTTAGAATAATATAGTTATTCTTGAATGTCCTTAGTCAAGAATTATTGTGGGCTTGGACAACAATAATATATTAAGACTAACATGTAGTTATACTGGACTGACCCGCTATGAGCATATTTCTTGGATTATTATGTGACAGTCACAATATTGCTTATGGTGATAACTACATGTATGATCCTCAGACTTGAGATCATCATTATTTCAACATCGTGAGTGACATATTTTGATACGGTCAAACGTGTGTCGTAACTGACTACACTATAAAGACTGATATTGGATATGTCATAATACATGTAGCGAAATATGGTTGATCAAGATAGGATTTGTCCCTCCTACATAATAGGAGTAATATCATAGGCCAATTGATTGAGACTAGAAAATGCATGGCCATGCTCGAATAAATTGATATAGGATATCATAATTATTCATTTATAATAGTCTACTCAAGATATCAAGAAACATTAGATGAACTATACAAGTGTGACTAATCCATGACTTGTGTCCTCTCTAGATATGAGGACGAAAGGATGAAATACATAAAAGAAGTTAATCACGGAAAAAAAGGTTAACTAGAACCACGATTTCATGTAACTTAGGTAGCAATGATGTATTGCTAGATGCCACTCATTGCTTGTAATATTAGAATTATTCTAGATATTACTGCTAACGTTACATGAAACTAAAAGGGTCACACCCTATGATTGAAACGAACAAATATCGATTAGATAGCATGTGTACAAACTTGTTGTACACGTAATTAGTGAGAAACCGAAATTGTTATAATTATTGTAATTATGGATAATTTCGTTTATATATATGTTAATATTTGATAAGTTGTTTTAATTATCAAATATTATTAAAGTATATATATATCTCTAAAAGAAACCTAATTAAAGTAGAATCGGATTCTATAGATATAATTATATTCGGTTAAATATATTGTATATTTAAGAATCCAAATTTAATTAGAATTAGGTTTTTAAATGCTATATAAAGGCATAAGGTCTAGAAGCCATCAATTCTTGGTTTTTGAAAAACCTCTCTAATAGTTAGAGAAGAGAAAATATTATTCGTTTTATTCGGGTGGACTGCGTAGAGGTCAGAACGCTATTGTGACGACTCAGATTTGATTTGTTCATTTCGAATTCCCTACGGATTTCCAGATTTATTAAGGTAACATTTCATCCTTTATCACCCTGAATTTATCCCTTGTACATGGATCACTGGTGGATTACGCTGGATAATTTTTTTGCTGCGCCATAGGGTGTACCGATGTTTCCCAATAGGAAAATCATATACATTTGTTTTAGTTGATGACTACTCTAGATTTACCCGAGTTATATTTTTAAGTACCAAGGATGATGCTTTAGAAAAATTCATCACATTTTCAAAAATAACTTAAAATAATGTTGGTCACTCTATTCCTCACATTAGAAGTGACCATGGAACCAAATTTCAGAATCTAGGTTTTGAGGATTTTTGTAACTCAAATGGTATAATTCATAATTTTTCCGCTCCTCGCACTCCTCAACAAAATGGAAAATTTGAGAGGAAAAATCGTACTTTAAAAGAAATGGTTAGAACCATGCTTTGTGAAAACAATTTGCCTAAGTATTTTTGGCAGAAGCCACAAATACTTCTTGTTATATTGTCAATCGTGTAATGATTAGGCCTATTTTAAAGAAAACACATTATGAGCTTCTTTAAAACAAAAGCCTAACATTAGCTATTTTCATCCTTTTGGATGTAAATGTTTTGTTTTAAACAACGTAAAAGACAATTTAGGCAAATTTGATGCTAAAAGTGATGAAGCAATTTTTTTTGGTTATTCTTTAAACTCTAAAGCCTATCAATTATTTAACAAGAGAACTTTTGTAGTAGAAGAGTCTATACATGTGGTTTTCGATGATAACCTCCTTCCGAAGAAGGATTCTTGTGATAATGATGATGTAGGAATTTTTATGCCAATGGTGGTGGAGCACAATCATCAAAGGTGGATGAAGTTCTAAATAAAGAAGAAGCACGAGATCCACCTCTAGAAGCCTTGAAGGACATGACTCTAGAGGAAAAAGGAGGTGACCTACCCAAGGAAGTTGAACTATGTCAAAGGTGGTGAGATTTTGGGTGATCCATCCAAAGGGGTAACCACTAGATCTTCTCTTAGAAATACATGTAATTTTGTTGCATTTATCTCATGCATAGAGCCTAAGAATATCAAAGAATCATTAAATGATGATTATTGGATATTGGCTTTGCAAGAAAAGTTAAATCAATTTGAGAGAAGTCAAGTATGGACATTAGTTGATAGGCCTAGTAATAAATCTACAATAGGAACTAAATGGGTTTTTAGAAACAAACTAGATAAGAGTGGTAACATAGTGAGAAACAAGGCTAGACTTGTTGCTCACGGTTACACTCTAGAAGAAGGAATCGATTTTGAAGAAACCTATGCACTCGTAGCTAGAAAGGAAGCTATTAGGATGCTTCTTGCATTTGCATGTTATCATGAATTCAAGCTTTTACAAATGGATGTAAAAAGTGATTTTCTAAATGGTTTTATAAATGAAGAAGTATATGTAGAACAACCACCCGGTTTTGAAGATCCAAAATATCCAAATCATGTTTTCAAACATTCAAAAGCTTTATATGGTTTGAAACAAGCTCTTAGAGTTTGGTATGAAATATTATCAAAATTTTTAATTGAAAAAGGTTTTGACAAAAGAAATGTGGATACTACACTTTTTATTAAAAGAAAAGGCAAATACATCTTAGTAGTTCAAATTTATGTTGATGATATTATATTTAGATCTACTAATGAATTACTTTGCCAAGAATTTGTTAAGTTAATGCAAGGTGAATTTGAGATGAGCATGATGGGGGAGCTCTCATTCTTTTTGGGACTCTAAATCAAACAAAGGGAAGATGTCATCTTCATCAATCAAGCTAAGTACATCAAGGATATGCCCAAGAAGTTTAGCTTGGAGAATGTAAAACCTCAAGCCACACCAATGAGTTCTTCTACAAAGCTTGACAAAGACGAAAGAGGTAAGTATGTTGACCTAAAGCTTTATAGATCAATGATAGAATCTTTGCTTTATCTTACCGCAAATAGACCAGATATCATGTTTAGTGTTTGCTTGTGTGTTAGATTTCAATCTAGTCCTAGAGAATCACATCTACATACCATTAAAAGAATCTTTAGATACCTTAGAGACACACCTTGTTTAGGCCTTTGGTATCCTAGAGATTCCTCCTTTAGTTTGCATGCTTATTTGAATGCAGATTATGGAGGTTGTAAGATAGATAGAAAGAGTACCTCCGATACTTGTCAATTCCTAGGTAGTATTCTTATATCATGGTTTTCTAAGAAGTAAAATAGTGTAGCATTATCTACCATCGAGGCAGAATATATTTCGGCCAGAAGTTATTGTGCTCAAGTCCTTTGGATGAAGCAACAACTCTTAGATTTAGAATTGATGTAGGTACCATCCCTCTTAAGTGTGACAACACTAGTGTCATTTGTCTCACTAAGAATCTCATCCAACATTTTAGAACCAAGCACATAGAGATAAGACATCATTTTATTAGAGATCATGTCTTGAAAAATGATGTAGTTCTAGAATATGTAGACACCTTGAACCAGCTAGAGGATATCTTCACCAAACCTTTAGATAAAGAGCTTTTTTGGTCTCTGAGGAGAGAGTTAGGGCTTACTATTCTTTCTTGAACCTGAGAGCCTTTTTGGTGTTCAAAACTTGCTTGAATTTGAATGATTTCCATGGTTATGTGTTTTTGCTCCTATATGCATCTATCCATGTTGCTAGAGGGCATGCATATGGTTTTTCTCATACATGATGTTTTCATATCATACACATGTATTTCGATTCAATTAAGTTTGAATTTTTGGACACCTTGCAGCCAAAAATGTCATTTTTGGCTCAATGGCACCGATACAGAGTAACATGTATCAGTATGGGTATCATGAGATAGTTTTGGTATAGGTTCACCTGTACTGGTACGAGTTAAAGATTGGTACGGCTAAAAACCGTACCGATATGCAGTTTTGATATGTACATGTGGCGTATCGGTATGTGTGGCCGCTGAAGTGTTTAAGTATCATTAAAAGAGAGTTTTCCTAATTTAACTCAAATCAAACTTTTTCTCTAAAACCCTAGTCGGTTTTTTCCCTATTTAAACCCTTCAAACCCTTGTTTTTCATCACAAATCAACAAATTCTTTTGAGGGTTTTTGGTTTTTACATCAAACCCAAGCAGCATCATCAAGCTTTGTGCACAATCATCTCCTTATTCATCCATTATCCTTATTCAAGGTATTAATTTCTTTAATTCTTTTCTTCATATTGATATATTGTATATGCTTAAAATTTATGTTTTTAGTATGTGTACAACATATTTTTCAAAGTTTTTACAAAAAAATTTTCAAAACTGATTTTTTTTTTGTTATAATATAAAATTATACTCGTATATTTTTCTACATTGTTTTTTAGTTTTTCTTTCACCAAAAATTATTTTTATACTTGTATAAGATTTTAAACTATACAATATAGTTTTTTTAACGTACCATAATCATTGGGATTGTTTATTGGATTGAATGTGATGTTTATGCATACATTGTTTTTTGTGGATTGAATTTGTCTTCAGGTTTTTATTATGGCTCCAAAGAAAAAAGTAAGAAAAGAGATCGGGTCTAGTTCCACAAATTAAAATTCCAATCCCGAAAACAATGGTACCAAACCTAACCTAAACCATATTTTTCAAATGTGTTTTAATGAGCCTAGATATCCAAATGCCATGGATCATGTTAAACACTACCAAAATTTTAAAATCCGCCGTAAGCGCGTTGTTTCTATTCCCTTCATGACTTTTGATGAATTTAAATTTCGTAACCTTGATTTATTAACCCAAAGGAAGTTCATGCCCTTTTTAAGCATACCCAACATTTTTTTATAAAAACCTTATCTTTATTTTTTACTAAAATGCCCGATGTATTTATAACCAAGATAGATATGAGGTTATTACCGTAGAGTTATACCTTATGGGAACAAAATTTAACTTGACTCGATTTCCATATAAAATCTTTTGGGATTAGATGATGTGGGAATAGATGATGAGGATTCCTTAGGACATTCTCAAAGTGGCTCCATTACCGTGCTCGATGCTCATGATTGCTTCCTTCACTTCCTCATCACTTGGTGGTTTCGACCATCCAGTGGTAAATGGTCCACGATCTGAAAATTTGATGATTTTTGGATCCGTTGCCTTCATGAGGGTAAGCGTCCTAATCTTGCTCAGATCATGTTCGTCGAGATTGTCTACCTTGTTTAAAATTGCCATATTAATCTTGTTTCATCATTCACCTATGACACCGTCTTGAGCTACATGTTCCACAAGATTGAGATTGATTGCTCCTATGATCTTGAAGTACCTCTCACCAATCCTATTAATGACACATCTCTTCGAAAGGCAAAGTTCACCTTCTATAATGGTGAGTGGATTTGTAATGCGGATCTACCTCACGATGTTCAGCCCGAGCAAGAGAAAAATATTCTAGTTGAGCCAGTTGCACCGATTGCTCCTCATCTACCTTCCCTTGATGGTCTTATGGCTTACCTTTACAAGACGTTTGCTTATTTGGATGCAAGCATGACTACTGGTTTCATATCTCTTGACACTCGCTTCACAACTTTGGAGGCTAGAGTCACATCTATGGAGTTTGGTCAAGCTTCGATGGATATGACTCTCACTGCTTTTCATGGAGAGTGGCATGGACATTCTCTTGGTTATGATTCCATGGAAGATGATGAAGAGGAAAAAAATGAGGTTGAAGATGATTCTTAGGCATATTGCATACCATATCATACCATATTAGGTTTTTTAGTTTACACACCTATGTTTTTATTTGAATTCCTATATCTTTGAATATTTGGTTTGGTTTATGTTTTTAAGTTTAAGTTGGACTATTTTGTTGCTTTGAATTTAATGATATTTATGTTGTTTTCTTTATGCTTGGAGTACTTTATTGTTTATATCTTGCTTTATTTATCCCATTGATTTTAATCTAACAAAAAGGGGAGAAATAAATGAGTTTAATTTTTTCTCAAAGATACATCTTTTACCCTTAAAGAGAGGGGGAGTATTTTTTCAAAAAGTCTTAAAAATTTATTTGGGTTTTGTTATATCAAAAGAGGAAGATTGTAAAACTAAATTTGATTTTGATATAACAATGATTTTCAAGGACTTATTTGTAAAATTGAATAATTTTTAAGTACTCAATAAGACCCACAAAACGACAAGGATTTGAACTTCAAATTATTTCTAAGTCAAAAAATAAAACCCCAAATATTTTCTAAGTGTTTTTGTACTCAAATAGCTAATTTTGGTCTAGGCGTACCGATACTCCCTTGGCCGTATCGATACAGTTTTTGGCTACTGAAAAACATTTTATACAAAATAGCTATTGGGTACCGATACACGTATAGCCGTATCGGTACACCATTCATACCTCGGAACCAAATATTCTTTGAGTATCGGTACGGCTCTACTCGTACCGAGGGGTGTTTAGATTTTCAAAATTTTTGGTAATGAATTTTTGACTGTTATCCTTGTCGGTTTATTAGAACCATAATTTTTGAAAAGTTATTAACCGTATCGATACGCCATTGGGCGTACAGAAACCTTTTCTAGTTCATAACTTTCTCGAATTCCAGTGAGCAAATCTAGTACCAGTACGCATTGTTCCGTACCGATACCCATTTGTAAAATAAGCTTTTCGTACTGATACGCCCTCCTGCGTATCGATACCCCCTTTGTACAATGACTCTTTCTTCTTATGGCAGGTACCGATATGGATGTTCGCGTACCGATATGCCTGGCCACCTAACATCATTTATTGGGGGAAGAAAACAACTCAACGGCTATATTGATGATCTCAACTTCTCAAATGGTTAGAAATCAATGAGAGGGTATTTATACAAGTCTTCGAAGCTACGACAACAACTATTGATCAATTGAACAAGTCTTAAGCATTCAAGCAAAAATTCAACATCTTTGAGCCTATTAGAGTCATATCTTTATAACCCACTTGAATGACACTTATTGTAATCTTTTGTATTCAAGTCTTGGGTTGAGTGAACTTGTAAATTAGGAAAACACATATCTTTTGAGAGGATTTTAGTTTGTCAAACATTTCTTGTAAAAGAGAGAGTTTGATCAAAGCTTTGATTGTGTAACGATTGCCTCATGAGCCTAGAAAAGGGGAAGAATTTCTTAGTGAATTTGTTGGAAATCCTTTGTGGGAAGCTAAGGTACTGGATGTAGACATTTTTATAAAGTTGAACCACTATAAATCCTTGTGTCACATTTTTTTATCTTTCTATTTGTTTTCCTTTCATTTTTTAAATTGTCAATTCACCCCCTTTTGGCTAAATTGAATTAATTGATCATCCTAACTAAGGTAGTGGATGTAAACCATGTTATAAGGTTGAAACACTATAAATCTCTTGTGTCTCAATTTTCCATTTTTCAATTTGCTTCCCTTCATTTTTTAAATTGCCAATCCACCCCGTCTTGGCCACACACCATTGATTGATCATCCTAACATTTTCTTCAAGAGTTTGTTCCAACATTATGATCCGATTGAAGCAATTTATTGCTAAGAAAATCTCTTCAATTTGTCGAGCAACAAAGGAAAAGTATGCTAGTGTTATTTAATGGTTTTCATGTCATGTGTATTATCAATGAACCCACTACTACTATCACGATTTATGGTCTTAACAAGAAAATCATTAAAGTCGGTGAAAAGAATGTTGTGATCATTGATCATGGCGATGATATTTATTATGTCTCTATTCTAACCATTGAAGAGGATGTCTTTGAAGTGAAAGCCATTACTGAGGACACTTATCTTGGAACCTTGAGGACAAGGTTATGTTAGAGGCTGGGGTAATGATATGAACTAGAAATTGTCATGGGAAGGGGACCACTTAAATTAGTGGTAGTATCATCGGTGTAAATAAGCCAAAAGGCTCTAGGGAAAAGGTTATGAAAATTGTAAACATTGGCTGTGGCTATTTTCCTCTCTATTCAGGTTCAGTGCTTCTTGGTGAAACCTATTTCTTCTCATCTACATATTTGTTTCTTAGTCTACTGTTACTATTGATATAGTTGGAAGATTCATTACAGAAGCTCAAGAGTTAAGAGACGACAATTATTTTGTAGGAGACCAAATACATCGCTGTCAACAAGATAACGAACTGGTACGATAGCCATCATAAGAAATCAAGTGAAAGTCTGAAGCGATTGTTAACTTTTATCATGCCATTTGTCATCATATTAACTTCATCGGATCGATTTAATCTATGTCACCTGTAATTTAAAAATTGTATGCACCAGTGACAACAAACTATGAGTAGCTATAACACCCCTAACCCGGTTTAGGAGTAAACCAAAATTAGGAAGTGTTTCAAAAGAAAATACAATCAAGAATCTCGAATAAATTAGTTCAATCAGCTGAACATGAATGGCATTCCTTTAAAAGTCAGAGTAATTTAAAACTTTTAGATTATTCATATGTCTATTATCACTTTAATTCCTATGCAAACAAATAGTCTTATAATAAAACAACAAACTTCAACTATTTCGTAGCATGCCTATAAACTCTATCATTTATGAACACTTATCATTTATGGTATGCATCTTCATCTCATAAAGAACCAAGGTTCACAACTTACATCACAAAACTATTCAAATTAAACATATCAAGGGTTGTAACCTCATGAATGTAATACCCCAAAGATTGGTTTGGAAGTATGTTAGTAAATAGTATGTTAATAGTAACTAAATTTTAAGACATAAAAATTAGACAAACCTTTTCAAAGAGGGGAAATATTTGAAAGATTTATTACTTTAAGTCTTGCATGTAAGTAAGGCATTAATTGAAGGATATATTTGTTAACTCCATGGGAGAAAAACATGTGGCATTAGGGGTAACACATGGCAATGAGAGGAAGGAAAAAATTGAATAGGTGAATCGTCTTCAACCTTTCTCCCCTAACCGAAATATTGAGAGAGAGTTAGTGAGAGGAAGCTCTTAGGATATCTCATTCATGTCACCTTACTAAGCTTTGATCGATTTATCTTAGGAGAAGGTAACATTGCTAGACTCATTTCCTTGTTAAACCTGATTCAATTTCCTTTGCATGTTCGAATTGGATTGCATTTTTTTGTTGGAATATATGATTGAGTATGAGCTTAGAAATTTGATTATTTTAGGTATGTATGCATAAGGCTTAAAATTGAATTAGAGCTTAATGTAGTTAATGATAGCATTAGAAGGCAATATTAATAGATACATACGAAAGAATATCTTCAAATGCCCTGTTTCGAGCATGTTATATACGTATATACATATGAAAAATTTGTCTATGGCATGTTAGAAAGATCATGCTGGATTGTTGCAAGTGTATGTGTGTGGAGAACTGTTTAGTACATGTAAATGTATATGTGCATAATCAAAATCTGTTTTGATAAAGTAAGTATAAATGATGAACTTAATTAGGTAACTAAATCAAGGGAAAATATCTTGAGAATGTTTATGAGAATTGTTTTTATAAGTTAAGGAACTTGTTTGAAGGGTTTGAATTGAAAGCAGGAGAATCTGCCCAGAAAATTCTGTACTGGGCAGTAAGTTCAATAATTCATGGTAAATACTATGATTCAAATTTGAGAATGAATCTTATATGTACAGAATTATGTTTATGTGTAATTTCATTTAAAGAAAACGGTGATCGATTTCGAGTCCCGGATTAAAAGATATGAATTTTTAATCGAATGTAGGACAGAAAAACTGGAAGCAATTTTCTGCTTTGGACAGTCTATGTTTCGGGACTTTTAGGAATTTTCATAATTTTTGTAGATTTTATTAAATTATGTGGATTTTACTATTAGAAACATAGTCGAATTTAGTTTTTAACGGTTTAAAGAAAGTTAAAATACAATGAGTATTCTGTTATGTAGAAGCAAATCTTTGAAGGTAGTGCATACTGCCAAAATTCTGGAAATAATTGCCTAGTTTAAAAGCATGAACAACTTGATATTGTATGAATCTTAAGAATGAGACCTAATTAATGTGGTATATTAAAGCATATGGATTGTCTTGAATTTGATGCATACATATATATGATTAGTGGATAGGCTTGAGTGAACAAAAATAAGTTGTGTATGCTGCCCTGTGCTGTTGTGTGAATATGAATCTTGTGATTGATGTTGTACACATGCTTGTGAGTATGTGTAAGTAGGAATGGTCTTGGCATTTGAGTTGGTTATAAATTGTTGTGTGTGTACACATGTATGATTGGCTGTTTTGGTTAAAAATGTGTGGTGTTATAGCTTTGATAATTAATCTAAGGTTGCATACTTTGATTAGGAAAAGAATTATGGCTTGAAAGCTAAAAGGAATCGGATAAGTAGCAACATAGGAATGAGGATTCGGGTATTCCGTAACATTGCCATAACAAGTGAGCATAGTCAAGAGAAATAAATAATTCAATGATCTGATAAAATAATATTATATGGTTCGAGAGAAAGTAAAAGTCTCTACTCGGACACTACAATGGAAGTGTGTTGAATCAAGAACAGATAGTAAGCGTCTTTATTATGGGCACTTTATTCCCCTACCAAGAAAAAGTATTTATTTTGGTTCGACCTGTAACCCCATATGAAATATCGGACGGTATAAATTTAGCAACACTCTTCCCCCAGAATCTTTTTCAAGAAAAAGATAATATGCAAATTCGAGTTGTCAATTATATCCTTTATGGAAATGGCAAACCGACTCGGAGAATTTCTGACACACGTATTCAACTAGTTCGGACTTGTTTAGTGTTGAATTGGGACCAAGACAACAAAAGCTCTTCCACCGAAGAGGTCTGTGTTTCCTTTGTTGAAGTAAGGACAAACAATGTGATTAGAGATTTCCTAAAAATCGACTTAGTGAAATCCCATATTTTGTATATCAAAAAAAGAAATGATTCGTCAGGTTCAGGATTGATTTCAGATAATAGGTCAGATTTTTATTGAGCTTGGAAAAAGGTACGTACTTCTTTTGAAAGTACTTTTGATTTGAAATTGATTTAAGGATCATATTGTTGATCAAGGGTTACACTTATACTTGAAAGTATAAGCTTGCTTTAGAAAGGTTGTGTATGAAAAATAAATAAGAGTAACCTAGATTAGGGACAAGCATGTGGTTGTCCAATTCTATTAGAATATTGAATCTCACTAAATGTTAGCGTATATACAAGAAGGCTTGATTAAGATTTGAATAACTACAAAACTAGATAAATATCTTATGATAAGCACAAGCTAGCTAAGTTATTAATTCATGCTACCTTTCTAGTCACTTTAAAACTATACTTGAATGCGAATAGAATAAATCAACTAATGTTTTAAGGAATACAATGCGTCTCGATTGAATGAAGAATGAGCTATAAATATAAGCCTTGATTTGAGTTAGTCTTAAACACAATTGGCATGCCATAGAGTCCGTCGAGCTGGCTAGTTTGGACTACGGTCCCTTATTGTTTAAATCAAGTGATCTATTGGTACGATTGGTACTCTTGTTCAGTAATGAATAGATTCAGTACCTTGTGTACTCTTGTTCTGGTACTATGTGTACCCTTGTTATTGTTACACTTATTATGGGTTTGTGTGTCTAGTAACTTGTCAATCAAGGCTCATGACAACTTAAAGTGTAAATTAATGAATCTTGAGGTAAAGAAATGAGAATTTGGAATGTATATTCCCTTGATATGTATTGGATTTCGACCTCTTGGTATAGGAAGGACTAAATGTCCCTAGTTAAAGATAGAACTATGTTCTATTAGAAATGTTATGAACATATGCTAGATCTAATGGTTGCTTGTATGGAAAGATATGTTATGATACACATATTAGATCGAATAATTGCTTGTAATGAAAGAAATGTTATGAACATATGCTAGATCGAATGCTTACTTGTAAACTTGAAAGAAAGTGGACTGTTTTGATATACTAAAGTGTATAAACGAATTACATGGACTGTTTAGTGTAATCTCGAAAGAAAGTGGAATGTTTTGATATACTAAAGTGTATAAATGAATTACATGGACTGTTTAGTGTAATCTTGAAAGAAGTGGACTGTTTTGATATACTAAAGTGTATAAATGAATTACATGGACTGTTTAGTGTAATCTTGAAAGAAGTGGACTGTTTTGATATACTAAAGTGTATAAATGAATTACATGGACTGTTTAGTGTAATATTGAAAGAAAGTGGACTGTTTTGATATACTAAAGTGTATAAATGAATTACATGGACTGTTTTGTGTAATCTTGAAAGAAAGTGGAATGTTTTAGCTATACACGATCATTGCATGGACTGTTTTGAAGTATTAAATTGTGTAAACATGTATATTTGGTTTCGATTGGGATAAGTACAAATGTGTATACATGAATGAATGGTGCTATGAGGATTTAAAACAAAAGAATTATAAGGAATCTGAGTATTAATTCACTAGACTGAGTTGAAAGGAAATTCATTGAAAAGTCTCAAATTAGTCTAGAGGTTCATTTTCTATATCTTGCAATATAAGTAACTTATGACTATGTGAAGTATAGGAGTAACATGCTTGAGTGATATCCATATGTTCATGTATGTCCTATAATTCGATAGTTTATGTGTGAATATATGTACATACCATGCTTGAACGAATGCTTATGAGATAAGTTGCCATGTATTTAGGTATATATGTACGTGTCATGATCAAATGGTTGTATACGTGAAATGTTACTTTGTATTCAAGGAAATATGATCATGCCTTGACCAAATGATATGTATGATACGTTTGTGTAAATATCCATGTATAGTATATATATATATATGATAATATTGGATTGCTTGAGAACAATGACATGATTAGATATGTATTGCTGCCATGTATAGCATGTATATGAAAGTAATGGATTGGTTGAATTATGTTATTGTACATGTGACATTGTGTATGTCGTATAAGCCGAGAATAACCTTGAATGGTAGGTTATATTTGATTGCTTGGGTACTAAGCAATCATGTCATGTTCGAATGGTATGTTATATGACATGTTTATGATGTGTTCAAGTAAAAATTCTGATATGCCTTACTATGACACGCTTGATGATGCTTATTATAGTATCTTGTGTGACAAGCAATGTTGTTATGAGTTACTACAATAAATCAATGGAAGTGTTATGATTGGAATTCTTGATGCAATGTCGTGTGATCTGGTGATCATTTTGGTTCTATCATGGACTTTGATTAGATTTGATGAAAGAATAGGAATAGGTTATTTATGGTTTGCTAAATTGTTTAGAGAATTATAACACTACCTCACTAAGCATTAGCTTACTCTAATCTTTAATCACCTTTCAAGGTATCATGTTCCTGAATATCTATCGAGCTTGAATGAGATCACAAGAGTTAGAAAGTATGTTTGTAATTTCTTAAGTACTCCTAGATGGTGGCACATAATTGATATGTATGCATTATGCATTTAAGAGCATCTTTGATTATATATGTATATATATGATGCTCTAAAAAGTGTTTTAAGTTTGTAATGAGCCTCTAATTATTTTGTGGTTGCTTATTATATAAGTTACAATAGTTAGTATGTCTGGATAGTTGTTGGTTAATTGTATGCGACCTCTATCCTTTGTAGACAATCTGCTAAGTTTCAGGATAGGTTGAGCTATTTAAAATATGACTTTCGAACTGTGGCTTGTAGGTTAAGCTATGTTAGGAATAAGTTTTGAATGCTTATTGCTATGAATATATGTTTGATAGTGACATATGTTGTTTAGCTGGAAATTTTGGATAATTAAGTGTTGGCTTTAAATCAGTATAACATGTAAGCTTAAAGAACCTTAATCAATGGTTTTTGTCACCTTGATTGATTATAGCCACGAACTGATGTGTCTTAAAATGTTTAGATGTATGTAAGATGATAATCGAGATAAGAATAAATTTTATAAATTAACGAAAAGGAATTTCATGTGATAGTAGGAATCTTGTATAAAACTTTATGTTTTGAAGAATATAGAAGAAAAGCTTGCTAAAAGAACTAGTGATTGATGTGGTTTGTTTATGCTTGCATATGTATGTTTGTGCACGTTTGGAAATTAAAATTGGAGTTAGACCTGCCAAAGGTTTAAAAAGCTTTTGATTTCCCCCGATTTCAAGTTAAACTTGTCAAGAAATCTTCTGATGTCATTCATTTGCTTGTTTGTTCATTCCTTAACACTTCCTAATTCGGTTTTCTCCTAAGCCGGGTTGGGGGTGTTACAATGAACTTGTAGACAATCATCTCACAGTTATGACAAGCACTTAACACATAGAAAAGATTTATTCGATCTACATAGCTATTTTCAAGCCAACGTTTAAGGCCCTAACTCTTGGGTTATTAATCATTCAAATCAAATTATGTCTACTTAGGCATTACCAAGTTTCTAATCTTAGATCCAAGGTATTGATCAGGGCTAGATTCAATTCTTTATAATTGCTAATCATAACTCAATTGCATAACGTAACATGAGTGAGTTTATAAATATATCACTCAATTAGTTAATAAGACTAAACACTTGAGCTACCTCAACCTATCCAAATCTAGCAAGACACAAGAATACGTAGGGGCATACATATTTCTCTTTAGCTCTTAACATATCTATCCTTTCGTTTAACCTTTAACAACATTCAGATTATAGGGTGATCTACTAATTATTTGTAATCCTAATCCATAAAAGCCTCATAACTCTTCTAACATATTCGTCAAGCATCATTTGAATTTATCCCTAACATAGCTTAGCTATCAAACAATTACTCAATCTCACTAACTATTAAATCATATAAAGCAAGCAACCACCAAGAAATAATTAAAGGTCCGATACAAAACCTTGAGTACTTAACAAACTTATATACATATATGACTAAAATGAAATCTAAATGCATTATGCCACTTAGTAACTATGTGCCACCAACTAGGAGTTCTTTAGGAAAATCAAGACATACTATCTCAACTTCCGGTGATCTTGCTCAGGCTCATAGCTAACCAAAAACGAACTTAACTTGAAAGACAATGAAAGGATGCAAGTATAATTACTTAGTGAGATAGCTTAAAGAATCTAAAGCATGGGACAATATTCCATTCTTCCATTCAACTTTCTATTTTACTTAAGCACACATAATTCTAAGCTTGGAAAACAAGCTCACCATTCTAGGTGAAAACTTTCACTCAAACATAACACTTATTGCATAGATGGTTCGAACTTAAACAAGTTCACGTAAATATGACTTCAAGTATCTGAATATAACTTATCTATTCACCCAAATGGATACTCATAATTATACATTAATTGGTATGCAAGCCATTGTCGAGGTTTATACTTGTGTTTACAGTTTATACTTGTATGCTTTTATTAATTCCTTTTATCCATATTGCTTCTAATTAATTAGTACTCAGTTATACATATATAAAACAGTTCATATGTATTTGTATGTTATTCAAAACAGTCCTTAAAGCATATGTGTGTGTATATATATTGTACCCAAAACAATTCTCATATATTTGAGTATCATTCAAATCTGTCCATAAAACTCACCTATACTTTTATATACCCATTAAGTACTTGTATACTTTCAAAACAATCCTTAAATCTTTGCATAAAACCTATACTTCAAAACAGTCCATAAAGTATTTGTACACATTCAAAACAGTCCTCAAAACATTGTATATAAATATATACTTCAAAACAGTCTATTAAGTACTTGTACACATTCAAAACAATCCTCAAAACATTGTATATAAATATATACTTCAAAACAGTCCATTAAGTACTTGTACACATTCAAAACAGTTCTCAAAACATTGTACATAAATATATACTTCAAAACAGTCCATTAAGTACTTGTACACATTCAAAACCAGTTCTCAAAACACTGTACATAAATATATACTTCAAAACAGTCCATTAAATCCTTGTACACATTCAAAACCAGTCCTCAAAACATTATATATAAATATATACTTCAAAACAGTCCATTAAGTGCTTGTACACATTCAAAACAGTCCTCAAAACATTGTATATAAATATATACTTCAAAACAGTCCATTAAGTACTTGTACACATTCAAAACAGTCTTCGAAACATTGTATATAAATATATATTTCAAAACAGTCAATTATACTCAATTTCTTTCAAAACAGTCCAGTATTTCCAGTTTTATTCAAAAAGTACAGTGTTTCCAGTTTTATTCAAAATAGTCCAGTATTTCCAGTTTTATTCAAAACAGTCCAGTATTTCCAGTTTTATTCAAAACAGTCCAGTATTTTCAATTTTATTCAAAACAGTGCAGTATTTCCAGTTTTATTCAAAACAGCCCACTAACACATGTAAACATACATACTTGTTTACATACCGACAGTCTACAAGATTTCAATTCATAGCATCACGTATGTATGTGTTTCTTCATATAATTTACCAACTATATTAGAACATATATACATACATAACCTACTTATCGCATAGGTTATCATGGCACAACATCTCTTACATGTAACAATTTATCATATAAATTACCAAGGCATAACATATTCTATATGTAACAACTTATCACATAAGTTTCAAGGCATAACATATCTTATGTGTAACTACTTATCACAAAAGTTTCAAGGCATAACATATCTTATGTGACAATCCATTCGAACAAAATCATTCAATAACCATATAGGATTAAACATCAATTCATGCCAACAAACAAATTCCACTCGAAGCATGCATATATATATATATATATATAAATACTTGGATTCCATTGGAATTACATTGCTTATTAAGCAAAGTGCCATAACTCATCTTTAAATTTACTATTAATCACACGCATTTTTATTCACATTGCCCTCCATTCGAATCAAATAAACATATTAGTGAAGAATACCAAACTTTCATTTGAAACACATTACTTAACAAACAAGTTATCTCAACTCTTTATTATTATAACTTTAATCTCATGTTCTCATTTTATCACAGAATGACATATCATTACTTGTCTTATAAGGTATCAATTCAATTCATTTATTTGGGTTTCATTAAGAAATTTTAACATAGCCTTGAAATCAAGCATCAACCTAGGTACTCGAATCCCCAACCAACTGTTGCCAACAAAAATAGAAAGGTACCCACGGTACCGGTCAAACCCTCATATTGTCACCAATATAAGGACCGTAGTCCCCCGAAACACAAGAGCTCTATGGACTCTATGGCATGCCAACTATACCTAAGGCCGACTTGAGACCAAGGCTACACATATTTCTTATCTGATCAAATCGAATTCAACTTAGTTTCATGTTCAGGTAACATGAATTATGAGTTTATTTATATAACATAACTGACTAATTCGAGTATTGTTCCTTTACTGAATTTCAAAATAGCAATTCATATGGTTCCTCTTATAATACTTGCATATATATACATATACGTTTCTTTCATGATCAAAAATCAAAGATCACTTAAGCTAACACATCAAATTAGATTTTCATCTACTTATACGTAAATCTCAATTACTGAGACATGCTTCATTTCTAACATGACTTGATTAGTCCATACATATCATGGCATACTTGTTCATTAAACAACATACCTTGGCTTCCAAGCTTAGCTCATCATTGTATAATTTAAATAACAAACAAATTAAGTAACAAATTACTTGGAATAGCTTTAATCTATTCCGAGGCTTTAAACTACACTCACCTCTTATCTCGAAGTTACAGGATACCTGAATCCTTAATCAAATCTTGCTACCTATCCGATTCCTTTCCTAGCTTCTTCTTGGTCTAGTATAACAAGAAGGGCAACTATATATATTAGCACCATTCCTAACAACCAATCTCTTGCAAAACGATTCTATTCTTTATTCATACACAATCATATAGTCATAAAACAACTCATGAAAGTCTTAAAGATCTAGGTTAATCCCTAAACATGCACGCTCACATACATGTGTACAAAAACAGTCCACAACCAAGTGTACACAAAATTGGACAAACTGACCTTTATACATACTAGAGCATCAAAACTATCCACCAATTTACACATTAAAGCAAAACGGTCCTTATCACATGTATACATATTTAAACGCCTTAAAACAGTCCAACAGGTTCATATAATCACTCAAAACTGCTCAGCTTTCATACAAGCACATTTATATATTTTAAACAGTCCATGGACATCAATGTTACCCCTATTTAATCCTACATGATCACCAATCCAATCCAAATAGTTTATTTAAGCTACAAAACAGTCTCAATTCAAAAATAAATACATCTATACATTCTTCGAACAAATCTCTAAATAAGCAAGGTAATTCCCCTATTTTTATAATCACCAAATCAGCCATTTTCTTTACTAAATTAATCATTTATCAAA
This sequence comes from Hibiscus mutabilis, assembly GCA_019671005.1. Taxonomy (NCBI): domain Eukaryota; kingdom Viridiplantae; phylum Streptophyta; class Magnoliopsida; order Malvales; family Malvaceae; genus Hibiscus; species Hibiscus mutabilis. The sequence goes on from CM033715.1 coordinate 55,504,697, forward strand.
TCAGTTCTTATGCTCACATGTTATATAAACATATGTACATACATATTTCATTAAAACAACCCTTGAATGTTCCTTCAACAGTCCCGTTTTTACTTCTATACACATATAGGCTCAAGAAAATCAAGCTTTTATATTAAAGCAAACCATGTTACTAAATCTCAATTTTCAATTCAATTTATGAAATAAACCAATGTCTAAATCGGATACTACTCTTTCTCAACAGTTTTATAACTCAATCATCAACAGTTTAGCATTATCAAATTATACAAATTCTAACATGGATCTAAACTCTCTAAGAACCTTACAACACATTGCATAAGAGAAATTCCACAGATTCTCATATTGAATCTGAATTAAAGGAGGAAAAATTGATGCTTACCCCTTTAATAAAACACTCGACCAAAATGATTTCTTAAATTAACTAAGCTTGATCCTCTTTCTCTCATTAAATTGGAGGTTCGACCATGGAGGAAAATGAGAAGAAGATGATAATTTTGATACTCTTCTCCCCCAACATGCCGAGATCACACTTGCTCTCTTTACACATGCCTTAACATTTGTGTGACAAGTGTGCATGCCCTCCATCTTATGGAAATATTACATGCAAACTCTAACTTTTACTCTTTATTCTTTTTTGGTTCTTTTAATCTAACTCTAAACTTATTTCTACTCCAATTTGAGTCCTATTCTCTTAATTGGTCATTGAAAAGAAATGTTTCTATCGGTTCAATCCACATTCGAATTGTCTTTAGAAATTCTGAGCCCTATTTTGGGGATTACAGTAGCACTTGGATGGGTGATAAGTTTAGCATCTTGAGCACAATTAGTTTAAAGGTTAAACTACTAAAATGGTCACATATGTTTTGTAACTGTACATTTTTGCCACCGATTTTGAAAATGAACTGTTATGGTCACTTATGTTTTTGTTTTTTAAACATTTAGTCACTCGGGTGTTAATTGTCGTTAGACACTGACTGTGTGCTGAGTTGGGATAGTGAAAAGAATGATAAATTACCTAGATAGTCCCAAAACTATTACTTCACTCCTATTTTGACCATCGAAATAAAAACAATTTGAATAATTACACATTTAATCCTCTATATTTACAATTTTTATTTCTTCTCCCCTCTACCATCTTCCCATTTCCCTTTATAGAAATAACACCCAAAAATAGCTTCTTTCGTCGAAACTGCTCCCTCGTCAACATCAACTGTAACACCCATTTCCCGGTCTGGTAGAGATCCAGGTTAGATAGTATTATCGGAAGACTAATCAGAGGTTTGGAGTAGGGTTCAGAGTTCAAAACCTAATCTAAGTATCATATTGATTATTCTTAAGACTTATCCACTTGTTGTTTACTAAACTTAATCGGAGTTAGGGTCAATTTTAAACTTTTCTTAACCTTAAGGACTAAATTGTAAATTTTACAAATAATAGGTTCTTATCCGAAATTCATGTTATCATACTAAAATTAATCTTACCAATTATTAGTCTGTGAAATTTCATCACTAACGGAGGTCATTTACCTATCTGATTAGACGATACAATATTTAGTGACCATTTTGTAATCTATTCAAAACTATTTTGTTATTCAGATTAACCTATCGGGTGATTTCCAAACCTTACCAAATTTTACCAGTACACTTACAAATCATGTTCCTATTGGTACGTCAAATTTTTAGGGCGTTCGGAATCCATTTACCAAGTTTTCACCTTAAGCTCATTTTAGGCATCTTTTAACCATTTTAACCTATCCAAATTTAAGCATACAACAAAACCATTTTACAAAGTCATCGTATAAATCTAGAAAGGCTTATACAAAACAAGTTGGTCTATATGCCACTTCACTAGCAGTTTATAGAAAAATATAACATACATATATAGTAGAGACGTGACTTGCAACCGCAATAACACGATCAAGGCTCAGAATTGATCAAGGTCTTGAAAATGCATGAGACACACATGTTAGGCTTACATAGCCTAGTGAGGTAGTTATAACATTTACAATGAAATGCATGATAATCAAATATACAAGTATTCATAATAAGTTATGCATAATTCATGCTTATTACACATATTCTCATGCTTTCATATTCACATATTACATGTCACATAGTCATATCATAATCATATTGTCATATCACAATTCATAGGCACATATCACATTAGGTACCATTGGATACACAGATTCCCATGTACACCAACACAGTCCATCCTTATTTCCCCCACATATAGGCTGTATCCCAGGACCGTAGTCCTCTCTTACTTAACCGAGCTCAATAATCCTATGGCATGCCAATTGTATCCAATGTCCATATTTGCACAAATTCACATAGTCCATAAATTTTTCAAGTCATATCATATCAAATATCAAAATGAGCCTTAGCTCCATATCATGTCACATTTCACATTATTTTCATATATCACATACGTATAGCATATCATAGTCATATTTGCACATATCAAAGCAATGCAGGTACTTACCAGATTTGCCAATCGAATTCAACATAGTTGCTCTACGGGAGCCCTTAAACAAATACAAACATAATCATAAAAATAATGCAACGGGATAGCACCGAGCCTATCCCTTGACACAACTATACTCACCTCAACAACCCGATGCTTTTAAGGTTCTCGGATAGCAACACCTTTATCCGTGGCTTTCAGAAGAGATGACGGTTGTTCTGTATCAACCCCTTGAGCCAGTCGATAGCAAGGACTCAAATTTATCGAACCGAAAAACTCGGGCTTACCAACCTATCACTGGATCGAATTGTTTGTTTCTTCTTTTTTTTCTCCCCCTTGTGCATATCCCTTCCCCTATTTATACTTCAAATGTCGGCTCCCTACATGCATTCTCCATACTCCACATAAGTGGGAGCCGTGGCCTGTTGGGGTATAAACCTCTTGGCTTGGGCCCACGTGGTGGGCATGTTATGCCACAAGGGGCCACGTGGTGGCAATATGCCATCTTGCCCCCCTTTGTGCCGAATCATCCTTATATAGAATTGCCCACAACAATTCCTTAAATTTGAAGGAATTGGCCGTGGGTCCCACAACTTTTATTTTTTTATAATAATAATAATAATAAACCGATACGGTTAGCTCGAATAACCTTTACTGCTTCAAATTAGGTACAAGATCAAGCTAATTATTTAACAGGTACAAAATATTCGATCACTGGAACTTAACCCCGACTAGACCGATTTTTGAGGTGTGACAACTCTCCCCCCTTAATAAAATTTGTCTTCAAATTTTCATTCCAGGCGAACAGATGAGGATACTGTTTCTGCATAGTCTCATTGGGTTCCCATGTTGCCTCTTCAACGGAATAACTTCGCCACAAAACTTTTACTAAGGGCACAGTCTTGTTACGAAGCTGTTTAACTTCTCGTGCGAGGATCTGAACATGTTCTTCCTCGTATGTCAGATTAGATTAGATCTCTACAGATTCCGGTTCAATCACATGGGAAGGATATGTCTGGTACTTGCGTAGCATAAATACATGAAAGACATTGTGAATCCGACTTAACTCCTCCGGGAGAGCTAATCGGTAGGCAACAGGTCCAATCTTTTCAATCACCTCGAATGGGCCAATAAAGTGGGGACTTAGCTTTCCTTTCTTTCCGAAACGAAGAATATTCTTCCACGGAGATACTTTGAGGAAGGCCTTCTCACCAACCTCGTACTGGATATCTCTCCTGCCCAGATCGGCATAGGACTTGTATCGGTCGAAGGCAGCTTTAAGCTGGTCACAAAAAATGGTAGTCCTTTCTTCGGTTTCCTGAAGTAAGTCAGGACCTAACATCTTGGCTTCACTGAGTTCAGTCCAACAAAGAGGAGTTCTACATCTCCTTCCATAGAGAGCTTCATGCGGAGCCATTTGAATTGAAGCCTAGTAACTGTTGTTGTATGCAAACTCAACCAAGAGTAGGGATTTCTCCCACGTATTCCCAAAGTCAATGATAAATGCTCGGAGCATATCTTTTAGGATCTGAATAACTCTTTCAGATTGGCCATCAGTTTGAGGATGGAAAATAGTGCTAAGATGCACTCGCGTTCCTAAGGCCTCGTGTAAGGTCCTTCAAAACTGAGACGTAAATCGTGGGTCACGATCAGAGATGATAGATACCAAAATTCTGTGTAAACGAATAACTTCACGGATGTACAACTCCGCGAGTTTAGGCAAGCTGAAATCCATTCTTATTGGAAGGAAGTGAGCAGACTTGGTGAATCGGTCCACAATGACCCAAATGGCATCATTTTTCTTCAGAGTCAAAGGTAGACCACTTACGAAGTCCATCGCGACACGCTTTCATTTCCATTGTGGAAGCTCAATAGGCTGAAGGAGGCCAGTAGGCACTTTATGCTCGGCTTTGACCCGTTGGCAAGTCAAACACCTAGCTACATAGTCTGTGATTTCATTCTTCATACTGGACCATCAATAGATCTCCTTCAGATCTTTGTACATTTTGATAGCTCTAGGGTAAACAGAGAAAGGGCTAGAATGAGCTTCACTTAGAATTTGGTTCCCAAAGATCATCATCATTGGGAACACAAATACGGTTGTAGAAACACAGTAACTCTTCAGAATTCAAAGCAAGGTCAGGATCTGAGCTATCCTTGACCTTAGCAATAAGGGGTTGCAATAAGGGGTTGCAACTCCTCATCAATTTCTTGGAGTGCCTTAATTCGAGATACAATGGTTGAATGAACTCTTAACTTGGCTAGCAGTTTACCATGCTTCTTAAACCGAAAGTGAGCATTCAAGCATTCAAAGAAGAAGTGGGTTTTCGGCTAAGAACGTCAGCCACCACATTGGCTTTACCGGGATGGTAGTCAATGACTAAATCATAATCTTTCAATAGCTTCATCCATCGTCGTTGACGAAGGTTTAACTCTTTCTGAGTCAGGAGGTACTTCAGGCTTTTGTGATCAGTGTATGGGTAACACTTCCCACTATAGAGATAATGCCGCCAATTTTTCAAAGCAAACACAACTGCGGCAAGTTCTAGATCATGAGTCGGATAGTTAAACTCGTGAGGCTTGAGTTGACGTGAGGCATAAGCTGTGACTTTTCCTTCTTGCATAAGAACACAACCTAATCCCAAGTGGGATGCATCACTGTACACGGTGAAATCTTTGCCTGACTCGGGTTGCACTAACACAGGGGCATGAGTAAGGATTTGCTTGAGCTGGTCAAAACTCCTTTGCTGAACAACAGTCCACACAAAAGGGGTATCTTTGCAGAAAAAGCTTCATTAAGGGTGTTGCAAGCAATGAGAATCCCTTACCGAATCTACGGTAATAGCCTGCAAGGTCTAGAAAACTACAAACTTCTCACACATTCTTCAGAGGTGTCCAATCAAGAATTGGTTGAATCTTCTTTGGGTCCACTTGAATTCTCGCAGAAGGGATTACATGGCCAAGAAAGGATACTTCAGACAACCAAAATTCACATTTACTGAACTTGGCATAGAGCTGTTTCTCCCGAAGGGTCTGAAGCACGATCCGAAGATGTTCTTCATGGGAAGCTGAGTCTTTGGAATAGATCAAAATGTCGTCTATAAAGACAACCACAAACTTATCAAGATAGGGCCAGAATACACGATTCATCAGATCCATAAAGGCTGCAGGTGCATTCGTGAGCCCAAAAGGCATCACCAAATATTCATAATGACCATATCTAGTCCCAAAGGCAGTTTTTAGAATATCAGACTCTTTCACCAACATTTGGTAGTATCCAGACCGAAGATCTATCTTGGAAAAGACAGAAGCATCCTTCAACTGATCAAAGAGGTCATCGATCCGTGGAAGTGGGTATTTGTTCTTGATCGTCACTTTATTCAGTTGACGATAGTCAATGCATAGATGCATCGATCCATCTTTCTTCTTGACGAACAAAACTGGTACTCCCTAGGATGAGGAACTCGGTCGGATGAATCCCTTATCTTGAAGGTCTTGAATTTGAGCTTTTAACTCCTTCAACTCCACCAGAGCCATTCTATACAGAGTAGTGGGGACGAGAGTAGTTTTAGGGTGTACTTCTATCCCGAACTCAACTTCACGGGTATGAGGGAGTCCTAGAAGTTCATCGGGAAACACATCGAGAAATTCTTTCACCACGTGTACGTCTTCAATTTTTGAATCTTTCTTAGATTCCATGGCATACATGAGACTCTTTTTAGGCTTGGGTTCGAACTTTATCAAGGTTATGCTCTCCTTACCGAGTCCGCGGAGGTATAATTTCTTCTTTGAACAATCTACCCAGGCTTGATGCTCGGCTAGTCAATCAAGGCCTAGGATAAGATCAAACTCATGGAAAGGTAAGGCCATCAAATTGGTCAGAAATTGGATCCCTTGGATCCTCAAGGACAAGCTTTACTGATCAATCGTATAACCATCCTACTGGTTAGAGACAATAACCTTAGAAGTAACTGGTTCAGATTCTAGAGCATACATTTTTTAATCAACGGTTCACTAATAAGGGATGCGTAGAGCCTGGACATGTTTCTATTGCAACATGTCTACTGTTAGGCGCATACTTTTTCAGATCTAATCATACAGAAAGAATTTAAATCGTGTAAGTCGCAAGTCACAAATAACATATACATATAAAATCCTAGGTGGCATATGTAGACACAGACTCATAATGGATGTCTGGTTAGTCCTAGAATCGACTAAACCTAGGCTCTGATACCACAATTGTAGCACCCCTTTCCCGGTCTGGTAGAGATCTGGGTCGGATAGTGTTATCGGAAGACTAATCAGAGGTTTGGAGTAGGGTTCAGAGTTCAAAACCTAATCTAATTATCATATTGATTATTCTTAAGACTTATCGACTTGTTGGTTACTAAACTTAATCGGAGTTGAGACCAATTTTAAACTTTTCTTAACCTTAGGGACTAAATTGTAAATTTTACAAATTAAAGGTCATGTTATCATACTAAAATTAATCTTACCCATTATTAGCCTGTGAAATTTCATCACTAACGGAGGTCATTTACCTATCTGATTAGACGATACATTATTTAGTGACCATTTTGTAAATTGTTCAAAACTGTTTTGCTATTCGGATTAACCTATCGGGTTATTCCCAAACCCTTCCAGATTTTACCACTACACTTACAAATCATGTTCCTATTGGTACATCAAATTTTTAGGGCGTTCGGAATCCATTTACCAAGTTTTCACCTTAGGCTCATTTTAGGCATCTTTTAACCATTTTAACCTATCCAAATCTAAGCATACAACAAAACCATTTTACCAAGTCATCATATAAATCTAGAAAGGCTTAGACAAAACAAGTTGGTCCATATGCCACTTCACTAGGAGTTTATAGCAAAAGATAACATACATATATGACAGAGACGTGGCTTGCAACCGCAATAACACGATCAAGGCTCGGAATTGATCAAGGTCCTGAAAATGCATGAGACACACATGTTAGGCTTACACATCCTAGTGAGGTAGTTATACCATTTACAACAAAATGCATGATAATCAAATATACAAGTAGTCATAATGTAACATCCTAAACCGGGCCTAGGATTATTGCTATCCTTTTTTCGAATCCCTAAATGGTTAAACAAGTTACCTTGAATAGGATCCAATTAAGGATCAAAATGTAAAAGCAATGAAACTTAAGAGCCGAATTAAAAGAGATCAAAAGATAAATTGAATTAAGGATTTAATTGGAAGGTTTAAAGAACAACGTGACCAAATTAAGGCGACCAACTTGCAAACTCTAGTAAATTGAGAGAATGCATGCTAAATTCTTAATATCCTACAAATGCCATTGATTTATCTTTGATTAGTGGATAAATAAGGGATAATTTGGTCCATTCATTAAGGGAAATTGAGGATGAATCAGCCAATCCTTTCTCTTATTCCCATTTTACCGATTCTAACTAGGAGAAAAGAGAGAAAAAGAAAGTGAATGGGAAAGCTTGATATATGTTTCTCGTAATAAGTGCTCCGCAATTGTGCAAGTGTACACGTCGCAAGTTATAGTATAAAAGATATCGTCTCCATAGGGATTGGTGCCACTTCAAGAATCTAATCTCTTGCACTATAAAAAGTAAAAGAACACAAGTAGAAGATTGTAGGAGTTTTAACTAATAACTAAACTAGAAAGCAATAAAGTAAAAGAAGATGCAATCAAATGAGAGAGAATAGGCCAGGTTATCGTGAGTTGAGGTGTGATAGCCGATTGGATTGTCTTGGTAAAAGAGTGCAAGGGCAACTCAGTTGTCGTGGCAACTTGCACAGCGGGGTTGCCTTGGCAACTAATCGATGGTTGCCTGGGCGACTAGCTGGGCAACTACTTGGGCGGCTGGGCAGTAACTTTAAGGTTCGGCGGAGCGTTCTTCAATGGTTTCTTCTTACCCCTAAGTCAAAACTCTAGCTACTTGTGCATGCCTTGATAATACATCCCTGCGTGAATCAAGGGTGAACAACAACCAATCTTGCGCTCCTCTTAGTCGTTGAAATCCTTAACTTATTCCTAAGCCGTATTAATCTTCACCATCAATAGATTGAATAAAGACCATACTCATTCATTTCTTGAATCTAACTCTCCCGATATTAGATAAATAGATGAAGTTACGAGACCCTCTCCCAATTCACTCGCAAACAAGAAGAAAAACTAAGAATGAGTAAACCTTGAATTGAAAGTGCAAACTCTTATTACCTAAACAAAATCCAATTGTTTCTCACAACCACAAGACACAATAACCTTAGCCAAATAGATTTAGTTCATGGCTAGGTTCCAAAGAAACACAAAACAAAGAATTCCTAGCATAAACCTAATGGAACAAGAAAGAAAAAGATGAATAATGGTTGAAGCCTTGTCGAAATTTCTCCAAAGCCTTGTCGAAATCTCCATTGCTCTTTGTCAAAAATTCTCTCTTCTCTATCCCTTGGAGTTTACGGCATGGTCTCTAATTTATAGGGCTTGGTCAAAGTCTTTTTTGAGGAGGAAGTTAAGTTGGAATTAAATTATCTTTAAAGAATATAAATCTTTATTATATTTAAATTCCTTCTAGAACTTCTCCTATCTTCTTGGGATTTAATTTCTCTTTAACCTCTTCATGGAAATCAAACTCCTTTGGGATTTAACTTTGTCCACGTCATCTTGGGCTTATCTAGTCACAATTTCGACTACCATATCATCTTATTCCTTGTCAAAAATTGCCATGGCAACTAGCTCGGCATCTCCTTCATGTATTGCCCTGGCAACTGGTTCCAGCCTTGCTTTGGCAAGTGATTCTGCACACACACACACAAAACACACCAAAGCAGTATCTTTTTCCACAAAATTGAGTAAAATATGAAATCAAGCTTGTCCACCAAGGAAACAATGCAAACATGCATGAATGACTAATAATGCAACTAATATGAGCCTAAGTCTAGCAATAATAAGAATAAAAAGGGTAATTAAAATAGTACTTTTGAACACTTAACACACCCCCAAACCCGAATTATTGCTTGTCCTCAAGCAATGCAAACTAATAATTACCTGCCAAGACTTCAATTTTCATAAACTTAGCTTTGAACTTGATTTCAATTCTCAGAACCGGGGCACAAAGTATGATTGGCTTTTCATTTTTTGGTCAACTTAGGAGTTACTCGGAATCAAACTATAATGCTTGTGAGTGTGTGCAGAGTTCTGTGCAAGTTGATTTTTCGGATTCTATGCAAACAAGAGGTTTTCAAATTACTTCATTGGGTTCTTTTAACATGTTTTAACTAAAGCCGGTTTCGGGCACCTCTAGTGTTTTGTTTTTAGTTTTCGTAAGTTAATTAATTTATTCGACTAGAGCTGGTTTCGGGCACCTCTAACGATCAATTTTTAGCACATACTAGAGCCAATTTTGGGCACCTCTAGTGATCAATTTTTAGCCCATACTAGAGCCAATTTCGGGCACCTCTAGTATCCATCCAATTTTTATTCTAATCCCCTAACTTTTTAACTATCAACCTAAATTCGCTAGAATTCCTTAAATCAATCAAGCCACACAGTGTTTTATCAAGTTTAGCATCATAGTATGTTTCTGAGTGTTTCCATGTTTATCCTAGAATAAAAAGTTCTATCAATTAAGTACATTGGCAAAGTCATCATCGAATATTCATCAAATCTAGGCAATTCTTGTTCCAACTAAAGGCATGGCAAGCAATTTATGTATCCTAAATGCAATACTTAAGATGAATGCAACTAAACATGGTAACTAACTAATAATAATCCCCCCAAACTCGAGTGAGGCATTGTCCTCAATGCTTGCAATAAAGAAAAATAAAAATAAAGAAAAGTAAAATGCAAACGAGGACTTACTCCGAGAGTTCGTCGTCGTGTATGATTAGTTTCCTTTTGGTCGGTGTCTTGATTATTTTACTTGAACGCGGTGGTTACTTCCTTGTTGCCGATGGTGGAATCGATCCTCGTACGGGGTTGTCCTCATCGTCCTCTTCGTCAATGTCATTGGCTTTTCACTTGGGCTTGGAGGATTCGATTGGTGCGGTCTTTGTTGGTGCAATGGAGGACTCATCCGAATTTGAAAAATCAGACAATGATTCAGTACGAGTTTATTCGGGCATAGGTGCTTTACCTTTGGCTTTTGCAGTGGTTGCCGGGGCGTCTTTAGCTTTGGTTGCCGTGACATCTTCAGTGTTGGTTACCGTGGCAACTGCTTGGGCAGGCGCGGTGTAGGTTGCCACGGCATCATCTGTTTTGGTTGCCGTGGTGACTGCTTCATTGGTTGCCGTGGCAAGGATTTCGGCAAGAAAGATGGGGAACAGCACGCGGCTGTCTGGGTACTTTTCCAGGATGACTTGGGTGATGGAATTGTTGTGATCCTTCATGTACCGCATGAACATTAGTTGCCGGTCTTCAATTTGCCTAAGGCGGTTCGCCAACGGTTGTAAGAGTGCTTCAAGTTGTCCTAGGGTTGATGGCCGAGTTGCCCGGGCATTAGGTGCTTCGGTATTAGGGGTTGCCGAGGCGGCAGGAGTTGCCGCGGCAATTGAAGGCGTTGGGGATTTTACCGGTGCCTTTCCCATTAGCTTTCAGATTTGTGCTCGATTCCAACCGGACTTTGGTATGGCCTTTTCATCAGTGGACTCACTTGGGACATGCATCTCCTTGCAAAGATTGAAAATTATGCAAGGGAAGAAAAGAGAACCCTTGTCTTTTGTGCTACATACAAAAATCTCATCACAAATAATTTTTCCAATGTTAATGATGCGATTATGCAAGATAGAATGTATGAGAAAAAGATGAGGTGTATCAACAGTAGTATTGTGTGTGGTGGGCATTAAAGAAGTTTTAACAAACTTATTCCATAATTTGGCCTCGGGTTTAAGCTGAAGGTGATTTACCGTGCCCTTGTATTTACCGTCATTCCAATGAGTTCCCGATAGAGTGAGTTCTTGAAGCACCTTGTCGAGTTGCTTGGGCGTGAGTTGATCAACAAAGGCTTGATGCTCGTCCTTCTCAATGTAGAGCCCGTAAAAGGTGTTGATGTTTTCGGGGCTTATGAGTATAGCCTTGTCACGAACAAAAACATAAGGATTATCTGAGTTAGGTGAGTGAGTATAGAATTCTCTTACCCATGAGATGTTACCCGGTTTCGATTGATGGCAAAAGATTTGCCACTTTTGATGTGTAATCCTTTTGAAGATGAATGGTTCAAGGGAAAAATCTTGATGAGAGTTGGAGTATTCAAAGCCTTGTTCTTCACAAATCTTTCGGCTTTCAAACTTGGAGTGAAATCTTTCTTGAACCACCGGTGTAGCAAACTTCTTGTATCTTGGTTCTTTAGAGGAACTTGGATGAACCGAAAATTCAATTTTGGATGACATGGATGATCTTGGTTGTGAGTTTGGTAAAAACAAAGAAAAAGAAACTAAAGAGTTGCAAGATGAAAAGTAGGAATAGGTTTCTTGGAAGTTAAGGGTGATGGGTTATATGAAAAGATATGTAGTAAATATGGTGGGTGGGATTAATTTTGGAATAAAGAAGAAAGGGGTTTCGATTTAGGGGAAGGGTGACGGCTAGGGGGTTTATTTAGGGTAAGTTGGAGGCTTTATATAAGCCTTAGATCCAGCCCATTAATTTCCTTGTTGAAGAAGTTTCCTTCTTGAATCAAAATTCCTCTTTTATCTTGAACTCTTTTTCCTACAATTCAAAAACAAATAAAATAATGATTAAAATTAAGGATAAACTAATAAAATAAATAAAGATGTGCAAAGAAATTCTTAAACTTAAAAAGATAAATATGAAAGAAAGATGCAGTTTTAATGTTAAAGAAAATAAATAAATCTATCCTAAAAGAACAATTAACCGAAATTAAATAATAATAATAATAATAAAAAGTTCGAAAAGAAAGAAAAAAATAAAAATAAAAATGAAAATAAAAAGAAAAAGGAAATATTGAAAGGAGAGCATGCTCATGCATCTTCTAAGGTGACCACTTTTTGTTACGTTCCACATGGGCACCGTTGTAGTGCTTCAATCTTTGTCCATTAACTTTGAATTCATGTTCGTCAGTGATGGACTTGATTATCACGGCACCATGGGAGAATGGTTTGGCAACTTCAAATGGTCCTGACCATCTTGATTTTAGTTTTCCCGGGAAAAGTTTTAGCCGAGAATTGAATAAGAGAATTAGTTGCCCTGGCATGAATTGCCGCGACAATAGTTTCTTGTCATACCATTGCTTTGTTTTCTCCTTGTAGATTCGTGCATTGTTATAGGCGAGTGCACGAAATTCTTCTATCTCGTTGAGGTCCAACAAACGCTTTTGACCGACACTTTCCCAATCCATATTCACGGTCTTGATTGCCCAATATGCCTTGTGTTCGATTTCTACTGGTAGATGGCATGTTTTGCCATAGACAAGTCAGAAGGGGGACATACCTAAGGGTATTTTGAATGTAGTGCGGTATGCCCAAAGTGCGTCATCTAGTCTTACTGACCAATCCTTCCTAGAGGGATTTACAACTTTCTCGAGTATACCCTTCAATTCCCGATTGGAAATTTTTGCTTGCCCATTGGTTTGTGGGTGATATGTCGTGGCAATCTTGTGAGACACACCAAAGCGTTGTAACATTTTGGCGATGAGTTTGTTGTCGAAGTGCTTACCTTCATCACTGATAATTGCTCTCGGCATCCCAAACCATGTAAATATATTTTTCTGCAAGAATCGTTGCACAGTCTTGGAATCATTGTTGGGAACTGCAGCTGCCTCAACCCATTTAGACACGTAGCCGACGGCAAGTAGAATGTAGTGGTTGCCGAATGAAGATGGGAAAGGTTCCATAAAATCAATCCCCCATACATCGAACAATTCCACCTCGTTGATGTTTTGGAGCGGCATCTCATGTTGTCTAGAGATATTGCTCGTCCTCTGGCAACGATCACATTGCTTGTAAAATTCTTGGGCATATTTGTATAGTGTTGGCCAATACAACCCGGATTGTAAAACTTTGGCCGTTGTACGTGTTCCTCCAAAATGTCCTCCATAGGGTGAAGAATGGCATTGCCGAAGTACATTCTGTTGCTCCTCTTCAGGGACACATCAACGTATAACCTGATCTGCATATTGTTTAAACAAAAGAGGCTCGTCCCAAAAGTAATGCTTAGCATCATGGCAGAACCGCTTCTTCCTTTGGTGAGTAAGGCCATAAGGAAAAATACCACAAACAAGGAAATTAACTAAATTCGCATACCAGGGTATTGCCGAGGCATGTGCTGCTGTGGCGATTGCTTCCAAGATTGTCGAGGCATGTGCCTCTAGAGTTGCCAAAGTGTTGAGGGTTGCCGAGGCATACGCGTCCATGGTTGCTCAGACGTGTGTATCGGTGGTTGCCGAAGCGTGCGCGTCGAGAGTTGCTGAAGTGTCGAGGGTTGCCGAGGCATGCACATCCATGGTTGCCGAGGAGTCAGGGGTTGTCGAGGCGTGCACATCCATGGTTACCGAGGTAACTAACAGTTGCTCATCTGGGAATGCATCACATATTTCTAAATTCGCGTCCTCCTCCCTATTGCGTTCTAAGCGTGATAAGTGATCGGCCACTTGATTTTTTGTTCCTTTCTTGTCCTTAATTTCAATGTCAAACTCTTGTTAAAACAATATCCAACAAATCAAATGAGGTATGACATCCTTTTTAGCAAATATATACTTAATTGCCGAATGGTCCCTATGAACAATTACCTTTGTACCAATCAAATAAGATCAGAACTTGTAAAATGCTAAAACTACGGCTAGTAACTCTTTCTCTGTTGTTGTGTAATTCACTTAAGCACTATTAAGAGTTTTACTAGCGTAGTATATCACATTAAAGGTTTTACCTGTGCGTTGGCCTAGGACTGCTCCTATCGCAAAATCACTTGCATCACACATGAGCTCAAAAGGTAGCGACCAATCTGGTGGAACGACAATGGGTGCCGAGGCAAGCTTTTCCTTTAGGGTTTCAAATGCTTGGGGTGCAAGAATCATCAAAATTGAAGACTTTATCATGTTCAAGCAAATTGCACAAGGGTTTAGTAATTTTAGAAAAATTATGATGAACCTCCTGTAAAAACCTGCATGTCCAAGAAAGCTTCGAATTCTTTTAATCAAACTTGGTGGGGGTAATCTCTCAATCACGTCCACCTTGGCTTTGTCTACTTCAATTCCCTTGGATGAAATCTTGTGGCCGAGCACTATTCCTTCATCTACCATAAAATGGCACTTCTCCCAATTAAGGACTAAATCAGTTTCTTCACATCTTGCCAACACCTTCTCTAAATTGCCGAGGCAGCTGCCGAAGTCATTACCAAAAATGAAAAATTCATCCATGAAGATCTCAAGGAAGTCTTTGACCATATCTTAAAATAGTGCCATCATGCATCTTTGGAAGGTTGCCGGGGCGTTACATAATCCGAACGGCATCCTTCGGAAAGTATAAGTACTGTATGGGCATGTGAAGGTTGTCTTTTCTTGATCTTCTGGTGCTATGGCAATTTGATTGTAACTAGAATAACCATCAAGAAAACAATAAAAGGGTGCATTTGATCAATAAAGGGTAATGGAAAGTGGTCTTTCCTAGTGGCTTTGTTTAGCTTTCGATAATCCATACAAACCCTCCAATCGGTCACAGTCCTGGTTGGAATAAGTTCATTGTTTTCATTACTTACCATCGTTATACCTCCCTTTTTCGGTACACATTGTACCGAACTTACCCATGTACTGTTAGAGATAGGGTATATGATGCCGACGTCAAGCCACTTGATGATTTCTTTCATTACGACCCCTTTCGTGGCATGATTCAGTCTCCTCTGGGCCTCAATTGAAGGTTTGTGATCACATTCCAACAAAATCTTGTGAATGCTCACTACCGGGCTAATTCCCTTCAAGTCGGTAATTGTCCACCCTATTCCCTTCTTGTGTAGCATCAACATTTTGTTCAGCTTCTTTTCTTGCTCAGGCTGTAACTTAGAGGAAATAATTACAAGCAATGTACTATCAGTTCCCAAGTAAGCATATTTTAGGTGCTCTGGCAACTGTTTCAACTCAAGAATAAGTGGTTTTTCAATAGAGGGCTTTTCGAGCTTACCTTCCTTACCTGAGTAATCCAGTGGTTTAAAGTATGTACATGGTCAATTGACTAACCAATTTTCCTCTTCTTGTTGTTCCTCATCGATTGGTTCTTTATACTCCTCAGGTTCCTCTTCATCGGCAATGTAGTTGCCGAGGCAACTAAATTCCTCGTCGAAGTTAAACTCTGCCATGGCATGAAGAAGTTGGCATTCTTCCGGATCATCGGCATGCCTTAGTGTTTGGAACACATTTAGTTTAACTTGCTGGTCATTCACCCTTATTGCGAGTTCTCCCTTTTCAACATCGATCAAGGTTCTCCCTGTTGCTAGGAAGGGTCTTCCAAGAATGATAGGTGCATGTTCATCTGCTCCACAATCCAAAACAATAAAGTCAGCGAGAAAAATAAATTTATCAACTTTTACCAGTATGTCTTCGATTTTTCCCTCTGGATGCACATAGGATCTGTCGGCTAACTGTAGCATAACTGTTGTAGGTCTTGCCTTCCCGATTCCTAGTTTCTGGAAAACCAATTTAGGCATCAAGTTTATGCTTGCTCTAAGGTCACATAATGCTTTCCCGACATAGTGGTTTCTGATGGAACAATGTATTGTGAAACTTCCGGGATCCTTCAACTTGGGTGGCATGCGATTGTGCAACATAGCCATGCATCCCTCTGTTGCAGAAATTGTTTCAAACTCTCCTAGCCTTGTTCTCTTGGACACAATGTCTTTAAGAAACTTGGCATAGTTCGGCATTTGTTCAATTGCTTTGACCAATGGCAAGTTGATGTGGACTTGCTTGAGGATATTAGGAAACTTCTTGAATTGATATTCTTGCTTTTGTCGCTTCAACCTTTGTGGGAATGGTGGTGGAAGTCAGATATCTTCGATCCTTTCATTGGTCTGGAACCTGATTGATAGCATTGCCGGGATAACTGGAGTTGCCGAGGCATTGTCAACTGGGTTGTCGTGGCGTGCCTATCGTTGGTTGCTGAGGCATCCTTATCGCCGGTTGCCGCGACAATTCCTGGTTCAGCATCTGAGGCTTTGTCACTGAGTTCGTCTTGATCTTTTTGTGGAGTTTTGTTTGATGAGCGAGCTTGAGCCTCTTTAAGTTGTTGGCCACTTCTAGTGGTGATCGCCTTACATTGCTCATGGCCAGTTCCTCTTGCGACTTCAGTATCACTAGGTAAACCTCCTTGCGGTCTACTATTCAAGTTTTTAGCAAATTGTTCGACTTGATTTTCCAATGATTTGATTGCCACCTCTTGGTTTTGTAATCTCATCTCGGTCCTGTCAATAAAAGCATCAGTTCTTTTTTATGAAGTTACTATTCTCAGCCATATAAGATTCAGTTTTCAACATAAAAGCATTGAGAAAATTTTCCAAAAAACTAGATGTTGTCGGTTGTTGTTGCGGCAACTGTTGCCGTGGCATATTCTACTGGAATCCCGATGCTTGTGCATTCTGATTGTTCTAGTTTAGAGCAATTTTGGGATTACTCCATGAAAAGTTCGGCTGCTTCTTCCAAGCTGGATTGTATGTATTGGACATCACATTGTTGTTCCGGTTGTAATTCCCCACCTAAAAGCTGGATTCTGGATTCTGCATACATTCAGAAGAATCATGGTTACCACCACATAACTCACAAAAGCAATCCATTACCTTGACCTCCTGTGTGTTGTTTGGTTTCTGCATGTTCTGGACCATCTTAGTTAGAGTGGCCAATTGTGCCGAAATTGAATATGATGATCCCAGTTCATGTATTGTGGCTTGGCGTCTAACTCCTCCTCTTCTAGCAGATGGGAATCGATAATCATTCTTGGCAAGCCTGTTTAAAATTTGCATTGCTTCCTCTGGCGACTTATCTAGGAGTATGCCATTTGCCGAGGCATCTAGCATCATCCTTGTTGGTGTATTCACAGCATTGTAAAACATTGTTACTTGTGTCCACACTGGGAATCCGTGTAGGGGCATTTGTGTAGAAGTTCTCTATATCGCTCCCAAGCCTCATACATGGATTCATCATCTACATGCCGAAAAGAAGTAATTTCGTTACGAAGCTTATCAGTCAAATTTGTAGGATTAAATCAAGCAAGGAAATCACGACAAAGATCGATCCAAGATCCTATTGATCCGGCAGGAATACTATTCAACCATATTTTCGCCCTATCCTTCAGTGAATAGGGGAAAATCTTAGTCGTAAAACATCGGGGGTGACTCCTTGTATTTTGAATGAATTGCAAATCTCGAGGAAAGATTTAAGATGTTGTCGTGCATCTTCAGTTGCTGAGCCACCAAATTGACCAATTGTGTTGATCATATTAAACATCACCAGTTTCAACTCAAAGTGGTCGGCTTCAATTTCAGGCGTGACAACTCCTGGATTAAGTCCATCAAGATCTTCTTCAAGATAATCTCGAATAGTTCTATTTCGTGCAAAAATCACTCCTCCTGTTGCTGGAACATCTTGATTCATATTTCCATCTTGATTAGCCATTGCTACTCTTAACCTTCGTCTGAGTCTTTGCAAGGTTCGTTCGATTTCTAGATCAAAGGGATATTCTGGTGTAATCAGTCTCGCCCTGGTCATATACCAATGCAAAACCAAAGTTTGTTAACCCTTTGAATCTTAAACAAGAAAAATAAAAAAAGTGCAAGAAAATAAAAAAAAGTTGCTATTGCCAATCCCCGGCAACGGCGCCAAAACTTGTTGCGTGTAATAAGTGCTCCGCAATTGTGCAAGTGTACACGTCGCAAGTTATAGTATAAAAGATATCGTCTCCACAGGGATTGGTGCCACTTCAAGAATCTAATCTCTTGCACTGTAAAAAGTAAAAGAACACAAGTAGAAGATTGTAGGAGTTTTAACTAACAACTAAACTAGAAAGCAATAAAGTAAAAGAAGATGTAATCAAATGAGAGAGAATAGGCCAGGTTATCGTGAGTTGAGGTGTGATAGCCGATTGGATCGTCTTGGTAAAAGAGTGCAAGGGAAACTCAGTTGCCGTGGCAACTTGCACAACGGGGTTGCCTTGGCAACTTGCACAACGGGGTTGCCTTGGCAACTAATCGATGGTTGCCTGGGCGACTAGCTGGGCAACTACTTGGGCGGCTAGGCAGCAACTTCAAGGTTCGGCGGAGAGTTCTTCAATGGTTTCTTCTTATCCCTAAGTCGAAACTCTAGCTACTTGTGCATGCCTTGATAATACATCCCTGCGTGAATCAAGGGTGAACAACAACCAATCTTGCGTTCCTCTTAGCCGTTGAAATTCTTAACTTATTCCTAAGCCGGATTAATCTTCACCATCAATAGATTGAATAAAGACCATACTCATTCGTTTCTTGAATCTAACTCTCCCAATATTAGATAAATAGATGAAGTTACGAGATCCTCTCCCAATTCACTCGCAAATAAGAATGAAAGCCAAGAATGAGTAAACCTTGAATTAAAAGTGCAAACTCTTATTACCTAAACAAAATCCAATTGTTTCTCACAACCACAAGACACAATAACCTTAGCCAAATAGATTTAGTTCATGGCTAGGTTCCAAAGAAACACAAAACAAAGAATTCCTAGCATAAACCTAATGGAACAAGAAAGAAAAAGATGAAGAATGGTTGAAGCCTTGTCGAAATTTCTCCAAAGCCTTGTCGAAATCTCCCTTGCCCTTTGTCGAAAATTCTCTCTTCTCTCTCCCTTGGAGTTTACGGCATGGTCTCTAATTTATAGGGCTAGGTCAAAGTCTTTTTTGAGGAAGAAGTTAAGTTGGAATTAAATTATCTTTAAAGAATATAATTCTTTATTATATTTAAATTCCTTCTAGAACTTCTCCTATCTTCTTGGGATTTAATTTCTCTTTAACCTCTTCATGCAAATAAAACTCCTTTGGCATTTAACTTTGCTCCACCTCATCTTGGGCTTATCTAGTCATCGATTTCGACTACCATATCATCTTATTCCTTGTCGAAAATTGCCCTGGCAACTAGCTCGGCATCTCCTTCATGCATTGCCCGGGCAATTTGCTCGGCATCTCCTTTATACATTGCGCTGGCAACTGGTTTCAGCCTTGCTTTGGCAAGTGATTCTGCACACACACACAAAACACACCAAAGCAGTATCCTTTTCCACAAAATTGAGCAAAATATGAAATCAAGCTTGTCCACCAAGGAAACGATGCAAACATGCATGAATGACTAACAATGCAACTAATATGAGCCTAAGTCTAGCAATAATAAGAATAAAAAGGGTAATAAAAATAGTACTTTTGAACACTTAACAATATCCATGGCCATTCAACTTGATTTAGCTTCTATTTAAGTCTAGATAGCTTAGTAAGTAAGGTAATTACTTGATTCTCTTGTGAATTTCATGTTTGAGTTGTTTGATTTGAAATGGAATTGTGATTTGAGTATGTAGATGCTGGAAATTGTATGAGCATGTAATCGACTCTTGTGAAATTGCTAGAATTGATCTTAAAATTGTTGGATGACATGATTAGGTTGAACTGCATGCTCAAATGGTTGTGTTAGATGCTAGAAATGAAGAATTAAAAGCATGAAATTAGAATAGTCTAGCTTGAAACTGTTTTGTTGAATTGAAATTGTGTAAACATGCAAAATTAATCATTGTAACCAAGTTACTCTGTTTTGGATGCCTTGAATAATGAATTAAAATAGACTAAACATGTTTAGGATGTTATATGGAATGAATTATAGGGCCAAAACATTGGTTAAAATGAATTTAAGGAATTAAAATGTGAATAGGTGCAATCTGCCCAGAATTGCTCTGTTCTGGGCAGTAACTTTGAAAATTCACCAAAATTTGTATAGATCAAATTCAGGTCTGAAAATTTAGTGACATGATCCTTAGTATTTCTAATTTCATTAGGTGAAAATAGAATTGAAAACTGGGTCCTATGCTGGAAACTGTAAATAGAAATAACTGGATAGTGCAAACTGTCCAGATAGTGTAAATGCCCTGTCTTTGAGCAATAAACTGTATTAATTCGCTAAGAACAAAAATGTAAGCCTTATATGATCATATAGAAAATTTTGTTAGCTTTATAACGGTATAAATTAATCAAAATTTCGGCGTACAGATTAAAAGATATGACCATTTAAAGGGACAGTGTGAAAACTACCAAGCAGCAGTGTCCTGGGCAGTTTGGGACTGTTTTTACACCTAGATGCAAGCTGTTTCCAAAACAGTTATGGGACATTGTAACCTGTCCAGTTATGTCTTAAAATGAGGTAATAACAATTTAGAGATGAACTAGTAAGAAATACTTAAAAGAAAGCATATAAACAGTAGCTAAATGTTAGGTACAATGTGGTAACATTGCTACTGTATATGTGTGACATTATGTGCTTGTTTTGATAAATTGTATGTGTTATGCTTGTTAGACCAAGGGCAGAAAGTTGTGGAAGAGGAAGATAAGAGTGGACATCCCAAAGCCAGAGGCAAAGGGATTTGGATACAAGACAGTTGATTTGCTAGGAGTATTGTGAGTGTAACTATCCTTAGGGTTGGGACCTAGGTCCTAACCAACCTTGTTATTGTCTTAATTCAATGTCATTTCCATGTAACATGACCTAATACATATTTGGCTAATTAAGGGAAGAATGACATGTATGACAACTTGTTTGATGTCATGATCTATTTGTTTACTTGGGTGTTAAGCAAATGAAATGAAATGCTTGACATGTTGCATTGCTTATGCCAAAGGTAAGAAATGGCATCTTGCTTGGAGAATAAGGTACGCACATTGCATACATATGCATGTGTTTGTGATTGGATAATGAATTGTATAAAGCTTTAATGAAATGGATAATCAACAACCTTGGTAGCTAGTTTGGATAGATAGGAGGGCACGCCTTAGAATCTAGAGCTCATATTGGCACTACGGTGCATATTGGCAAGACAGTGCATTTCGGCATTACGATGCATATTGGCACGACGGTGCCTTTTGGCACTAGGGTGCATATTGGCACTATGGTGCATTTGCTAGCTTCGAATCTATGCTACTCATGTGAAGCCTCTGATCATTATATCCGGGATTGTCCATTGAATCCCAACAAGGCTTCGAATCGAGCTTATGCAATTGCTAGCTCAGCTCCTCCTAACCAGAATAAAGCACCCTGACAAGCTCAGTCCGGGATCGGGGGAAATAGAAGGGCCCCTACTCGAATGCTTAGACTCATCAGGAATCTCGAGCCCCTGCTCGTATGTACCATATTCGTGGTAAAGATGATAAAGAAGCTCCCGATGTTATCATAGGTACCATTGAGCTAAATTCCAGTCCTGCATATGCTTTAATTGATTCAGGGTCTACCCATTCATTTGTTTGTTCTGCCTTGACCAACAAGTTAAAAGTGAAACCTGAAATTATTCAATCAAATATTGTAGTTTTGAAACCATTAGGGGGAAAACACCCATTAACTTGCGCCACAAGCAAGTTCCTTTGACTATTCGAAATATCCCATTTCCCATTGATCTATATGTCTTGCCATTTTGTGAATTTGACTTAATATTGGGGTTAGATTGGTTAAGTAAACATGAGGCCTTGGTAGATTGCCAAAATAAGAGACTGTGTCTCCAAGGTTTAGGGAAAGAATCCATTCTCTTAATAGACAAGAAACTAACCACAATCTTTGCTAAAATGATTCTTTAAGATGAAATTGAATTCGGTTTGCCTAGCATGCCTGTTGTTTCTGAATTTATTGATGTTTTTCCTGAGGAACTCTCTGGTGTCCCTTCGACTAGAGAAGTAGAGTTTGGGATTGAAGTTCAGCCTGGAACAGCTCCGGTGTCCATTACACCCTATAGAATGGCACATGTCGAGTTGACAGAATTAAAGAAGCAACTTTAGGAGTTGCAAGATAAAGGCTTCATACGGCCTAGCAATTCTCCTTGGGGTGCTCCAGTCCTGTTTGTGAAAAAGAAAGACAAGACTATGCGGCTTTGTATTGACTATCATCAGTTAAACAAGCTCACTATCAAGAATTGATATCCCCTACCCATAATTGAAGATTTTTTGATCAACTCAGGGATGTTTTCGTATTCTCTAAGATCAACCTTCGATTGGGGTACTATCAAATGAAAGTGAAAGAACAAGATGTACTGAAGATAGCCTTTCGTACTCGATATGGAAACTTCGAATTCCTTGTAATGCCATTTGGGTTAACGAATGGTCCAGTTGCTTTCATGGATCTCATGAATTGGGTATTCAAGCCTTATCTTGACAAATTCGTGGTCGTATTCATCGACGACATCTTAGTGTACTCTCAAAATAAGGAGGAACATGTTAAACACCTCCGAATTGCCTTGCAAACACTCTGAGAACATCAATTATATGCCAAGTTCTCCAAATGTGAATTCTGGTTACCAGAAGTTTCTTTCTTCAGCCACGCTATCTCTGCTGAATGAATCAAAGTTGATCCAAGAAAGATTCAGTCTATCTAAATTGGAGACCTCCAAAGAATGTAAGCGAGGTCCAAAGCTTTCTAGATTTAGCTGGGTATTATAGAAGGTTTGTTAAGGACTTTTCTTCCATTGCCCCAAGCCTTACTAAACTTACCCGCAAAGATACACCTTTCGTTTGGTCGAAGAACCAACAACGAAGCTTTGATCAACTTAAGCAAGCTTTGACTCATGCCCCGGTACTTATCCAACCAGAATCGGGTAAAGAATTCACTGTTTACAGTGATGCTTCTCATCTAGGACTCGGTTGTGTCCTGATGCAAGATGGGAACGTAATTGCTTACTCTTCAAGGCAACTAAAGCCATATGAGTGTAATTATCCAACACACAATCTGGAACTAGCAGCTATCGTGTTTGCTCTCAAGATATGGAGACACTATCTATACAGAGAGAAATGCAATCTATTTACCGATCACAAAAGTCTCAAATACCTCCTAACTCAGAAGGTCTTGAATCTGAGGAAAATGAGAGGGATCGAATTTCTTAAGGATTACGACTTGGTTATCGACTACCATCCGGGGGAAAGCAAACGTAGTTGCTGACGCCCTTAGTCGCAGACCATACTCAGGTAACTCCTAAATCTAGAATTCTGATTTAATTCTTTGAATTGTGCCTTCTCTTGTTTTGCAAACAATGAATCTAGAGTTTCATTAAGCTACAAGTTACCATTCGAACACTCATAGAAAAATAAACTACCATTCGAATAAGAATTGTGCCTAAAATACATGTAACCATTGAAATTGAGTCTTTCTTAGCTTGTAAGAAAGCATTCAAATAATGCCTTGTTCTTCAAGAAACAATTCGAACAGTGCCTTGCATTGCAAGAAACCTATTGAAAATCATTCTAATGACCTTGTTAATTCTTTCGTAGCTACTACGGCTATCAATGCTCATTTCCAACTATCCAAGGGCCAAAAATTCTTGTCTGAACTTCAAGTTCAATCCAATCTAGTCTTGAGGATCAAAGAACTTCAACAAGTTAATCCAGATCTTCAGAAGATCATATCCAAGCTTGCTTCTAAGTCTAGCTCTGACTTCTACTTCAAGTCAAATGGACTCCTGTATTTCAAGGATAGAGTCTGTGTTCCTAACAACGAACAATTGAAGCAGGAAATGTTAAAAGAAACACATAAAAGTTTTTTCTCGATCCACCTTGGATCGGTTAAGATGTATAAGGACCTAAAGCCACTATACAGGTGGCCAGGCATGAAATCTGCAATCACAGACTTTGTATCCAAGTGCTTAACTTGTCAAAGAGTCAAAGCCGAGCATCAAGTCCCTACTGGACTGCTCCAACCTATTGAACTTCCCCAGTGGAAGTGGGATCAAATTATTATGGACTTTGTCACCGGTCTTCCTTCTACTCCAAGAAATAATGTTGTATGGGTGATTGTTGATAGATTCACTAAATCTACTCACTTCATCCTTGTTCAAATGAATATGAGCTTGGAAACCCTTATCGAGCTGTACATCCGTGAAGTGATTTGGTTACACAGTGTACCTACAGCAATCATCTCCGATCGTGACCCTCGATTCGCTTCTTGATTCTGGAATTCTCTGCAGAAAGCTCTAGGAGCTAAAGTACATCTTAGAAGGGCCTTTCATCCTCAATCAGATGGCCAATCTGAGAGAATCATTCAAATGCTAGAAGATGTGCTACGAGCTTGTGTTATCGACTTCGAGAAGAATTGGAGAAATCCCTACCTCTTCTAGGGTTAGCCTACAACAATAGCTATCAATCGTCTATTCAAATGGCACCATTCGAAGCTCTATATGGTAGAAGATGTATAACTCCTCTATGCTGGTCCGAATTGGGAGAGAACGAGGTTCCAGGACCTCAATTGCTTCGTGAAACCGAAGAACAAATCAAGAACATTCACGATCGATTGAAGGCAGCTTTCGATAGACCGAAAGCGTATGCTGACTTGAAAATGAGAGACATTTAGTATGCTATTGAAGACAAAGTATTCCTAAAGGTCTCACCTTGGAAGAAAGTGCTCAGATTTGGAAGAAAGTGGAAAATCAGTCCCCGATACATTGGACCATTTGAAGTTATTGAAAGAAATGGTCCAGTGGCCTATCGACTAGCTCTTCCTAGAAAGTTCGATAGAATACACAATGTCTTCCACGTTTCAATGCTCAGAAGGTATCGATCTGATCCTTCACACATCCTTGAGCCTGAAGAAGTAGAATTGAATCCCGATTTGTCCTACAAAGAAGAACCTATTCAGATTCTTGATCGAGAAGTAAGAAAGCTTCGGAACAAGATTGTTGCCCTTGTTAAGATATTATGGGGAAACCATAAGGTGGAAGAAGCTACATGGGAATCTGAAGAAGTCATGAGGAAGCAATATCCTCACCTATTTGATTCAGGTAAATTCGAGGACGAATTTGTTTTAAGGGGGAGAATTGTAACACCCTAAATCGGGCCTAGGATTATTGCTATCCTTTTTCGAATCCCTAAATGGTTAAACAAGTTACCTTGAATAGGATCCAATTGAAGATCAAAATGTAAAAACAATGAAACTTAAGAGATGAATTAAAAGAGATCAAAGATAAATTGAATTAAGGATTTAATTGGAAGGTTTAAAGAACAAAGAGACCAAATTAAGGTGACCAACTTGCAAACTCTAGTAAATAGAGAGAATGCATGCTAAATTCTTAATATCCAACAAATGCCCTTGATTTATCTTTGATTAGTGGATAAATAAGGGATAATTTGGTCCATTCATTAAGGGAAATTGAGGATGAATCAGCCAAACCTTTCTCCTATTCCCATTTTACCGATTCTAACTAGGAGAAAACAGAGAAAAAGAAAGTGAAGGGGAAAGCTTGATATCCATGGCCATTCAACTTGATTTAGCTTCTATTTAAGTCTAGATAGCTTAGTAAGTAAGGTAATTACTTGATTCTCTTGTGAATTTCATGTTTGAGTTGTTTGATTTGAAATGGAATTGAGATTTGAGTATATAGATGCTGGAAATTGTATGAACATGTAATTGACTTTTGTGAAATTGCTAGAATTGATCTTAAAATTGTTGGATGACATGATTAGGTTGAAATGTATGCTCAAATGGTTGTGTTAGATGCTGGAAATGAAGAATTAAAAGCATGAAATTAGAATAGTCTAGCGTGAAACTGTTTTGTTGACTTGAAATTGTGTAAACATGCAAAATTAAGCATTGTAACCAAGTTACTATGTTTTGGCTGCCTTGAATAATTAATTAACATTGACTAAACATGTTTAGGTTGTCATATGGAATGAATTATAGGGCCAAAACATTGGTTAAAATGAATTTAAGGAATTAAAATGTGAATAGGTGCAATCTGACCAGAATTGCTCTGTTCTGGGCAGTAACTTTGAAAATTCACCAAAATTTGTATAGATCAAATTCAGGGCTGAAAGTTTAGTGACATGATCCTTAGTATGTCTAATTTCGTTAGGTGAAAACAGAACTGAAAACTGGGTCCTATGCTGGAAACTGTAAATAGAAATAGTTGGACAGTGCAAACTGTCCAGGCAGTGTAAATGCCTTGTCTTTTAATAATAAACTGTATTAATTGGCTAATAACTAAAATATAAGCCTTTTATGATCATATATAAAATTTGGTTAGCTTTCTAACGGTATAAATTAATCGAAATTCCAACGTACGGATTAAAAGATATGACCATTTAAAGGGACAGTGTGCAAACTGTTTCCAAAACAGTTTTGGGACATTGTAATATGTCCAGTTATGTCTTAAAATGAGGTAATAACAATTTAGAGATGAACTAGTAAGAAATACTTAAAAGAAAGCATAAAACATTAGCTAAATGTTAGGTACAATGTGGTAACATTTCTACTATATATGCGTGACATTATGTGCTTATTTTGATGAATTGTATGTGTTATGCTTGCTAGACCAAGGGCAACAAGTTGTGGAAGAGGAAGATAAGAATGGACATCCCAAAGCTAGAGGAAAAGGGATTTGGATACAAGTTAATTGATTTGCTAGGAGTATTGTGAGTGTAACTATCCTTAGGGTTGGGACCTAGGTCCTAACCAACCTTGTTATTGTCTTAATTCAATGTCATTGCCATGTAACATGACCTAATACATATTTGGATAATTAAGGGAAGAATGACATGTATGACAACTTGTTTGATGCCATGATCTATTTGTTTACTTGGGTGTTAAGCAAATGAAATGAAATGCTTGACATGTTGCATTGCTTATGCTAAAGGTAAGAAATGGCATGCTTGCTTGGAGAATAAGGTACGCACATTGCATACATATGCATGTGTTTGTGATTGATGTACATGTCTGGTTGAAATGAAATGAAAAATGGTACCACTTGGTATTCATGCCATTCAAATGGCATGGATAGATTTGCCTTGGGAGTTAAGACTCTATAAGCCTAAGGGCTTGGCCTTTGAATGGCATAATCTTGTATTGGATAATGAATTGTATAAAGCTTGAATGAAATGGATAATCAACAACCTTGGTAGCTAGTTTGGATAGATAGGAGGGCATGCCTTAGAATGTAGAGCTCATATTGCCACTACGATGCATATTGGCACAATGGTGCATTTCGGCATTAAGGTGCATATTGGCACGACGGTGCATTTCGGCATTAAGGTGCATATTGGCACGACGGTGCATTTTGGCACTACGGTGCATATTGGCACTACGGTGCATTTTGGCACTTTGGTGCATTTTGTTGAGGATTTGATTATCTATTGAACTAAATACCAAGGGTGTTATAAGATGACTTAATAACTAGTTACTTCTCATGAAAGAAATGTATAGATGATGTGTTTGTGTAAGAATGCCTACTTTGTAATTGTTGTATTTGGTTGCTTGTCTTCTAAGCAAGATACTCGAATAGTATATGGGTATATATGATGGATGTTGTTATGTTGATTGTGTGATATGTGAAGTTTGCCTATGTTACTCCTTGAATTCGAATGGTATGTGTCATGTAGAGATTATCTTGATTCTTTGAAATACATGTAAACTTGGATATGTATGCTTGGAAATTGGCTAGACTTAGTGTTACCTCACTAAGTACATAACATGTACTTACCACTCTACTCTTCATTCTTCCCATAACAGATTAAAAACATTATCAAGAGGATATCTTGAGATCGAAGCAACATCTTGAAGCAAGCTTGAAAGTATGATTTCATACTCTTTGTATACTCCTAGTTTGGTGGCACTAGAACTTGTAATAGGTAGTCTTCATCATGCATTTTGTTGTGTTGTTAAGACTAGTAAATGTAATGTTTTGATGGGCCTATCATGTAACCAACCTTGATGACTTAAACTATGTATATGAACTACGTTGATATGTATATATATAAGTAGATGATGCACAAATTGTGAAAATTATACAATGATCGTTGAATCCCTGTTTCATTCGAACAATAGACCAATGTTGTATGATCATGCATTAGTTCCTATGGCTATTGATATGATTCGACAATGTTGAGATTGAAGCTAAAGTATGTTCAAACATGCATTATCAATGTACTGGCCAAGTATGCCATGAAATAGTATGACTTGATTGAAAAAGAAACAAATGAAATGAACTAAGTGAACACTAGTTATTCGAATAGGGTGTATGAACATGTAATAAAAAAGTAAGTTGGATGCCTTGTATTTATCATGTTAATTGGTTGAATAAGTAGTATCTTGAGATGCAAGTAAGCTAATTGAAATGTGTTAAGTGACCACCTTATATCATTCGAATAGGGTACATTAATTTGTAGTAAGAATGAAGGTTGAATCATGTCTAATAGTAACCTATTGTGAAGTATGCCACACTTGTGATTGTTGTTTGAATGATGTATGTTAATTGAATAGAAAGGTAAATTGAATTATGAAAAGTGGTAACTTAGGATATAAGTAAGAAATGAAACAAATTAGTACCTAAATTAGCATGCTAAGTGTGTTTGTTTGATTAATGTGGGTTAATTGTATGTATTGTATGGTTGTATTTAGGTTACTTGCGTTGCAAATAATCCATATCGACAAGTAACCTATCTTTTGCTTTGCTTTCGCTTTGGTAATGCTCTTGAATCGGATTACGGCTAACTCGGGGATGGGGTGTTACATTTATTGGTAATCAGAGCTTTTTAGTCGGTTCTAGGACTAAATTAAGTTCACTTGCATCATATAGGATATTGTGCCACCTAGGAGACTTTATATAAGCTTGTATTGTTGCTTAAATGTGAAACTAAAACTCTTATTATTCTGATTAAACTAGAATGTCAGAAACGAGACTTGGTCGGGATAATGAAACTCCCGTAGGCTCCTCTAATGAAGGAGAAGCGTGAGGATGGAGCAGAATCCTCCTTAACAAAAAGCTCAACATTGAGCTTAGGTTGTAGCTCAACAGGAAGCCCCGGCTGTAAACTCCATACAACAAGAGTGCTTGATAAGCATGAAGTTGATGCTTGATCATCTCGTATCCATCCTAAAAAGAGAAAATCTAATTCCACCTCTTGCTCCTATAGTAAGTCGAGCCCCTATTGACAAGTTGGCTCAGCATCGGGCCTATACCTTCACTGGCACCGATGAAGCTAATAAGGAAGTAGCCGAGTACTGGTTAGAGGCCACTACTCGCATTTTCACTAAACAATTGCCATGTCCTGATGAGCATAAACTCGAGTGTGCCATCGCTCTATTGGTAGACGAAGCACTGAGCTGGTGGGAAACCACTACCCTGACTGCTCCTGCGGAGTCTATTACTTAGAAGTTCTTCCTCGATGAGTTCAGGAATAAATATATCAGCGAACAATATCTGGCCAAGCGCCGAAAGCGATTCTTGTATCTTAAACAAGCTGACCGACCTATCAAGCAATACGTGAGCGACTTTTGCAAGTATGGGTCTGAATATATAAAAACCGAGGTCGACAAGTGCCGAATGTTCATCGCCGAACTAAATAATGAATTAAGCCCTATATTTATTGTTTTGGGTATTACCGACTTTCAAAATTTGGTAAACTGAGCCATTGCTACTGAGGCGAAGATGAAAGCCTCAGAAAGACGCAAGAGCGGATACTCCTGGAAAGACAAACGACCTAGGAACAATGATAAGCCACACTGGCAATCAAAGAAGTCCAAAAATTCCAAGGGACACTCTTCGAACTATACCCCTAATCAGAAGAGTAGTTACATATCGAAACCTCAAACGGTTATAAAGACTTCATCCCCTGTTGTTTCTGTTGATAGCACGGGGAATCGGGCTAAGGCTAATCAATACCCTCTTTACAAGTTCTGCCAGAAACATCATACTGGCCAGTGCAGACTTCAACAGAATCTATGCTACTCATGTGAAGCCTCTGATCATTATATCTGGGATTGTCCACAGAATCCCAACAAGGCTTCGAATCGAGCTTATGCAATTGCTAGCTCAGCTCCTCCTAACCAGAACAAAGCACCCCGACAAGCTCAGTCCGGGAATTAGAGGAAACAGAAGGGCCTCTACTCGAATGCTCAGACTCATTAGGAATCTCGAGCCCCTGCTCGTATGTACCACATTCGTGGTAAAGATGATAAAGAAGCTCCCGATGTTATCGCAGGTACCATTGAGTTAAATTGCAGTCCTATATATGCTTTAATTGATTCGGGGTCTACCCATTCATTTATTTGTTCTGCCTTGATCAACAAGTTAAAATTGAAACCTGAAATTATTGAATCAAATCTTGTAGTTTCGAATCCATTAGGGGGAAAAACACTCATTAACCTGCACCACAAGCAAGCTCCTTTGACTATTCGAAATATCCCCTTTCCCATTGATCTATATGTCTTGCCATTTTGTGAATTTGACTTAATATTGGGGTTAGATTGGTTAAGTAAACACGAGGCCTTGGTAGATTGCCAAAATATGAGACTATATCTCCAAGGTTTAGGGAAAGAATACATTCTCTTAATAGACAAGAAACCAACCTCAATCTTTTCTAAAATGATTCTTCAAGATGAAATTGAATTCGGTTTGTCTAGCATGCCTGTTGTTTCTGAATTTATTGATGTTTTTCCCGAGGAACTCCCTGGTGTCCGTCCGACCAGAGAAATAGAGTTCAGGATTGAAGTTCAGCCTGGAACAGCTCCGGTGTCCATTACACCCTATAGAATGGGACCTGTCGAGTTGAAAGAATTAAAGAAGCAACTTCAGGAGTTGCAAGATAAAGGCTTCATACGGCCTAGCACTTCTCATTGGGGTGCTCTAGTCCTGTTCGTGAAAAAGAAAAATAGAACTATGCGGCTTTGTATTGACTATCGTCAGTAAACAAGCTCACTATCAAGAATTGATATCCCCTACCCAAAATTGAAGATCTTTTTGATCAACTCAGGGATGATTTCGTATTCTCTAAGATCGACCTTCGATCAGGGTACTATCAAATGAAAGTGAAAGAACAATATGTACCCAAGACAACCTTTCGTACTCGATATGGCAACTTCGAATTCCTTGTAATGCCATTTGGGTTAACGAATGCTCCAGCTGTTTTCATGGATCTTATGAATCGGGTATTCAAGCCTTATCTTGACAAATTCGTGGTCGTATTCATCGACGGCATCTTAGTGTACTCTCGAAATAAGAAGGAACATGCTGAACACCTCTGAATTGCCTTGCAAACACTCCGAGAACATCAATTATATGCCAAATTCTCCAAATGTGAATTCTGATTACCAGAAGTTTCTTTCCTCAGCCACGCTATCTCGGATGAAGTAATCAAAGTCTATCCAAGCAAGATTCAATATATTCTAAATTGGAGACCTCCGAAGAATGTAAGCGAGGTCAGAAGCTTTCTCGGTTTAGCCGGGTATTATAGAAGGTTTGTTAAGGTCTTTTCTTCCATTGCCCCAAGCCTTACTAAACTTACCCGCAAAGATACACCTTTCATTTGGTCGGAGAACCAACAACGAAGCTTTGATCAACTTAAGCAAGCTCTAACTCATGCCCCGGTACTTATCCAACCAGAATTGGGCAAAAAATTCACTGTTTACAGTGATGCTTCTCATCTAGGACTCGGTTGTGTCCTGATGCAAGATGGGAACGTAATTGCTTACTCTTCAAGGCAACTGAAGCCATATGAGTGTAATTATCCAACACACGACCTGGAACCAGCAGCTTTCGTGTTTGCTCTTAAGATATGGAGACACTATCTATACGGAGAAAACTGTAATCTATTTACCGATCACAAAAGTCTCAAATAGCTCCTAACTCAGAAGGACTTGAATCTGAGGAAAATGAGATGGATCGAATTTCTTAAGGATTACGACTTGGTTATCGACTACCATCCGGGGAAAGTAAATGTAGTTGCTGACGCCCTTAGTCGCAGACCATACTCGTGTAACTCCTAAATCTAGAATTCTGATTTAATTCTTTGAATTGTGCCTTCTCTTGTTTTGCACACAATGAATCTAGAGTTTCCTTAAGCTACAAGTTACCATTCGAACACTCCTTGAAAAATAAACTACCATTTGAATAAGAATTGTGCCTAAAATACATGTAACCATTGAAATTGAGTCTTTCTTAGCTTGTAAGAAAGCATTCAAATAATGCCTTGTTCTTCAAGAAACAATTCGAACAGTGCCTTGCATTGCAAGAAACGTATTGAAAATCATTCTAATGACCTTGTTAATTCTTTCGTAGCTACTACGACTATCAATGCTCATTTCTGACTATCCAAGGGCTGAAAATTCTTGTCTGAACTTCAAGTTCAATCCAATCTAGTCTTGAGGATAAAAGAACTTCAACAAGTTAATCCAGATCTTCAGAAGATCATATCTAAGCTTGCTTCTGATTCTAGCTCTAACTTCTCCCTCAAGTCAAATGGACTCATGTGTTTCAAGGATAGAGTCTGTGTTCCTAACAACGAACAATTGAAGCGGGAAATGTTAAAAGAAACACATCAAAGTTCTTTCTCGATCCACCCTGGATCGGTTAAGATGTATAAGGACCTAAAGCCACTATACTAGTGGCCAGGCATGAAATCTGTAATCACGAACTTTGTATCCAAGTGCTTAACTTGTCAAAGAGTCAAAGCCGAGCATCAAGTCCCTACTGGACTGCTCTAACCTATTGAACTTCCCAGTGGAAGTGGGACCAAATTATTATGGACTTTGTCACCGATCTTCCTTCTACTCCAAGAAAGAATGATGTTGTATGGGTGATTGTTGATAGATTCACTAAATCTACTCACTTCATCCCTGTTCGTATGAAAATGAGCTTGGAAACCCTTACCGAGCTGTACATCCGTGAAGTGATTCGGTTACACGGTGTACCTACAACAATCATCTCTGATCATGACCCTCGATTCGCTTCTCGATTCTGGAATTCTCTGCAGAAAGCTCTAGGAGCTAAAGTACATTTTAGTACGGCCTTTCATCCTCAATCGGATGGCCAATCTGAGAGAATCATTCAAGTGCTAGAAGATATGCTACGAGCTTGTGTTATCGACTTCGAGAAGAATTGGAGAAATCCCTACCTCTTGTAGAGTTTGCCTACAACAATAGCTATCTATCGTCTATTTAAATGGCACCATTCAAAGCTCTATATGGTAGAAGATGTAGAACTCCTCTATGCTGGTTCGAATTGGGAGAGAACGAGGTTCTAGGACCTCAATTGCTTCGGGAAACTGAAGAACAAATCAAGATCATCCACGATCGATTGAAGGCAGCTTTCGAAAGACAAAAAGCTTATGCTGACTTGAAAATGAGAGACATTCAGTATTCTATTGGAGACAAAGTATTCCTAAAGGTCTCACCTTGGAAGAAAGTGCTCAGATTTGGAAGAAAAGGGAAACTCAGTCCCCGATACATTGGACCATTTGAAGCTATTGAAAGAATTGGTCCAGTGGCCTATCGACTAGCTCTTCCTAGAAAGTTCGATAGAATACACAATGTCTTCCACGTTTCAATGCTCAGAAGGTATCGATCTGATTCTTCACACATCCTTGAGCCTGAAGAAGTAGAATTGAATCCCGATTTGTCCTACAAAAAAGAACCTATTCAGATTCTTGATCGAGAAGTAAGAAAGCTTCGGAACAAGATTGTTCCCCTTGTTAAGATACTATGGAGAAACCATAAGGTGGAAGAAGCTACATGGGAATCTGAAGAAGTCATGAGGAAGCAATATCCTCACCTATTTGATTCAGGTAAATTCGAGGACGAATTTATTTTAAGGGGGGAGAATTGTAACACCCTAAACCGGGTCTAGGATTATTGCTATCCTTTTTCGAATCCCTAAATGGTTAAACAAGTTACCTTGAATAGGATCCATTTAAGGATCAAAATGTAAAAGCAATGAAACTTAAGAGCTGAATTAAAAGAGATCAAAAGATAAATTGAATTAAGGATTTAATTGGAAGGTTTAAAGAACAAAGTGACCAAATTAAGGTGACCAACTTGCAAACTCTAGTAAATAGAGAGAATGCATGCTAAGTTCTTAATATCCTACAAATGCCCTTGATTTATCTTTGATTATTGGATAAATAAGGGATAATTTAGTCTATTCATTAAGGGAAATTGAGGATGAATCAGCCAAATCTTTCTCTTATTCCCATTTTACCGATTCTATCTAGGAGAAAAGAGAGAAAAAAGAAAGTGAAGGGGAAAGCTTGATATCCATGGCCATTCAACTTGATTTATCTGCAATTTAAGTCTAGATAGCTTAGTAAGTAAGGTAATTACTTGATTCTCTTGTGAATTTCATGTTTGAGTTGTTTGATTTGAAATGGAATTGTGATTTAAGTATATAGATGCTGGAAATTGTATGAACATGTAATCGACTCTTGTGAAATTGCTAGAATTGATCTTAAAATTGTTGGATGGCATAATTAGGTTGAAATGCATGCTCAAATGGTTGTGTTAGATGCTGGAAATGAAGAATTAAAAGCATGAAATTAGAATAGTCTAGCTTGAAACAGTTTTGTTGAATTGAAATTGTGTAAACATGCAAAATTAAGCATTGTAACCAAGTTACTCTGTTTTGGCTGCCTTGAATAATGAATTAACATTGACTAAACATGTTTAGGATGTCATATGGAATGAATTATAGGGCCAAAACATTGGTTAAAATGAATTTAAGGAATTAAAATGTGAACAGGTGCAATCTGCCCAGAATTGCTCTGTTCTGGGCAGTAACTTTGAAAATTCACCAAATTTTGTATAGATCAAATTCAGGGATGAAATTTTAGTGACATGATCCTTAGTATGTCTACTTTCATTAGGTGAAAACAGAACTGAAAACTGGGTCCTATGCTGGAAACTGTAAATAGAAATAGCTAGACAGTGCAAATTGTCTAGGCAGTGTAAATGCCCTGTATTTGAACAATAAACTGTATTAATTGGCTAAGAACTAAAATTCAAGACTTATATGATCATATAGAAATTTTTTTATCTTTCCAACGGTATAAATTAATCAAAATTTCGACGTACGGATTAAAAGATATGACCATTTAAAGGGACCGTGTGCAAACTGCCAGGCAGCAGTGTCCTGGGTAGTTTGGGACTGTTTTTACACCTAGATGCAAACTGTTTCCAAAACAGTTTTGGGACATTGTAACATGTTCAGTTATGTCTTAAAATGAGGTAATAACAATTTAGAGATGAACTAGTAAGAAATACTTAAAAGAAAGCATAAAAACAGTAGCTAAATGTTATGCACAATGTAGTAACATTGCTACTATATATGTGTGACATTATGTGCTTGTTTTGATGAATTGTATGTGTTATGCTTGCTAGACCAAGGGCAGCAAGTTGTGGAAGAGGAAGATAAGAGTGGACATCCCAAAGCTAGAGGAGAAAGGATTTGGATACAAGAAAATTGATTTGCTAGGAGTATTGTGAGTGTAACTATCCTTAGGGTTGGGACCTAGGTCCTAACCAACCTTGTTATTGTCTTAATTCAATGTCATTGCCATGTAACTTGACCTAATACATATTTGGCTAATTAAGGGAAGAATGACATGTATGACAACTTGTTTGATGCCATGATCTATTTGTTTACTTGGGTGTTAAGCAAATGAAATGAAATGCTTGACATGTTGCATTGCTTATGCCGAAAGTAAGAAATGGCATGCTTGCTTGGAGAATAAGGTACGCACATTGCATACATATGCATGTGTTTGTGATTGATGTACATGGCTGGTTGAAAATGAAATGGAAAATGGTACCACTTGGTATTCATGCCATTCGAATGGCATGGATAGATTTGCCTTGGGAGTTAAGACTCCATAAGCCTAAGGGCTTGGCTTTTGAATGGCATAATCTTGTATTGGATAATGAATTGTATAAAGCTTGAATGAAATGGATAATCAACAACCTTGGTAGCTAGTTTGGATAGATAGGAGGGCATGCCTTAGAATGTAGAGCTCATATTTGAACTACGGTGCATATTGGCACGACAGTTCATTTCGGCACTACGGTGCATATTGGCACGATGGTGTATTTTGGCACTACGGTGCATTTTGGCACTTCAGTGCATTTTGTTGAGGATTTGATTATCTATTGAACTAAATACCAAGGGTGTTATAAGATGACTTAATAACTTGAAACAAACATTGTTTGCTTTGGTGGTGTGATGTGAACATTGCTTGTTTTGTAAGATTCTTGAATGAACATCCTTGCCTTGAAAGATGACACATGAATGGTTGTATAATTAGTTACTTCTCATGAAGGAAATGTATAGATGATGACTTTGTGTAAGAATGCCTACTTGGTAATTGGTGTATTTGGCTGCTTGTCTTCTAAGCAAGATACTCAAATAGTATATGGGTATATATAATGGATGTTGTTATGTTGATTGTGTGATATGTGAAGTTTGCCTATGTTACTCCTTGAATTCGAATGATATGTCTCATGTAGAGATGGTCTTGATTCTTTGAAATACATGTAATCTTGGATATGTATGCTTGGAAATTGGCTAGACTTAGTGTTACCTCACTAAGTACATAACTTGTACTTACCACTCTACTCTTCATTCTTCCCATAACAGATTAAAGACATTATCAAGAGGATATCTTGAGATCGAAGCAACATCTTGAAGCAAGCTTGAAAGTACGATTTCATACTCTTTGTATACTCCTAGTTTGGTGGCACTAGAACGTGTAATAGGTAGTCTTAATCATGCATTTTGTTGTGTTGTTAAGACTAGTAAATGTAATGTTTTGATGGGCCTATCATGTAACCAACCTTGATGACTTAAACTATGTATATGAACTATGTTGATATGTATATATATAAGTAGATGTTGTGCAAATTGTGAAAATTATACAATGATTGTTGAATCCTTGTTTCATTCGAACAATAGACCAATGTTGTATGATCATGCATTAGTTCCTATGGCTATTGATATGATTCGACAATGTTGAGATTGAAGCCAAAGTATGTTCAAACAGGCATTATCAATGTACTAGCCAAGTATGCCATCAAATAGTATGACTTTATTGAAAAAGAAACAAATGAAATGAACTAAGTGAACACTAGTTATTCGAATAGGGTGTATGAACATGTAATAAGAATGTAAGTTGGTTGCCTTGTATTGATCATGTTAATTGGCTGAATAAGTACTATCTTGAGATGCAAGTAAGCTAATTGAAATGTGTTAAGTGACCACCTTGTATCATTCTAATAGGTTGCAAATTCACTTGTATGATAGTGTTTTGTTGAGTATTGCTTTTGCAAATCCTTTGATGATGCCTCATCTTCTGACATTTTTTGCATTGCTGGTCTGGCTTTCTCCAACATTTGAAAGGTGGAAGACCCTTTCTTCCACAATGTTTACAAGGTGGAAAATCAAATTTTGCTCATGTATTTGTATTGAAAGAATTAGAACCTGAATTCCATTTCTTGCTCTTTTCATTTTTCTTTCCCTTTCCTGCTCGAAAGTACTGTGCTTTTGCAGCTAATGCACCTTCAATAGACCCTTTAGATCTCACGAG
Organism: Hibiscus mutabilis; assembly: GCA_019671005.1. Classification (NCBI taxonomy): domain Eukaryota; kingdom Viridiplantae; phylum Streptophyta; class Magnoliopsida; order Malvales; family Malvaceae; genus Hibiscus; species Hibiscus mutabilis. The sequence continues at coordinate 55,542,692 of CM033715.1, forward strand.
TCTTCTCTGCTCTTGTGCCTGCAAAGAATTCTTCAAATCTGCCAAGCTAAGCTTTGACAAATTTTTAGTGTTTTTCAATGTGGAAATGGTAGCTTCAAATTTTTTAGGAAAATTTACAAGAACTTTTTGAACTAATCTAGAATTAGGAAATTCAGAACCAAGTAATCTTACTTTATTTGCAATCGCAAGAAATTTTTCGAAGTACTCCTTCACTGTCTCGGAGTCCATCTTCAAGAGTTCAAACTCTCTAATCAAGTTCAGAGTTGTCATTCTTTTAACTCTTTCATCTCCTTCATACTCCTCCTTTAAGAAATTTCAAATTTAAAAAGCTGACTTCATTGTCATGATTTTGAGAAAGATCTCAGGTGAGACGGCAGGTAATGAAGGAACTTCGTAGTCCTCCTCCACAGCTTCCCAGAGGTCACTTGCCTCTAGATGAGCCCCCATCCTTGCTACCCATACATGAAAATTTTCAACGTCGAAAATAGGTAGTGCAAGTGCAGCGAACAACGTTTCTGAATTCATAGAAAAAAAGTCAAGATAAGAGAGAAATCAGTCACAGGTCCCTCAAGAAGAATGCTCTGACACCAATTTGTTGGAATAGACTAAGCTGTGACTTAGAGGAAGAAAAATAAAGCTAGGAGAAAAAGAAAGATCTAATTAATTGATTGGAAAGACAGAATTTTATTGAACTGAATGATGCTTAAATACATAAAAAAACGACAAACTCATCCTAGAATCAAGCAACTATAATATTTATGATAAAACAAAATCCTAAAAACAACAATAAAATCTAATTTGAAAGACAGAAAAATCAGCAAGGTTGTTCTGACTAAAACTTGCAATAGCTAAAGCATAACTTCAACACAAGGTTTTACCTGAAGACAATTATTTAAGAAAACTTTTTTATAAACATTAATATTAGCATTCATGTAGTTCAAGAAGATTGACTATACTGAAGAGAGGATTTTCTTTTAGGAAAAGAGAGAGGGATAGATTGATGAGAAGAAGAGTAGAAAAAACATATAAACATAAACTTGGCATACCTGTAAACCAAGTTCACAAGCCTTTTTTGCAACAAGAGCTGCCCCAAGCATGACACTAGAATTGAAGTATTGGTGCAGCTAGTAATTGCAGCAATGACCACACTACCAAGCTTAAGCTCTGTTGGCTGCCCGTGGAATGAAAACTTTGCTACTTTCTTATGTGCCTCTTTTGGCATGGCAAAGCCCTAAAACATGGTAAGACTTTTAGCGGACATTAAGAAATTGTTATGTATTTTGTTCAACTAAGTAAACTGTTATTTGTTTTGGTCAACTCACTCAGAGGAAGTTAAAGAAACAAATTATCAAGCAATTCACAATAGTTATTTTTGTAAGTAAAATAAGAAATGTGAATTAATGAAGTCATAGATAACAAGAACTTAGATATGCACCAGGTTCAAGACTCACCTTAAAACCAACTTTATTATTAAGACAAGAATTCCAATCAGCCTTCATTTCTCTCAAAAGAACCCGATCATGAGGTCTGAAAAGATCATAAGCAATCATCTTGAATTAGTACAACATATTAAACACTAAAGAAAATAAATCAGCTAATAATTTGTAAAAATAAATCACCAAAGAAATCCAATCTGTTGTATACATGTGAGGGAGAGGTGTCGAGGTCGACGAGGGTGGGATGCCAAGGAAAGAAGCTGTTTTTGAGTGTTATTGCTATGAAGGGAACATGGGGAAGATAGTGGAGGGGAGAAAAAATAAAATAAAATTGAAAATATAAAGAGTTAAATGTGTAATTATACAATTTATTTTTATTTCGGTGGTCAAAATAAAAGTAATAATTTAGGGAATATCTAGGTAATTTATCATTCTTTTTTATTGAGTCAATTCAGTACACTATCAATGTCTAATGACAACTAATACACGAGTGATCAAATGGAGGGGCGTATCCTTTAAGGGGCTAGTGAGGGCCACGACCCCAAAATTTTGAGAAATTTGAATGTCCCTAAATTTTTTTAAAAATATTAATTTGACTCCCTCAAGATTTTAAAAAATTCATATCAATCTTTAAATTTTTGAATATTTTTAATTAAATTCCCTCTTTTTTTAAATTTTTTTGTTAAATCTCTCAACTATTAAAAATTTTAGTTAAACCCTCAAATTTTTTGAAGATTTTTGTTTAAACCTTCAATTTTTTTAATTTTAAGTTGTCCCCAAAAACTTTATTTTAAGTTCTGCCACTGATCAAATGTTTAAAAACAAAAAAGTAAGTGGTCATAACAATCAATTTTTAAAATAGATGACAAAAATATATACTTACTAAACATAAATGATCATTTCAGTAGTTTAAATTTGGAGGCTTTCAAGCCCCTAGATTGGCAAACTTCAATAAATACTCCATAGTTCAACTTCCTATGGCGATGTGATCCCAATATCCTTAGACACCAGTCTTTAAAGGAGTTTCGAACGACCTTACCTACCGAACTTGTTCCAGAAACTACCAAGACAACCATCAGTGTTGAGACAAATCCAATTTTCCCTAGTTTCTCTCACCTGACGTCATCGCTATTGCACCTTCTATGAATTGTTAAAAGTAGTTTGCAATTCGCAAAATGTCTGAGTCCAACAAAGACTAAGTTGTAAGATTCTCATTATGCTGACAGGATCCATTAAAGATGAAGTTATTTTTACGTTTCCATAGTTCCATACCAAAGAGGAGAATAGGAAATTCCACTGCACTTGGAAGCGGGCGGGCTAAAACGGAGAGTAGGTGGGCGGCTAATTAGGTGTAGGGGAGACGACTAATGTGCGCCGCGGAGTGGGAGGTGACAGGTTGTGCTGCATCCTATTATGTGACAAAGAGATTCATGCCTCTTTTCTTTGTTTTTTTTTTCAGAATTAAATGGCACCCATTTTGGATCTCAAATACGATTGATGCTTTCAGTAATACATACAGTTATATTTTGATATACAAATCGTATAAAAAAATTACACATCTTTTTATAAAATTTAAAATTTAAATTTTAAACTCTGGCACCCTACAAATTAAACCTTAAATCTTAAATTTAAAACTTTAAATTTTAACCATAAACATCAAATTTTACACCCTACACACTAAACCCTTAAACTTTAACCTAAAACTTTGAACTTGTGTTTCAAAATATTTTTCCTATATATATGATTGATTCTTGTCACGTAATTGTGGGTAAGCAAGCCCCCCTCACCGAACAGAGTGGAGATCCTGTGTGCGGCTTTGGTCCATAACTTGGGCGGGCCGGTTAAGGGAGAGGCGGTTTTTTCAATGTGTCATTTCTTGGTGATGGCTTGAAGATTTAGACTACTAAAGAATTAGGCGTTAGCATTTACGGGTCAATCTCCAAATTAGCACCATTACTCTTAAAATTCTTCAAAATAGCACATAAAAATCAATATTTCTTAGATTAGCATTATTATTGAACTTGTCATACATGTACAACGAGTTCTATTTTTTTTTAATTCTCTATTTAAATTTAATCAGATGATTAAGTTAATTCTAATACGAACTTGCACGGCGAGTTCCGTCCGGATTAACGACAGGTTGACAAAGCGTAACTGGGTATAACGATAATTTTTTAAAATTATGAAACTCGCCGTGCATGCACGGTGAATTTTTTTTAGAAAATAATATACTTTTTTTAAAAAAATAAATTTAAAAGTTTGGTTTGTAACATTTGTAAATGTTGTAAAATTTATATAAAAAACTAATATAATTTTTTAAAAGTTTATATTTCAAAAAATAAATTTGTAAAAGTTGTAAAGTATTTAACCTTCTAACTAATTTAGTAATTATTTTAAATCCACTAATAGTTTAAAAGTTCTTTTTTAAATCCACTAATAGTTGAATTTAAATTTAATTGGTCCCTTCGTCCACAAAATATAAATAATTAAATTTAAGAAATTTAAATAATTAATTTCAATATTATAAACCATTATCAAATTTATGGAACGGTAAATAGTTAGAGTGATGTTTCATACTAAGATTTTTATTAAAAAAACTCATGGGTACTTATTATACACATAAGCAACATATTGAGGGTGCAATAAAACAAGAGATTTTGGAAGAAAATGACCCTATTGGCAATTAGATGATTGTAGCATAGATGGGCGGCATTTTGTGACCCAATAGTCTACAATATTCGCAGAGTCTAGATTGTTCAGTAGGCTCTCGTTGACGCATGTCGTCCATAGCATTATGAATCCTTGTGGATCATGGACGTCCTACTTTTTACCTTCACAAACTTTGGTCAGGTAAAATTATGGGTCATGCCTGCTCAGCATTCTATTCTATTTCGTTGTCGGTTGGTGAGAATTCCATTTCGTAGACCTTGCATATTGAATGAAGCCAGTATACAAGATTCACGAATTGCTTGTAATCGTGTCTGGCAGCGAAGCGTGTTATGATGACATGCTCGCATAGAGTCTTGAGAGCTTAAAAGTATCCACAACCGCGCAACCTGTGTTCAAGATCCACCCTGTATGAATTTGGATCAAAACCATGCATAGGTCGTGGAATATCCGAGACACGAACATAGTTATCCGTACGCGACATAGGCCAGACATACAACCCGTTGGATTTAACAACTTTGTCCTGAATTTCTCTTTAGATCTTCGAGTGGAATCTATAGCCATGTTGCTGCAAAATGAAAGCTTCTTTCCCTAAGGTTGCGAACAACTTGGCCAAACGAAAGTACGTAGCTTTCAGGATGGCTGTCACTGGCAAATTTTGAATCCCCTTAAAAAAAAGAATTGATGGCCTCAACCAAGTTGGTTGTCATGTGGTCATATCTAAAGCTGCAATCGTATGCGTTAGCCTTCTCCCAAGGAATATTTGCAACGTAATTGTAGTCCTCAAGATTCGTTCCCCTTAATTCCTCCAGCATTTGTTCAAAATTTTGTTCATTACTTCGTGCCCTAAGACAAGACATAGTGTACAAATGAGTTATAACGAAACAATTCGATTTACGACAAGGGTAGTGATATTTACAACAAAATTAATCTATACATGTAAAACCCCCTTCCCTTATTATTTACCAAACACGAGTCGGTGATGTTACAAAACAAAGTTAAAATAATTTCCATGATTGAAACTTAAACTGATAGCATGCAATGTCCTTACAAAAGTTTTTATAAAATTTTAAAGACATCAAAAATTTATTCCGTAAATTTTTAATTAAACTAGATTCACTAAGAATTTTAACCATATAAATTAATATCTCAAATTCATTATAAAAAAATTCAAAAAAATCACAAACTCACGGAACAGTGCAGAATTTTAAGAAATCTGTTGCCTTGTTTTCTGACCTTTCATCGGTTAAAAATTCATATCTTTTAGTACATATCTCAAAATCAGTCACCGTTTTTTCCAAAGAAACTAGACTCAATTTCTATTTCATACATATAAGATTCACATTCTAATTCGATTTGTAGAATTTATGGCAAATTTTCAAACTCACTGCCTAATGTAGATTTTTCAGGACTGTTTTTTATCTATTCCAATTATAAGTCCAATAACTACTCATAAATCATTCAAATTCACATATTAGTTATACTAAAACATATTTTAGTTATAAACTTTACAAACCATAAAGTTATTAAAGTTTAATTTACACAAAATACTCAAGTTTAACCTTATGCATGCAACTAATCAAAAAGATTGTATATGAAGTCAAGACATTACTATGATAACCTGTAGTATGTCCTCGTCCACGAGGTGATGCGAGATGCTGCTGCTTACCACCGTGACTGTATCGACCTACGTATACACAAGCAAATCACACGCTAAGCATAAACTTAGTGAGGCATTTTATGTAATCATAAAATAAATAATTAAATTAATGAAAGCATGGTTAGAAAATTTTGCTAGATTTTCTTATAATTCATAACCATTATATACAACAGAAGTAATTAATGGTAAACATCATATAATTCATTTTTATGAATAGCCCAAGATATATGTAAAGAGAGAACTAAGTATGCGAATCTTGTAGTCCCAGACTACTAAGTACCAAATGGATACTGAAAATAACTATAATGAGCTCATGGTACTCCTAGAGTACTAAGCACCTAAGTGTTGGTAGTCCTAGACTACTAGGCTATAAAGACCAAAACTCTGAGATTTCTAGACACATAAAAGTGTCGACGCAACTGCTAGATTCTATGGCATGCCAGAATACTGTAACTCTCCATGAAATACTTGGGCAATAAAACAATATCATTATACTTGCAAAATATCATTATGTAAATGACATATATAAATTATCATCGGTAAAACAAAATAATAGAGCAGTCCATACTCTATTATTCCATAAATCATTCTAAAACATGTCATGTATATATGATAATAAAATTACCATAAACAAAACATAATAGGACAGTTCATACCCCATCATGTACCAACCTTTTTACTTTTGCTTGTAAAGTATCATATAGATTATACGAAAACCATGTTATCAATTTAATAAAATTAAGTTGGTCGACTTCTTAAAAGTCTTACCGAAATACATTTCAAAACATATAAAATCACTCACCTTATTTGCCTCTTTAATTACTTGTACCAAAATGTGAGTTCCACTCCCGAACTTTGTCTTTATCCTTCGATTTGTTCCGATCTCTTGCTTGCTCGGTTGCTTTATATTCACCCATCACATAACACATACAATCAAATGTATATGTTAGATTACCAATACACTAAGTATATTATAAGGAGAAAATTCAATCTAATTCTCAACTTCAGAAACTCATCATCTCAATTCTTTCACTTAGAATCAATAATCCAACTTTTGAATTTTCAAAATTCATTCCCATTTCCAACAATATTTTCTTTAATTTCCGAATTGTTCCCCAATACTCTAATATGGGATTTTTGCTTCAAACAACATTTTAAAGCTTGTAGAATACGTAATCCTTCATGACCAATTTTAAAATAAACTTTTACACTTCAACTTTTAAATTTCCATAATTGACCAAATGGTCCTTCATTCAAGAAGTCAACATTTTCACTTCAATCAAGCCTGAAAAACATCATTCTAAATATTTTCCACCACCAAACTATTTTTTACAAAATTTTCCCTTAATTTTCCATCTTTGCCGAAGAGTCACCATGCCTTAAATCTTAGAATTTTCACCACTTTAAGCATAGAAACAACATCACAACACTAATTCCAATTTGATTGAAACATAAAACACAAGATTTCAGCATGCCCTTCATCCAACTTATTCTCCAACATCAACTTAGAAACATGAAAACCTTATAAAAATGGTACCGAAAGGAAGATAATTCAATGGAGATTAAATTCTTATTTCATGTTATAGCTCCAAAATCAATCTAATAAGCTTAAAAATTGAAATGAAACTTTCTTACCTAGTCCTTGGATGCTCATGACACTTAGGGAGAAAAGATGAACACTTCTTCAATTTTTCTTTTCTTTGTTTTATGCCAAATGCCTTCAAATTATCCTAATAAATAATAATCTCTTGAATAGTCAAATGACTATTTTACCCTTGATTTATAACCAATCACAAGCCACTACTTATTCCTTATCATCTTCCATAATCAACTTTAATAATAAAGTATAGGTGAATTGACTATTTTACCATCAATGAAATAACATATCTTCAAAAATGTCATTCCATCAACTATACAAAATATTGGATAGAATCAATTCTAAATTAATTAAAACGATTCCGAACTACAATATCATGTTTCTTGGGCCTTCTTAGGACTTCTAACAAATTTTTATATAGTTTCGAGATCAAACAGTCATCCGAATTCAATACCGAAATTTATTCTTCTTATAGGTCTTCATACAAATCCTGTACCAAAAATCCGATTCCCACCAAAATTCTTATATCAGGATAAATTATTCATTTATGGAATATCAAATAATAGTTGGGAAAATTACCATATTTGTCTCTGAACTTTTCTCAACCTTTCACTTTAGCTACCAAATTTTAAAAATTTACGTTTTAGTCATTGAACTAAAACCGCCAACTTTTAATTCTTTATGTTTTGGTCACTAACCAAATATTAGGGTATTACATTTCTCTTTCTCTCTTAAGAAAAATTTGTCCTCAAATTTTAAGACGTACCTAATTTAAAAAGATGTGGATATTGCTTTTCCATCACTTCCTTTGTTTCCAGGTGGCCTCCTCCACTTTATGGTTTTGCGAGAGAACTTTTAGTAACGGAATGGTCTTGTTTCTAAATTCTTTAACTCCATGAGCAATAATCTTTACTGGTTCCTCCTTATAAGTCAAATCTGGTGAATTTTAATATCTACTAGTGATATCATATGAAAAGGATCTGATCGATACCTTCTGAGCATCGAGACATGAAACACTTTATGAATCTTGCTCAACTCTGGAGGCAATGCTAATTGATAAGCAATTGGGCCAACTTTACTTAGAATTTCATAAGGGCCAATAAATCTCGGACTCAACTTTCCTTTATGTTTGAAGCGTAACACCTTTTTCCAGGGTGAAACTTTCAAGAATACCTTTTCACCAACCTCAAACTCTATATCTTTTCTCTTTAGGTCTGCATAAGATTTTCGTCTATCTGAAGCTTTCTTAAGGTTGTCCTGTATTATCTTAACCTTGTCTTCCACATCTCAACCAAATTGAGTCTAATCACTTTGTGATCCTCGAGCTCGAACCAATTCAACGGTGTCCTGCATTGCTTACCATATAAGGCTTCATAAGGAGCCATGTTTATACTTTCTTGGTAACTATTATTATAGGAAAATTCGGCGAGTGGCAAATATTTTTCCCACGAGCCTTCGAACTCGAGTACGCAAGCTCTAAGCACATCTTCAAGAATCTGAATAATCCTTTCAGACTGGCCATCTGTCTAAGGATGGAAAGTAGTGCTGAAATTCAGTCGAGTCCTCATTGCCTCATGCAAGAAACTTCAAAATCTCGAGGTAAACCTTAGATCTCTATTTGACACAATAGATACCGGCACACCATGCAACAATATGATCTCTTTAATATATAACTCTGCATATTTGTCCATTGTATAATCCGTCCGAAGTGGGATAAAATGAGCAGACTTTGTCAATCTATCCACTACCACCCAAATCGAATCCTTTTTGCTCGGAGTCATCGGTAGACCTTTCACAAAATCTATTGTGACATTCTCCCATTTCTATTGTGGAATGGAAATTAGTTGTAACAATCCAGATGGCACTTGATGTTCAGCTTTCACTTGTTGACATGTCAAGCATTTAGCTACAAACTTCGTCACTGTTCTTTTCATGCCCGACCACCAATATCTACTTTTCAAATCCCGATATATCTTATTACCTCTCGGATGCATTGTTAACGAGCTATAATGAGCTTCATATAGAATTTCCCATCTCAGTTCCTCATCCTCAGGAATATATACTATGTTTCAATAATAAAGACATCTATTAGTCTTAACTGCATAGTCTTTAGTTTCACCACTTTCAATCTGGTCATCTTTATTCTGCAACTCTTTAATCTGATCTGTCAAGGTAGACTTAAGCTGTAATTTTGCAATCAGGCACCATCATCCCTTAATGCCAATTGAGCATTTAAAGTCCTCAAGGCAACAAACATTTTCCGACTCAAAGCATCAACTACAACATTTGCTTTCCCAGGGTGATAATTAATGACAAGATCATAATCTTTGATTAACTACAACCACCTTCTCTGCCTCAGATTCAAGTCTTTTTGTGTCATCAAATACTTTAAAATTTTGTGATCCGTATAAATATAGCATCGCTCACCATACAAGTAATTACGCTATACTTTTAAAGTAAAAACTACTGCGGCCAATTCTAGATCATGAGTCAGATAATTCCTTTAATTGAGCCTTTAACTCCGTCAATTCTGTTGGAGACATTCGATAAGGTGCCATCGATACCTGTTCAGTACCGGGTAAAACATCTATTTCGAACTGCACCTCTCGATCTGGAGGAAACCCTGGCAATTCCTCTGGAAATACATCAGAGAAATCTCAAACTATTAGGATACTGTTAATGTCTATCTTTGGTGATCGAGTATCCACAACATGGGCTAGGTAAGCCTGACACCCTTGATAGAACAATCTTTTTGCCTTCATTGCCGAGATCACATTACTAGAGCAATTTGATCCTTCGCCGTCCATTACTATTTCTGCATCTTCCTTGCTTTTCAACACTAGTCATTTCAAACGACAATCCACTATAACATGGTAAGTATACAACCAATCCATGCCCAAAATAATCTCAAACTCATGAAAAGGCAATTCCATCAAATCGGCTGGGAATTCAATCCCTTTATATCACCATCGAGCACTGCTTGGAGATTTTATTCACCCAAGCACTATAACCAATAAGGTTTGTTGCAAAGACACCACTAGATATAGGTTCTAAGATAATCCCTCTATCTTGGACTAACTTAGAACTAACATATAAATAAGTAGATCCTGGATCTAGCAATGTAAATACAGGTTTATCATAAAGTTGGAAAGTACCTTTAACATATCAGGTGCATCCCTATCATCATCAGTGCGGATATGATATACCCATAACGAATTCTTGAATTCCCTGTTAGAAGCAGTTTCAGATACTCCTCGATGGTTAACTCTAGAAGATTTTTGATTACCCTGATATCTTCCTTTTTGGTTTTGAGCTACTGATCTCTCTAATATATCTGGTCTACTGTCAGTCCTTGGGCAGTCTCGAATAAAACGATCAGTAGCATCACAACCAAAACAAGCAAAACAAGCTCGACATCTTCCAAAATGGTATCTGCCACAATGGTCACAAAGAGCTGGGCTTTGAAATTTTCTCGAACTTCCTATCTTTACAGCAGTAGCCTGTGAATCTCTAGACTTTTCGGGCCCGACCTATGTTTGAAGGATGTAGTAGATCCAACTCGATTTTCCTAGTAAAAACTCTTGCCCCGCTTAGCAAACTGTGAACCAAAAGATCTTTCCTGATTCTTTTTCTAGGGTTGAACACTCCGAGCTGCTATCTTTTCTGCTCGAGCTTTTTCTATTCCTTTTGTCTGATTGACTGCCTCTTGGAATTCAGTAATATTCATAGCAATCAACACCTCTTTATATTCAAGATCCAAGCCTTCAATGAATCAAATACTACGATCCTTTTTAGTAGGAATCAACTCTGAGGCGAAATGGCTCAACTTGTTGAATTCACATTCATATTCATACATTGTCCGATTGCCTTGCTTAAGATTTAGGAATTCACTTCTAATTTCTCAGATGAACCTGTCACCGATATACTTGTTACAAAATTCGCAAAGAAAAAAAATCCCAGTTAATTTCTTCACTAGGACAAGTAGTGACATTAGTCCACCAGATACGAGCTTGCCCTTTCAGCAAGGACACTGCTCTATCTAACTTCCTCCGATCATCACAATGCAATCCCTCGAGCATAATCTTCAAATCATTTAACCAATAGTCTGCGGCAACAGGATCTCCACCAGTGAAATCCGGTGCTTGCAACTCTTTTAAATCAATACCTATAGAAGTTCGTGGTGGCCAATTAATGATCATCTCTAAAGCTTGTAAGAAATTGCCCTGATCCTGTACCGATATTCCAGGCTAAATCGACACATTTCCCCCAGACTGTGCTACATGCTGAACGAAACTAGCTTCTTTGCCAACCTCAAGGGCATTATGACCCTCTTTATGAGTTGCCTGATGCGAACCCTTATCCTCAACCATCTATATTTACAATAACATTTCATGTTAGTAAGCAAGCATATCAATCAAACTAGTATCATCATTAGTAATTATGACATCCTAGTGGCATGTATACACTTTTAACATTTATAAATCTTGTTTCAATTCCAAAATCAACTAAACCTGTAGATCTGATACCAATAAATGTATCACCCCTTCCTATATTCTTCACCAAACACGAGTCGGTGATGTTACAAAACAAAGTTAAAACAATTTCCATTATTGAAACTTAAACTGGCAGCCTGCACTGTCATTGTATAAATTTTTTTATAAATTTTTAAAGAGATCAAAAATTCATTTCGTAAATTTTTAATTAAGCTAGATTCACTAATATTTTTAACCATATAAATTAATATCTCAAATTCATTATAAAAAATTCAAAAAACCCCCACAAACTCACGCATAGTACAAAATTTTAAGAAATTTGTTGCTCTATTTTCTGACCTTTCATCATATCTTTTAGTACAGATCTCAAAATCAGTCACCTTTTTTTCAAAGAAACTAAACTCAATTTCTAGTTCATACATATAATATTCACCTTCTAATTCGATTTTTAGAATTTATGGCAATTTTTCAAACTCACTGCGTAATGCAGATTTTTTAGGACTGTTTTTATCTTTTCCAATTATAAGTCCACAAACTACTCATATATCATTCGAATTCACATATTAGTTATACTAAACCAAATTTTAGTTATAAATGTTACAAACCATAAAGTTATTAATGTTCGATTTACAAAAAATACTCATGTTTAACCTTAAACATGCCACTAATCAAAAACATCATATAGGATGTCAAGACATTACTATGATAACCTGTAGTATGTCCTTGTCACGAGGTGATGCAAAATGTTGCTGCTTACCACCGTGACTGTATCAACCTATGTGTGCATAAGCAAATCACACGCAAAGCATAAACTTAGTGAGGCATTATATGCAATCGTAAAATAAATAATTAAATTAATGAAAGCAAGGTTAGGCAATTATTGCCAGATTTTCTTAAGTTCATAACCATTATATACAACAGATGCAATTAATGGTAAACATCATATAATTCATTTTTATGAATATATGTGTAAAGATAAAACTAAGTATGCGAATTATGTAGTCCCAAACTACTAAGTACCCAATGGATACTAAAAATAACTATAATGAGCTCATGGTACTCCCAGAGTACTAAGCACCTAAGTGCTGGTAGTCCCAGACTACTAGGCCATAAAGATAGGAACTCCCAGAGTTCTAGACACATAAAAGTGTCGACGCAGCTGCTAGATTCTATGGCATGCCACTATACTCTAACTCTTCATGAAATACTTGGGTAGTAAAACAATATCATTATACTTGCAAAATATCATTATGTAAATGACATATATAAATTATCATCGGTAAAACAAAATAATAGAGTAGTTCATACTCTATTCTGCCATAAATCGTTATGAAACATGGCATTAATATATGATAATAAAATTACCATAAACAAAACATACTAGGGCAGTTCATACACCATCATGTACCAACCTTTTTACGTTTGCCTGTAAAATATCATATAGATTATACAAAAACTATGTTATCAATTCAATAAAATCAAGTAGGTTGACTTCTTAAAATTCTTACCAAAATACATTTCAAAACATATAAAAGCGCTCACCTTATTTGCCTTTTTAATTATTTGTACCAAAATGTGAGTTCTACTCCCGAACTTTGTCTTTATCCTTCGATTTGTTTCGTTCTCTTGCTTGCTCGGTTGCTTTATATTCACCCATACAATCAAATGTATATGTTAGATTACCAATAAACTAAGTACATTATAAGGAGAAATTTCAATCTAATTCTCAACTTCATAAACTCATCAAAATTCTCAATTCTTTCACTTAGAATCAATAATCCAACTTTTGAATTTTCACAATTCAATCCCATTTCCAACAATATTTTCTTTAATTTCCAAATTGATCAACAATACTCCAACATGGGATTTTTGCTTCAAACAACATTTTAAAGCATGTAGAATATGTATTCCTTCATGACCAACTTCAAAATAAATTTTTACACTTCAACCCCTAAATTTCTATAATTGACCAAATGGTCTTTCATTCAAGAATTCAACATTTTTACTCCAATCAAGCATGAAAAACATCATTCTAAATATTTTCCACCACCAAACTATTTTTAAAAAAATTTTACCTTAATTTTCCATCTTAGCCGAATAGTCATTATGCTTTAAATCTTAGAATTTTCATCACTTTAAGCATAGAAACAACATCACAACACTAATTCCAACTTGATTGAACCATAAAACACAAGATTTCAACATGCCCTTCATCCAACTTATTCTCCAACATCAACTTAGAAACATGAAAACCTATAAAAATGGTACCAAAAGGAAGAGAATTCAATGGAGTTTAAATTCTTATTTCATGTTCTAGCTCCAAAATCAATCTAATAAACTTAAAAATTGAAATGAAACTTTCTTACCTAGTTCTTGGATGCTCACGACACTTAGGGAGAAAAGATGAACACTTCTTCATTTTTTTATTTTCTTTGTTTTATGCCAAATGTCTTCAAGTTATCCTAATAAATAATAAATATCTCTTGAATAGTCAAATGACTATTTTACTCTTGATTTATAACCAATCAAAAGCAACCTCTTATGCCTTATCATCTTCCATAATCAACTTCAATAATAAAGTATAGGTGAAATGACTATTTTACCATTAATGAAATAACATATCTTCAAAAATGTCATTCCATCAACTATACAAAATACTATATAGAATCAAATCTAAATTAATTAAAAATGATTCCAAAATAAATGTCATGTTTCTTGGGTCTTCTTAGGACTTCTAACAAATTTTTATATAGTTTCGAGATCAAACAGTCATCCGAATTCAATACCAAAATTTATTCTTTTTATAGCTTTTTATACAAATCTCGTACCATAAATCTGTTTCCCACCAAAATTCTTATACCGGGATAAATTATTCATTTATGGAATATCAAATAATAGTTGGGAAAATTACCATATTTGTCCCTGAACTTTTCTCAACCTTTCACTTTAGCTACCAAATTTTAAAAATTTACGTTTTAGTCACTGAACTAAAACCATCAACTTTTAATTCTTTATGTTTTGGTCACTAACCAAATATTGGGGTATTACAATATCCATGCGTAGAACAAGCCTGCATTCCTCGTCCTTCTTTGTGCATACCATGGTAGTTTGCTGCAATATGACATATGCAGAAGTGGTGGATTGAGACTCGTAGAGGTTGTGCCCGAAAGTAGATGCCATGGCTTCGATTGTGAATTGATTTATCTCTTTAGGATTGTTTCAAGAGGATGTTAATATTTTCCAATGAGTGTAGCTCTGATACCAATTGTTGAGATAATCAATCGTTTGTGAAAAACCAATGGGGCTGAATTGGCAAATAAAAAAATTCGTGGAAGCAAATGAAAGATAGAAAATGTTGGACACAAGGATTTATAGTGGTTCAAGCATATAACAAGCTCTACATCCACTAATTTAGCTCCCCACTAAGGATTTCAAACATTTCACTAAGAATTCCTCCCCTTTTACAATCGATCAAAGCTTTCTACCCAAAGCTTGATCCAATTCACTCACTTTTAAAAGAAAGAATGACAAATAGGGAATGTCCTCTCAAAGGTAAATAATTTGCCTAATTACAAGTACTCTCAACCCAAAACTTGAATAAAATGGATAAAATTGAAGAACACTCAAGTGGGTTACAAAATTTGACTATAATAGCTCAAAGGGGTTGGATTTGTGCTTGAATTATTTAGACTTGTTCAATATATGTTCAATCATTGTTGTTGTAGCTTTAGAGACTTGATTTTATATCTCCTTATTGATTTCTAACCGTTTGGGTGGTTGGGATCATCAATAGAGTCATTGGGCTACTTTCTTCCTGTAATAAATGATGTTTGGTAACCTACCATATCGGTACACGAACAATCGTATTTGTACCTGCCATAAGAAAAAATAGCCATTTTACAAAGGGGTATCGATACGCTTGAGGGAGTATCGAAACGAGTAAGGTATAAAAACATAGGCGTATCGATACGGATAGGCCGTATTGGTACGGTTTTTGCTCCCTAGAATCTGAGGAAAAAGTCCTTGGAAAATGCATCAATACGTCTAGGGGGCATATCGATACGGTAAAACCAAAATTTAAAGTTTGGTGATTCCAACAACTGACAAGGCAACAGTCAAAATTTATTACAAAGATTTTGAAAATCCTAACACCTTGTATCGGTACAGGTGAAGCTGAACCGATACTCGTAACCAAGAACATAAACCCAGGTTGAAGGTCGTATCGAAATGGGTAAACCTCTATCGGTAAGTTTTTCCAATTAAAATTCCATTAGTCAAAAGTCGTATCGAAACACCTAAGGGCATATCGATACGCCTGAGCAATTTTGGTTATTTTAGTATCAAAACACTTAGAAAATGTCTTGGGGTTTAAGTTTTTGACTTAGAAACCATTTTAAGAGTGAGTCATTGTCATTTTGTGAGACTTTTTGAATACTTAAAAATTTATCCAATTTCACAAATTGGTCCTTAAACTCTTTATTATATCAAAATCAAATATAGGTTTTACAATCTCCCTGTAATACCCCAAAATTTACTAATTTGATTAAGTTTCATTTAGTACTAAGATAATAGCCTAAAAGCTAACTTAGTAATTAAAATAACAAAAATGCGAAAGTTGGGATTTCTTTAATTGTGGGTTTTGGAAAGAAAATTTCTAATGTTTAAAGGTCTCATGTGATAGATAGAGAATTGAATAAGTTATTCTTAAAGTTTGGTTGAATTCCAAGGAAAATTGGAATGGGAATTGAAGTTTAAAAAGGTAGTGACCAAAATGTAAATTTTGAAAATTTTATACTTAAAGTATAAACTTTGGAAAAGTTTGGGGACTAAAGTTGTAATTTCCCAAACGTTAAGGGTTTTTATTTCATAAATAAACATATCACCTAAGGGTGTGAATCGAATGAGGAATTGTTGGTTCGATCTGATACTTCGATTATTGGGAAAATCGCAGTTAAAGTTTAAGTGGAATTCGGATACCCGAACCGAACTGGAAAATTTTGGAATTTTGCCATATGATAGAGAAAGGTTATAAAAGTCATTTCCAAGTGTTGGAAATATTTTTAGTTCGATTCAAGATGAATCCTACAGTTTATTTATGAGTAAAGGATTATTTATCGGTATATTGGATCGAATGGAAATTTTGGAGACTGATCCAAAAGCTATGGAAAAGTCATAAAATGTTATTTTAAGAATATTTTGTTATAGTTGGTTGGATTCCAACTAGATTTAGTTGAATTTTTACAAGAATGGCAAACTAGTAAATAAAAACTAGTTGGAGTGCAAATTGGTCATTTGGCCCTAATGGCAATTTTGAAATATGTAAAAAGTTATAAGGAAAATTTTGGAAAGAGAAAATGGAAGATTAAATCTTGGCCCTTGATTGATGATAAAATCAATCTCAACCATTGAATAAAAGGGAAAATTGTAATTTCATTATTAAATGAATTTAATATTCATTTAATCGATATATGTGTAAAATAATGGTGAATAGATGAAGATTTTGTCCATCTTTTCCAGCCAAAAACGTGAGGGTTGGGGAAAGAAAGAGAAAAAATTTTCCAAGCTCGATTCAAGCCCCGAAACTCTATTTTCAATTAATGTTCGAATCAAGGGAGGTTCAAGGTACAATGAACGAAATGATCGAAGAAGACTTAGTGAGGCATACTAATACATGGCACAATTAAGTTCGAATCAAGGGAGGTTCAAGGTACAATGAAGGAAAGGATCGAAGAGGACTTAGTGAGGCATACTAATACATGGCCCAGGTGAGTGCAATGCATACATTACATTATACATAGATGTTTTATACATCACCGGTAAGACTTGCGATGAGTCTACCTGGTTTATATATTGTCATGATAATTATGTCATTGATCATACATTTGACATACTTTAAATATGTCAAAGGTTGAAAATAAATGCATTGATCACTAGTTATTGATGATGATTTACGATTAATGTTATTCGGTTATGAACTGCTTCATGTTAATATAAATTGATATACATTGTCATGGATGAAATATTTGATGATTAAAGCCCAAGAATGATATAGAGGTTCAAAGGTATAGTTGGCTTGCCATATAGTCATAAACAGCTGTATAAAGATTCTAAGCACTTCAGGTAAAGTGCAAATTTTATAAATACTCATTGAGGAGTATACTCATGCATGGTTTGAGTATACAGACTTATTACGGGTGCTAAGCACTTCGGAGTAATTTCATAAAAACTTAATGAGGGATATATTGTATACTCCGGTAAATATACAGAAGCACTTCGGTGCTAAGCACTCCCGATAGAGTGCAAATAATATACATACTCAAGAAAGGTTGGGTATGGGGGGATGACTCGTGTACATAGATTCTCTTAATTTGATACCTTGGGCTAAATAAATAAAAAAGAATCGAAAAGAAACAGGAAGATAAGCTTGAAAGCTTGCAAATAGAAATGGAAAAAAGGTATGGGTAAGCATTGAAAGCTTACGGATGGAAATGGCAACGGTATTGGTAAGATCTAATCTTATCACTTTGATATACATATTTATTTATGTTAACGAGCATATAATGGCAAGGTGATCATATGAAATGTTAATCATTAATATTGATATTATGACAATTGCACTTGAATTCGAATTATTGCCTCCCTAAGTAAATACTTAGCGTGTAACTGTTTTACACGTAGGAAAGAAGAAATGGCTGGAGTAAGGAGCATATACGGACATCATCAATCAATAACAGGTACATCAGTATCAGTAAGATATCTTTTAATATTGATTGATATTTACTAGTTGGCATGTATATTAAAAGGGTATGCATGCTCTGGTAGAATTGTGTTTTATTTATTGTCTGGATGAATTTTAAATGAGACAGTTTTTAGGCAGTTTTGTTATTTATATCAAGACAAATTAAATTGATAAGTTGCTGCTTGAAAATAAACTCGATTTGAAGATGAAAATATTATTTTTAAACTTTACGCAAATAACTAGATTTGTAAATAAAAACTAAATACATTGTAATATTTTTAAAGAAACCAAATTTTACCGAATTACAAATGTAGAGGGTTTTACGAATGTTTTGTGATACCTCTGACTCGTATTCAGTGTTGATACGGGAAAAAGGGTGTTAAATTTATTTGTATCGGAGCTACAGGTTTAGCCGATTATCGGCCTAAATGGAAATGGTTTTATGTTAAAAAGAGTATACATGCCACTAGGATATCAATATTACTGATATGATGTTTTTATGATCCGATTGATGCCGCTCTTTACTAATGTAAATTGGGAGGAATTATAAGAAATATTTGAGCCAAGAAAGCGTGATGAGCTGGCAAATTGGAATCTTGGAAGGAATCAATAGTAGTTACAATAAGGTTACTGATGACCCTTCGGATAAATTAGAACAAGAAAGGGGCACCAGTACAACAAGAAGTGCTTGTTCCTGATTAAGGAACTGAAAAGTTCAAAAACACCTTAATTAAAAGGAAAAGCAGATTAAGGTCCAGTGCTTGTTGATTTATAACTAAATAATCTAAGCATTACACTGGATGGATTCCACTATTTGGATATCAAGAAATTGGATGGAGCTGTTTTGTTGCTCCGAGATTTAAGCTAGATTAGAAAACCATCTGAATTTGCTTCATAGCCCGGATTGCACATATCAGTCCGAGTTTATAACATCATGATCGATAAAGATTGGGAGGATTCCAAAATCATAGAAGGTAGATCTCATCTTTTTGGATAAACCTATATTGATGTTGATGGGTCCTAGCTTTACACATTTGTATATAAGTACGAATTTGAGTGGTGAACGAGATATCCTTTTCCTTTTAATAAAAGGGTAAATCTCTTTTCTAATGTAATTTCTGTTTTTTTATTAAGGAAATTGTTGTTATAAGGTTGTTAAGTTTTCTTAGCAAATGTAGTGGATACTCGGGCTATTGAAGTTAATTTGGAAAATAACTCGATTGTCAAAAAATATCCGGATGTATTCCCAGATAGGTTACTCAAAATTACCTCTAGGTTGAGAGGTGAGATTCAAAAAATAAAGATGTTACTGTGCATTGCGCCTAAATTAATGGCTCCATATAAAATGGCTTCATTGGACTTCGAGATTTAAAGGTACAAGTTGCAAGGAATGTTAGGTTGATGTTTTATAAAGTCAAGTGTGTCATCTTGAGGGCGCACCAATGTTAATTGTGAAAGTGAAAGACTGATTTCCATCAGCTCGAGAAGGTAATAGTAAAGAATAAATATATTCTTTCGAAGACTGATGATCTTTTAATCATTTAAAAAAAGAAAAGGAAAGAAAAAGAAATTCTAAAGATAGCTTTTCGGACTCGGTATGAATACTATGAGTTCGTGATGATACATACAACATTTATAGGCCTAATAAACCAAGTATTCTAATTTTGCTTGGAAAATTTTTTGGTAGAGTTCATTGAGTATATTTTGGTCTATTCGAAGGAAAAAGGAAGAATAAGATGCCCATTTTTGCATTGTTCTTCAGACCTTTCGAGAAAAGAAGCTATATGCTAATTTGTTAAAGTGTGAATTTGGTTGTCAAAAGTTGTTTTATTAGTTATGTTGATTTGGCAGTGGGAATAAGAGTAGACCCCAAGAAAGTACAAATTATAGTTGAATGGAAACCTCTGAAGAATGTTTTAGAGGCTCAGAATTTCTTAATGATTGCCTCCTCATTGACCAAGCTATTGAGGAAAGAAATGCCATTCAGTTGAACAAATCAATGCTAAGAAATTTTTGAGACATTAAAGGAGATCTTAATAGAAGCCACATTACCAGTACAACCAAAATCAGGTAAAGATTATGTGGTGTATAGCAATGCTTCGCATAACGGTTTGGGATGCATACTTATGCAAGAAGGAAAAGTATTGCTCTATGCTTGAGACAACTTAAGATATATGAGATAAATTATCTTAGTTAGGATTTGGAGCTAGCAACGGTTGTGTTTGCTTTAAAAGATATAACATCATTATTCATACAATGAACGATGCTATATTTATATAGGTTATAAAAGTTTAAAGTTTATGCTTACTAAAGAAGAGTTAAACTTGACGTAAAGAAGTTGGATTGAGCTTTTTAATAATTATGATATGGTCATTGACTATCATCCAGAAAAAAGCTAATGTGATAGCTGACGCTCTTAGTCGAAAGACAATTGTTGCCTTAAGAGCTATGAATGCAAGATTGGCATTAAAAGAAAATGGTGTTTTGATTGTCAAGTTAAGAATAAAATTTACCATATTGGATTAAATAAGATATCTTTAAAGAAAGGATGAGAAATGTTGTCAAGGTTCAAATAAGTGGAAAAGAGTGAAACTAAAAACTTGGAAGCTAGGTTTGATAGATATTTGTATTATCAGGGAAGAATTCCTATCTCAATGATGGAAAC
Organism: Hibiscus mutabilis; assembly: GCA_019671005.1. Taxonomy (NCBI): domain Eukaryota; kingdom Viridiplantae; phylum Streptophyta; class Magnoliopsida; order Malvales; family Malvaceae; genus Hibiscus; species Hibiscus mutabilis. Next base: position 55,563,949 of record CM033715.1, read on the forward strand.
TATATGTTGAGCCTGAAAGAAAAGGATATTTAATATGAAGTTAAGGATAAAGTATTCCTTAAAAGTTTCACCTTGGAAGAAGGTGTTATGGTTTAGACAAAAAGAAAGTTGAGTTCAAAATTTATTGGGCTATAAGAAATTGTGAAAGGAGTTAGTCTGATAGTTAAGCAATAGTTAGCTTTATCTTTGAAATGAACAAGATTCATAATGTATCGATGCTCTGGAAATATTATTAGACCCCTCATATGTTGTTACTCTGGAGAAAATAGAGATTCATCCGGATTTAAGCTATGAAAAAGAACTGGTAAAGATACTAGCACACGAAGTCAAAGAACTAATAAAATAAGACAATCCCGTTTTTTAAAAGTTATTTGACAAAAATCACAAGGTTAAAGAAACAAATTGAGAAAAATAAGAAGAAAATATAAGAAAATAGTTTCCAAACCTTTTGAATCAGGTGCGTGTTGAAAATTCGAGGATGAATTTTCTTAAGGGGAATAGAATTGTAATACTCCAAATTTTTCTAAGTTGATTAAGTGTCATTTAGTACTAAGATAATAGTTTAAAAGCTAACTTAGTGATTAAAATGACAAAGATGTGAAAGTTGGGATTTCTTTAATTATGGGTTTTGGAAAGGAAATTTCTAAGGTTTAAAGGTCTCATGTGATAGATAGAGAATTCAATAAGTTATTCTTAAAGTTTGCTTGAATTCCAAGGAAAATTGGAATGGGAATTGAAGTTTAAAAAGGTAGTGACCAAAATGTAAATTTCAAAAATTTTACACCTAAAGTATAAACATTGGAAAAGTTTGGGGACTAAAGTTGTAATTTCCTGAAAGTTAAGGGTTTTTATTTCATAAATAAACAGATCACACGAGGGTGTGAATCGAATGCGAAATTATTGGTTCGATCTGATACTTCGATTATTGGGAAAATCGTAGTTAAAGTTTAAGTGGAATTCGGATACCCGAACCGAACTGGAAAATTTTTAAATTTTCCCATATGATAGAGAACGGTTATAAAATTCATTTCTAAGTCTTGGAAATATTTTTAGTTCGACTCAAGATGAATCCTATAGTTTATTTCTAAGTAAAGGATTATTTATCAGTATATTAGATCGATTGGAAATTTTGGAGACTGATCCAAAAGATATGGAAAAGTCATAAAATGTTTTTTTAAGAATATTTTATTATAGTTGGTTGGATTCCAACTAGATTTAGTTGAATTTTTACAAGAATGGCAAACTAGTAAATAAAAACTAGTTGGAGGGCAAATTGGTCATTTGGCCCTAATGACAATTTTGAAATATTTAAAAAGTTTTAAGGGCAATTTTGGAAAGAGAAAATGGAAGATTAAATATTGGCCCTTGATTGATGATAAAATCAATCTCAACCATTGGATAAAAGGGAAAATTGTAATTTTACTATTAAATGAATTTAATATTCATTTAATAGATATATGTGTAAAATAATGGTGAAAAGATGAAGATTTTGTCCATCTTTTCCAGCCAAAAACGTGAGGTCTAGGGAAAGAAAGAGAAAATTTTTTCAAGCTCGATTCAAGCCCCAAACTCTATTTCTAGTTAATGTTCGAATCAAGGGAGGCTCAAGGTACAATGAAGGAAAATGATCGAAGAGGACTTAGTGAGGCATACTAATACATGGACCAATTAAGTTCGAATCAAGGGAGGTTGAAGGTACAATGGAGGAAAGGATCGAAGAGGACTTAGTGAGGCATACTAATACATGGCCTAGTGAGTGCAATGCATACATTACATTATACATAGATGTTTTATACATCACCGGTAAGACTTGCGATGAGTCTACCTGGTTTATATATTGTCATGATAATTATGTCATTGATCATACATTTGACATACTTTAAATATGTCAAAGGTTGAAAATAAATGCATTGATCACTAGTTATTGATGATGATTTACTATTAATGTTATTCGGTTATGAACTGCTTCATGTTAATAAAAATTGATATACATTGTCATGGATGAAATATTTGATGATTAAAGCCCAAGAATGATATAGAGGTTCAAAGGTATAGTTGGCTTGCCATATAGTCATAAACAGTTGTATAAAGATTCTAAGCACTTCAGGTAAAGTGCAAATTTTATAAATACTCATTGAAGAGTATAATCATGCATGGTTTGAGTATACATACTTATTACGGGTGCTAAGCACTTTGGAGTAATTTCATAAAAACTCAATGAGGGATATATTGTATACTCAATAAATATACAAAGGCACTTGGTGCTAAGCACTCCCGATAGAGTGCAAAATAATATACATACTCAAGAAAGGTTGGGTATGGGGGATGACTCATGTACATAGATTCTCTTAATTTGATACCTTGGGCTAAATAAATAAAAAGAATCGAAAAGAAACATGAAGATAAGCTTGAAAGCTTGCAAATAGAAATGGAAAAAGGTATGGGTAGGCATTGAAAGATTACGGATGGAAATGGCAACGATATTGGTAAGATCTAATCTTATCACTTTGATATACATATTTATTTATGTTAACAAGCATATAATGGTAAGGTGATCATATGAAATGTTAATCATTAATATTGATATTATGACAATTGCACTTGAATTCGAATTATTGCCTCACTAAATAAATACTTAGCGTGTAAATCTATTTTACACGTAGGAAAGAAGAAATGGTTGGAGTAAGGAGCATATACGGACATCATCAATCAATAACAGTACATCCGTATCGTAAGATATCTTTTAAAATTGATTGATATTTACTAGTTGGCATGTATATTAAAAGGGTATGCATGCTCGATAGAATTGTGTTTTATTTATTATCCGGATGAATTTTAAATGAGAGCAGTTTTTATTTTATTATTTATATCAAGACAAATTAAATTGATAAGTTGTTGCTTGAAAATAAACTCGATTTGAAGATGAAAATATTATTTTTAAACTTTAATCAAATAACTAGATTTGTAAATAAAAACTAAATACATTGTAATATTTTTAAAAAAACCAAATTTTACCAATTACAAATGTAGAGGGTTTTACGAATGTTTTGTGATACCTCTGACTCGTATTCAGTGTTGATACGGGAAAAAGGGTGTTAAATTTATTTGTATCGGAGCTACAGGTTTAGCCGATTATCGGCCTAAATGGAAATGGTTTTATGTTAAAAAGAGTATACATGCCACTAGGATATCAATATTACTGATATGATGTTTTTATGATCCGATTGATGCCGCTCTTTACTAATGTAAATTGGGAGGAATTATAAGAAATATTTGAGCCAAGAAAGCGTGATGAGCTGGCAAATTGGAATCTTGGAAGGAATCAATAGTAGTTACAATAAGGTTACTGATGACCCTTCGGATAAATTAGAACAAGAAAGGGGCACCAGTACAACAAGAAGTGCTTGTTCCTGATTAAGGAACTGAAAAGTTCAAAAACACCTTAATTAAAAGGAAAAGCAGATTAAGGTCCAGTGCTTGTTGATTTATAACTAAATAATCTAAGCATTACACTGGATGGATTCCACTATTTGGATATCAAGAAATTGGATGGAGCTGTTTTGTTGCTCCGAGATTTAAGCTAGATTAGAAAACCATCTGAATTTGCTTCATAGCCCGGATTGCACATATCAGTCTGAGTTTATAACATCATGACTGATAAAGATTGGGAGGATTCCAAAATCATAGAAGGTAGATCTCATCTTTTTGGATAAACCTATATTGATGTTGATGGGTCCTAGCTTTACACATTTGTATATAAGTACGAATTTGAGTGGTGAACGAGATATCCTTTTCCTTTTAATAAAAGGGTAAATCTCTTTTCTAATGTAATTTCTGTTTTTTTATTAAGGAAATTGTTGTTATAAGGTTGTTAAGTTTTCTTAGCAAATGTAGTGGATACTCGGGCTATTGAAGTTAATTTGGAAAATAACTCGACTGTCCAAAAATATCTGGATGTATTCCCAGATAGGTTACTCAGAATTACCTCTAGGTTGAGAGGTGAGATTCAAAATAAAGATGTTACCAGGCATTGCGCCTAAATTAATGGCTCCATATAAAATGGCTTCGACTGGACTTCGAGATTTAAAGGTACAAGTTGCAAGGAATGTTAGGTTGATGTTTTATAAAGTCAAGTGTGTCATCTTGAGGGCGCACCAATGTTAATTGTGAAAGTGAAAGACTGATTTCCATCAGCTCGAGAAGGTAATAGTAAAGAATAAATATATTCTTTCGAAGACTGATGATCTTTTAATCATTTAAAAAAAGAAAAGGAAAGAAAAAGAAATTCTAAAGATAGCTTTTCGGACTCGGTATGAATACTATGAGTTCGTGATGATACATACAACATTTATAGGCCTAATAAACCAAGTATTCTAATTTTGCTTGGAAAATTTTTTGGTAGAGTTCATTGAGTATATTTTGGTCTATTCAAGGAAAAGGAAGAATAAGATGCCCATTTTTGCATTGTTCTTGGACCTTTCGAGAAAAAGAAGCTATATGCTAATTTGTTAAAGTGTGAATTTGGTTGTCAAAAGTTGTTTTATTAGTTATGTTGATTTGGCAAAGGGAATAAGAGTAGACCCCAAGAAAGTACAAATTATAGTTGAATGGAAACCTCAAGAATGTTTTAGAGGCTCAGAATTTTAATGATTGCCTCCTCATTGACCAAGCTATTGAGGAAAGAAATGCCATTCAGTTGAACAAATCAATGCTAAGAAATTTTTGAGACATTAAAGGAGATCTTAATAGAAGCCACATTACCAGTACAACCAAAATCAGGTAAAGATTATGTGGTGTATAGCAATGCTTCGCATAACGGTTTGGGATGCATACTTATGCAAGAAGGAAAAGTATTGCTCTATGCTTGAGACAACTTAAGATATATGAGATAAATTATCTTAGTTAGGATTTGGAGCTAGCAACGGTTGTGTTTGCTTTAAAAGATATAACATCATTATTCATACAATGAACGATGCTATATTTATATAGGTTATAAAAGTTTAAAGTTTATGCTTACTAAAGAAGAGTTAAACTTGACGTAAAGAAGTTGGATTGAGCTTTTTAATAATTATGATATGGTCATTGACTATCATCCAGAAAAAAGCTAATGTGATAGCTGACGCTCTTAGTCGAAAGACAATTGTTGCCTTAAGAGCTATGAATGCAAGATTGGCATTAAAAGAAAATGGTGTTTTGATTGTCAAGTTAAGAATAAAATTTACCATATTGGATTAAATAAGATATCTTTAAAGAAAGGATGAGAAATGTTGTCAAGGTTCAAATAAGTGGAAAAGAGTGAAACTAAAAACTTGGAAGCTAGGTTTGATAGATATTTGTATTATCAGGGAAGAATTCCTATCTCAATGATGGAAACTATATGTTGAGCCTGAAAGAAAAGGATATTTAATATGAAGTTAAGGATAAAGTATTCCTTAAAAGTTTCACCTTGGAAGAAGGTGTTATGGTTTAGACAAAAAGAAAGTTGAGTTCAAAATTTATTGGGCTATAAGAAATTGTGAAAGGAGTTAGTCTGATAGTTAAGCTTAATAGTTAGCTTTATCTTTGGAAATGAACAAGATTCATAATGTATCGATGCTCTGGAAATATTATTAGACCCCTCATATGTTGTTACTCTGGAGAAAATAGAGATTCATCCGGATTTAAGCTATGAAAAAGAACTGGTAAAGATACTAGCACACGAAGTCAAAGAACTAATAAAATAAGACAATCCCGTTTTTTAAAAGTTATTTGACAAAAATCACAAGGTTAAAGAAACAAATTGAGAAAAATAAGAAGAAAATATAAGAAAATAGTTTCCAAACCTTTTGAATCAGGTGCGTGTTGAAAATTCGAGGATGAATTTTCTTAAGGGGAATAGAATTGTAATACTCCAAATTTTTCTAAGTTGATTAAGTGTCATTTAGTACTAAGATAATAGTTTAAAAGCTAACTTAGTGATTAAAATGACAAAGATGTGAAAGTTGGGATTTCTTTAATTATGGGTTTTGGAAAGGAAATTTCTAAGGTTTAAAGGTCTCATGTGATAGATAGAGAATTCAATAAGTTATTCTTAAAGTTTGCTTGAATTCCAAGGAAAATTGGAATGGGAATTGAAGTTTAAAAAGGTAGTGACCAAAATGTAAATTTCAAAAATTTTACACCTAAAGTATAAACATTGGAAAAGTTTGGGGACTAAAGTTGTAATTTCCTGAAAGTTAAGGGTTTTTATTTCATAAATAAACAGATCACACGAGGGTGTGAATCGAATGCGAAATTATTGGTTCGATCTGATACTTCGATTATTGGGAAAATCGTAGTTAAAGTTTAAGTGGAATTCGGATACACGAACCGAACTGGAAAATTTTTAAATTTTCCCATATGATAGAGAACGGTTATAAAATTCATTTCTAAGTCTTGGAAATATTTTTAGTTCGACTCAAGATGAATCCTATAGTTTATTTCTAAGTAAAGGATTATTTATCAGTATATTAGATCGATTGGAAATTTTGGAGACTGATCCAAAAGATATGGAAAAGTCATAAAATGTTTTTTTAAGAATATTTTATTATAGTTGGTTGGATTCCAACTAGATTTAGTTGAATTTTTACAAGAATGGCAAACTAGTAAATAAAAACTAGTTGGAGGGCAAATTGGTCATTTGGCCCTAATGACAATTTTGAAATATTTAAAAAGTTTTAAGGGCAATTTTGGAAAGAGAAAATGGAAGATTAAATATTGGCCCTTGATTGATGATAAAATCAATCTCAACCATTGGATAAAAGGGTAAAATTGTAATTTTACTATTAAATGAATTTAATATTCATTTAATAGATATATGTGTAAAATAATGGTGAAAAGATGAAGATTTTGTTCATCTTTTCCAGCCAAAAACGTGAGGTCTAGGGAAAGAAAGAGAAAATTTTTTCCAAGCTCGATTCAAGCCCCGAAACTCGATTTCTAGTTAAGTTCGAATCAAGGGAGGCTCAAGGTACAATGAAGGAAAGGATCGAAGAGGACTTAGTGAGGCATACTAATACATGGACCAGTTAAGTTCGAATCAAGGGAGGTTGAAGGTACAATGGAGGAAAGGATCGAAGAGGACTTAGTGAGGCATACTAATACATGGCCTAGTGAGCGCAATGCATACATAACATTATACATAGATGTTTTATACATCATCGGTAAGACTTGCGATGAGTCTACCTGGTTTATATATTGTCATGATAATTATGTCATTGATCATACATTTGACATACTTTAAATATGTCAAAGGTTGAAAATAAATGCATTGATCACTAGTTATTGATGATGATTTACTATTAATGTTATTCGGTTATGAACTGCTTCATGTTAATAAATATTGATATACATTGACTTGGATGAAATATTTGATGATATAAAGCCCAAGTATGATATAGAGGTTCAAAGGTATAGTTGGCTAGCCATAGAGTCATAAACAATTGCATAAAGATTCTAAGCACTTCAGGTAAAGTGCAAATTTTATAAATACTCATTGAAGAGTATAATCATGCATGGTTTGAGTATACATACTTATTACGGGTGCTAAGCACTTTGGAGTAATTTCATAAAAACTCAATGAGGGATATATTGTGTACTCCAATAAGTATACAAAGGCACTTCGGTGCTAAGCACTCCCGGTAGAGTGCAAATAATATACATACTCAAGAAAGGTTGGGTATGGGGGGATGACTCATGTACATAGAATCTCTTAATTCGATACCTTGGGCTAAGTAAATTGAAAAGAATCGAAATGAAACATGAAGATAAGCTTGAAAGCTTGCAAATAGAAATGGAAAAAGGTATGGGTAGGCATTGAAAGATTACGGATGGAAATGGCAACGATATTGGTAAGATCTAATCTTATCACTTTGATATACATATTTATTTATGTTAACAAGCATATAATGGTAAGGTGATCATATGCATTGTTAATCATTAATATTGATATTATGACAATTGCACTTGAATTCGAATTATTGCCTCACTAAATAAATACTTAGCGTGTAACTATTTTACACGTAGGAAAGAAGAAATGGTTGGAGTAAGGAGCATATACAGACATCATCAATCAATAACAGGTACATCCGTATCAGTAAGATATCTTTTAAAACTATTTGATATTTACTAGTTGGCATGTATATTAAAAGGGTGTGCTTGCTCTGATAGAATTGTGTTTTATTTAGTATCTGGATGAATTTTAAATCAGGCAGTTTTATTAACTATATCAAGACAAATTAAATTGATAAGTTGCTGCCTGAAAATAAACTCGATTTGAAGATGAAAATATTATTTTTAAACTTTAATCGAATAACTAGATTTGTAAATAAAAAGCTAAATACATTGTAATATTTTTAAAGAAACAAAATTTTACCGAATTACAAATGTAGAGGGTTTTACGAATGTTTTGTGATACCTCTGACCCGTATTCAGTGTGGATACGGGGAAAGGGGTGTTACACTCCCCCTTTTTGATATAACAAAAATAAAGTAAATTTTTAAGTAAGTTTTAAAAATATACTTCCCCTTACTTTAAGGCAAATCTTTTAGTCTTTAAAAAATTTGATCTTGAAAAACTTAAAAAATTTTAAAGGCTTTTTTCTTCTTCCTTTTTTGTTAGATCAAAATCAATGGGATATGATAAAGCAAGATATAAAGCAATAACTCCAAGCATTAAAGGAAACAACATAGATAACATGAATGCTCAAAGCATAATATTCAAGACAACATTAAGAACCAACTCAAAACCTGAAAACATAAACCAAAGGAAATAAAGCACTGGAGTTCATAAAACAAAGACATAAGTGCATAAAAATAAAACCTAATATGATACGATATGTGATGAGATGCAAAACGCCTAAGAGTCATCTTCATCGTCTTTTTCTTCATCATCTTCATCTTCATCCAAGGTATTGGTTCTAAGAGATTGTCGCCACTCTCCGTAAAAAGCGGCGAGAGATATGTCCAAAGAAGCTTGACAATTCTCGATCGAGGTAACTCTCTCCTCCAAGGATTGCATACGAGTATCAAGAGATGTCATATGAGTATCAAGATTAGTGAAACCCGAGTTCATACTCGTATCCAAAGAGGCAAACTTCCCGTCAAGATAAGCCATAAGTGCGTCAAGGGAAGCTTGAGCCACTGGAACTTGAGGAACCACTTTAAGAGCTGCCACCGGATCGAGTTGAACACCTTGGATGAGATCCACAACCCAGACCCATTCTCCATTGTAGTAGGAAAACTTAGCATAGTGGAGAGAACGCTCATCAGTGGGATCAGTGAGAGGTTTATCAACATCATAAGAGCAATCAATCCGAACTTGTGAAAAAAGTAGCTCAAAGTGGTGTCATAGGTGAAGGATAAAACAAGAGTTGTATGGCAGTTTTGCATGGTGAAGACAATCTCGGAAAACATAATTTGAGCAAGGTTTAGGCGCTTACCCTCATGAAAGCAACGAATCAAAAAGTCATCAACTTGGCAGATTGTTGAGAATTTTCCACTAGATGGGCAAAACCACCAAGTGATAAGCAAGTGAAGGATGCGATCATGAGAATCAAGCACGGTTACGGAGCCACCAAGAACAAGTCCCAAAGAGTCATTATTGTCAATACCCATATCCATAAAACCTAAAAAGTTTGCTAAAATCGAAGAATCAATTTGAAATTTTTTCCCATAAGATAGGATTCAATGGCAATAACCTCTTTTTTATCTTGGTTATAAATACACCGGGCATTTGAGAAGAAAATAAGGACTAGGTTTCAGTATAAAATCCCAGGTATGCTTAAAAAAGGCGTAAACTTCCATTGATTCATTAAATCAAGGTATCGAAATTGAAATCTTTCGGAAGATGTTACCTCCTCAAAAGTAATGTTTTTCATACCTATTTTGATATGCTTTTGCTTATTTTCAAGTACATTTAGTTGCATTAGTTTGTTAGAATCATGCATTTATATAAAAGAGTTAGTAGGCTGCCTATGCCAGTGTCATGGGTTGTTTTTAGTGGCCTTTGCGCAGGTTGGCAGGTGGAATGGTAGGAGGAATAGACGCAGGATGCAGTTAGGAATGCCAAGGCAAATGTCAAATGTTGCGGGCATGGAAGGACGAGATAAGTGCCAAGCATTTGTTAGCAGAGAGGTATGCCAGCGACCATACCAAGAAGAGATGAACCCCAGAGAAAATAGGAAAGGATCAAGCTCCTAAAAAATCACAATTGGATCTACTTTTGAAAAAATAGAGGATAAGGTGATGCCAAGTGATGTTGGCAAAGTTGTGCCAAGCTCGTGTGCCAGGATGGCCATGGCATGATCGTCAGCCCTAGCCTGATAAGCTATCACACCGAGCTAATAAGATATCAAAATGATCGGATAGAGCTCTATCTCTTATATCTTGATAATTTCAAATGCAAATGCAAAGGCTTATCTCATCCTTTCCCTCATATGCCTATATAAAGACCAACCGATCAAGCATTTGAGGACACCGAGAAGAGTGAGACGGTGAAGGTCAAGGTGGTCAAAGCGCGGTGTTGGAGCGACGAGTGACAGTCGATGCAACCGAGGAAGGGTGGTTCGACTTCTTGGCCAAGAGCCTGGCGTGGAGGGCTAGATCGAGAGACCCCTCTGCCTATTCCATTTGCAGAAGTTGTTTTTCTTTAGTTTTTATTATGATGATGATGCTAAAAATGTTTGTTGATTTGTTGGTTAACCCCCACACCATGAACTAATTTAATAGTTGGTGGGAGGATGTTTTGGTTTTAAACGTTGGCTTTTATGCCTTAGTACCTTTATAATAATTCTACTTTTGGAAAAGTTTGTCTGTTTTGCATACTTTAATTTTCCTAAGTACTACGCCAAAGCGAGAGCTGGCATAGTTAGCTTATTGCCTTCCAATATCTTAACAGACTTGTGTTGGCAACGATAAGTTGCTGAAGACTTAGGAGAGAAGCTTCGAGAGAAGTCGTTCAAGTAGATAAACTTACTTCGAAAGTGAAATCTTGTAATACCTCAAAATTTTGGTTAGTGACCAAAATGTAAGACTTGAAAAGTTAGCGACCAAAATGTAAAAATTCAAAAGTTTGGTGCCAAAATTTAAATTTTGAAAAGTTCAGGGACTAAGTTGTAATTTTCAAAAGTTATGTAAGTTAGTCCTGTAAATGAATAGTTCACCCCCAAGAGTGGCATTTTTGTGTTACCTGGATTTTTGATACGGGGTTTGTATTAAGAGCTATAAAGTTTTGAAGTTCGGGAAAAAATCTGGATAATCGGATTTAATCGAATAAATGAGAAATCTTTTAGGAGATATTTTTATTAAAAATGCAAGGATAGAATGGTCATTTCCATTTATTATTTTAATAAAAATTAATATGGACCATTGGATCAAAGGTTACTTTTCCATGTTTAATCCTAGCCATTGGATGAAAAATGGCAAGATGGTAATTTTTGATGATGGCAAGGGAAAAGTTGGTAATCACTAACTCCTTGGATTGTTTTGGGCCCTTGGATTGGTAGGTAGACATGTGGTTTAATATGGAGTTTTGGATTTAAAGGGTAAAAAGGTCATTAGACTTTAAAAATGAATTTTTAATTTATTTTTATATATTAAGTAAAAGTGGCTAAATTGGAAGGAAAATAAATTTCAAGATTTCTTCCCCAATTTCAACCAAGTTTCGAACACCCCAAGGTAAAGAAGAAAAATTTTTCTTCTTGATTTTCAAGCTTATTTAGTTGGAATTTTGATGAAGACATGAAACATGAAATTAATCTACATGAAATTCTCTATCTTTTGGTACCAATTGTTCATGCTTTCCTTGCTTAGAACCTGGGTTTTGTGACTTTGAAGGATAAAAGGGGATGTTGTTTTAAGATGAACTAGGGTTTGTTTTTGATGAATATAATGTTGTAGAATCATATTAAAGCTTGTATGATGATTGAAACTACATGGAAATGGCTAAACCCTAAATTGTTCAAAGTTAGGGTTTTAGTAGAAAAGTTGAAGTTGGATTGATTTTGAGTTAGGAATGATTGTGAAGCTTGGAAATGATGTCTAAGTGTTAAGTGGACTAATTTGGAAAGTTAAAAAAGTATAAGGGTGATTTCGACATTTTGATAGAATTCGGGGAAATTAGGGAAAAATTTCCATAAATTTGGAAATGTTGAAATTATGATTTTACAAGCTTTAAAATGTCATTTGGACTATTTTGGAAGTTTGTAAAACATAGGGACCAATTTAGAAATTTTGAAAAGATTGGGGACCAATTCGACAATTTGGAAGAAATTAAGAACATAAGTGAAAATTTATTTTTATGGAAGCATTATGCTGGAATTAATATTATAATGAGTTATAAATCATTCTTTGAGTAAAGGTTGGAAGAAATACGAAGTATTGGGGATGGAATGACTTATGTCATGAAACTAATATTTGGAAAATATTAGGGTGTTTATATGAAAATTATTCTTATATTGTTTATGTGTTAGTAAGATACTAACATATAATTTGGAATGTACTTATGGTATTTTAATACACTTGTAGACTGTGAACAAAATCAAGATCGAGTTAGCAAATGAGAAAAGGAACAGGATCAAAGTTGAACTTAGTGAGGCTAGTGAATATTGACAAAGCATAAAGTGTCAAGGTGAGTGCAATTTTAGGCATGGATAATACTATGATTATCATTTGGAAGACTTGTGATAAGTCTACCTTATTAATAATTACTTAACAATCATATGTTTATATCATGAACTTGTATTTGACATATTGAGAATTGTCAAAGGAAGAACTATGATGCATTTGATCACTAAACATACCAAGTATGTATGGTTATGTTATATTTAGGGTACGAATTGCCCAGTATTTAATTATATTGCCATGGATGAATTGAATATGGAATTGGAAAGTATGCCCAAATAAGTATTTGAGGTATAAAGTATAGTTGGCATGCCATAGAGTCCAGCGGTTTAGCACTTCGGTGTGGTTTAGTAACACTTAGGTGTGGTTCTTTAGCACTTATGTGCGGTCTCCTAGCACATCGGTGCAGTTTATTAGCACTTTGGTGCAGTTTTGACTCGTGTACTCAAGTCCTCAAAACTATGTTGGGCAATAGTTTATTTGATAATAAATGATGAATAAATTAGATAGTAAGTGAACTCTCAAAAAATGATAGTAAATGGTGAATAAATTAGAGAGTAAGTGAACTCTCGAAAAATGATAATAAATGGAGAATAAATTAGAGAGTAAGTGCACTCTTGGATAATGATAATAAATGATGAATAAATTAGAGAGTAAGTGAACTCTCGAAAAATGATAATAAATGATGAATAAATTAGAGAGTAAGTGAACTCTCGGAAAATGATAATAAATGGAGAATAAATTAGAGAGTATGTGAACTCTTGAAAATGATAATAAATGATGAATAAATTAGAGAGTAAGTGAACTATTGGAAAATGATAATAAATGGTGAATAAAATAGTGAGTAAGTGAACTATCGGAAAATGATAATAAATGGTGAATAAGTTAGAGAGTAAGTGAACTCTCGGATAATAAATGGTACATCATTCATAAAGTAGGTAAATTCTCAGATAATGGCAAGGATACTAATAGGATTTATGAATCTGGATTATATTACGTTAATATTTGATTAACATAAGGGAAATAAAGGAATAGTGATCAAACTGCATGTTTATTATATTATTGATATAATTCAAGCATGTTGATTTATATTAAATAATTATTAGCGTGTGATGGTTTTTCACGTGTAGGTAGAAAACCCGGTTTAGAGTAAAGAGTTAGGCATCAATATCATAGAGGATATATGCAGTATCGGTAATTACATATTTGATGTATTTTAATATTTCTAGTTGACATGTATAAATAAAAAGTAGCTCCTTTCAAACTAGTCTAGATATGGATTGTAATAATAATATTTAGATAAGTGGTTAGTATATGATATTGAGTTTTATTTAAATGATATTAGTTTAAAGAAATTGCTAGTAACGAAAATCGGGTAAGATTATAATAATGAAATTTTAGTGTAATCAAAATGATTTTTATTTTAGGCAGTTTTGTTAATTGTATAGTATAGTTAAAAATTGCAAAGTTGCTGCCTAAAATCGAGGTCTATCTGATGGATTAAAAATTGGAAATAAATTTTACGCGATTAAAAAGGAAAAAAATTAAATTGTCATTTTTGACTTGTTCGGATAGCATAAAATATGATTTAAACATCATGTGACACTCTATACTAGTATTGGGTAATAAATACTGGTAAGGGTGTTACAAATCTACCCCCGCGGAGTATAGATTTGTTTTTAGATCAAACTGGTTTAAGGAAAACATACACTATAGAGATATAGGGGTTTTTACTTGGCCAGTTTAGAGCAATGACCATCAAGAGAGGCTTTGCTATTTTTGAATATGCTCAACAACCGATACCAAGATAGTTTTGTCAATAAAGGCTGGCATGAACCTCGTTTAAACCAGGCATTCCCTGCCAACAGTCATCATTCATTTGAAAACACGTTTCTAGCTAACACTTCACTTTGGTTTTATTTTATTTTCTTTTCTTAGTTTTAAAATCAACTCTTTTAAACTACAGTTTTTCTCCCAAAACAAGTAACACACTAAACAATCGAACTCCAAGTCAATCACTGTGGGATCGATAACTCAGCTTACCAAGCTGTATTACTTGTCGACCAGAAACCACCTAGTGGTAGACGAGTGGCCATACGATCCGAAAATTGAAAGAACCTTGCGGAGGTTAAAGAGGCGATACCGAGAAATGAATCAAGGCAATCAGAGGAATGGTGTGGTGAATAATGATCCACCCATTAACAATCAGCCTAATAACAATGCACCACCGCCTTCTAATGTTCCAAATATGGTTGAAGAAGAAGAGAGGCCAATCCGAGAACATTCAACACCTAAAATTGCAAATCTCATGCCAGGACTTATTGTCACCGATGCCGATGAGCCTAACTTTGAACTTAAACTCGTAATGATCCAAACTCTTTTGCATGTAGGTCAATTCGATGGAGCACTTACTGGAGACCTGAGACAACATCTCAAACAATTCATGGAGATATGCCAACTATTTCAACCAACTGAAGAATTTGGAGATATTATGAAGCTAAAATTGTTTACTTTTTCCTTGAGAGACAGAGCCAAGGCATGGCTCAATTCTTTGTCACCAGGATCAATTACTTCTTGGGCAGACCTTTGCCAGAAGTTCCTGACGCGGTTTCAGCCACCAACACTCATTGCCAAGTTGCGTGGTGAAATCATAACATTTAAACAGACCGAGGATGAAACTCTTTATGAAGCATGGGAAAGATTTAAAGATTTATTGAGAAGGTGTCCAATGCATGGGTTCCCAAATTAGACCCAAATACAAACCTTCTACAATGGATTGAATGCACAAACAAGGACTATTGTGGATGCTTCAACAGCCGGATCGTTGTTCGATAAGAAGTACACTGAGGCTACTGATATCCTTGAGAGAATTTCGGTCAATGACTTCGAGTATCTTATTTCTAGACTTGGGACCGGGACTAAAGCCAGTGGGATATTGAAAGTTGATGAACTCACGTCCATTCATACCTAGATTTCCAACCTCACTAGCATGGTGAGAATGTTGCAAAAGAACAATGAGGCCCAAGAAGTCAAAGCGCTGGATCCATTTTGCACCATTTATGGAGAAAACCACCATGTGGATGAATGCCTTGTTAATCCTGAGTCGGTAAATTTTGTTGGGAATGCTGGTCGTTTTTATAATGCTAATACCTATAATGCAGGTTGGAGACATCACCCTAAGTTAGCTCGGATAATAAATGGTACATCATTCAGAAAGTAGGTAAATTCTCAGATAATGGCAAGGATACTAATAGGATTTATGAATCTGGATTATATTACGTTAATATTTGATTAACATAAGGGAAATAAAGGAATAGTGATCAAACTACATGTTTATTATATTATTGATATAATTCAAGCATGTTGATTTATATTAAATAATTATTAGCGTGTGATGGTTTTTCACGTATAGGTAGAAAACCCGGTTTAGAGTAAAGAGTTAGGCATCAATATCAAAAGGGGATATACGCAGTATCGGTAATTACATATTTGATGTATTTTGATATTTCTAGTTGACATGTATAAATAAAAAGTAGCTCCTTTCAAACTAGTCTAGATATGGATTGTAATAATAATATCTAGATAAGTGGTTAGTATATGATATTGAGTTTTATTTAAATGATATTAGTTTAAAGAAATTGCTAGTAACGAAAATCGGGTAAGATTATAATAATGAAATTTTAGAGTAATCAAAATGATTTTTATTTTAGGCAGTTTTGTTAATTGTATAGTATAGTTAAAAATTGCAAAGTTGCTGCCTGAAATCGAGGTCTATCTGATGGATTAAAAATTGGAAATAAATTTTATGCGATTAAAAAGGAAAAATTTTAAATCGTCATTTTTGACTTGTTCGGATAGCATAAAATATGGTTTAAACATCATGTGACACTCTATACTAGTATTGGGTAATAAATACTTGTAAGAGTGTTACATTTATTGGTATCAGTGCTACAGGTTTAGCCGGTTCTGGATAGTAAATGAGTCTATGTAGAAAGTTAGAGTTATATACATGCCACTAGAATATCTAAAAGTTACTGATATTGTGTAGGATTATGATGATGCCTGATGTTGAGTAGATTACTCCTTACTTATTTTAGATAAACGTAACATGAACAGATGTCGGGTTATCGAGAATCCCGACAGGCTGTTTCCTAGGATGTGCCTGCTCGAAGCAGAAGTAATGAGGTGAATCAGAATCCTCCTCAGGTTCAGCAAAATGTAGAGTAACAGGCTCAGGAACAAAGAAATATGCTGGTACAAGATCAAGGCTTATTTCTGCAGTCTTTGGAGGCAATCCAATATCGACAAGCACCAGTATCAGTCCCAAAGGAATTAAGGAAAATTGGGGCACCAAAATTCTGGGGTGATACTGATGTAGATCATATGGTTGCCGATTATTGGTTAAATGACATAAAGATCATATTAAATAGGATTCCTTATGATAATCAAGGAAAATTAGAAGGAGTAGTATCCCTATTGATGGAACAAGCCAACGTATGGTGGAACGTGTTAACTACACAAGTACCTCTAGAACATATTACTTGGGAATTCTTTCTACAAGAATTCAAAGAAAAATATATTGGAGAAAGTTGACCTTGAGGAAAAAGGTGAGAAGTAGATTCAGACCAGAAAAAGGTCTGGAAGTTCATTTGCTGCATCATTATTTAAATGCAGTAAAGGAATACCACAACAGTATCCTGCAGCATCAGCCTCTTTAGTTAAGAAGGGGTATGTAGGAGGAAAATCGAAGCAATCCCGGATGAGTACTACAGTTACTTTAGATTCTGGAATTCACCCTATTACAGAATACGAGCATTGTGGAAAAAGGCATCTTGGTCAGTGCTGGTTGACTGGGGCATGTTTCTATTGTAGGCAAGCTGGTCATATCAGGAAGCACTATCCATAACTTCACCCAAATCAGCCTATTGTAGCACATCAGGCTGGTAAAGGAAATAACGGTAATAACCTAGGAACATCTGTATTTATGCCTAATCGAGAGAGCAAGGCTACAACTCGGGTATACCATATCAAAACTGTTGAGGATCAGGATGATGCAGAGATCGCAGTAGGTATGATCGAACTCTTTGGCTGACCTATTTTTGCATTGATTGATCTAGGCTCTACTCATTCTTACATTAGTTCTAAAATAATATTCGAAAGAAATATCCCAATAGAACCAAATTCGAATAAAGTAGTTGTCGTCAATCTAGTAGGACAAAGTGCCAAAGTGAGTCGAATATGCAAGAAATGCCATCTAAAGATTTAAATAGTAGAATTTCTTGTTGGTTTTATGGAAAATATAAAAAGGGTTAATCTTGAAGAAACCAGACAGTTCAAAGATGGTATTTTTAGGTGAAAGACTGGATAATCTGAACAATGTGATTAGTGCTTAGAAACAAAAATAAATATGGAAAATGTACCAATGGTACAATAATTTCTAGATGTTTTTCGGATGAATTGCCGAGATTGCCTCCTGATTGAGAGAAAGAATTCGGTATTGATGTGCTTCCTGGAATAGCACCAAGATCGATAGCATCGTATAGGATAAATCCTATAGAGCTTAGAGAATTGAAAGCTCAGTTACAAGAATTATTAGACCGAGGTTTTATACGGCCTAGTATATCACCTTGGGGAGCCTCAATCCTATTTATATAGAAGAAGGACAGATCAATAAGATAATGCGTAGATTATCGTTAACTTAATGAAGTGACGATCAGGAATAAGTATCTTTTTACCGAGGATTGATGATCTCTTTGATCAACTTAAGGGAGCAACGATGTTCTCTAAGATTGATCTTTGATCGGGGTATCATCAATTAAAAATTAAGGAGACGGATATCCCAAAGATAGCTTTCAGAACTAGATATGGGCATTACGAGTTTGTAGTAATGCCATTTGGACTTACAAATGCACCAACGACATTTATGGATTTAATGAATCGAATCTTCCAGCCGTATTTGGATCGATTTGTGGTAGTATTTATTGATGACATATTGGTTTATTCTAAAACCAAGGAGGAGCACGATACTCATCTTCAAGTAGTTCTCCAGATCTTATGAGAAAAGAAGTTGTATGCAAAGTTGTCAAAGTGTGAATTCTGGTTATCAGAAGTAAATTTCCTTGGGCATGTAGTTCCAGTCGAGGGAATTCGAGTTGATCCCCAAAAAAAAGTTCAAGAAATCCTTGAGTGGAAAGTTCCTAAGAATATCTCTGAAGTGAGAAGCTTTTTGGGATTAGCTGGTTATTATCGGCGGTTTGTGAAAGATTTTTCAATGATTGCCTCTTCGATAACCAAGCTATTAAGAAAAGAGGTATCGTTCGTCTGGACGGAAGAATGTTAAGAAAGTTTTAATCAACTAAAGAAGGTTTTGACAGAAGCTCATGTTCTAGTACAACCAGAACCTGGAAAGGAATTTGTAATATATAGTGATGCCTCCCATAATGGTTTGGGATGTGTGTTGATGTAAGAAGGAAAGGTGGTAGCTTATGGTTCACGACAACTCAAAACTCATGAGAGAAACTATCCTACTCATGATCTAGAGTTGGCTGCAGTGGTGTTTGCTCTAAAAATTTGGCGACACTACTTATATGGTGAAAAATTCTATATTTTCAGTGATCATAAAAGTTTGAAGTACTTGTTATCCCAAAAGGAGCTCAATTTGAGGGAGAGAAGATGGATAGAATTAATCAAGGATTATGATGTAATTATTGATTATCATCCGGGAAAGGCTAATGTGGTAGCTGATGCACTTAGCCAGAAAACATTTTATGCCTTGAGAGCCATGAGTGCCCAATTGAAAATGCAGGGAAATGGTGCATTAGTGGCGGCATTTCAAATCAAGCCAACTTTGATAGAGAGAATTAAAGAGTTACTATGGATTTTGTAACGGGCTTGTCTTTGACACCAAGTAAAAAGGATGCAATCTGGGTGATCGTGGATCAATTGACTAAATCGGAACATTTCATACCAGTTCGCACAGATTATTCCTTGAACAAGCTGGTGGAATATATATTAAGGAGATTGTTAGATTGCATGGTATTCCTATGTCTATTATATCGGATAGGGATCCTAGGTTTACATCAAGATTTTGGAGTGCTTTGCACGAGGCATTGGGAACTAAATTCTATTTTAGTACTGCTTTTTATCCCCAGACATATGGGTAGTTGAAGAGAACTATCCAAGTATTGGAGGAAGTATCGATTAGATCCTTCGCATGTCATTACACTAGAAGAAATCGAGATTCAACAAGATCTAACAAACGAGGAGGAACTTGTGAGGATATTAGCTTATGGAGAAAAATAGTTAAGAAATAAAAAGATTCCTCTAGTCAAAGTGTTATGGAGAAATCACAAAGTAGAGGAAAATTTAGTACTTAGGAAAATTCAAGGGCGAATTTTCTTAAGGGGGAGAATTGTAATACCTCAAAGTTTTGGTTAGTGACCAAAATGTAAGACTTGAAAAGTTGGTGACCAAAATGTAAAAATTCAAAAGTTTGATGCTAAAGTGTAAATTTCAAAAAGTTTAGGGACTAAGTTGTAATTTTTAAAAGTTATGTATGTTAGTCCCATAAATGAATAGTTCACCCCCAAGACTGGCATTTTCGTGTTACTTGGATTTTTGATACGGGGTTTGTATTAAGAGCTATAAAGTTTTGAAGTTCGGGAAAAAATCCTGATAATCGAATTTAATCGAATAAATGAGAAATCTTTTATGAGATATTTTAGGAGATATATTTATTAAAAAAAGGCAAGGATAGAATGGTCATTTCCATGTCTTATTTTAATAAAAATTAATATGGACCATTGGATCAAAGGTTACTTTTCCATGTTTAATCTTAGCCATTGGATGAAAAATGGCAAGATGGTAATTTTTGATGATGGCAAGGACAAAGTTTGTAATCACTAACTCCTTGGATTGTTTTGGGCCCTTGGATTGGTAGGTAGACATGTGGTTTAATATGGAGATTTGGATTGCAAGGGTAAAAAGGTCATTAGACTTTAAAAATGAATTTTTAATTTATTTTTATATATTAAGTACAAGTGTCTAAATTGGAAGGAAAAGAAATTTCAAGATTTCTTCCCCAATTTCAACCAAGTTTCGAACACCCCAAGGTAAGGAAGAAAAATTTTTCTTCTTGATTTTCAAGCTTATATAGTTGGAATTTTGATGAAGACGTGAAATTAATCTACATTAAATTCTCTATCTTTTGGTACCAATTGTTCACGCTTTGCTTGCTTAGAACCTTGGTTTTGCGACTTTGAAGGATAAAGGGGATGTTGTTGTAGGATGAAATAGGGTTGGTTTTTGATGAATATGATGTTGTAGAATCATATTAAAGCTTGTATGATGATTGAAACTACATGGAAATGGCTAAACCCTAAATTGTTCAAAGTTAGGGTTTTAGTAGAAAAGTTGAAGTTGGATTGATTTTGAGTTAGGAATGATTGTGAAGCTTGGAAATGATGTCTAAGTGTTAAGTGGACTAATTTGGAAACTTGGAAAAGTATAAGGGTGATTTTGGCATTTTGATAGAATTAGGGGAAATTATGGAAAAATTTCCATAAATTTGGAAATATTGAAATTATGATTTTACAAGCTTTAAAATGTCATTTGGACTATTTTGGAAGTTTGTAAAACATAGGGACCGAATCAGAAATTTTGAAAAGATTGGGGACCAATTCGGTAATTTGGAAGAAATTAAGAACTTAAGTGAAAATTTATTTTTATGGAAGCATTATGCTGGAATAAATATTAGAATGAGTTATAAATCATTCTTTGAG
The DNA here is from genome assembly GCA_019671005.1 of Hibiscus mutabilis. Taxonomy (NCBI): domain Eukaryota; kingdom Viridiplantae; phylum Streptophyta; class Magnoliopsida; order Malvales; family Malvaceae; genus Hibiscus; species Hibiscus mutabilis. The sequence continues at coordinate 55,585,367 of CM033715.1, forward strand.
TACAGGTTGGAAGAAATATGAAGTATTGGGGATGGAATGACTTATGCCATGAAACTAATATTTGGAAAATATTAGGGTGTTTATAGGAAAATTATTCCTATATTGTTTATGTGTTAGTAAGATACTAACATATAATTTGGAGTGTACTTATGGTATTTTAATACACTTGTAGACTGTGAACAAAATCAAGATCAAGTTAGCAATTGAGAAAAGGAACGGGATCAAAGTTGAACTTAGTGAGGCTAGTGAATATTGACAAAGCATAAAGTGTCAAGGTGAGTGCATTTTTAGGCATGGATAATACTATGATTATCATTTGGAAGACTTGTGATAAGTCTACCTTAATAATAATTACTTGATAATTATATGTTTATATCATGAACTTTTATTTGACATATTGAGAATTGTCAAAGGAAGAACTATGATGCATTTGATCACTAAATATACCAGGTATGTATGGTTATGTTATATTTAGGGTATGAACTTCCCAATATTTAATTATATTGCCATGGATGAATTGAATATGGAATTGGAAAGTATGCCCAAATAAGTATTTGAGGTATAGAGTATAGTTGGCATGCCATAGAGTCCAGCGGTTTAGCACTTCGGTGCGGTTTATTAACACTTAGGTGTGGTTCTTTAGCACTCATGTGTGGACTCTTAGCACTTCAGTGCGGTTTAATAGCACTTTGGTGTAGGTTTGACTCGTGTACTCAAGTCCTCAAAACTATGTTGGGTAATAATTTATTTGAATAAATTTGAGAGTAAGTGCACTCTCAGAAAATGATAATAAATGATGAATAAATTAGAGAGTAAGTGAACTCTCGGAAAATGATAATAAATGGAGAATAAATTAGAGAGTAAGTGAACTCTCGGAAAATGATAATAAATGATGAATAAATTAGAGAGCAAGTGAACTCTCGGAAAATGATAATAAATGATGAATAAATTAGAGAGTAAGTGAACTCTCAGAAAATGATAATAAATGGAGAATAAATTAGAGAATAAGGGAACTCTCAGAAAATGATAATAAATGATGAATAAATTAGAGAGTAAGTGAACTTTCGAAAAATGATAATAAATGGTGAATAAATTAGAGAGTAAGTGAACTCTCGAAAAATGATAATAAATGGTGAATAAGTTAGAGAGTAAGTGAACGCTTGGATAATAAATGGTAAATCATTCAGAAAGTAGGTAAATTCTCGGATAATGGCAAGGATGATAATAGGATTTATGAATCTGGATTATATTATGTTAATATTTGATTAACATAAGGGAAATAAAGGAATAGTGATCAAACTGCATGTTTATTATATTATTGATATAATTCAAGCATGTTGATTTATATTAAATAATTATAATGCCTCACTAAGTATATACTTAGCGTGTGATGGTTTTTCACATGTAGGTAGAAAACCCGGTTCAGAGTAAAGAGTTAGGCTTCACTATCAAAGGGGATATATGCAGTATCGGTAATTACATATTTGATGTATTTTGATATTTCTAGTTGGCATGTATAAATAAAAAGTAGCTCCTTTCAAACTAGTCTTGATATGGATTGTAATAGTAATATCTAGATAAGTGGTTAGTATATGATATTGAGTTTTATTTAAATGATATTAGTTTAAAGAAATTGCTAGTAACGAAAATCGGGTAAGATTATAATAATGAAATTTTAGAGTAATGAAAATAATTTTTATTTTAGGCAGTTTTGTTAATTGTATAGTATAGTTAAAAATTGCCAAGTTGCTGCCTGAAATCGAGGTCAATCTGATGGATTAAAAATTGGAAATAAATTTTACGTGATTAAAAAGGAAAAAATTTAAATTATCATTTTTTACTTGTTCGGATAGCATAAAATATGATTTAAAAATCATGTGACACTCTATACTAGTATTGGGTAATAAATACTGGTAAGGGTGTTACAAATCTACCCCCGTTGAGTATAGATTGGTTTTTAAATCAAACTGGTTTAAGGAAAACATACACTATAGAGATATAGGGGTTTTTACTTGGCCAGTTTAGAGCAATGCCCATCAAGAGAGGCTTTGCTATTTTTGAATCTGCTTAGCAACCAATACCAAGACAGTTTTGTCAATAAAGGCTAGCATGAACCTCGTTTGAACTAGGCATTCCCTGCCAACAGTCACCATTCATTTGAAAACACCTTTATAGCCAACACTTCACTTTGGTTTTATTTTATTTTCTTTTCTTAGTTTTAAAATCAACTCTTTTAAACTACAGTTTTCTCCCAAAAAAAGTAACACACTAAACAATCGAATTCCAAGTCAATCACTGTGGGATCGATAACTCAGCTTACCAAGCTGTATTAGTTGTCGACCAGAAACCACCTAGTGGTAGACGAGTGGCCATACGATCCGAAAATTGAAAGAACCTTGCGGAGGTTAAAGAGGCGATACCGAGAAATGAATCAAGGCAATCAGAGGAATGGTGTGGTGAATAATGATCCACCCATTAACAATCAGCCTAATAACAATGCACCACCGCCTCCTAATGTTCCAAATATGGTTGAAGAAGAAGAGAGGCCAATCCGAGAACATTCAACACCTAACATTGCAAATCTCATGCCAGGACTTATTGTCACTGATGCCGATGAGCCTAACTTTGAACTTAAACTCGTAATGATCCAAACTCTTTTGCATGTAGGTCAATTCGATGGAGCACTTACTGGAGACCCGAGACAACATCTCAAACAATTCATGGAGATATGCCAACTATTTCAATAAACTGAAATATTTGGAGATATTATGAAGCTAAAATTGTTTACTTTTTCCTTGAGAGACAGAGCCAAGGCATGGCTCAATTCTTTGTCACCAAGATCAATTACTTCTTGGGCAGACCTTTGCTAGAAGTTCCTGACGCGGTTTTAGCCACCAACACTCATTGCCAAGTTGCGTGGTGAAATCATAACATTTAAACAGACCGAGGACGAAACTCTCTATGAAGCATGGGAAAGATTTAAAGATTTATTGAGAAGGTGTCCAATGCATGGGTTCCCAAATTAGACCCAAATACAAACCTTCTACAATGGATTGAATGCACAAACAAGGACTATTGTGGATGCTTCAACAGCCGGATCGTTGCTCGATAAGAAGTACACTGAGGCTGCTGATATCCTTGAGAGAATTTCGGTCAATGACTTCAAATATCTTATTTCTAGACTTGGGACCGGGAGTAAAGCCAGTAGGATATTAAAAGTTGATGAACTCACGTCCATTCATACCGAGATTTCGAACCTCACTAGCATGGTGAGAATGTTGCAAAAGAAAAATGAGGCCCAAGAAGTCAAAGCGCTGGATCATTTTGCACCATTTATGGAGAAAACCACCATGTGGATGAATGCCCTGTTAATCCTGAGTCGGTAAATTTTGTTGGGAATGCTGGTCGTTTTTATAATGCTAATACCTATAATGCAGGTTGGAGACATCACCCTAAGTTAGCTTGGGGAAATCAAGGAGGCAATCACTACAATGCCCCGTGCTAAAACATCTAATGACTGGACAACAATGCCAGCATTTTATCAAAATACCATGCCAAAAAAAGCTCAGAACAATTTCCAGCAAGGGAAAGGAAGTAACCAATGAGGAGATCTTACACAATATATGGAGCGAAATGAAGTAATAGTCCAAAGTTTGGCGGCATCAGTAAGAAACTTGGTAATACAAATTGGGTAGATTGCTAATGAACTTAGCAATCGACCCCAAGGTACTTTGCCAAGTGACACTGAAGATGCTTGGCACAAAGAAAATGAACAATGCAAGGCAATAACTCTTCAGAGTGGTAAGCAGTGCGAAGCAGCCAGTCGTTAGTCAGGATGCAAAGCTTGTGCCAGCATACATACCCAGAGAAGTAGAGAAGAATAAAGTAGATGATGCCAGCGATCATGCTAGTAAGAGTGCCAAACATGATGTCGTTCCCAGTGCCAACAATGACGGCAGTAATGATGACAAGCAGACTGATGCCAAAACAGATGCCAGCACTGCCTCGGCAAAGCCAGCAGCGCCAACATATGTATATCCACCACCACCATTTCCAGCAATACTTCAAAAGCATAAGCAGAATCAACAATTTAAGCGCTTTTTGGAAGTGCTTAAACATTTGCAAATTAACATTCCATTGGTGGAAGCCCTTGAACAAATGCCCAACTACGTAAAATTCATGAAGGACATCTTGTTTAAAAAGAGAAAGTTGGGAGAATTTGAAACTGTTACTTTCACTGAAGGATACAGTGCTATGATCCTAAACCGATTGCCACCAAAGCTGAAAGATCCAGGGAGTTTTACTATTCCTTGCACAATTGGCGACAAGTTCATGGGGAAGGCGCTGTACGACTTGGGAGCCAGCATCAATTTGATGCCACTATCAGTTTTTAAGAAGCTTGGCATAGATGCAAGACCTACCACAGTGACACTTCAATTGGCAGATCGATCCTATGCACATCCTAAGGGTAAGATTGAGGATGTGTTGGTAAAGGTAGACAAATTCATTTTCCCACCTGATTTTATCATTTTGGATTATGAAGCTGATATTAATGTGCCAATTATTTTGGGTAGGTCGTTTCTTGCTACTGGCAGGGCTCTTATTGATGTTCATAAAGGGGAACTAACCATGAGAATGAATGATCAACATGTTGCTTTTAATGTGTTTCAAGCTTTGAAATATGCAGATGAACCTGATGAATGTCAAGCAATGAAATGATAGAGTCCATCTTTACTTTGGACATGGCATAGTTGTGCCAGGATATAGCAAGTGATGACGTCGTGCTAGATGGCATAGCTGAACTGTTTGAGGAACCTGTGGAATCAACCTTGGAGGCTAAAGATGTAAGTTGCTTTGAGCCACTCCATTTGGCCGACAGAGAGATAAAGAAACCAAAGCCATCTATTAAGGAACCACCAGAGTTGAAGCTTGAACCCCCGCTAGAACACTTAAAGTATGCTTATTTAGGTGAGAACTTGACTCTGCCAGTGATTATTGCCACTGATCTCACTCATGATCAGGAGGTAAGACTGCTGGAAATACTAAAAGATTATAAGCAAGCGTTGGGTTGGACCTTTGCAGACATCCAAGGTATTAGCCCAACCATTTGCATGCACAAGATCATATTAGATCATATTAGAGGAATACAATGGTAGGACCATTAAAGGCCAAAGGCAGCTAAACCCAAGCATGAAAGAGGTTGTAAAGAAAGAGATCATAAAATGGTTGGATGCCGAGATCATTTATCCCATTTCCAACAGCTCTTGGGTTAGCCCGGTGCAGTGTGTGCCAAAGAAGGGTGGCATGACTGTGATCCAAAACAGTAAGGCCAAATGGATTCCCTCTAGAACCATCACTGGATGGAGGGTGTGCATGGATTATAGAAGGTTGAACAAGGCTACAAGGAAGGACCACTTCCCATTGCCTTTCATTGACTAGATGTTGGACATGTTGGCAGGTAAAACTTTTTACTGTTTTTAGATGGTAATTCAGGATATAATCAGATTGTCATCGCCCTTGACGACCAAGAGAAGACCACATTCACGTGTCCATATGGGACATCTTCCTTTAGAAGGATGCCATTCGAACTGTGTAATGCGCCAACAACATTTCAACGTTGCATGATGGCCATTTTCTCCGATATTATTGAGCATAACATGGAAGTATTCATGGATGATTTCTCAGTGTTTGGTGTGACATTTGAGGAATGCATCTATAGCCTGGAGCAAGTTTTGAAGAGATGCATAGAGACAAACTTAGTGTTGAATTGGGAGAAATGCCACTTCATGGTGAAGGAGGGCATTGTTCTTGGTCATAAGGTAACTAAGAGAGGACTAGAAGTTGATCAAGCCAAAGTGGAGGTAATTAAGCAATTACCACCTCCAACAAGTGTTAAAGGTATAAGGAGTTTTTTAGGTCATGTAGGTTTTTATCGGCGATTTATTAAAGATTTTTTGAAAATTGCTAAACCTTTATGCTCATTGTTGGAACATAATGCCACTTTTGCATTTGAAGATTCTTGTTTGAGAGCATTTCGGGAGCTTAAAGACAGATTGATTAATGCCCCCATAGTCGTGGCACCGAATTGGAATGAGCCCTTTGAGCTCATGTTCGATGCCAACGATTATGCCGTTGGAGTAGTTCTAGGACAACGACGTGGCAAGATGTTCCATGTCGTGTACTATGCCAGCAGAACCTTGAATGAAGCACAACCGAATTACTTTACATCCGAGAAAGAATCCCTCACGGTTGTATTTGCTTTTGATAAATTTAGATCTTATCTAATTGGTAATAAGGTTGTGGTTTATACAGATCATTCGACATTGAAATATCTCTTGGCAAAGAAGGATGCCAAACCTAGACTAATCCGATGGACGCTCTTACTTCAAGAATTCAACCTGGAGATCAGAGATAAGAAAGGCAGCGAAAACTTAGTAGCTGACCATATTTCTCGATTGGAGCATCACATTGAGGATGGTAAGTCCACTATAATTAGATAGGAATTCCCTTACGAGTATTTGCTTGCAGCTGATGATATACCATGGTATTCTGACATAGTCAACTACCTGGTAAGCAATATTCTGCCATCAGACCTTACATATAATGCTAAGAAAATATTTTTATGAGAGGTGAGGCAATACTATTGGGATGAGCCCATGTTGTACAAGTAGTGTGTCGACTAAGTGATCCGCCAGTGTGTACCGGAGGAGCAGCAACATATATTGCATCTATGCCATGCCGCACCATATGGAGGACATTCTGCTGGGATGAAGACTGCTGCCAAAGTTTTGCAGTCATGATTCTTTTGGCCTACACTATACAAGGATGCCCATGAGCATGCCAAGGCATGCGATCAATGCCAACAAACATGGAACATCTCTGGCAGACACGAATTACCACTCTAGAACATTCTGCTAGTGGATTTATTTGATGTGTGGGGGATCGATTTTATGGGTCCTTTTCCCCCATTAGTCGGTAAGGTAGAGGTTGTTGCCTTGCCAACAAATGATGCCAAGGCTGTTGCCAAGTTCTTGCACAAAAACATTTTCACTAAATTTGGCGCCCTCGAATGATTATTCATGACGAGGGTACTCATTTTAAATGCAAATTAATTTCTAAAGCATTGTGCAGGTATGGGATTCAACAGCGAATCGCCACAGCATACCATCCACAAACAAATGGGTAGACCGAGATATATAATAAGGAGATTAAGATCATTTTGGAAAAAAATCTGTGAATCCAATAAGGAAAGACTGGTCCTTGAGACTAGATGAGTCCTTGTGGGCTTATAGGATGACATTTAAAACTCCTTTGGGTACTTCCCCATTCAAACTTGTCTTTGGCAAACCATGCCATCTGCCAGTAGATCTTGAACATAAAGCCTATTAGGCCATCCGGAAGCTTGACATGGCATGGAGAATTGCTAGAGGAAAGAGGTCGCTTGACCTCAATGAATTGGGGGAATTTAGAACACAAGCCTATGAGAATGCTAAGATATACAAGGAGAAGGCAAAACGTTGGCATGATAGTCGGATCCTGCCAAGACAATTCGAAATAGGTCAGCTTGTTCTATTGTTTAACTTTCGGCTCAAACTTTTTCCAAGTAAGCTTAAGTCAAGATGGACGAGTCCTTATGAAGTTGTGAAGCCGTATGCTCATAGGGCTGCAAATATCAAGAACTTACAGATCGGAGAAATTGTTAAGGTGAACGATCAACGCCTAAAGCATTACATGGAAGGTAAGAAAAGTCATGCCAAGGAGGTGATCCTCTTAGCATAATTGGAATAAAGCATCCGCAGGTTTGAAATTCTTTGTAAATATTAGGATAGTTGTTTTTATTTATTTTAGGATTTAGATTATGTTTTCTTTCTGTTATTTTTCAGTTTTATTATTTTGCTGTGTTGAAAATTTCCTTTGAGTGTGTACAAAATTGATGCCAGTAACATTGCTAGGATGACTATTAGCCAGAGTGCTTGCCAAGGGTGATGCCATGCACCATGCCAATACAGCTTGGCATGCGTCAGTTTTTATGTTGAAGAAGAAAGAAGAGAGACAATAAAAGAAAAAAAATCCTTGAGATTAACCCTAGCCGCCCAATTTAAGAAAGATTTAAATTCATCATAATTATCCTATCACTTCAAGTCCTTCCTTATCACTTCACCTTATCACTTTTAACATCTATCCCAATCAAAACTTTTAAACTTCAATCATTATCCCCCATCTTTTCGGCTACCATCATTAAAACTCCTTAAACACTCAACCTTCTTTATTCTTTTTTCTACCCTAGCCGATTTCCCAAGAACCATAATCTCTTAATTCTTTCTCAAGCAAGATTCAAGAAACCATTCAACTTCTCTTCTTTTTTTCTTCATCACCGATTCAAGCTCTTCTTCTCTATGGCATCTTCATCTCTTCACTTCAAAAGATTCTTCAATGAAGATATTCAAAAGAAGTTTGAGACAAGCTTTGCCTCAAGATCTTTTTTGTATGAGAAGCACTTTGACTTCCAAACTGACACCACCATTGGATTCCCACCGGAGTTCATGACCATTGTTGACATGCATGGTTGGAGTTCATTTTGCCAACAAAAAGGCGAGATCTATGCCACTATCGTGCGAAAGTTTTATGCCCATCTCATAAAAGATTCTCCATTCTTGATGATTAGAGGTAAATGTGTGCATTTTGATGAAGGGTATGTGAACTCACTTTTTGCTTTGAATGCCATGGAAGATGAGCACTTTGACTATGCTACATCTATGACTGTTGCCAAACGCAAGAAATTGCTGGTAGGCTTGTGTGAGCCTGGCACAGATTGGACAGTTTCATCTACGAGCCACCGAACGATGAAGAGGATGGCGTTGAAGCCACAAATATGAGGATGGAACCATTTTATCAAGGCAAATATGTTGTCAACATCTCATAATGAGACCATCTCGGAAAACCGGTTGATTTTGCTGCATTCCATCATCAAAGGAGGTAAGATCAACGTTGGCAAAATCATTACCGATGAGGCTTATAAATGTGCTGAGAAGGGTAAGGGCAGTTTATTTTTGCCTTTGTTAATTTCTAACATTTGTTTGCGCCATGAAGTGTCTAAGATGGATGAGAATATCGGCCAAACAATCAAGGGAACCACCATTACTGCCATTATTTGGAAAAACCTCATGGATTTTGAGCCAAAGGAGAAGGGCAAGGGAAAGGCCAAGACAGCCACGCCAAAGCACAAGCCAAAGCCAAAGGCAGAGCCCAACAGTGTGCTAGAAACTATGCCAGCAAGCTCATTGGCAGTGCTATCCCAAGTGTATGCCCGCCAGGAGATTATTCTCCAAAAACTAGAGGCAGTTGAGGCGCTTAACGTTAAGATGAGGCACTACACAAAGGAAATGGATGCTATAATCAGGGAGGTGCTTTTCATGCTTTCCCCTGAAGATGTGCCAGAATTTCCAGTTTTCCCTGCTGAATCCCCTGCTAATGACGATACTGTGCCAACTAATCCTGCCAGCCCAACAATGCCAGCCAGTCTAATGATGCTAGTCAGTTTCGCCAGTCCAACCAGTCCAGTCAGTCCTACTAGTCCAGCAAGTTTAGAATCCATGGCCCCAACTCTAGTGTCCCTGGTGCATGTTGAATCTGCCAGCACTGATTCCTCCTCTGAGCTGGAGGAAATCCATGCCAAAACACCCAAAGCCAAGACAGCTACACCTCCAGCAGGCCCTGCTAAGAAGAAGGAGGATATTGGAGCCTCCACTGCTGCCTCAAAGCAGAGCTGGAAAATGAAGAAAAGAATGGCCCTGAATCTGGGAGCCTAACCATGCGAAAGACCAGTGCCAAAAAAGAAGAAGAAGCCCGTGCCAAATGGAATGAAGCCTCATCCGAAGGGGAGTCTTCTTCTACCTAACTCCTTTGCATTTCATGTTTGCATTTTCATGATCGTGCATTTTTTATTTTCTTACTTCTCTTGTATATATGTGTCGTTTTATGCATTGAGTGCAATGCACATCTTGGGTTTGGGGGTGTGCATTTTCTCACTTTTATGCCATGCCATGCACGTTTAAAATTTTTTTGTAGTTCATGTAGAGTAGTTGCATACCGAACCATTAAAAACGTGAAAAAGAAAATTTTGTCTCGACTAAAATTTGAAGTTTGTTAACAATTGTTAGGCAAGCTTATTTTGATCTACTTGTTTGCCCGATAATGAGTTTATAATTTTTAGTTTGCCATGCCAGTAGATTTGTATGCCATGTTTGCCATGACAAGTGATCTCTAGTTCAGGTAATTGTTTCTACACTTAACACGTGGTATGTATCTAGTTCCCTAGCAAACTTAGGTAATTTGAAACTATACTCAGCTTTGAAAAAAAAGGAAAAAAGAAAAAAGAAAAATGATGCCAGGGTTAAATGTAAATAAGGCATCAATGTTCTGCCAAGGCAAGAAAAAAATTGAATTATCCTCTACCTAGGGATAACAAGTACTTAGGGCTTCATGGTATGCTCCCTCTTTGTTCTTATGTCCAAAACCTTAGTGTATGAGCTGAAGAGAAAGCCTAATGGTAACTAGAATAAGGTGGGGATTCGTGGTATGCTCACTCTTATCACTCACGCTAAACAGTACCGTGAAGCTAGCTAAAAGAAAATGCCAATACCCTTTAGCATTAAAAGTATAGAAAATAACAAAACTGAGTTTAGAAAGTAAATTGGCTAAGGGAGTGAACAGACGCTAGATGCATACTACCCACATTTTGCGCACAAATCATGCACTCAGACTATAGTTATATTGTTGCACTTGAATTACTATCTTCTTGGCACTGTGCACTGAGATTTCTGAGGGCAGCATTAGAATCAAACTCTGCTTGCCAGCATTTGTTGGCATTCCAACCAAACTTTTGCTGAGGTATTATTTTCACTATTTTTCTTTTTCTTTTTCTCTTGCATTACTTGAGGAAAAGCAATGAGCTAGGTTTGAAGGTGTGTTACCTCCTCAAAAGTATTGTTTTTCATGCCTATTTTGCTATGTTTTTGCTTGTTTTCAAGTACATTTAGTTGCATTAGTTTGTTAGAATCATGCATTTACATAAAAAAGAGTTAGTAGGCTGCCTATGTTAGTGTCATGGGTTATTTTTAGTGACGTTTGCGCTGGTTGGCAGGTGGAATGGCATGAGGAATGGATGCAGGACGCAGTTAGGAATGCCAAGGCGAATGCCAGATGTTGCAGACGCGGAAGGACCAAATAACTGCCAAGCATTTGTTAGCAAAGAGGTATGCCAGCGGCCATGCCAAGAAGAGATGAACCCCCGAAAAAATAGGAAAGGATCAGGCTCCTAAAAGATTACAATTGGATCAACTTCCAAAAAAATAGCGGATAAGGTGATGCCAAGTGATGTTGGAAAAGTTGTGCCAAGCTCGTGTGCCAAGATGGCCATGGCATGATGACATCATCCCTAGCCTGATAAGCTATCACACTGAGCTGATAAGATATCAAAATGATCAAATAGAGCTTTGTCTCTTATCTCTTGATCATTTCAAATTCAAATGCAAAGGCTTATCTCATCATTTCCTTTACACGCCTATATAAAGACCAACCAATCAAGCATTTGAGGACACCGAGAAGAGTGAGATGGTAAAGGTCGAGGTGGTCAGAGTGCAGTGTTGGAGCGGCGAGTGACAGTCGGTGCAACCAAGGAAGGGTGGTTTGACTTCTTGGCTGAGAACCTGGCGTAGAGGGTTGCATCGAGAGAACCCTTTGCCTATTCCCTTGGCAGAAGTTGTTTTTCTTTAGTTTTTATTATGATGGTGATGTTAAAAATGTTTGTTGGTTTGTTGGTTAACCCCCACACGATTAACTAATTTAATAGTTGGTGGGGGATGTTTTGGTTTTAAACGTTGGCTTTTATGCCTTAGTTCTTTTTAAAATTTGACTCTAATAGCTCAAAGGGGTTGGATTTGTGCTTGAATGCTTTAGACTTGTTCAATAGATGTTCAATCGTTGTTGTTGTAGCTTTAGAGACTTGATTTGATATCCCCTTATTGATTTCTAACCGTTTGGGTGGTTGGGATCATCAATAGAGCCGTTGGGCTACTTTATTCCTGTAATAAATGATGTTTGGTAACCTACCGTACCGGTACACGAACAATCATATCAGTACCTACCATAAGAAGAAATAGCCATTGTATAAAGAGGTATCGATACGCTTGAGGGAGTATCGAAATGAGTAAGGTGTAAAAACATAGGCGTATCGATACGGATAGGCTGTATTGGTATAATTTTTGATCGCTAGAATCTGAGGAAAAAGTCCTTGGAAAAATGCATCGGTACGTCTAAGGGGCCTATCGATACGGTAAAACTAAAAATTAAAGTTTGGTGATTCCAACAAATGACAAGGCAACGGTCAAAACTTTATTACAAAGATTTTGAAATCTTAACACCCCGTATCGGTACAGGTGAAGCCGTACCGATACACGTAACCAAGAACATAAGCCCAGGTTGAAGGTCATATCGAAATGGGTAAACCTCTATCGGTACGCATGGGCAATTTTTGTTATTCGAGTATCAAAACATTTAGAAAATGTTTTGGGGTTTAAGTTTTTGACATAGAAACCATTTTAAGTTCGAATCCTTGTCATTTTGTGAGACTTTTTGAATACTTAAAAATTTATCCAATTTCAAAAATTGGTCCTTAAACTCTTTATTATATCAAAATCAAATATAGGTTTTACAATCTCCCCCTTTTTGATACAACAAAAATAAAGTAAATTTTTAAGTAAGTTTTTAAAAAAATACTCCCCCTTACTTTAAGGAAAATCTTTTAGTCTTTAAAAAATTTGATCTTGAAAAACTTTAAAAGCTTTTTTTCTTCTCCCCTTTTTGCTAGATCAAAATCAACGAGATATGATAAAGCAAGATATAAAGCAATAACTCCAAGCGTTAAAGGAAACAACATAGATAACATGAAAACTCAAAGCATAATATTCAAGACAACATTAAGAACCAACTCAAAGCTTGAAAACATAAACCAAAGGAAATAAAGCATAGGAGTTCATAAAACAAAGACATAAGTGCATAAAACATAAAACCTAATATGATATGATATGTGATGAGACGCAAGACGCCTAACAGTTATCTTCATCGTCTTTTTCTTCATCCTCTTCATCTTCTTCCAAGGTATTGGTTCTAAGAGATTGTCGCCACTCTCCATGAAAAGCGGCGAGAGATATGTCCATAGAAGCTTGGCAATTCTCGATCAAGGTAACTCTCTCCTCCAAGTATTGCATACGAGTATCAAGAGATGTCATATGAGTATCAAGAGTAGTGAAACCCGAGTTCATACTCGTATCCAAAGATGCAAACTTCCCATCAAGATAAGCATAAGCGCGTCAACGGAAGCTTGAGCCACCGAAACTTAATAAACCACTTCAGGAGCTGCCACCGGATCGGGTTGAACACCTTGGGGGAGATCCACAGCCCGGACCCATTCTCCATTGTAGTAGGAAAACTTAGCACAGTGGAGAGAACGCTCATCAGTGGGATCATTGAGAGGTTCAGCAACATCATAAGAGCAATCAATTCGAACTTGTGAAAAAAGTAGCTTAAAGCGGTGCCATAGGTGAAGGATGAAACAAGAGTTGTATGGCAGCTTTGCATGGTGAAGAAAATCTTGGCAAACATAATTTGAGCAAGGTTTGGACGCTTACCCCCATGAAAGCAACGAATCCAAAAGTCATCGACTTGGCGAATTGTTGAGAATTTTCCACTAGATGGGCAAAACCACCAAGTGATAAGCAAGTGAAGGATGCGATCATGAGCATCAAGCATGGTTATGGAGCCACCAGGAACAAGTCCCAAAGAGTCCTCATTGTCAATACCCACAACCTTAAAACCTAAAAAGTTTGCTAAAATCGAAGAATCAATTTGAAATTTCTTTCCCAGAAGATAGGATTCAATGGAAATAACCTCACTTTTATCTTGGTTATAAATACACCGGGCATTTGAGTAGAAAATAAGGACTAGGTTTTAGTATAAAATCCTAGGTATGCTTAAAAATGCGTAAACTTCCATTGATTCATTAAATCAAGGTATTGAAATTGAAATCTTTCAGAAGATGTTACCTCCTCAAAAGTATTTTTTCATGCCTATTTTGATATGCTTTTGCTTATTTTCAAGTACATTTAGTTGCATTAGTTTGTTAGAATCATGAATTTACATAAAAGAGTTTGTAGGCTGCCTATGTCAGTGTCATGGGTTGTTTTTAGTGGTCTTTGTGCACGTTGGCAGGAGGAATGGACACAGGATGCGAGGACGCAGCTATGAATGCCAAGGCGAATGCCAGATGTTGCGGGCACAGAAGGACCAGATAAGTGCCAAGCATTTGTTAGCAGAGAGGTATGCTAGTGGCCATGCCAAGAAGAGATGAACCCCCCAAAAAATAGGAAAGGATCAGGCTCCTAAAAAATCACAATTGGATTAACTTATGAAAAAATAACTGATAAGGTGATGCCAAGTGATGTTGGCAAAGTTGTGACAAGCTCGTGTTCTAGGATGACCATGGCATGATCGCCAGCCCTAGCCTGATAAGCTATCACACCGAGCTAATAAGATATCAAAATGATCAGATAGAGCTCCATCTATTATCTCTTGATCATTTCAAATTCGAATGCAAAGGCTTATCTCATCCTTTCCCTTACAGGCCTATATAAAGACCAACCGATCAAGCATTGGAGGACACCAAGAAAAGTGAGACGGTGAAGGTCTAGGTGGCCGGAGCGCGGTGTTGGAGTGATGAGTGACTGTCAGTGCAACCGAGGAAGGGTGGTTCAACTTCTTGGCTGAGAGCCTGGAGTGAAGGTCTGCATTGAGAGACCCCTCTGCCTACTCCCTTGGCATAAGTTGTTTTTCTTTAGTTTTTATTATGATGGTGATGTTAAAAACTTTTGTTGGTTTGTTGGTTAACCCCCACACCATGAACTAATTTAATAGTTGGTGGGGGATGTTTTGGTTTTAAATGTTGGCTTTTATGCCCTAGTTCATTTATAATAATTCTACTTTTGGCAAAGTTTTTCTGTTTTGCATACTTTAATTTTTCCTAAGTATTGTGCCAAAGTGAGAGCTGGCACAATTAGCTTATTACCTTCCAATATCATAACAGACTTGTGTTGGCAACTATCAAGTTGCTGAACTGTAACACCCCATCCCCTAGTTAGCCATAATCCGGTTCGGGAGCGTTACCGAGGCGAGAACAAAGCCAGAGATAGGTTACTTATCGAACAAGTAACCTCGTTATAGATAACTTGTAATGCAAGTAACCCAAACACAACAATACAAGACATATAAATAAGCACAATTAGCATGCTAATTTAGGCACAAATTTGTTTCATTTCATACTTATATCCTAAGTTACCACTATCATATTACAATTTACCATTCCATTTCAATACGCATACAACATTCGAATATCATTGAAAAGTATGGCATACTTCACAATTGGTTACTATTAGTCATGCCTCAACTTACATTCTTGTTACATGTTCATATACCCTATTTGAATAATAAGGTGGTAACTTAACACATTTCATTTGTTTATTTTTCAAACAAGACATATTATTTCATGGCAACCTTAGCTAGTAACATTGTTAATGCATGCTTGTACATACCTTAGCTCCAATTCATCAAGCAATGTCGATTCTTACCAATGGCCACAAGAACAAATGCATGATCATACAATATTGGTCTAGTATTCGAATGATACAAGGTTTCAACAATCATTGAATTACTTTCACAATTTACTCAGCATCATACTTATTTATATATATATCAACATAGTTATATACATAGTTCAAGTCACCCATGCTGTTTACAAGATAGGCCCATACAAGTTATACATAATTACAAGTCTTAAACACGCAACAAAATGCATGATCAAGGCTAAATATTACAAGTTGTAGTGCCACCAAACTAGGAGCATACAAAGAGTATGAAAACATACTTTCAAGCTTGTTTCTAAACACTGCTTTGAGATCAAGATATCCTCTTGAAAGTGTTCTTAATCTGTTATGGGAAGAATGAAGAGTAGAGTGGTAAGTACAAGTTATGTACTTAGTGAGGTAACACTAAGCTAACCAATTTCAAGTATACATATCCAAGTTTACAAGTATTTCAAGGGATCAAGATCATCACTACAAGTCACATGTCATTCAAAATCAAGGAGTAGACATAGACAAGCATACAATTCACATTTACAACATAGCATCATCATCATATGATTACATCAAGCTATTCAAATTATTTCTTAGAAGATAAGAAAGCAAATACACCAAGTACCAAGTAGACATTCTTACACAATAAACATCATCTATGCATTTCTTTCATGGGAAATAACAAGTTATACAATCATTCATGTGTTATCTTTCAAGACAAGGTTGTTCATCTAAGAATCTTACAAGACAAGTAGTTTTCACATCACATATCCAAGACAAACAATGTTCATTTCAAGTTATTAATTCATCTTAAAGAACCCTTGGTAATTAGTTCGCTAGATAATCAAATCTTCAACAATATGCACCAAAGTGCCAATATGCACAGTAGTGCCAATATGCACAGTAGTGCCAAAATGCACCGTCGTGCCAATACGCACCATAGTGCCAATATGCACTGTCGTGCCAATATGCACCGTAGTTCCATTATGAGCTCTAGATTCTAAGGCATGCCCTCCTATCTATCCAAACTAGCTACCAAGGTTGTTGATTATCAATTTCATTCAAGCTTTATACAATTCATTAATCAATACATGATTATGCCATTCAAAGGCCAAGCCCTTAGGCTTATGGAGTCTTAACTCCCAAGACAAGTTTATCCATGCCATTCGAATGGCATGAACAGAAGGTGGTACCATTGTTCATTTCATTTAACTCAACGGTACTTGCGATAACATCAAGAGCTTCTTCATCATCTTTACCACAAATATGGTACATACGAGCAGGGGCTCGAGACTATTGATGAGTTAGAGCATTTGAATAGGGGCCCTTCTGTTTCCCTTGATTCCCAGATTGAGCTTGTCTGGGTGCTTTGTTTCGGTTATGAGGAGCTAAGCTAGCAATTGCAGAAGCTCGATTCGAAGCCTTGTTGGGATTCCGGGGACAATTATGGATATAATGATCAGAGGCTCCACATGAGTAGCATAGATTCTGTTGAACTCTGCACTGGCCAATATGATGTTTTTGGCAGAACTTGCAAAGAGGGTATTGATCAGCTTTAGCCTGATTCCCTGTGCTATCAACAGAAACAACAGGGGCTGTAGTCTTTACAACCGTTTGAGGTTTTGGGATGTAATTACTCTTTTGATTAGGGGTATAGTTCGAAGAGTGTCCCTTGGAGTGTTTGGATTTCTTTGACTGCCAGTGTGGCTTGTCATCGTTCCTAGGTCGTTTGTCCTTCCAAGAGTGTTCACTCTTGTGTCTTTTCGAGGCTTTCATCTTCGCCTCAATAGCAATGGCCTAGTTTACCAAATTTTTGAAGTCGGTGATACCCAGAGCAATGAATAGGGCTTAATTCATCATTTAGCCCATCGATGAACATTCGGCACTTGTCGGCCTCAGTTTTGATATATTCAGACCCATACTTGCAATATTTGCAAAAGTCGCTCACGTATTGCTCGATAGGCCGGCCAACTTGTTTAAGATACAAGAATCGCTTTCGGCGCTCAGCCAGATATTGTTCACTGATATATTTCTTCCTGAACTCATCAAGGAAGAACTTCCAAGTGATAGACTTCGCAAAAGCAGTCAAGGTAGTGGTTTCCCACCAGCTCAGTGCTTCGTCTGCCAACAGAGCGATGGCACACTTGAGTTTATGCTCGTCAGGACAAGGTAATTGTTTGTCAAAATGCGAGTAATGGCCTCTAACCAGTACTCAGCTACTCCAGGATTAGCCTCATTGGTGCCAGTGAAGGTATAGGCCCAATGCTGAGCCAACTTGTCAATAGGGGCTCAACTTACTACAAGAGTAGGAGGTGGAATCGGATGTTCTCTCTTTAGGGTGGATACGAGATGATCAAACATCTCTTTCATGCTTAACAAGCACTCTTGTTGTCCAGGATTTACAGCTCGGGCTTCCTGTTGAGCTGCGGCCTGAGCTCGAGGTTGAGCTTGCTGTTGCGGAGGATTCTGCTCCATCCTCATGCTGCCCCCTTCATTAGAGGAGCATACGGGACTATCGTCATCCCGAGCAAGTCTCGTTTCTGACATTCTAGCTCAATCAGAACAATAAGAGTTTTAGTTTTCACATTTAAGCAACAATACAAGCTTATATCAAGTCTCCTAGGTGGCACAATATCCTATATGATGCAAGTGAGCTTAGTTTAGTCCTAGAACCGACTAAAAATCTCCGATACAAATAAATGTAACACCCCATCCCTGGGTAGCTATAATCCGGTTCGGGAGCATTATCGAGGCAAGAATAAAGCAAGAGATAGGTTACTTGTCGAACAAGTAACCTAGATATAGATAACTTGCGACGCAAGTAACCCAAACACAACAATACAAGACATATAAATAAGCATACTTAGCATGCTAATTTAGGCACTAATTTGTTTCATTTCATACTTATATCCTAAGTTACCACTATCATATTACAACTTACCATTCCATTTCAATATACATACACCATTCGAATATCAATGACAAGTATGGAATACTTCATAATAGGTTACTATTAGTCATGACTCAACTTACATTCTTATTACATGTTCATATACCCTATTCGAATAACAAGGTGGTCACTAACATATTTCATTTGTTTCTTTTTCAAACAAGACATACAATTTCATGGCATCCTTATCTAGTAACATTGTTAATGCATGCTTGTACATACCTTAACTCCAATTCATCAAGCAATGCCGATTCTTACCAATGGCCACAAGTAAAAATGCATGATCATACAATATTGGTCTAGCATTCAAATGATACAAGATTTCAACAATCATTGAATTACTTTTACAATATTGGTCCAGAATACTCAGTTTTGGGCAGTGAGTTTGAAAATTTGTAGAAAATCACATAGACCAAATTAGGGAGTAAATCTTATATGAACAGAATCATGTGTATGTCTAGTTTTGTATGCAACAAACAGAATCAAATTCTGAGTTATAAAACAGTTTGTAGAGACAAATCTCTAAGGATAGTGCAAACTGTACAGTGGCATAATTTGATCTGCCTTTAAATGAAAAACTGTATTAATTCACTATGAATAAAATTGTAAGGTCTATATGGTTAGAATGAAAATTAAGTTATCTTTCTAACGGTGTAAACGGTTTAAAATTCCGACGTACGAAATAAAAGATATGAACATTTAAGTAAGCAGTGCACATGCTGCCAGGCAGCAACAATCTTGATGTTTGTATTGAATTGAATGCTTGAGTATATGGAGTCACATAATGACTCAATTGGTTGTTGGATTGTATCTTATACACTATGTATTGTATGAATGTTAGATCAAGTTGAAATTGAGGAAAAATGGGCTCACTTAGATCAGGAAGCTAGTAGAGGGAAAGGGATTACAATCCGGGATCGACAATAGCTCGAAAAATTCCTGTAAGTGTAGTTTAAAGTTTGGAGAGGGTGGTAGCCTCTCCAAGTATAATTCTGATTTGTATTTCTTATTGTTTCTTAAGTATAAATTGTATAATGAGCTTGCTATGGAGCATTAGCAAGGTAAGTGCTCTTTTGAGTGGTTACTTGATTGTGAAACATGCTTGAATTGCTATTGATTGTCATGACATTCTTATTGCCTAATTGAACTATATTGAAATGAAGCATGATGTAACACCCCTTACCCCAGTTTAGTAGTAAACCGGCTCGGGAGCGTTACCGAGCAAGAAAAAGCAAGAACAAGGCAAGGAAGGGTGAACTCATCCCTATTAAAGGAGTTCCTTACTAGCTAGCAGCATAGGCATTTACAATCAATCAAGTAGAAACACGGACCATTTAAAACTTTTCAAACTCATCTCTATTAGATGAGTTACTTGTCTAGCAAGCAACTTAGACATACGTATCTTATCATACAAACAAGCAAATATTTGTTTACAAGTCATTATAGGTTACCACCTTCATTTTCATTTGCATTTTTATTCAAGTTAACATATAGCATTCCAATGGTCATACAAACAAGCATGCTTCTTTCACTCCAATTTCTATCTCATTTATGATCATATATATATATATAAACATTGCATTCGAATCATACAACCCAGCATTCGGAAGGCCGAAGTGAGCATACATGTTTTCGTTTTGATTAATTTATATATACATATATATATATATATATACGAAGATTGACTAATTCATAACGATTAACAATAATATGTATACAATGGCCTAGCATTCAAATTATACCTTTAGACTAGAACATGTTTACAATAGCATACACATACCAGATTAACAAGGCAAGATCTAAGATATTTTATGCAAGACATGTAAACACTTTAGGTGTTCGATTAGCACACATGGATAGCAAGGGTTCATGTCATTCATTCAGATGTTCCTTTGATCATGCAAGCATTTGTGACATTCTATCAAGTATCCATATTTTTCACATAAAGCATTCGAATAACATAGGTAGGCTAGATCATAAGCATTTTCATTCATATTTATACATATGCGTAGCATTACCCATTTCATATACATGGAAATCATAGTATTTACATATCAAGTTTTAGTGACCAAGTTCGAATCACGTGGAAGACTCATTTTAAGATCATATATATATATACAAGATTTTAGACATCCCAAAATGAATGATCTAGAGTTGACTAAATACAAGCTATGTGCCACCAACTACCAGGAGTATTACAAACAAGTATGGATTCATACTTGTGCTTTTACTTGTGTCGTACTTCAAGCTCAAGGAGTCAAGCTTCAGAATCAAGTTAGTCACTTGGAAGAACTCAACCTGTGGTTTGGGAAGAGAGGAAACAAGAGTGATAAGTACAAAAATGTACTTAGTGAGGTAGCCCTAGCTCTAACAATATTCAAGTCACGTGTCTTTTAGTCAGGTATTATCCTAACTAAAGATTCCAAGTGTTTTGAATTGATCAAGTAGTCATGTAACTCAATAGCAACATGTGTAGCATTCAAATAACAAGACAAGCAAGGTCATGGATTACCATTAATTCAAGTAGCATGGCAAACAATTCATGTTACATTTAAACAAGCACAAAATATATTCGGTCTACTTGCACACAAGCAAACACTAAACAAGATATTCAGTCTACTTGCGGTAAGATAAAGCAAAGATCCTATCATTGATATATAAAGATTTAAATCAACACATTGTAAAAGAGCTCATTGGTGTGCCTTGTGGTTTCACATTCTCCATGCGAAACTTCTTGAGCATATCCTTGATGTACTTTGCTTGGTTAATGAAGATGTCATCCTTCCATTGTTTGATTTGGAGTCCCAAAAAGAATGAGAGCTCACACACCATGCTCATTTCAAACTCACCTTGCATCAACTTAGGAAAATCTTGGCAAAACAATTCATTAGTAGAACCAAATATAATATCATCTACATAAATTTGAACTACTAAAATGTCTTTGCCTTTTCTTTTCATGAAGAGTGTAGTATCCACCTTTCCCTTTTCAAAACCTTTTTCAATTAAAAAGTTGATAACCTTTAATACCAAGTTCTAGGAGCTTGTTTCAAACCATATAAAGCGTTTGAAAGTTTAAAAACATGGTTTGGGTATTTTGGATCTTTAAAACCGGGTAGTTGTTCTACATACACTCCTTCATTAATAAAACCATTTAGAAAAGCACTTTTTACATCCATTTGAAAAAGCTTGAATTCATGATAGCATGCAAATGCAAGAAGCATCCTAATAGCTTCCATTCTAGCTACGGGTGCATAGGTTTCATCAAAATCGATTCCTTCTTCTTGAGTGTAACATTGAGCAACAAGTCTAGCCTTTTTTCTCACTATGTTACCACTCTCATCTAGTTTTTTTTAAAAACCCATTTAGTTCCTATGGTATATTTATTACTAGGAGTATTAACTAATGTTCATACTTCACTTCTCTCAAATTGGTTTAATTCTTCTTGCATAACTAATATCTAATAATAATCATTTAATACTTCTTTGATATTTTTAGGCTTTATGCATGAGATAAATGCAACATTACAAGCAATCTTTAGAGAAAATCTAGTCGTTACCCCTTTAGATGGATCACCCAAAATCTTACCACCTTTGACACAGTTGAACTCCCTTGGGCAGCTCACTTCCTTTTCCTCTAGAGTCATGTCCTTCACTGCTTCTAGAGGTGGATCTTGTGCTTCCTCTTCTTTGAGTGGAACTTTATCTACCTTTGCTGATTGCCCACCATCATTGGCTTCAAAAATTCATACATCATCATCATCACAAGAATCCTTCCTTGGAAGTAGGTTATCATCGAAAACCACATGAATAGACTCTTCAGCTACCAAAGTTCTTTTAATAAATACTTGATAGACTTTAGATTTTAAAGAACAACCTAAGAAAATAGCTTCATCACTTTTAGCATCAAATTTGCCGAAATTGTCTTTTCCATTATTTAAAACAAAACATTTACATCCAAAAGGATAAAACTAGCTAATGTTAGGCTTTTTGGATTTTAAAATTTCATAAGGTGTTTTCTTTAAAATCAGCCTAATCATTACTCGGTTGACAATATAACATGCGATATTTGTGGCTTCCGTCCAAAAATACTTAGGCAAATTGTTTTCACAAAGCATGGTTTTAGCTTTTCTTTTAAAATCCAATTTTTCCTCTCAACAACCCCATTTTTTTGAGGAGTGCGAGGAGGGGAAAATTTATGGCTTATACCATTTGAGTTACAAAAATCCTCGAAACCTAAATTTTGAAATTTCGTTCCATTATTACTTCTAATATGAGAAATAGAGTGACCAACATCATCTTAATTTATTTTTGAAAACGTGATGAATTTTTCTAAAGCCTCATCCTTGGTAATTTAAAATAGAACCCAAGTAAATCTAGAGTAATCATCAACTAAAACAAAAGCATTTGATTTTCCACCCAAGCTCTTAGTCCTAATAGGGCCAGAAAGATCCATGTGGATCAATTGTAAAACTCTACTTGTAGAAACATCATTAATACATTAAAAAGAAACTATTTTCCGTTTGCCTTTAGCACAGGCATCACAAATTTTGTCAAAAGAAAACTTTATTTTAGGCAAACCTCTAACAAGATCGTTTGAAATCAATTTTTCTAAAACAATCATTCTTGCATGCCTTAGTTTTTTATGTCTTAACCATGAGTCATGTTCATCTTTTGCAACAAAACATGCATTTGAAATATGAATGTCATCTAAATGCACTATGTATATGTTTCCTATGCGATGACCAATAAGCACTATTTTCCTAGTTTCAATGTTGATAATTTTGCAACCATTTAAATCAAAAAGCACGTTGGAATTTTTATCACAAAGTTGGCTTAAGCTTAAAAGATTATTTTTTAGACCGTTGACATATAAAATATTGTCTATATGGATAGAATAGTGATTACCAATGAAACCAATTCCTTCAATGTGGCCTTTGGAGTTGTCACCGAAAGTCACTACTCTCCCACTCTTTGGTTTTAACTCCAACAACTGACTTTTGTCACCGATCATGTGTCTCGAGCATCCACTATCAAGGTACCACAAATTTGTACAAGTAGCTTTGGACTTGTAGCAATGCTCCCCCTACAAACAAAAATTAGGTCTTGATTTTTGGTACTCAAATCATTTTAAGTTCATGAGTATTAGCTCCCAACAACTTGGTTCCCTTGGGAATCCAAGAAGAAATAGCACTAATGTTGTTAGAAGTAAATAGTTCCTTAGGAACCCAAACACTTCTAACTTTCTTACCATGTGAGTGCCTTTGAAAGCCTCATTGTTTGTAGACTCTAAAGATTCTCTTTACATAGTTGGTTTTTAAAGAACTTGTTTTTTCAAAACTTGGTTTCCCAACTTTGCTTAGAGAAGCTTTGAGATCACCCTCATCCTTGTGGCGATCATCATGAACCTTGGAAAGAAGGTTTTGCAAGTCTTGGTTTTTCTTTTCAAAATCTTTTTGACTTTCTTGCAAATTGAAAACCTTCTTCTCAAGTTTCGAATTAGTTTTAGATAAGGTATCATTTTGGTTTTCAATTCGGAAATAGTTTTCTTGTTTTTCAAAATTGATTTCTTATACTTTCCAACCAATTCGTCATACACCTCTTGCAACTCATCGTAAGCTTCTTGAAGCTCGTCAAATGATAAATCAAATTCGGATAAGTTAGAGGTTACCTTAAGATCCTCCTCAAGAGCCATGAGGAAAAAGTTGGCAACTTCTTGCTCCTCTTCATCGGATGATTCCTCATCACTCCAAGTAGCAACATTTGCCTTGAACTTCTTCTTCATGAAGCTCTTCCTTTTGAGTTGGGGTAATCAGTTCTTAAGTGCCCCAACTTCTTGCACTCAAATCAAATAAGTTGATCCTTCTCTTCCTTCTTGTTCTTGTCCTTGAAATCCCCTCTTTGGTGGAACCTTCTTCCCCAGTTGGATTTCATGAACCGAGTGAATCGTTTGGCTAGCATAGCCAATTCTTCATTTTTCGCCTCACTTGAATCGTTCTCTTCTTGTGAAGCTTTGAGAACAATTCTGATCTTTTTCTTCTCTACTTCCTTCTTCTCGACCTTCTTCTCTTCTCTCTTCTTCTCATCTTCTCTTCCTTTCTTCATGATCTCATGAGTTATGAGAGACCCCATGAGCATCGAGCTACAAAGTCTTTAGGTCCTTTACCTTGATGATGGCAGTTCTCTCTCCTTTCCATGACTCGAGAAGGGAGTAGATAAGCTTTCAGACTAGCTTGTCCTCAGGGATGACTTCTCCGAAGCCCATGAGACTGTTGACAATGACGAAAAAATGATCGAACATCTTGGTGATGCTCTCATCCGGCTCCATCTTGAAATTTTCTTAGCTCAAGTTGAGGAGTCCAATCTTGGTCTCCTTTACGTCGTTTGTGCCTTCGTAGGTGGTCTCGAGCTTGTCCTATATCTCTTTTGCTCTTGGCAAGAAGAAATCTTGGAGTATTCATCCGGTCTAAGCGCATAAAAGAGCATGTACATAACTTTGTCGTTGACTTGCAAGCATCTTCGTTCTTCATCGATCATCTCAAGCTTGGACTTTGGAATAAACCAGTCTCCTTCACTCTCATCGAATTTGTTGGTCCATCTTCCACAACATCCCACTAGAGGTAGTCCTTAGATTTGATGAAGAGCCTCATACAATTCTTCAAATAGGGATAGTTATCCCCATTGAAATAGTGAAGTTTGGTGGTGGATTGAGACACGTAGAGGTTGTGTCTGGAAGTAGATGTCATGGCTTCGATTGTGGATTGATGTATCTCCTTACAATCAACTCAAGAGGATGTTAATCCTTCCAATAAGTGTAGCTCTATACCAATTGTTGAGATAATCAATCGGTTGTGGAAAGCCAAGCGGGAGGTGAATTGGCAAATAAAAAAAATGGTGGAAGCAAATAAAAGATAGAAAAAGTTGGACACAAGGATTTATAGTGGTCCAAGATTCTAACAAGCTCTACGTCCACTACCTTAGTTACCCACTAAGGATTTCAAACAATTCACTAAGAATTGTTCCTCTTTTCTAGGCTAAGAAGGCAACTGTTACAATCAGTCAAAGCTTTCTACCCAAAGTTAGATCCAATTCACTCACTTTTACAAGAAAGAATGGAAATATATGGAAAGTCCTCTCAAAGATAAATAATTTTCCCAATTACAAGTACTCTCAACCCAAAACTTGAATAAAATGGATACAATTGAAGAACACTCAAGTGGGTTACAAAATTTGACTCTAATAGCTCAAAGGTGTTGGATTTGTGCTTGAATGCTTTAGACTTGTTCAATGGATGTTCAATCGTTGTTGTTGTAGCTTTGGAGACTTGATTTTATATCCCCTAATTGATTTTTAACCATTTGGGTGGTTGGGGGATCATCAATAGAGTCGTTGGGCTACTTTTTTCTCGCAATAAATGTTGTTTGGTATCATACCGTATCGGTACACGAACAATCGTATTGGTATCCGCCATAAAAATAAATAGTTGTTGTACAAAGGGGTATCGATACGCTTGAGGATGTATCAACACAAGTAAGGTGTAAAAACATAGGCATATCGATATGGATAGGCCGTATCGGTACAGTTTTTGCTCATTGGAATCTGAGGAAAAAGTCCTTGGAAAAATGCATCGGTACGCCTAGGGGGCATATCGATACGGTATAATTGAAATTTAAAGTTTGGTGATTCCAACAACTTAAAAGGCAACGATAAAAAAATTATTAAAAAGATTTTAAAAATATTAACACCCCGTATCGGTACTGGTGAAGTCGTACCGATACTCATAACAAAGAACATAAACCCAGGTTGAAGGCTGTATCGAAACAGGTAAACCCATATTGGTGCATTTTTGCAGTTAAAATTCCAGTAGTCAAAATTCGTATCGAAACACCTAAGGGCGTATCGATACGCGTGGGCGATTTTGGTTATTTGATTATCAAAACACTTAGAAAATATTTTTGGGTTTATGTTTTTGACTTAGAAACCACTTTAAGTTCGAATCCTTGTCATTTTGTGAGACTTTTTGAATACTTAAAAATTTATCCAATTTTATAAATTGGTCCTTAAACTCTTTGTTATATCAAAATCAAATATAGGATTTACAATCTCCCCTTTTTTGATATAACAAAAACAAAGTGATT
The DNA here is from genome assembly GCA_019671005.1 of Hibiscus mutabilis. Lineage (NCBI taxonomy): Eukaryota > Viridiplantae > Streptophyta > Magnoliopsida > Malvales > Malvaceae > Hibiscus > Hibiscus mutabilis. The sequence goes on from CM033715.1 coordinate 55,612,137, forward strand.
TTTAAGTAAGTTTTTTAAAAAATACCCCCTTACTTTAAGGCAAATCTTTTAGTCTTAAAAAATTTGACCTTGAAAAACTTTAAAAAATTAAAGGCTCTTTTTTTTCTCCCCTTTTTGTTAGATCAAAATAAATAGGATATGATAAAGCAAGATATAAAACAATAACTCCAAGCATTAAAGGAAACAACATAGATAATATTAAAACTCAAAGCATAATATTCAATAAAACATTAGGAACCAACTCAAAACCTAAAAACATATACCAAAGGAAATAAAGCATATGATTTCATAAAACAAAGACATATGTGCATAAAACATAAAACCTAATATGATATGATATGTCATAAGATGCAAGATGCCTAAGAGTCATCTTCATCCTCTTCATCTTCATCCAAGGTATTGGTTCCAAAAGATTGTCTCCACTCTCCATGAAAAGCAGTGAGGGATATGTCCATAGAAGCTTGGCGATTCTCTATCAAGGTAACTCTCTCCTCCAAGGACTGCATATGAGTATCAAGAGATGTCATACGAGTATCAAAAGTAGTGAAACCCGAGTTCATACTGATATCCAAAAAGTCAAACTTCCAATCAAGATAAGCCATGAGTGCGTCAAAGGAAGCTTGAGCCACCAGAACTTGAGGAAATGCTTGAGGATCCGCCATCGGATCGGGTTGAACACCTTGAGGGAGATACGCAGCTTGGACCCATTCTCCATTGTAGTAGGAAAACTTAGCACGGTGAAGAGAATGCTCATCAATGAGATTGGTGAGAGGTTTGGAAACATCATAAGAGTAATCAATCCCAAACTTGTGAAACAAGTAGCTCAAAGCGGTGCCATAGGTGAAGGATTAAACAAGAGTTGTATGGCAGTTTTGCACTGTAACGTACCCTTCCAGCCTGGCAGAGAACTGGGTTGAAATGTGTTATTAGTGTTCAATACGGTGATTGGACTACAAGAACCACACGATAACGATGACTCAACGACATGATCTCAAAACAATAAGGTCAATGCAACAATACAATAATCTATTTCTTGAGTTAGGACCAATTAAAAACTTTTATAATATTTAGGGGCTAAATAGTAACTTCTATAATTTAAGGGTCTTTACCTGTAACACCCCAAACTCGGCTTAACCGTAAACTAATCTAGGAAGTGTTATGCAAACAAACACAACCAACCTTCCTCAAAATATTAGCAAACAAGTTGAGCATGGCTTCGAAAATATGGATGATTTAAAACTTTTTAGCTGTGACAAAAAAAAACTTCAACTTTAAACTATGCATATATAACTTACAACATTTAGCAATAACTTTGGCCTCCAGTTTTGAAACATGTTTTATAACTTAGATTACCATCTAAGATTCATGTATCACAATCAAACATATAACCATAGCAATCCTTCACACTTCATATTTTACATAGCTTAAACTTCAGGCAATCATGAGGCATTTTAAACCATACATACAAAGATGTTAATCTCGATCATATACTAAAATCAAAGCTATTCCGGGCTTGCACCAATTATATCCATTTATGTAACTTTCGCACAACAATACTTTGCATGCAAATGTCGACATACTTATCATTTGTTTAGTTGGCCATTGATTTAATCACATGGACTATGTTACCAATTTAAAGTTAACACATGTTACTAGACATATATATAATTATCAATCCACATATACGCATGACATCATGGTAGCCTAGTTCCTTATATTACAATTAACTATTTAGTCAACTAAATGACCATGCTTATCATACCAATCATATAGCAAGCAATCATAGAATATCGAAAGCAAATAGTCAATAAGCAAATTAAAGGCCCTTTACAAACATAGAACTTATATACAACACATATATATAATCGAATATTGCTCAATATGCACAATGCTCGTAAATCTAAAATGTGCCACCACCTAGGAGTATTTAGGAAAAAAATCCATAACCTAATCTTGACACTTGTGATTCGTCCACATACGATAGAATAACGGAGTTTCGAAACCATGTAAGGAATGAGAGAAATAAAGTAAGCTAAAGCTTAGTGAGGTAGTAACAGGATCCTAAAGCAATCATTAAAAATCTTCAAACGTTTTTTCTCATTCCTTTACCAAGACTTTCCGAGGTTCGAGAAAAACCCAAAGTGATTTCATATTCACATGATAAAACTATGAGACCTTTCATATACGATTTACAAGTATTTTATTTCAAAAATCAGTCATCTATTTTGCAAGACACAAAACACTAGATTAACATCCCAATTCATAACTTACATATTATACGAGACCTTAGGAACAATGCATCTCTAACACAAGATTTTATCGTACAACATTAAGCATACGCTTTCGTTAGTCAAGACAACCAATGAAGAAAGTATTATCAGAACTTAACAGATCATATAAATCACTCAACACAGTCCCAAGGACTCAAATTACTTTATTTCAAGATAATTTACCATTGTAATCCAATTTCATGGTTTGCTTGACTTATAAGATATCTTATAAAACATCATTCACAACAAAACTATAGATATTTATCACTCAAGTTATCCAACCCAACATATTATGAAATTTCAATTACTTATCAAGAATTCCAAGTTTGTAAGCACTTTAACAAGCTTAGCTATTTTCTCAAAGAACATTTAATAGGCTAAGATTCACTTTATTTAACTTATAAACTTTTCTTTTTATCGAAATCTTACTTTTCACGCAACCTATTTTACTTGTATATTGTTCCATCCATCCTAAGATTCTTTAATTCTCAGGAATACATTTACATATATTTAAAGCCTTTCAATACATACTTGAATATATATATATATATCCAAAATAGTTCTTAATTCCTGTATAAGATTGTTTAGAGTCAAACAGTCTATTGTTTACTTATTTTTCTTCAAGACAGCCCTTAAAAATATTTATATAAGCATGTGAATCCAAAACAGTCTCTTTTAAACATGTACTCATTTTTGCACTTGGAAACAATCCTTATACTTTCATGTTTCCCAAAACAATCCTTTTAAAGCATATACTCATTTTTATACATGACAAAACAGTCCATATATATTTAGTTTGAGTCAAAATCAGTCCATATAGCATGTGTACTCAATTTATCGCTACCAAGACAGTCCATATTATTCATGTTTAACCAAAACATACCATGTAGCATGTATACTTAATTTTTCATCACCAAAGCAGTCCATATTATTCATGTTTAACCAACATAGACCATGTAGCATGTATACTTAATTTTTCATCACCAAAGCAGTTCATATTATTCATGGTTAACCAAAACAGACCATGTAGCATGTATACTTAATTTTTCATCACCAAAGTAGTCCATATTATTCATGTTTAACCAAATCAGTCCATATAGCATGTTACAGTTAGGTGACACTTATTTCACAATGTTTAAACAAACATGTAAATCACTAGGCATTTTATCAAGTATAACATATCATACTTAAATCTTGCTTATCTCACAAGCTATCAAATCATAACATATCATAGTTATAGATTTCATAGTATATAAGATATCGAATTTAACTCTTTACATGGTTCATAAATTTCATTATTCAATCTTTAAATAGCCTTGAGAATCAAGTAACAGCCTAGGTACACGAATCCTATCCAACCAGAATCAATAAGGGTACATAAAGTACCAAACAAGGGTACACAAAGTACCGAACAATTCATCATTAAGCAATGGTACTAGTAGTACCAATAGATCACTCGATCTTTCTCAACAAGGGACCGTAGTCCAGAACCGTAGTCCAATCTAATATGAGCTCAATAGACTCTATGGCATGCCAACTATACCTAAGACTGACTTGAGACCAAGGCTTTAACATGTTTTATCTTATATCAACTTATAGTGAGCATAGCTCGTAACATTGCATCAAAGTGCATCTCATTAATCTTTTATAGTGAGTAAACACATTCATTTCAAGTAAATAACATATATCATTTATCATGACTGAATGACCTCAAAGCCATAGTCATAGTCAATACGATCACTTCATGTGCTTTTAGCTCAAGCAAGTAACTCAGTATATACTTAGCTCATTAAAAACATAATTGTACTTTCAAGTCAAATGGTTTGTTACAAAGAACTTAATTATTTCATCAATCATGCACATTCTTGAGATCAAAGGTAGAGCTTATCTTATCTTATCAATCACAAATCTCAATATAAAATATAGCTTTCAAGACCACATAGACAAGGTTTATTTCCTTTCATTTTAAGCATATGTCTAAGTTATATCTATTTCTCCCCACATTTTCATTCATCTTACATAGTTAGCATAGATTATTATAAAACATATTTACTTATATATAGTATTCAATTAGATCATTCTTGGTTCAATCATAACATTCACAACAATGTGTAAACCTTACCCTTCAGGTACTCACCTCGATTCCAGCTTATTCAAGCATAGCTTGACTCATGAATAAGATTCTATAATTAAAACAACAAACAAGTGCTCGGGAGGGTTTTTAGCCTAACCCGAGACTTTAAACTACACTCACCTCTTATCCTGACATTACATGATACCTGAATCCACAACCATATTTTGCTACTTATCCAAATTTCCCCCTAGCTTTTCCTTGGTCTAACAATTTACAAGAGAAGTAATTAATATATTAGAACCCATTTGTCAACAATTTATTTTTTTCAAGGTCACACAAATTGAGGCACTCAAACATGTAAACACACAACAATCCATAACCAACTCAGATTCCAAAACCATTCCTACTTACACATACTCACAAATATGTGTACAAAGTCAATCACAAGAATCATATTCACATAGCAGAACAGGGCAGCATACACAAACTTATTTCTATTCACTCAAGTCTGTCCACTAATCACATATATGTATGCATCAAATTCAAGACAATCCATATGCTTTAATTTACCACATTAATCAAGTCTCATTCTTAAAATTCTTAAAATATCAAGCTGTTCTCGCTTTTAAACTAGGTAATTATTTCCATAATTTTGGCAGCATGCACTACCTTCAAAGATTTCCTTCTACAGAATACAATAATCATTGTATTTTAACTTTCTTTTCACCGTTAAAAACCAGATTAGACTAAGGTTCTAATGGTATAAGCCACATAATTTAATAGAACCTACAAAATTATGAAAATTCCTAAAAGTCATGAAACAGAGACTGCCCAGAGCAGAAAAATACTCCCAGTTTTTCTGTCCTACTTTCGATTATAAATTCATATCTTTTGATCCAGGACTCGAAATCAATCACCGCTTGTTTTGAAAGAAACTAGACTCACACATTATTCTATTCATATAAGCGTCACTCTCTAATTTAACTTATAGAATTTTCCATGATTTATTGAACTTATTGCCCAGTACAAAATTTTCTCGGCAGATTTTTATGCTTTCAAGTCACACCCTTCAAACAAGTTTAGTATTCACCTGATTTGCTTCAAATTCCATTGAATTTTATACACACATTTACACATTCATTTCTATTAAATCAACTCCTAATTGTTTGTACAACAGTAGAATTTTCCATAGTCATTTAATATGTACTCAAATCAATTTCCTAATGAAATTTTCAACAACCAAGTCATTCAATTATCAATTCAAGCATTAAGCAACACAGCAAACATATACTCGACAATCATGCTTGGTTGTTCACAAAGATCATATCATAAGTCTCTCTCTCTCAAGACAACAATCATATAGATTTTTAATCTTCTTAAGATTTCCACACAAGATTTCCTAACAATTTCTATCACAAGAAGGGTGACTAGAATGCTTACCCTTTATTCATCGTGGTTTGAATAATTTGTAAAAACTTTAAGCTAGCCATAAACCGAGACCCTCAACACTCCATGAATGACTAATTGAGATTTCTCCCTCTTTTCCTATGTTTCGGTTCTCACTAGAATGAGAATGACACAATGGCAATTGTGAATTTCTCCACATGGCCAAACCTTCTCCCAAATTAATCTCCTAATGTGACAAGTGTAAAGGTCTCTCCTAACTTTTCCTTTAGCATGCATTCATATTTCTTTATCAAATATTTTTTTGGTCCTTATGGCATTGCCCATTCCATTTCTTATTGATTTGATTTTAGTCCTTAGAGACATAATAGATTTTAAAGATTTGGAAACTATAGCAATCTAATTAAGGTTCAATGCTCAACTTCTAAGCCAAGAAAATTTAGGGTATTACATTACAAAATAATAAACTTACCACAATGAGATTCATCCTTTAATCTATGAACATGTAAATTTTAACGACTATCAAAAGTCATTTGCTTAGTCAATTAAACAATATACCGAACAATGACCATATTGCAAATTTTCAAACTATTTTCAATAGCTTTTAACTAACTTTCCTGAACCCATACCGATACTCGAAGAGGCCGTACCGGTACGCCTATGTCATGACCAGTAATATAGTTGAAATTGATGAACCCGTATTGATACGCCATGACCAATATCATATTACACAAATTCCAATAACAAAAACTCGTATCGGTAAGGCTAGGGACCGTAGCAGTACGGGTTGACCAGGTTGACCCGTTTCAATACGCCCCAAGATTGTATCAATGCATTTATTTTTCCAAATTCCAGTGTTGACTTTCCGTATCAATACACCTCTTTGACGAATCAATACACCCTATTGACCGATGTTGACCAAGTCCAAATATGCATACCCGTATCAATACGCCATCACCCGCATCGATACGCTTTGCACTGTAATGATAGATTTTGTCTAGTTTTTATCAAATTTAACCCATGGTTAAATTCAATAAAACTTTTCCAGGAAGTTTATAACTTGATAATCTACTAGCATGCCAAATTTCAAGTCAAAATGAATCCATTTACTAGATTTTCACTTTCTTGAGCTAATTATGCTACTTTTACCACTTTTAGCCAAACTTAAAAGGTCATTTAGTGCCTTTTTAGACTTTTACAAGCCACTAGCAATATACACACAACAAAAGAGCTAAAAGTGACTAGTCTAACTACTTTGCCACCATTCTAGGAGTTCGCAGGGATGATATACATTACTTTAACCTTGTAGTGACTTGCCAAACTTGTAATACCCCCTTCCCAGTCTAGTAGAGAACCAGGTCAGAAAGCGTTATTGGATAATATATATTAGAAATTGGAAGCTTAATCAGAGTCAAAAGTTTATTTGGAGGTTCTAATATTCTTGTTTAAGGCTTAGTGAACCTAATTATCAATTACTGACTCAATATGGGGTCAATTTTAAACCTTTACAAACTTAGGGACTAAATTGTAAATTTTACAGACTAGCGGTCCTAATCAGAATTCTTTATTACCAACTTGTATTTAAACTTACCAATTATTAATCTGTAAGGTTTCGTTACTATCGGATATCATTAGCCTAATCAATTAGACTATATAGTTATTAGTGGTCAATTCGTAAAACTGTCCAAGTTCTGTTTTCATGCCTTACAACAGATTAACTAACACCATATCAATACCATAGGGCCGTATCGATACGCTGAGCTTAATTTCAGATTTCCAAATTCAAAGGATGTCAAACTTGTACCGATACAGCTCATCCTGTATCGATTATGCGTTGACCGCGTACCGATACGCTTTAAGACCGTATCGATACCATTTTTCAACCCAAATTCTAGTGACCAAATTTCGTACCGATATGCCTAAACTGTATCGATATGCCTTGTTTGACTAAGGTTGACTGGACCAAATATGCGAAGGCCGTATCGATACGTCATCACTCGTATCGATACTTCCTGATAACTGTTGTTGTAAGCAAATTCAACTAAGGGTAGGGATTTCTCCCACGTACCCCCAAAGTCGATAACACAGGCTTAGAGCATATCTTCTAGGATCTACAAGGAAGAATCGAAATTGATGCAAAACACTTATGCATACAGTTCAAAGGAAGTTTTAGAGTTACTTGTATAACTCTCTCAGATTGGCAATCGGTTTGAGGATGGAAAGCAGTGCTAAGGTGCACTCGCACCCCCAAAGCCTCATGTAAGGTCCTCCAAAACCAAGCTACGAATTGAGGATCATGATTGGAAATAATAGATACTGGAACTCTATGTAGATGGATGACTTCACAGATGTACAACTCTGCGAGTTTAGGCAAACTGAAATCCATTCTCATCGAAAGAAAGTGAGCAGATTTGGTGAATCAGTCCACCACAACCCAAATAACATCATTCTTCTTCAGAGTCATTGGCAACCCACTTACAAAGTCCATCGTAATACGCTCTCATTTCCACTGTGGAAGCTCTGTAACATCCCAAATTTTGAGCTAGAAAGAAGCTTTAATACAACATTTGATAATTATAATTATATGTGACCATATTGGAAGGCTTATAGGACCAATTATTAAAGTTAAGCAAATTAAGAGTTTAAGTCAAAATGACCAATTAGATAAAGTATCAAAATATCAGTCTTGCATGATAAATTAAAATTTGATAGGAGATTGATGAAGTGGCTCAATGTGGAAGGGCCACATGTGGGGATTGTTCCCACATTTTATTGAGACCAAACAAATGGCCATCTTCTTCTCCATTTTCTCCTATACACCGAAACTAGACATGAGAGAGTAAGAAAGAGAGAATTTGCTTTGGTAACATCTTTGCTTGGAATTCATTTGATTTTGGAGCTCTATATTGCTTGCATGTTTGCTTAAATATAAGTCCTTCTTGATAATTCTTTGCTTCGGTCATGGTTCAGAGAAGGTTGCTTGAGAATTTATAGTTGCTTGTTAGAAACTAGAGTTGATCGAATAAATTGACTTGATAGAAATAATGTAGAATTGAGAATTAAGCTATTGGAGCATGAATTGATAATCTAAGGTAATTTGAGAGTTGAGTCTAAATCTTGACATGAAACTACAAGCTGAAAATCCATAAATTGAGTTCACTAGATGATGTATGTGGAATTATTTTAACTATAGAAATTGTTTGAACCGAATCTGTCCAGTTTTGGAATTGCTACAGTTTTAGTATAATAGAGATTGTTTAATCAATGAATTTATGCCTAAAAGTGTAGTTGTTTAATTGGTAAGTCTATAAGGAAATGTTAAAGACATAGGGAAGTTGCTTAGGCATTGCCTAAATGGCAAAATTAGGTGATTTGAAAGGGGTACGAACTGCCCTGTTCTAAGCAGAAAATTCTGGATTGTCTTATAAAAATTTGGTTAATTAATCAATTGCTTAAAACAGGTTAAATGTTAATCTTTGATTTCATGTACGATACATAGTTAAAGAGTTACGGACGTTCATAATTGATAAAGAAAGTGAATTGAAGAAGCTTAATCAAAAGACCTAAGGCTGGACAGTTTCGAAATAATGATATCATTAGGAGATTGTTTTACTTATTGTGAATTGAATAATGTTCTAATTGTTTGATTATGGAACCTTGTTGGGATGATATGTAAATTAATTGTCATTGGATTGATTCTAATTCACCATTACTTATTGTTACATTAGACAAGAAGGGAATTGGCCAAGGTGAAGAGAGACAAAAAAGGAGTAGAGATTCATGATCAAGAATAGCTCGGAGTATTTGTGAGTGTAAATTGTATTTCGAATTAGCATAGATCATTTATTGATTGAGTAATTTGATTGTTTCATTAGTCTTAAATGCCTATGCTTGTTTGGGTTGCTAATGCTTGGTAAGGTAATTATATCCAGGTATGTATGGATATTAGCTAATTCATATTCGAGCATGAGATAGAATTGGTTGTTTAGAATGTTTAATGTAGCATCTTGAGTTTGTGATTAAGTACTTAAAGTAATTTAAGAGAATATTGAAGAGCCTTGATTAGTTATAGTTCTAGCTAGATTGACATGCCAATAGAGAGTCCTGAGCTCAGCATGAGATAGAATTGGTTGTTTAGAATGTTTCATGTAGCTAGTCTTGGATCCACACTCTTTTGTTCTTAGATTTAGGATGTTCCACCATTTCCTCTTCCACCAAGTTCACTCCTGGTTCTAACACATTACACAAGTAAATACATATTAAAACAAATAAATCCACATAATCATTCAACCAAGGCAATATTACTAGTACACAACATATACAAATCTAGCAGCATGCTCATATAAATTCTTTACTACACATAACTACACTTGTCTATACTCTAATTCATGTAAAACAAGGCAGTAACCACTGTCCCAAAACTGTTTACAAAACAGTTTTCAAAACTGTCACAATTCTGTGTACAATTACCTAAACTGCTACTACCAGGTAGCATGTACTCTGCTCACTTAAACATGCATAACTTTCATTTCGTATGTTAGAATTTAAATTGGTTTACACCGTTGGAAAGCTAAACTAATTTCTTTTCTAACCATATAGGCCTTGCATTTTAGTTCTTTTCCAATTAATACAATTTTTAACTTAAAGACAGAGCAATTTACAACATTGGACAGTTTGCACTGTCCCTAGTGTTTCTTCTCTACAATTCATTCTACAATCTAGAATTCAGTTCTGTTTTCTCCTAATGAATTTAGAAATGTTAAGGTACTATTCATATAAAATTCAGCCTTAAATTCTATTTATACAATTTATGGTGATTTTTCAAAGTTATTGCCCAAAATAGAGTATTCTAGGCAGATTACACTAGGTTGAGTTTCTAGCTTCATAACTCATCTAAACAAGATTCTAACATTGTAATTCAACTTATTTTCATGTTCTTACATGTCTAGGTCAGTCTAATTCATCCAGAAATGTGCTTAATACATGGCATTATATACAATTAGCATTTTTACACATTTTCACCTAGCAAAACAGTCCCTAATCAAAACTAGTTTCAACCATAATCCCTATTCTCAATTTCCAGCAACCATACACATTCTCTTTAGCAATTTGGCTATGAACACTCACAATTTCAAGTACCATTAGAATCTAACATTATCTTATCATGCATAACAATCATCCTATTCAATTTAGGTAACAAGAACATCACAAACTTAAGATTCGTGCATTGTATAACATGTAGGAATCAAGCAATTTACCTTATCCAAGCCAACTTGATCAAAGTTCAATCAAGAAACATGAATTGAAGATGATCTATGACGCTTTATCTCCCTTTTTCTCTCTCAAAAATTCGGCTATGGGATGAAGGAGATGACAAAATTTTTGTTCATCTTTACCCACCTTGTTGCCGCGAGTCATGACTTACAAGGCACATGTTCTCATCAAATGAGAACATGTCTCTAGGCCTCCAATTCTAATGCAATTTACATGCAATCTCTAGAGTTTTGCATGTTCACATTTCCATCCTTCCATTTAAGCCTTCTAGTTTTAATTTTAATTCAATTTGGTTCTAATTTCACTTATTTGATCTAAAAGATAGCTAATGTTCTTTCATCTTTAATTTGATTAGTACATAATTCAATTAGTCTATATATTAAATAGTGGTAACCTTCCTAGGCCAAGTTTAGGGTGTTACAATTCTCCCCCTTAAAATAAATTCACCCTCGAATTTACCTAAATCGAATAGGTGACGATATTGCTTCCTCATGGCTTCTTCAGATTCCCAAGTTACCTCTTCTACCTATTGGTTTCTCCACAAGACCTTGACAAGAGGAACAATTTTGTCCTGAGCTTTCTAACTTCACGATCAAGAATCTGGACTGGTTATTCTTCGTAAGACAAGTTAGGATTCAGTTCTACTTCTTCAGGATCAAGGACATGGCATGGATCATATCTATATCTTCTAAGCATAGATACGTGAAAGACATTATGAATCTTGTCAAATTCTCTGGGAAGAGCTAATCGATAGGCAATTGGACCAATCATTTCAATGATTTCGAATGGTCCAATGAATCGGGGACTGAGTTTCCCTTTTCTTCCAAACCTGAAGACTTTCTTCTAAGGAAATACTTTGAGGAAGACCTTGTCTCAAACATTGTATTGGATGTCTCTCCTTTTCAAGTCTGCATATGCTTTCTGTCTATCAAAAGCTACATTCAATCGATTATGAATGATCTTCACGTGTTCTTCAGTTTCTCTGAGCAATTGAGGTCCCAATACTTTGTTTTCTCCCAATTCAGACCAACACAAGGGAGTTCTACATTTTTCTTTCGTATAGAGCTTCGAAGGGAGCCATCTGGATAGATGTCTGGTAGCTATTGTTGTAAGCAAACTCTACTAGGGGTAGAGATTTCTCCCAGTTATGTCTGAAGTTTATAACACAAGCACGTAGCATGTCTTCAAGCACTTGGATGATTCTTTCAGATTGTCCATATAATCGAGGATAAAAGGCTGTACTAAGCTGCACTTTAGCTCCTAGAGCCTTCTGTAAGGAATTCCAGAATTGGGAAGTGAATCTGGGGTCTCGATCGGAGATTATAGCTGTAGGTACACCGTGTAATCAAATCACTTCACGGATGTTTTAAGCCTTATTTATTACTTGTTTACTTTCCTTAGTTTTAAGCCTTATTACTTAGCTGTCCATTATACATGTTTATACATTTTTATCATCACAAAACAATCCATAATATTCATGTATAATCAAAACAGTCCATGTGACTTGTGTATACAATTTTATCCTCACAAAACAGTCCATAATATTCATATATAGTCAAAACAGTCCATGTGACTTGTGTATAAATTTTTTATCATCACAAAATAGTCCATAATATTCATATATAGTCAAAACAATCCATGTGACTTGTGTATACAATTTTATCATCACAAAACAGTCCATAATATTCATATATAGTCAAAACAGTCCATAACTGCATGTACAAGTAGACAAGGAAGCATTACTCATGTTACATAGTTTAATCACACAAAAACAATCATTAATTGCATGTACAGGTTGTACATGGCAGAAACACTCATTAATTCGAGTAAGATCTAGATCCTTTTCAAGTAACAATCATGCATCAAGAAATTTGAGTATACAAGTCAAGTAATATGGTCAAGTAATCAAGATTGCATGTCAAGCAATTTAATCAAGCCAATCAAGTAAACATCAGCTCAAGTGAGGCCATAAGCCATTTCAAGAAATTAATCATACAATACAAGGTCCAAGCATAGGCAATTATCATTTCAAGAGTTTCATGTCAAGAATCAAGCATTTTAGTTCAAGCAATTCGAGTATTTCAAGAATTCATGTCAAGTGATTCAAGTGTTCAAGGTTTCTTGTCAAGTAATCTAAGTATTTCAAGATATAATTCAAGTGTTCAATGTTTTCTTTTGAATTTCTTATTCGATTTCTCAATAAGGTTCATTTCTTTTAACATGTTTTCCTTGGATCGCAATTGGTTATGGATGAGATTGGTCCGTGTTTGACCATAAAGGTCCAAGAATCCTATACTTCTCACTATCCAACCAACTGTCGCCAAATCTCCGTACAACTCCCCCGTTACCTTTTACTGTCGCCAATAACATATTACATGTAATAGGGCATCCCCCCGAGTCGTGGCTCATGGACCATAGTCCGAAGTATACCATGCATCATACCATTATATCCAAGGACTTCCATTGTAGGCAACTTAAGTCTTTTAAATCTTTAACTTTCAATAGAGGGTATCTTATGGCACAAGAATTCTTATTTTACTTTAAAGCTTGTTGTTGTTTCTTATGTTTTATGCTTTCGTGTTCAAGTCAAGATAATTGTATTCAAGAATCACATTCAAGCAAGTTATAGAAATATCATGCTTAGCCCTTAGGCTAGTTGAGCCTTAGCTTTTCAATTCACATTTTACCTTGACATTCAAGCAAGTATTCGAATATATACCCTTAGGTAACAAGCAATGTCTTTATTTCATGGTTCAATTCGTGCTATCAATATATACATCATAGAGTATTATCAAGCCAGCATTTTAGTACAAGCTTAGCATACTCAATTCAAGTCATTTAACATGTACAAGCATTATGCATACTTCACACGTCAAGCAACATATTCAAACAAGACACCCAAGTATCGACATGTAACAAATCAAGTATACCAATCATGTGACAAGTAGTTCGTGCTTACTTATTGTCAAGTCAAGTACACATGTTATTTCAAGCTAGCCATTCGAATACATGCCATCTTTGGCATCAAGCAAGTCAAGTAGATCACAATCAAGGTACAAGGGATCAAGCAATGTCTTATAAATCATGAATCACATCTTGTTAGCAAGTATTACACCATGGAGAATATACAAGCAAGCATTCACATAACCATCTTATTCATCAAGTAAACATGTATCATACACTATATTAGGCATCAAGCAGGAATTCGAATGAATAGCATTCAAGAGACAAAGATCACGCATCATATATCATGGAAGTACATATATGCTACTATTTGAATAGACACATTCAAGAACAAGAATTCACACTTTTGTTTTCACTTTTCTTTTTGATTATCTAGTCAACTTTCATGCTTTTATTTACTTACAAGTTTAGCTTAGCCAATCTTCCCTTTATATGCATGATCAAGCCTTTATTAAGTCCATTTAAAACAATACAAGGATGGCAGGAAATTTACACATGTATATTTGGTTAGGACCTAAGTCCTAACCCTACCAACGCTACACTCACAATACTCCAAGCTTAGCTAGTCTTGGATCCACACTCCTTTGTTCTTAGTTTTATGATGTTCCACCCTTTCCTCTTCCACCAAGTTCACTCCTGGTTCTAACACATTACACAAGTAAATACATATTAAAACAAGTTCACATACTATTCAACCAAGGCAATATTACTAGTACACAACATATACAAATATGGCAGCATGTTCATATATATTCTTTACCATACATAACTACATTTGTCTATACTCTAATTCATGTAAAACAGGGTAGTAACCACTGTCCCAAAATTGTTTATAAAATAGTTTTCAAAACTATCTAGAATTGCCTATACTACTGCTGCAAGAAGCTTGTACTCTGCTCACTTAATCATGCATAATTTTTATTCCGTACGTCAGAATTTCAATAAGTTTATACCATTAGAAATCTTATTTAACCCTTTTTCCAACAATATAGGCCTTGCATTTTAATGTTTTGCCAATTAATACAGTTTTTAGTTCAAGGACAAAGCAATTGCATTACTGGACAGTTTGCACTGTCCAGGGGTTTTCATTTCCAGAATTCACTCTACTTCCCAGAATTCAATTATGTTTGTTCCTAGTGAAAATAGACATGTCAAGGTGCGTTCCATTTAAATTTTAGCCTTAAATTCCATTTATACAATTTATGGTGATTTTTCAAAGTTAGTGCCAGAACAAAGTATTCTGGGCAGATTACACTAGGTTAAGCTTCTATCTTCATAATTCATCTATACAAGATTCTAACATTATAATTAAACTTATTTTCATGTTCTTACATGTCTAGATCAGTCCAAAATCATTTCTATGAGCTCAACCTAGTATCATTCTTCATACATGAACATATTCGAACTAGGCATCAACTATGACATTATCTATTTAATTCAATTGGATAGCAATCAACATTTTAATCACTCAAAATACATATCACTCGAACATATGTACATAGCCCATAATCAAATCTAATTATCCATCACCAAATCCTAGTGTTTCAAAATCAAATGAATTGGACAACAACTCGAATACAAGGGAAAGATGAAGGGAATGGCTCATCACCTTTTTTTCTTAAGCAAGAACAATCAAATCCTCAAGAAACATGCAATATTGAAGCCTCAAAATAGCTAGCATGGCTTTCTAAACTCTCCCCCTCTCTTCTATTCAAGATAATCGGTTTTAGGAGGAAGGAGAAGATGAATGAGTGGGGATGAAACCTAGGCCAAACCTATCCCTTCATACTCCTCTCTCATGGGCACATGTCCATGTCCTCAAGCTTCTTAATTATTTGCATGCAATCATCTTACTCCACTTTTAATTCATCTTAGTCATTAGAGAATGGAGCAACTTTAATTCAATTCTAGCAGTTTAATGTTAAGGTTTCGATTTAGCTAACATACTTTCCAACTTCCCTAATTAAGTCTTAGTCTTTAATTCTCATTCAAATTGGCCCTTGATTCTTTTATTAATCCTTTATTCTATTTAATCCATTCTCAAAATGGTTATCCATATTTTTAATGTTTCTATTTTGGTCCCTCTTATTCAATTACTTCATTAATGATAGATCCAACAAATTATTTAGCTTTCTAATTTGGATCATAATTCTAGGCTGGGTTTTGGGGTATTACACAGCTTCAGTAGGAGCAGTCAGGGTAGTGGTTTCCCACCAGCTTAGAGCTTCGTCTGCCAACAAGGCTATAGCACATTCGAGTTTGTGTTCATCAAAATAGGGCAGTTGTTTGGCCAAGATTCGAATAGTGGCGTTTAACCTATACTCAGCTACTTCGGGATTGGCTTCATTAGTGCGAGTGAAAGTATAGGCCCGATGTTGAGCGAGCTTGTCAATGAGGCTCTGTTTGGCACAACAGCAGGAGAAGGAATAGGATGGTCTTGTTTCAAAGTAGTTACAAGATGATTGAACATCTCCTTCATGCTCAAGAGACATTCCTGTTGCACAGGATTTATAGCAGGAGCTTCTTGTTGGGCAGCAGCTTGGGCTCTAGGTTCAGCTTGTTGTTGTGGAGGATTTTGCTCCATCCTCACACTACCTCCTTCATTCGAGGAGCCTTCAGGACTTTCATCGTCCCGAGCGAGCCTTGTTTCAGACATTCTACGTCTAATATAGAACAATTAGGAATTCAGTTTAGTTAAGCAAAGACACAAGCTATACAATACAAGTCTCCTAGGTGGCACAAGTATCCTATATGATGCAAGAGAGCCCGGTTTAGTCCTAGAACTAACTAAAAAGCTCTGATACCAATAAATGTAACAGCCCCTACCCCAGGTTAGTAGCAAACCGGCTCGGGAGCGTTACCAAGCAATAACAAGGCATTACAAGCAAGAACAAGGCAAGAATAGATTAACTCATCCCTATTAGATAAGTTACTTAACTAGCAAGCAACCAAGCATACTTAACTTATCAAGCAAGCAATCTCACATTTTGATTTCAAGTCATTATAGGTTACTACTTTAACAATTCCATTAACTACATCATACCACTATCATTCGAATGGCCTAAGCATACAAACATGCTTCCATTTCATTTCATTGCTCATTAGATTGATACATATAACATCTCATACCTAAATTTACTAAACATGTTTGTTGAACATACAATTGCATGTAACTTGTTTCCAATCAAGCCATACACCAAGCCTATCTATTCGGCAATTACCATACAAACACACAAAACACTTACAACAAGGTATGTTCACACACAAGTGACCATATAATTTCCAAGGCATTCAAATAGCACAACATAAACTAGATCAATCACTTGAACATTCCATTTGTATATTCATATATGAGCAGCAAAACACCTTTCCATTACATGTAATTTAAGTTCAAAACATACTTGTTTCACATTGTCAACCAAGTTCATAACATAGTAGGCCCAATCAAGAACACATATATACAAGTATTCAAGTATTCAAAATGCATGCACTAGTTCACTAGATACAATCTAAGTGACACCAACTAGGGGAGTACAAAACAAGTATGAACCATACTTATGCTTTGCTTGTGTCTTGCTTCGAGCTCAAGAAACTAGGCTTTAAGGTCAAGCAACAATCGAATCCTTTATCCCGTGGTTGGGAAGAATGAAAACAAGAGTGATAAGTACAAAATATGTACTTAGTGAGGTAGTCAATAGTCCTAAGCATTTATCATGTTATTTAGCCATTTATCAATTCTATCTAACTAAAGTTTATAAGCATTTCAAGTCAATCAAGAATCACAATCACCAAGCGTGTATATCATTCAAACAATCTAGCAAGAAATAAGCATGAATTATATCTTATTAGAGTAACAAGGGAAGCAATACCAAGAAATACGTTATCTAATCATTTGAATGGTATACATTTACCAAGTAAATCAAGTTGACATACCAAATATCAAACATTGCATGGTTTACAAGTCAAGCAACAATACATTTCATATCAAGTCTCAAGCAATTCATGCTTCCATGACAAGTAACATACAATTCATGGTTTTTATGTCAAGTAACATTCATTATATAACTTTCAAGACAAGTAACATGTATTATAGGATTGTTATTTCATTTGTTATCATTTAAACAACCCCTTTGGTACTTAGTTTGTATAGGTAATCGAGTCTCCAACAAACTATCGCCACAAGATGCACCGTAGTGCTGGTCAACCCTCCTACTGTCGCCAAAGACCACATACATACCCTTTGTCTGTTGCCAAATAGGGGCCTTAGCCCTGGACCGTTGTCCACCCTGACACAATGAGCTATAGAATCTAAGGCATGCCTTCTACCTAATCCAACCAGCTACCAAGGTTGTTCGACTTTTAGCCATTTATACAAGTATTTCAAGTTCAAGATCATGTAAAGTATTCAGCAAGTTCATTATATACTAGGCCCTTAGGCCAATTGAGCCATAGCTCACATATCATGTAATTCTCATGTGTTCATTTCATCAATTTGGGATAACATTTCAAGCAATTTCTTTAAGCATTCGATCACATGACATATCACACATACAAGCACCAATGTTACCACTTAAACATGCTTAGCAATCGAATAATACATGAATTCAAGGATGTGATTAAATTTCATGCATTACTTTAATCATACTTCCCTTATTAGGCTATATCGAGTACGAAAGGTTGTCTTGGGTACATCTTCTTTTACCCTCATTTGGTAGTATCCTGATCAGAGATCGATCTTTGAAAACACCGAAGCATCCTTGAGTTGATCGAAGAGATCTTCTAACCTTGGGAGAGGATATTGATTCTTGATAGTAAGCTGGTTAAACTATCTATAATCAATACAAAGTCTCATAGACCCGTCTTTCTTTTTCACGAACAAGATTGGAGCACCCTAGGGGGATGAGCTAGGCCTAATGAAACCTTTGTCTTGTAGCTCTTGGAGTTGCTTCTTGATTTCTTTTAATTCAACAGGTGCCATTCGATAGGCTGTTATGGACACCGGAGTTGTTCCAAGCTGGACATCGATCCTGAACTCTACCTCTCTGGTTGGAGGGAGACCAGGGAGTTCCTCGGTAAAAACATTAATGAATTCAAATACAATTGGTATACTAGGTAAGCCGAATTCAAGTTCATCTTGCATAATCATAGCAGCAAAGATTGAGGTCGATTTCCTATCAATTAGGAGGATTGATTCCTTTCCTAAACCTCGAAGATATAGTCTCCTATTTTGGCAATCTACCCAGGCTTCATGTTTGTCTAACCAATCTAGTCCTAGTACTAGATTAAACTCACAGGTTGGTAGTACATATAGATCAACATAGAAGGGTATATTTTGAATGAATAGGGGACAATTTCTTCAGATAAGGCTTATATTTGTAATCCCCCTATAGGATTCGAGACTATTAGGCTTTGTTTTACAATTTTAGGCTTAAAATTCAACTTTACAATCAAAGATGAGCATACAAAAGAATGTGGATCTTGAGTCTATTAAAGCATAAACAAGAGTTGAATTTAGTTCAACGGTACCTGCTATGACATCGGGTGATTCTTTATCTTCTTTTCCTCGGATATGATAGATTCGAGCAAGAGCCCGAGATTTTTGGTGAGTAGGGGTATTCGAATGGGGTCCTTTTTTCTTCCCCTAATTTCCAGATTGAGCTTTTCTATGTCCCTTGTTTCGAATAGAGGGAGCTAAACTAGCATTTGTAGGAGCTCGATTTGGATCCTTGTTAGAATTCTGGGGACAATCCCTGATATAGTGATGAGAGGCTCCACATAAGAAACATAGATTCTGCTGAGTTTTACATTGCCCGGTGTGGTGCTTCTGGCAGAACTTGCAAGTAGGATATTGAGCAACTTTACCGGAATTCCTCGTACTATCAACAGAGATAATCGAGGCTGAAGGCTTAGTTACCGATTGGGGTCTCGATATGTAGTTGCTTTTCTAAACATGAGTGTAATTCGAAGAGTGTTCTTTGGAGTGTTTAAACTTCTTTGACTGCCAGTGAGGCTTGTCATCATTCCTGGATCGTTTATCTTTCCAAGAGTTACCACTTTTGCGTTTCTCAGAGGCCTTCATCTTCGCCTCGGTTGCAATAGCCCGATTCACCAAATTTTGGAAGTCAGTGATACCCTGGGCAGTGATGATTGGACTCAGTTGATCATTTAGTCCATCGATAAACATCCAACACTTGTCAGCATTAGTCTTGATGTATTCCAACCTGTACTTGCAATACTTGCAAAATTGCTCTGTACTGTTCAATGGGTCAAACACCTTGCTTGAGGTACAACAAACGCTTCCGGCGCTAAGCCAAGTATTGTTCACTGATGTATTTCTTCCTAAATTCCTCGAGGAAGAATTTCCAAGTTATAGCTTGTAACACCCCTTACCCCGGTTTAGTAGTAAACCAACTCATGAGCATTACGTAGTACACTGGAAACGAGATCCAATTAAAATTTTTCAAACTCATCCCTAATAGATGAGTTGAGTGACTAGCAAGCAACCTAGGCATCTACAATCAATCATATATCCAAGAGCATGCTTTCATTCAAGAACATTTCAAGGATCATAAACATTCCCTTTCAATTATGCAAGCATAGACATATTTCTTTTCATTATAGGTTACCACTTTGTATTTCACTTCTAAGCTATAATCAAGGATGTTTACTACTTAAACATGTGAATGTGCATAGCATTCATGTATCATACTTTGACAAGAATGTGTTCATTCCTTACACATTTGGAAATATACTAGTTCATGCATACTATAGGTCATTCTAACATTCAACAAGTATTCACTATTGCATTCGCATAATTCTAACATTATAAGCACCAAGATTTATCAATCATTTGATTAGCCACTTCCATTCTACATTTCATTCAATGTTATCATACATATATATACACATTGCATTCGAATGACATAAGTAACAAACAAGCATTCATTTTGTTTCATTCTCCTTTAAATCAGTACATGTAACATTTCATGAAGTTTGACTAATTCATAACGATTAACAATAACATGTTGTAACACCCTAAATCCTAGACTAGAAGTATTGAAATAAATTGCTTAAGTTGATAGCTTAATTGAATCTAGAAATTAATCTAAATTGATTAGTCAAGGGTCTAATTGAAAGAATGAAAGAACAAAGTGACCAAATTAAGGTGACCAACTTGTAAACTCTAGCAATTTCAAAGAATGCATGCTAAATTCCTCAATTCCCCTAATGCCCTTGACTAAGGATTAATTCAGGGACATTTTAGACATTACACAAATCCAATAACTTGAATTAAGTGTCATCATCTTCTTCACTTTCTCTTGTTTGGCCGATTGGAAGAGAAAAAGAAAGTGAGGGAGAAAGCTTGAATCCATGCCCTACAACCTTGTTTTAGCTCCAAATTAAATCTAGATAGCTTAGTGATTAAGGTAATTACTTGTTTCTCTTGTAAAATTCATGTTTGAATTGTCTGAATTGAAATGGAAATGTGATTTGAGTGTATAGATGCTGGAAATGTGATGAACATGTTATAGATTTATTGAATGATTGTTTGATGATGATCTTGGTTGTATTGATGAATTAGATGATTTCTTAATGTGCTAAGGTCATGCTATTTGCAATTAAAACCTGGAAATTGATTGCTAGTAATCAAATTGCTAATGAAACACATGTGTAGTTGCTGGAAAATTGAGAAACATGATCATGGTTCAAAACAATTTAGATTAGGGGACTGTTTTGATTGAAAAATTGTGTAAGCATGCTAAATGAGCTTAAAACTCTGTTTTGAACATGTTGCTAGGTAAAATATAGATTTAATTGAATTGGTAACTTGCTGGAAAAATGACTACACCTAATTGAACTAGTTAAATTAGGTAATGGACTGCCTAGTTGATGAATTGATGTGTAATTGTGATCAAATGGATTAAACTAGGTTCAACATGACTATGCCCTGTTTTGAGAACATTTTTAGGTGAATTATGATGGCCTGAATATGTATGAACATAATCATGAATGAAATTGTCATGTTAGGACCTTGCTTGAATGAAATAAAGAACTAGAAATGCAACCTAGTGTAAGCTGCCCAGAATGCTCTGTTTTGGGCAGTCACTTTGAAAATTCACCAAAAATTGTATAGATCAAATTCAGGGCTTAAATTTTAATTACATGATCCTTAGTATGTCTAATTTCATTAGGTGAAAATAGAACTGAAAACTGGGTCATATTTTAGAAACTGTAAATAGAAATAGCTGGACAGTGCAAACTGTCCAGTCAGTGTAAATACCCTGTCTTTGAACAATAAACTGTATTAATTTGCTAAGAACTAAAATTCAAGCCTATTATGGTCTTAAATAAAATTTTGTTAGCTTTCCAACGGTATAAATTAATCGAAATTCTGACATAGGAATTGAATGATATGTCTGTTTAAGCATGTAGTGTGGAAGCTGCCAGGCAGTTGGAAACTGTTTTGTACACAGTTTTATTGGACTGTTTTATAACAGTTTGGGATAATTAGATCCTGCCTAGTCTTGTTTATTGAAATGTTGACAAAATTCTATGTATATGTTTATATGTATTGAAATAACCTTGTTGTCATGTTGAATTGTCTTGTGTATACATATTGATGAATGTGTTTAATCATGAATTTTCTAGAGCAAGGAGTGAACTTGGAGGAAGGAGAAAAGGGAAATCATCCAAAGGCTAAGAACAAAGGAATAGCTATACAAGACAATTTCTAGCATGCTTGGATTATATTGTGAGTGTAGTTACCTCTAGGGTTAGGACTAGGTCCTAACCAATGCATTCTTGTTACAATCTTGACATGTAAATGAATCTAAGCATGAACTTGACTTAATAAGGGAAGGATGATTAAAGAAACACATGAAACATGATCCTAGTATTGAATACATGTCTATTCTAAATGCTTATGCATGATTAGTGATAGCTTGGATCCTTGTATGTACTATGATGCAACATGATTGTATGCTAAAGACTTGTTTGAGATATGATGTTATCTCATTTTGATGAAATGGATCTTGAAACCACTTGACTTGTGAGCTAAGGCTCAATAGCCTAGGGGCTTAACATGAAATCATCTTGCTTGACATGAACATGATCTTGAACTTGATAACTTGAATAAATGGTAATTCGAACAACCTTGTTAGCTAGTTGGATTAGGTAGAAAGGCATGCCGTAGAGTCTAGAGCTCATTGTGTACGGGTGGACTACGGTCCAGGGCTAAGGCCCCTAGTTGGCGACAGACGGTACGTATGTGGTCTTTGGCGATAGTAGAAGGGTTGACCAGCACTACGGTGCATATTGTGGCGACAGTTGGTTGGAGACTCGATTACCTATACAAACTAAGTACCAAGGGGGTTGTTTAATGAATTAACAAATGTAAATACAACTCAATTGTACATGATACTTGTCTTGAATGCCATGAAATGTATGTTACTTGACTTGAACGCTTGACTCCTTGGTTTCTTGTTTTGCAAGCATGTTGCTTGATTTATGAATTATGACTCCTTGATGCATATACATGTTGGCCGAATACTTCCTATCCTAGATAGGATAATCTTGATTCTTGAAAGACTAGATAAGGTCACTCTTGATGTTTGAAAGATTAGCTAAGTCTACTCTAATGCTTGGAAGCCTTAGCTAGGTCTACACTTGATCTAAAAGACATGAAACATGAAATAACAAAATGGATAGACTAGTTACTACTTCACTAAGTACATTTTTGTACTTATCACTCTTGTTTCATTCTTCCCAACCTACAGGTTGAAGAATCCAACATTGCTTGATCTTGAAGCTTGATTCCTTGAGCAAGAAGCATCACACACAAGCTTGGTTAAAGTATGATTCCATACTTGTTATGCATCTCCTAGAATGGTGGCACTAGATGTATCTAAATAGATTGAACATGCATTTTGAAAGATTGTATATGTAATGCTTGATGGGCCTATCTATGTTATGTATATAGTTTAAGGTTTGTAATGAACTTAGATAACTTGTAATGGATTGAATGTTTTGCAGCGCATATGTTGATTGAATGAATGATCCAATGTTGATCTAGTTGTAAAGATGAAATTGAAAGCCTTGAAATGATCATGTGTATGTTTGATTTATAATTCGAATATGATGAACCATGTTGCTTAAGATCTATTCGAAAGTCCTTGGTAAGTATATGATTCATTTGTGTGTTCATGCCTTGATTATATGAGTATTGTGCACTTGTTTGATGCATGGCCGAATAGTTTAGATCATTAGGTACTAGTTACATGCCTTGTAATATATGATTAGTGTTAATGGTTGAATGTTTGAGTTGGTGTAAGGCCAACATTGAACAAATTCTATGTTAATGAATGCTTAGATGATCATGCTTAGTAAGAATAGGATTAAGATGTCTAAAGGTATACAAGCTAAGGAACAATGAAGTGAAATGTACATGATAAAGTAGTAACTTGAAATGTAAGCATGAAAGGAATTAATCTAGTGGTATTGTAATCATAGCCGAATGCTTAGGATGAAATTGAAGTACATTTGAGATTACTTGCATGCAAAGAAATGCATGAATGGTTGTCTATGCCTTGTTCGATGATTGTTTCTTCTTGCTTGATGATTGCCGAATGTAATGGTTGATTATTGAGTCAAGTTTGAATGTGTAATGCTTGTATTCCATGTCTTGTCTATGTCCTTGTATAGTTCGAATACCATGCCATGTCTTGTCCTTGCTCGCTTGCTAAGTAACGCTCCCAAACTGAGTTACTACTAACCCGGGTAGGGGGTGTTACATATTAACTGGCAATCAAAGCTTTAGGTTTCGTCGATTATAGGACTAAACTAGGCTTTCATGCATCGTATAGGATACTGGTGCCACCTAGGAGACTTGTATTGAATAGCTTGTGTCTTGCTTATTAAATCGAACACCTAATTGTTCTATTTGAACGTAGAATGCCTGAAACAAGACTCGGTCGGGATAATGAAAGTCCTGAAGGCTCCTCAAATGAAGGAGATAGTGTGACGATAGAGCATAATCCTCTTCAACAGCAAGCTCAACATCGAGCTCAAGTTGCTGCTCGACAGAAAGCTCCTGCTATCAATCCTGTGTAGCAAGAATGTCTTCTAAGTATGAAGGAGATGTTCAATCATCTTGTATCTACTTTGAAACAAGATCATCCTATTGCTCCTACTGCTGTTGTGCAAAACTAAGCCCCGATTGGCAAACTGGCTCAACATCGAGCTTATACCTTGACAGGCACCGATAAAGCAATCCTAGAAGTAGCTAAGTATTGGCTAGAAGCCACTACTCGAATCCTTACCAAGTAATTACCCTATCCCGATGAGCACAAACTAGAATGTGCTATAGCTTTGTTGGCAGATGAAGCTTTAAGCTGGTGGGAAACTACTACACTGACTGGCCCTGCAAAAGCCGTGATGTGGAAATTCTTTCTCGATGAATTCAGGAAGAAGTATATCAGTGAACAGTATCTGGCCGAGCACAGAAAATGTTTCTTATACCTCAAGCAAGGGGGCGACCTATTGAACAGTATGTGAGCGACTTCTGCAAGTATTGCAAATATGGGTCAGAATATATCAAAACCGAGGCTGACAAGTGTTGAATGTTCATTGACGGGTTAAATGATGAATTAAGCCCTATATTCACTGCTCTGGGTATTACTGACTTCCAAAATTTGGTAAACCGAGCCATTGCTACAGAGACGAAGATGAAAGCCTTAGAGAAACGTAAGAGTGGAAACTCCTGGAAGGATAAACGATCCAGAAATGATGAGAAGCCTCACTAGCAGTCAAAGAAAGCTAAACACTCTAAAGATCACTCTTCAAATTATACTTGTGTCCAAAAGAGCAATTATATACCGAAACCTCAATCAGTAATCAAATCCTCAGCCTCGATCATCTCAGTTGATAGTACGGGGAATTCTGGTAAAGCTGTTCAGTATTCTACCTGCAAGTCCTGTCAGAAGCACCACACTGGGTAATGCATAACTCAACGAAACTTGTGTTTTTTTATGTGGAGCCTCAGATCACTATATCTGGGATTGTCCCTAGAATCCCAATAAGGTTCCAAGTCGAACTCTTGGAAATGCTAGCTCAGCTCTCTCCAATCGAAACAAGGGTCCTAAACAAACCCAGTCTAGAAATCAAGGGAGAGACAAGGGGAACCATTCGAATACCCCTACTCACCAAGAATCTCGAGCCCTTGCTCGAATCTATCATATCCAATGAATGGAAAATGAAGAAGCACCCAATGTCATAGCAGGTACCGTTGAGCTAAATTCAACTCATGTTTATGCTTTAATAGACTTGGGATCCACTTATTCTTTTATATGCTCATCTTTAATTGTCAAATTGAACTTGAAGCCTGAAATTGTAAAACAAAGCCTTGTAGTATCGAATCCAATATGGAGATTACAAATATAAGCCTAATCTATAAAGAATTCCCTTTATACATTCGAAATATACCCTTTTATGTTGATCTATATGTACTCCCAACATGTGAATTCGATCTAGTGTTAGGACTATATTGGTTAAGCAAACACGAGACCTGGGTAGATTGCCAAAATAGGAGACCGTATCTCCAGGGTTTAGGAAAGGAATCAATCCTCCTAATTGATAGAAAACCAACTTCAATCTTTGATGCTATGGTATTACAAGATGAATTTTAATTCGGATTACCTAGTATGCCAATCGTGTCTGAATTTATTGATGTTTTTCCCGAGGAACTCCCTGGTCTCCCTCCAACTAGAGAAGCAGAGTTCGGGATTAAAGTTCAACCCGGAACAACTCCGGTGTCCATCACACCTTATCGAATGGCACCTGTTAAATTGAAAGAACTCAAGAAGAAACTCCAAGAGCTACAAGATAAAGGCTTTATTCGGCCTAGCTCATCACCTTGGGGTGCTCCAATCTTGTTCGTGAAGAAGAAATACGGGACTATGAGACTTTGTATTGATTATAGACAATTGAACAAGCTTACTATCAAGAATCGGTATCCTCTCCCAAGGATAGAAGATCTCTTCGATCAACTCAAGGATGCTTCGGTATTCTCAAAGATCGATCTTCGACCGAGATACTATCAAATGAGGGTAAAAGAAGAAGATGTGCCCAAGACAGCCTTTGGTACTCGATATGGCCACTATGAATTTCTCGTAATGCCATTCGGGCTGACAAATGCTCTAGCTACTTTCATGGATCTCATGAATCGAGTGTTCAAGCCCTATCTCGACAAGTTCATGGTCGTCTTCATTGATGATATCCTAGTTTACTCTCGGAACAAGGAAGAACACTCCAAACATCTCAGAATCATATTGCAAACTCTTCGAGAACGTTAATTGTTTGCAAAGTTCTCTAAGTGTGAATTTTGGCTATCGAAAGTCTCGTTCCTTGGCCATGTCATCTCGGTAGAAGGGATTAAAGTAGACTCGAAGAAAATTCAATCCATCCTGATTGGAGGCCTCCGAGGAATGTTAGTGAAATCAGAAGCTTTCTCGGTTTAGCCAGGTATTATTAGCAATTTCTCAAAGGTTTTTCTTTAATTGCCGCAAGCTTAACCAGATTAACCCGAAAGGATACACCTTTTGTTTGGTCAGAAAGCCAACAACGAAGCTTCGATCAACTTAATCAAGCCCTGACTCATACACCGGTTCTTATCCAACCAGAATCGGGTAAAGAATTCACTATCTATAATGATGGATCTCACTTAGGACTAGGATGTATCCTAATGCAAGATGGAAAAGTGGTAGCTTATGCTTCAAGGCAATTAAAACCACACGAGTTAAACTATCCAACACACGATCTAGAATTGGCAGCTATCGTGTTCGCTCTCAAAATATGGAGACATTACTTGTACGAGGAGAAATGTAACCTGTTCACAGACCACAAGAGTCTCAAATATCTCCTGACTCATAAAGATTTGAATATGAGACAAAGAATATGGCTAGAATTGCTTAAATACTACGATTTGGTTATCGACTATCATCCAGGGAAAGCAAATGTGGTTGCTGATGCCCTTAGTTGCAAACCATACTCGTGTAAACTCTTAAATCTAAATTCTAGTATATTTCAATCGAATTTGAACTTACTTGAATCACAAGTAACCATTCGAACACCTTACTTGTTTTGCAAGTAATCACTCGAAATTTTCCTTAATGATCATGTGTGTTCTTTGTAGCTACTCCAGCTATCAAAGCTCATTTTTTATTATCCAAAGGACAAAAATTCTTGTCTAAACTTTAAGTTCAATCTAGCTTAATCTCGAGAATTAAAGAGCTCCAGCAAACTGATTCCAATCTTCAGAAGATCATATCCAAATTAGACTCTGAGTCAAATTCTGACTTCTCCCTTAAGTTGAATGGACTCCTCTATTTCAAGGATAGAGTGTGTGTTCCTAACAATGAGGAACTAAGACAAGAAATGTTACAATAAGCTCACCAGAGCCCTTTCTCGATTCACCGAGGATCTGTTAAGATGTACAAGGATCTAAAGCCACTATACTGGTGGTCGGGTATGAAATCGGCTATCGCAAACTTCGTATCGAAGTGTCTGACTTGTCAAAGAGTTAAAGCTGAACATTGAGTTCTTACTGGATTACTTCATCCAATTGAATTCCCTCAGTGGAAATGGGATCGTATTACAATGGATTTTGTTACTGGTCTTCCTTCCACTCCAAGAAAGAATGATATTGTATGGGTGATTGTTGATAGATTCACAAAGTCTACTCATTTCATCCCTGTTCGAATGAACATGAGCTTGGATACCTTAGCCGAGCTATACATCTGTGAAGTGATTCGATTACACAGAGTACCTACAGTAATAATCTCTGATCGTGTTCCTAGATTTGCTTCGCGATTTTGGAAGTCTCTACATAAAGCCCTAGGGACCAAAGTAAATCTAAGTACAACTTTCCATCCTCAATCTGATAGAAAATCTGAAAGGATTTTCAAGTACTAGAAGACATGCTTCGTGCTTGTGTTATAGAGTTTGGGAAGAACTGGAGAAATCTCTACCCCTAGTAGAGCTTGCTTACAACAATATCTATCAAGCATCTATTTAGATGGCACCATTCGAAGCTTTATACGGGAGGAAGTGTAGAACTCCCTTATGTTGGTCTGAATTGGGGGAAAACAAAGTGACAGAGCCTCAATTGCTTCAGGAAACTGAAGAACAAGTGAAGATCATTCATGATCGATTGAAGGTAGCCTTCGATAGACAAAAGGTGTATGTAGATTTAAAACGGAGAGACATTCAACATAATGTTGGAGACAAGGTTTTTCTCAAAGTCTCCACTTGGAAGAAAGTCCTTCGATTTGGAAGAAAAGGGAAACTCAGTCCCCGATTCATTGGTCCATTCTAAATCACTGAAAGAATTGGACCGATGGCCTATCGATTAGCTCTCCCTGGATAATTTGATAGAATCCACAATGTATTCCACGTATCTGTGCTTAGAAGATACAGATCAAATCCATCCCATATTCTTGAACCGGGAGAAGTTGAGTTGAACTCTAACTGGTCCTATGAAGAAGAGCATGTTCAGATTCTTGATCAAGAAGTAAGAAAGCTTAGGAACAAGATTGTTCCTCTTTCAAGGTCTTGTGGAGAAATCACAAGTTAGAAGAAGCTACTTGGGAATCTGAAGAAAACATGAAGAAGCAATATCCCCATCTATTCAATTCAGGTAAATTCAAGGACGAATTTATTTTAAGGAGGGAGAATTGTAACACGCTAAATCCTAGCCTAGAATTATTGAAATCAACTGCGTAAGTTGATAGCTTAATTGATCTAGAAATTAAGCTAAATTGATTAGTCAAGCGTCTAATTGAAAGAATGAAAGAACAAAGTGACCAAATTAAGGTGACCAACTTGTAAACTCTAGCAATTTCAAACAATGCATGCTAAATTCCTCAATTCCCCTAATGCCCTTGATAAGTTAATATTAAGGATTAATTAAGGGACATTTTAGACATTACACAAGTCCAATAACTTGGATTAAGTGTCAACATCTTCTTCACTTTCTCTTGTTTGGCCATTTGGAAGAGAAAGAATATAGAGAAAAAGAAAGTGAGGGAGAAAGCTTGAATCCATGCCCTACAACCTTGTTTTAGCACCAAATTAAATATAGATAGCTTAGTGATTAAGGTAATTACTTGTTTCTCTTGTAAATTTCATCTTTGAATTGAAATGGAAATGTGATTTGACTGTATAGATGCTGGAAATGTGATGAACATGTTATATATTGATTGAATGCTTGTTTGATGATGATCTTGGTTGTATTGATGAATTAGATGATTTCTTAATGTTTTAAGGTCATGCTATTTGCAATTAGAACCTGGAAATTGATTGCTAGTAATCAAATTGCTAATGAAACACATGTGTAGTTGCTGGAAAATTGAGAAACATGATCATGGTTCAAAACAATTTAGATTAGGGGACTGTTTTGATTGAAAATGTTTGTAAGCATGCTAAATGAGCTTAAAACTTTGTTTTGAACATGTTGCTAGGTAAAATGGATATTTAATTGAATTGGTAACTTGCTGGAAAAAAATGACTACACCTAATTGAACTAGTTAAATTAGGTAATAGACTGCCTAGTTGATGAATTGATGTGTAATTGTGATCAAATGGATTAAACTAGGTTCAACATGACTATGACCTTCTTTGAGAACATTGTTAGGTGAATTATGATGGCCTAAATATGTATGAACATGATCATGAATGAAATTGTCATGTTAGGACCTTGCTTGAATGAAATAAAGAACTAGAAATGCAACCTAGTGTAAGCTGCCCAGAATGCTCTGTTTTGGGCAGTCATTTTGAAAATTCACAAAAAATTGTATAGATCAGATTCAGGGCTGAAATTTTAATGAAATGATCCTCAGTATGTTGGAAACTGTAAATAGAAATAGCTGGACAGTGCAAACTGTCCAGGCAGAGTAAATGCCCTGTCTTTGAACAATAAACTGTATTAATTGGATAATAACTAAAATGCAAGCCTATTATGGTCTTAAATAAAAAAAATTTATATTTTCAACGGTATAAATTAATCAAAATTCCGACGTAGGAATTGAAAGATATGCCTGTTTAAGCATGGAGTGTGCAAGCTGCTAGGCAGCAGCAGTTAAGCTAGTTGGAAACTGTTTTGTACACAGTTTTATTGGACTGTTTTATTACAGTTTGGGATAATTAGATCCTGCCCAGTCTTGTTTATTGAAATGTTGACAGAATTGTATGTATATGTTTATATGTATTGAAATAACCTTGCTGTCATGTTGAATTGTCTTGTGTATACATATTGATGAATGTGTTTAATCATGAATTTTATAGAGCAATGAGTGAACTTGGAGGAAGGAGAAAAGGGAAATCATCCAAAGGCTAAGAACAAAGGAATAGCTATACAAGACAATTGCTAGCTTGCTTGGATTGTATTGTGAGTGTAGTTATCTCTAGGGTTAGGACTAGCTCCTGGTCCTAACCAATGCATTCTTGTTACAATCTTGACATGTAAATGAATCTAAGCATGAACTTGACTTAATAAGGGAAGGATGATTGAAGAAACACATGAAACATGATCCTAGTATTGAATACATGTCTATTCGAAATGCTTATGCATGATTAGTGATAGCTTGGATGCTTGTATGTGCTATGATACAACATGATTGTATGCTAAAGACTTGTTTGAGATATGTTGTTATCTCATTTTTGATGAAATGGAACTTGAAACCACTTGACTTGTGAGCTAAGGCTCAATAGCCTAAGGGCTTAACATGAAATGATCTTGCTTGACATGAACATGATCTTGAACTTGATAACTTGAATAAATGGTAATTCGACCTTGGTAGCTAGTTGGATTAGGTAGAAAGGCATGCCTTAGAGTCTAGAGCCCATTGTGTACGGGTGGACTATGGTCCAGGGCTAAGGCCCCTATTTGGCGACAGACGGAGGGTTGACCAACACTACGGTGCATATTGTGGTGACAGTTGGTTGGAGACTCGATTACCTATACAAACTAAGTACCAAAGGGGTTGTTTAATGAATTAACAAATGTAAATACAACTCAATTGTACATGATACTTGTCTTGAATGCCATGAAATATATTTTACTTAACTTGAAAGCATGACTCCTTGGTTTCTTGTTTTGCAAGCATGTTCCTTGATTTATGAATTATGACTCCTTGATGCTTATACATGTTGGCCGAATACTTGTTATCCTAGATAGGATAGTCTTGATGCTTGAAAGACTAGATAAGGTCACTCTTGATGTTTGAAAGACTAGCTAAGTCTACTCTAATGCTTGGAAGCCTTAGCTAGGTATACACTTGATCTAAAAGACATGAAACATGAAATAACAAAATGGATAGACTAGTTACTACCTCACTAAGTAAATTTTTGTACTTATCACTCGTGTTTCATTCTTCCCAACCTACGGGTTGAAGAATCCAACATTGCTTGATCTTGAAGCTTGATTCCTTGAGCAAGAAGCATCACACACAAGCTTGGTTAAAGTATGATTCCATAAAGGTTGAAGAATCCAATATTGCTTGATCTTGAAGCTTCATTCTTCCCATGCATTTTGAAAGATTGTATATATAATGCTTGATGGGCCTATCTATGTTATGTATATAGTTTAAGGTTTGTAATGAACTTAGATAACTTGTAATGGATTGAATGTTTTGCTGCGCATATGTTGATAGAATGAATGATCTAATGTTGATCTAGTTGTTATGAAGAAATTGAAAGCCTTGAAATGATCATGTGTATGTTTGATTTATAATTTGAATATGATGAACCATGTTGCTTAAGCTCTATTCGAATGGCCTTGGTAAGTATATGATTCATTTGTGTGTTCATGCCTTGATTATATGAGTATTGTGCACTTGTTTGATGCATGGCCGAATAGTTTAGATCATTAGGTACTAGTTACATGCCTTGTAATATATTATTAGTGTTAATGGTTGAATGTATGAGTTAGTGTAAGGCTAGCATGGAACAAATTCTATGTTAATTCATGCTTAGATGATCATGCTTAGTAAGAATAGGATTAAGATGACTAAAGGTATACAAGCTAAGGAATAATGAAGTGAAATGTACATGATATGTAATATCCCAAATTTTGGTCAGTGACCAAATTGTAAATTTTAAAAGTTTTGAGGTTAAAAGTATAAACTTTAGAAAAGTTTAGGGACTAAAGTGTAAATTTCCTTAATAAGTACTTTTATTCAGTATAAGAGTGAATCAGATCGAAATAAGTACCTTGATGTCGGTTTTAAGAAAGAAGATGCAATAAAAGGTACAAAATTTGGATCGAATAAAATTACTAAGCGTGCTCAGGCTAGGGAAATATTAGGATGGGTGACCTCCGGGAAGGTCCCATAAAAGTGTTTTTGATCAATATTTTGGACTCAATAAGAGTAGAAAATATTCGTAAGGATTACCGATAAAGGATTTCTAAGAGAAATTTTATTCTATAAAGGTTTCCGATAATTATCGGAATAATAGACTGAGTTAGGAAAATTCAGTCTAAGTCCTTGGGAAAGGAAATTTTTATGAGATGGTAGTTTGGATTTCCCGAATATGGAAATATAGAATTTTTGGGATAAATTTGATAGCTCGAAAAAGGTAAAATCGCAGTAGAAGTATTTAATGAATGTCAAATAGAATGGAAAATAAGAGATTGATCATGGAAAAATCATAAAATACTATTTTATGAATATTTTATTATAGTTGGTTGGATTCCAACTAGATTTAGTTGAATTTTTACAAGAATGGCAAACTAGTAAATAAAAACTAGTTGGAGGGCAAATTGGTCATTTGACCCTAATGGCAATTTTGAAATATTTAAAAAGTTACAAGGGAAATTTTGGAAAGAGGAAATGGAAGATTAAATCTTGGCCCTTGATTGATGATAAAATCAATCTCAACCATTGGATAAAAAGGGTAAAATTGTAATTTCACTATTAAATGAATTTAATATTCATTTAATAGATATATGTCTAAAATAATGGTGAAATCCAGCAAAAAAAACATGAGAGCTAGGGAAAGGAAGAGAAATTTTTTCCAAGCTCGATTCAAGCCCCGAAACTCGATTTTCAAGTATTCTCTTCAACTACAAAGTTGTTCTAGTCTTCAAGCTCTATCTTTTGATATCAATAATTCATGGAATTCATGCTTGATTTATGAGAATTTATATGAGAAAGAAATTAGGGTTTATGGATCAATTGGGGCTTTTGAGATTTTATGATTCCATGATTGAATTCAAGTTGAAATCAAGTTAGTATGATGTTAAAATCATGATATTGAGTTGGGATTTAAGTTCTACATGTTTAGATTTTTTTGAAGATGATTAAGGTTTATGGATTCAAGTTTAATTTAGGGTTTGTGATGTTGAATTAATGATTTAGTAAGCTTGATTTGTTGTTTCGAAGCAAGACCCTAAGTTAATTTGATAGGAACCAATTCGACAATCTTGAAAGTTAGAGGGCCAAATCCAAATTTGTATGGATTTGGTGTGTATTTATGTTATTAAGGATGTTGGAGATGTGAAATTAATGTTAGAATGCTAAACCGATGTTAAATTGAATTAGTGACCATTTCGACAATTTGTCAAAGTTAAGTGACCAATTTGGAAATGAGGTTTTGGATAAAGACTAAATCTGAATTTTAGTTGTAATGATGGAATTAAGGTGGTAATGTTGAATTGAGAACTAATTTGCAAACTTAAGAAATTTGGATCCTTACCTTTGCATTATTAGTGACCATTCAATAAAGAAGGAAAATTAGAAGGAACTATTGTGAATAATTATTTGATGAAGAATGTGATAAGTTAGTGGATTAAAGCAAATAATGGGACTAAATTGACAAGTAGAGAAGTAAGGAGAAGTTAGTATAAAAGTTGAAGTTAAATATGGAAGCTGTGTAGAAAACTGGATTATGGCAGTAAGTTTGAAAATTCATCATAAATTCTACAAAAATGGTTAAAAGGTGAGTTTTATACCGATGTAAAAATTTGTTCGTCTAGTTTTATTTCCAAAAAGCGAAAAGTGACGAAAGGTCAGAAAATAGAGCACCAGTATGTTCCGAATTTCAACATTGTAATTGACTTTGTAAATTCGCCATAAATCGTACAAGTTGAATTTGGGCTACTAATATATATGGTTGAAAAGCTTATTGAATCTAGTTTCTTTCAGAACAAACATAATTGAATTCCGAGTTGTAACAAATGTTTGAATGATTAGATTTAATAGCATGTTTGAGAAATTGTTAGATTTGAATCTAACAAATGTTATTTAATTCACGTGATTAATGAAGTTTGGATCTGAATCAAAAGAAGGTTCAAGGTACTATGAAAGAAAGGATCGAATAGAGCTTAGTGAGGCAAGCTAATAAATGGCCCAGGTGAGTGCAACTGCATGCACATCATAATACATTACAATTTATGTCATTGAACATATGATTGATATAAAATAAATATGTCAAGTTTTGGGAAATAAAGTGCATTGATCATTTGATTATTTATATTGACAAGGTTGATATGCTTATGCATAATATTTCAGGTATGAACTGCCCAGGTTGAATTATGTTGATATATATATTGTCATGGATGAAATAATTATGGAATATGAAATACATGCCCAAGTAAGTTATTAAGGGACCTGATATAGTTGGCATGCCATAGAGTCCAACAGCACGTTGAATATACGATTTAGCACTATAGTGTATATAAAGGACACTTATTGCTGATGGTTAGCACAACCTTATGTGCAGATGGTTAGCACAGCCTTATAAACGTGCGGATGGTTAGCTCTGCCTTATAAATGTGCGGATGGTTAGCACGGCCTTACGTGCGGATGGTGGGCCCGACCTTATGTGTCTATATGATGCCGGCACTTTATGTGTTTATATGTTTATCGTCACTTCGGTGACTAGTACTCTGGGAGTACCGATCTCGCATACGTAAGTTTCTCTCTATATATAAAAGTTAATACATTGGCATATATCATGCTATATAAATGTAGCCATAAAGTTTAATAAGTTTAAATTATTATTAATTTTGTTTATTGCCTCACTAAGTGAAATCTTAGCGTGTGTTTGATTTACACGTAGGTTAAGGTGGAGTACTTGAAGAGGAGCATGCTGATCAAGCTTCAATCTGCAAAACATCAGTAAGATATTCTAGCTTATGATAATCTTTAGTGGGCATTTAATTATTTGATTACTAGTAGAGTATGATGCATGAAATTAAACTAAACATATAGAGAAGTAATCAGTTTTGATGATGAAACGTATATGGATAAAACAAGATAAGACATTAGTAATGTGACATCTTTGACTCGTATTCAGTACGGGAAATGAGTGTTACAATTAATGGTAACAGAGCAAAGGTTTAGCCGGATCTGGATGCTAAACCGAGTTTGCATATAAATTTGTCAATAAATACATGCCCTTAGGATATCATATTACTGATGTGCTGATTGTATGACTTGATGTTGCTCCTCATTAATATAAGATGGAATGAGACTAGAATAAGGAAAGTAAAATGATGATGAAATTCGTCAGTTGATGAATCATGGAGGTTAAGAAAGGACTCATAGCGGATATGATATAGTAAAATAAGCATGGAAGTTAACTCCTATAGAAGATCTGGGATATATTAACACTAAAAGGTTAGAAGAGGTGATATTGATACAGAGGAAGTAGCTTGGAAAACTTCCTGAAAAAGTGTTAGAGATTGGATTTGATGATTAGTTTATAAGAAAATTATTTCATTGATGTCTAAATTCTGATAAGGTACTCGTATTGTTTATAAGAAGTAGTGTGAGATCAGTGGGTTAAGCTAGTATGTCAAGGGAATAATTTTGACTGGAAAATTTTAGTATGACTGCTAATAAATGATTTGCAGTATAGCACAAGAATTACAAGAAATTACAAGAACTGGTTGTTAGTAAAGCTAGGAACAAAGCTAGTAATCTGAGAATTTAAGACCAATTTTAAGATAAATTGGTTACCTATGACTAACATAGAAGTAAGATGAAAATGGAAGGTTGATCTTTAGTCAAGATATTATCAGTTAAAAGCTAAATGAAGAGAAAAAGAGGAAATGTACCACTTTGAGAAAAGATGATTTGTGCAAGTCAAAAAGGGAAAAACTTGGTTTCAGAATTATTATACCTTAAGAAATCGTGAAAGAGTTGGACCAAGGGCATAATTAATGGATCTTATCTCCAGAAGAGAGCAAAGTTTATAGTATATGTACTTATGTTTTGGAGACATTGATTAAATTAGTTAAACGTTATGTTATCACTCTTGAGGAAAAAGAACTGCAATTAGACTTGATACATGAAGAGGTGTTATTAGAAATATTGGTTTACATAATTAAAGAATTAAGGAATAAAAAAATTACATTGGTCAATGCCCTAAAAAGAAATCACAAGGTCGAAGAAGCTACTTGAAGTTTGAGAAGAAAATGAGGGAGCAATATCTGCAATTGTTTGAAACTGGAATGTGTTGAAAATTAGAGCACGGATTTTCTTAAAGGGGGAGGAATTGTAATGTCCCAAATTTTGGTCAGTGATCAAATTGTAAATTTTAAAAGTTTTGGGGTTGAAAGTATAAACTTTGGAAAAGTTTAGGGACTAAAGTGTAAATTTCCCCAATAAGTAATTTTATTCAGTATAAGAGTGAATCGGATCGAAATAAGTACCTTGATGTCGGTTTTAAGAATTAAGATGCAGTAAAAGGTACTGAATTTGGATCGAATAAAATTGTTAAGCGTACTCAGGCCATGGAAATATTAGGATGTGTGACCTCCAGGAAGGTCCCATAAAAGTATTTATGGTTGATATTTTAGACTCAGTAAGAGTAGAGAATATTCGTAAGGATTATCGATAAAGGATTTCTAAGAGAAATTTTATTCTATAATGATTTTCGATAATTATCAGAATAATAGACTGAGTTAGGAAAATTCAATCTAAGTCATTCGGAAAGGATTTTTTTATGAGATGGTAGTGTGGATTTCCCGAATATGGAAATATAGAATTTTTGGAATAAATTCGATAGCTCGGAAAAAGGTAAAATCGAAGTAGAAGTATTTAATGAATATCGAAATATCGGATCGAATGGAAAATAAGAGATTGATCATGGAAAAGTCATAAAATACTATTTTATGAATATTTTTTTATAGTTGGTTAGATTCCAACTAGATTTAGTTGAATTTTTACAAGAATGGAAAACTAGTAAATAAAAGCTAGTTGGAGGGCAAATTGGTCATTTGGCCCCAATGGCAATTTTGAAATATTTAAAAAGTTACAAGGGCAATTTTGGAAAGAGGAAATGGAAGATTAAATCTTGGCCCTTGATTGATGATAAAATCAATCTCAACCATTGGATAAAAAGGGAAAAATTGTAATTTGACTATTAAATGAATTTAATATTCATTTAATAGATATATGTGTAAAATAATGGTGAAATCCAGCAAAAAATGTGAGAGCTAGGGAAAGGAAGAGAAATTTTTTCCAAGCTCGATTCATGTCATTCATTCAGGTGTTCATTTGTTCGTGGAAGCATTTGTAACATTCTATTCAGTGTCCATATTTCACCCAAGATATTCGAATAACATAAGTAAGCTAGATCATAAGCATTTCCATTCACGTTTATACATATGCATAACATATCCTTTTATAAACATGGAAATCATAGTATTTACATCTCAAGTTCTAGCAACCAAGTTCAATTACATGGAAGACCCATTTCAAGAACATATAAATATACAAGATTTCAAACATCCAAAATGCATGATCTAGTATTATTTAAATACAAGCTAGGTGCCACCAACTACTAGGAGTATTACAACAAGTGTGGATTCATACTTGTGCTTTTGCTTGTGTCTTACTTCAAGCTCAAGGAATCTGGCTTCAAGGTCAAATAGTATTCTTGAAGCACTCTTAACCTGGGGTTTGGAAAAAGAGGAAACGAGAATGAAAAGTACAAAAATGTACTTAGTGAGATAGCACTAATTCTAACCAATTTTTGAATCAAGTAGACTTAATAAGGTTAATAGCATTTCAAGTCAAGCAAAATCACGAAATCATGTACTGTCATACCTAAGGCATTCGAACATCAAGACAAGCATAGCAAGTAAGTGTCAAGTAAATCAAGTAGCATGACAAGCTTATCAAGTAGTTATCAAGTTATCCAATTCCTAGTTCCATTCGAATAGTGATCAAGCATAACAAGAATGTATCAAGTAGACCAAGTTTACATGTCAAACAACAAGTATTTCATTGCTTTCGTGACAAGTAACAAGCCTTACATGACTTATATCTCAAGTAACAAACATTACATACCTTACGTATCAAGTACAAGCATTTCATGGTTCATATATCAAGTAACAAGCTTTACATATCATGTACAATTATATCCAGTGTACAAGTATACAATGCAAGTAACATGTAAGCCTTAAGCCTTATTTATTACTTGTTTACTTTCCTTAGTTTTAAGCCTTATTACTTAGCTGTCCATTATACATGTTTATACATTTTTATCATCACAAAACAGTCCATAATATTCATGTATAATAAAAACAGTCCATGTGACTTGTGTATACAATTTTATCCTCACAAAACAGTCCATAATATTCATATATAGTCAAAACAGTCCATAACTGCATGTACAAGTATACAAGGCAGCATTACTCATGTTACGTAGTTTAATCACACAAAAACAGTCATTAATTGCATGTACAGGTTGTACATGGCATAAACACTCAATAATTCGAGTAAGATCTAGATCTTTTTCAAGTAACAACCATGCATCAAGAAATTTGAGTATACAAGTCAAGTAATATGGTCAAGTAATCAAGATTGCATGTCAAGCAATTTAAGCAAGCCAATCAAGTAAACATCGGCTCAAGTGAGGCCATAAGCCATTTCAAAAAATAAATCATACAATACAAGGTCCAAGCATAGGCAATTATCATTTCAAGAGTTTCATGTCAAGAATCAAGCATTTTAGGTCAAGCAATTCGAGTATTTCAAGAATTCATGTCAAGTGATTCAAGTGTTCAAGGTTTCTTGTCAAGTAATCTAAGTATTTCAAGATATAATTCAAGTGTTCAATGTTTTCTTTTGAATTTTTTATTCGATTTCTCAATAAGGTTCATTTCTTTTAACATGTTTGCCTTGGATCACAATTGGTTATGGATGAGATTCGTCCGTGTTTGACCATAAAGGTCCAAGAATCCTATACTTCTCACTATCCAACCAACTGTCGCCAAATCTCCGTGCAACTCCCCTGTTACCTTCTACTGTCGCCAATAACATATTACATGTAATGGGGTGTCCCCCCGAGTCGTGGCTCATGGACCGTAGTCCCAAGTATACCATGCATCATACCATTGTATCCAAGGACTTCCATTGTAGGCAACGTAAGTCTTTTAAATCTTTAACTTTCAATAGAGGGTATCTTATGGCACATGAATTCTTATTTTACTTTAAAGCTTGTTGTTGTTTCTTATGTTTTATGATTTCATGTTCAAGTCAAGATAATTGTATTCAAGAATCACATTCAAGTAAGTTATAGCAATACATGCTTAGCCCTTAGGCTAGTTGAGCCTTAGCTCTTCAATTCACATTTGACCTTGACATTCAAGCAAGTATTCGAATATATACCCTTAGGTAACAAGCAATGTCTTTATTTCATGGTTCATTTCGTGCTATCAACATATACATCATAGAGTATTATCAAGACAGCATTCGAGTACAAGCTTAGCATACTCAATTCAAGTCATTTAACATGTACAAGCATTATGCATACTTCACAAGTCAAGCAACATATTCAAGCAAGACACTCAAGTATCGGCATGTAACAAATCAAGTATACCAATCATGTAACAAGTAGTTCATGCTTACTTGTTATCAAGTCAAGTACACATGTTATTTCAAGCTAGCCATTCGAATACATGCCATCTTTGGCATCAAGGAAGTCAAGTAGATCACAATCAAGGTACAAGGGATCAAGGAATGTCTTATAAATCATGAATCATACCTTGTTAGCAAGTATTACACCATGGAGAATATACAAGCAAGCATTCACATAACCATCTTATTCATCAAGTAAGCATTTAGCATACACTATCTTAGGCATCAAGCAGGCATTCGAATGAATATCATTCAAGACACAAAGATCACGCATCATATATCATGGAAGTACATATATGCTACTATTCGAATAGCCACATTCAAGAACAAGAATTCACACTTTTGTTTTCACTTTTCTTTTTGATTATCTAGTCAACTTTCATGCTTTTATTTACTTACAAGTTTAGCTTAGCCAATCTTCCCTTTATATGCATGATCAAGCCTTTATTAAGTCCATTTAAAACAATACAAGGATGGCAGGAAATTTAAACATGTATATTTGGTTAGGACCTAAGTCCTAACCCTACCAAAGCTACACTCACAATACTCCAAGCTTAGCTAGTCTTGGATCCACACTCCTTTGTTCTTAGCTTTAGGATGTTCCACCCTTTCCTCTTCCACCAAGTTGACTCCTGGTTCTAACACATTACACAAGTAAATACATATTAAAACAAGTTCACATACTCATTCAACCAAGGCAATATTACTAGTACACAACATATACAAATCTGGCAGCATGTTCATATATATTCTTTACTACACATAACTAAAATTGTCTATACTCTAATTCATGTAAAAAAGGGCAGTAACCACTATCCCAAAACTATTTACATAATAGTTTTCAAAACTGTCTAGAATTTAAACTATCCCAAGAACTTGCCATGCTCCTTAAGTCAAAAGTGAGCATTTAAACATCTCAGAGAAGGGCTAGGCTTCCGACTAAGAGCATCCGCCACAACATTAGCTTTACCGAGATGGTAATCAATAACCAAGTCGTAGTATTTCAAAAGCTCCAACCGACGATACTGACAAAGATTTAATTCTTTCTGAGTTAGGAGGTACTTTAGGCTCTTGTGATCAGTGTACAAGTAACACTTCTCACCATAGAGGTAGTGTTGCCAAATCTTCAAAGCAAACACAACTGCGACGAACTCCAGGTCATGAGTCGGATAGTTCAGCTCATGAGCCTTGAGCTGACGTGAAGTGTAGGTTATGACCTTTCCTTCTTGCATCAGTACACATCCTAATCCCAGGTGGGATGCATCACTGTACACAGTGAAGTCTTTACCCAACTTGGGTTGCACCAAAACAGGGGCATGGGTCAGAACTTGCTTAAGCTGATCAAAACTTCTCTGCTTATCTATTGTCCACACAAAAGAAGTGTCCTTACGTAGAAGCTTCGTCAAGGGTGCAACAATCAGTGAGAACCCTTTAACGAATCTACGGTAGTAGCCTGCAAAGCCTAGAAAACTACAAACTTCTCTAACATTCTTTAGAGGAATCCAATCAAGGATTGCTCGAATCTTCTTTGGGTCTACTTGAGTTCCCGTAGAAGATATCACATGGCCTAGGAATGATACTTTGGATAGCCATAATTCACATTTGCTAAACTTGGCATAGAGTTTCTTCTCTCGGAGGGTCTGAAGCACAATCTGAAGATGTTCTTTATGAGTAGCAACATCTTTCGAATAGATCAAGATGTCATCTATAAAGACAACCATGAACTTATCTAAGCAGGGCTGGAACACACGGTTCATCAGGTCCATGAAGGCCGCAATTGCATTCGTAAGTCTAAATGGCATTACTAGGAATTCATAGTGGTCGTTTCTAGTTCGGAAGGCAGTCTTTGGAACATCAGACTCCTTCACGAGTATCTGATAATACCCAAATCGAAGATCTATCTTTAAGAAGATGAAAGCATCTTTCAACTGATCAAAAAGATCATCGATACTCGGTAACGGATACTTGTTCTTGATTGTCATATTATTCAACTATCGATAGTCAATGCATAAGTGCATCGATCCATCTTTCTTCTTAACAAACAACACGGTCAGATGAATCCTTTATCCAAAAGGTCTTGGATTTGGGCTTTTAGTTCTCTTAACTCCACCAGAGCCATTCTATATGGAGTAATAGAGACTAGAGTAGTCCCAGGTTGTACTTCGATCCCGAATTCTACTTAACGGGTAGGAGGGAGTCCTGGAAGCTCATCAGGGAACACATTAGAAAACTCTTTCACTATGGACACA
Source organism: Hibiscus mutabilis (assembly GCA_019671005.1). Classification (NCBI taxonomy): domain Eukaryota; kingdom Viridiplantae; phylum Streptophyta; class Magnoliopsida; order Malvales; family Malvaceae; genus Hibiscus; species Hibiscus mutabilis. The sequence continues at coordinate 55,655,296 of CM033715.1, forward strand.
TTCTCGAGCTTTGGATCTTATTCAGATTCCATGGCACATAAGCTAGCCTTACTAGGCTCATATTGGATCTTCAACAAGGTTATACTCTCCTTACCAAGTCTGTGGAGATATAACTTCTTCTTAGAACAGTCCACCCACGCTTGATGTTCAACTAGCCAATCAAGGCCTAGGATGAGGTCAAACACATAAAAAGGCAGGGCCATTAGATTGGCTAGAAATGAGATCCCTTGGATCCTCAAAGGACAAGCTTTACATACCCATTAGATCACTACACTATCTCCTAACGGATTAGAAACAACCATCTCAGAAGCAACAGGTTCAGGTTCTAAAGCATACTTAGCAATCAAAGGTTCACTAATGAAAGAGTGCGTAGAGCCCAGATCTATTAAAGCATAAATAAGATCAGAACATAATTCCACCTACTTGCAATCATATCAGGATTATCCTCCTGCTCATGACCCCGAACATGGTACATCTAGGCTGAAGTCTGAGGGTCACAACTAGCCGGAGGGGCATTGAAGTTGCGAGGTCTCCCCATGGATCCAGACTACATCTGCTTTGCTCTTCTTCCCTTACTAGGATTATTTTGAGAAGCCACGGTAGTAAGGGCATTTAGATTCTGCAGACACTGTCTGATGAAATGGCCAGATTCACCGCAGAAATAGCACGATCTAGATTGTCTATAACACTACCTAGGGTGCCTTCTCTGATAGAAGTTGCATAAAGGAATCAGGGAACCCTTCGCAGAACATCTTGTATTGTCGGTGGAAGCTATACAAGCAACAAATGTTCTTGTAGACTGAAATTGTGGCACATAACCCAACTTAGGTAACTGATTGAAGGTAGCAGTCTTCTGATCCCACTGTCTACCCTTCTTCTGAGGTATAGGAGGCTTAGGATCATCTTAGAATCTTTTATCAGATCGGGCTTGATTCCCTTCTCTCGTAAGCCTTTTGAGAGGCTTCAGTAGTGATGGATCGGTTGACAAGAGTCTGAAAGTCCTCTATCTCCAAAGCGACGAAGAGGACATAATTCGTCACATATGCCATCTACGAACATCCGACACTTCTCCTTCTCTGTGCGGATGATTTCGGCATCGTATCTTGCATACTTGCAGAAGTTGTGAACGTATTGCTCCATGGGTCTTCCCCCTTGTCTCAGATGAAGGAATCTCTTATGCCTTTCAGTGACATAATGATCACTAATGTACTTTTTGCGGAACTCTTGAAGGAAGAAGTCCCACATTATCCTGTGCTCGGGCACGGTGAACGTCACAGTGTCCCACCAACTTTGTGCTCCTTCGACGATCAAAACTAGGGCACACTCTAGCTTGTGCTCCTCGGGGCACTTTATTTGTTTGTTCAACACTTTCAGAGTATTCTCCAGCCAGTATTTTACGATCTCGGGATTGTCCAGGTCCTAGCCGGTGAATGTATAAACTGGGTATTGTTTTAGCTTGTCAATAGGAGCTCGAGAAATAGGCCGAGGAAATGGTTCCTGTCGGAGAGACACAACCACTTGCTTAATCATATCGGCAATCGACATAAGATACTCTTGCTGAGTTGAAGGCATTGGCAGAGAATGAGGTTGGTCATTCTGCCCCACTTGTTCAGGCCTTGCTTCGCCCCTCAGATTATCCCCCTGAGTCGAGGAGGAACCAGGGTTCGGATCATTAACAGCACGTCTATCAGTAGGTCCAGACATTTTCAAATCTAAGTACACAAAAAGATTGAATCGTGTAAGCTACAAGTCACATATATCGTATACAAATAACTCCTAAGTAGCACAAGTACACAGGGACTCGTAATAGACTTCAGTTTAGTCCTAGAATCGACTAAACCTAGGCTCTAATATCGCAATTGTAACACCCCATTCTCGGTTTGGTAGAGAACTAGGTCATAAAGCATTATCGGATAACATATATCAGAAATTGAAAGCTTAATTAGAGTCAGAAGTTTATTCAGAGGTTCTAATATTCTTGTTTAAGGCTTAGTGAACCTAATTATCAATTACTGACTCAATATGGGGTCAATTTAAAACCTTTACAAACTTAGGGACTAAATTTCAAATTTTACAGACTAGCGGTCGTAATCAGAATTCTTTAATACCAACTTGTAATTAAACTTACCAATTATTAATCTGTGAGGTTTCGTTACTATCGGATATCATTAGCCTAACCAATTAGTTCGTATAGTTATTAGTGGCCAATTCGTAAAACTGTCCAAGTTCTGTTTTCATGCCTTACAACATATTTAACTAACACCGTATCGATACCCTAAGGGCAGTATCGATACGCTGAGCTTAATTTTATATTTCCAGATTCAAAGGATGTCAAAGCCGTACCGATACAACTAATCCTGTATCAATACGTGTTGACCTCGTACCGATACGCTCTAAGACCGTATCAATACCATTTTTCAACCTAAATTCCATTGACCAAATTCTGTACCGTTATGCCCAAACCATATCAATACACCCTGTTTAACTAAGGTTGACCGGACCAATTATGCAAGGGCCATATCGATACGCCATCACCCGTATCGATACTCCCTGACCTGTAATGACAGAATTTTAGTGGTTTTTAATCGAATTAACCTAGCAAACGTTGTCCAAACATTATCAAATTCTACCAGCAATCCAGTAAACAATAATTCTAGTAGTATGCAATTTTTAGAGCATTCAGAATTCATTTACTAATATTTTTCCGTTTAGTGCATTAAAGCTTATTTTAACTAGTTTTCTAGGTCCAAAACACACCAACATGCACATACGTCACCTAAACACTATTAGGCTTATACAAACATACCAAAATAGGTCATTACAGTTTATCTAGCCTTATGCCACCTTACTAGGAGTTCCAAAACAAAAGTAAACATTCATATGCTTGCAGAGTGAGTGACTTGCAACCGCAAAATACACGATCGATGTCTGGAAAGCTTTAGGATCCTGAAATGCATGAGACATACACATGTTAGGCTTACATAGCCTAGTGAGGTAGTCATAACAAACGTAAAGCAACTAAATGAAATGAATGGCATATTATGGTCATGAATAACATATCATCTTACTCAAATATAACAATTACACTATTAATCACATAAGTCTCATGCTTAAGTCATTCATCATAATTTCACATAATCATAATGAAGCTTATACTCATTCAAATTCCCTTGGACAATATAACAAATAGATATGCGGATTCCCTTGTACACCACATGTATATCGAAATATAGGTCGTAGCCTTGAGCCGTAGCTCTGAATAGTATCCCTTACACAATCCATCCTTATTTCACCACACATATAAGTCGTAGCCCCGGACCGTAGTCCAATCCCTTACTTATACGAGCTCAAATAACCCTATGGCATGCCAATTGTATCCAAAACTCACAAATGTCCAAGGTTACACATATTTCATCATATAACTTACCTTTATGCCCGTAGGCCATAGAATATCGGAATCGGAATTCAACCTTAACTCCATATAATGGATCATATCATAACATATTCCTATCAAGTTTAGCATATCATATCATACTTTACTCATAACAATCTCACATGTAATATGTCTCGATCATCACATAATTATTTGTAGAACATCAACCATATTAAAGGCTTACCATGCTCACCTTTAGCATCCACACGAACATTGCTCTACTTGAGCCCTTAGCAACACACATATTAACATGAAAATCATAAATCAAATGCAACAGGATGACTCCGTGCTGATCCTTTGACACGACTACACTCACCTTGATTACGTGATTCTTGGATTACAATTCCGTTGTGCCCAGTTTCCTTTGGAGATGACAAGGGATCCTTCTCCACTAGTTGAGCTAGCACAAAATTAGGAGTTGTATTAGAATTCGATCTAAGGATTCGGAAACATATTTCAAGCTTACAAAACTTGTAGATAACATTGGAATAATGAAATTAGCTTTCTAATCCATGAGCTTCTACTTGAACATTGAAAACCTAATTTCAAGATTAAACCTTGAGGAATCATGGAATCGTTGAATTAGCTTAGGGGTTTTACTCACTGAGTTGTGGGCTTTCAAACGGTATATCAAAGTTGAACAAAAGGGCAACAATGGAACCGAGGTACTTGCTTATCTTGAGCTTGAAGATGGAAATGGTGGTGTAAGCTTAGTGAAAGATGAGGGTTGTGTTTTGATGTTCGGGAGGTCCAAGCAACAAGATGAAAACTTTCTTTTGCTTTATTTAAAAACTCCTTAATCTCCTTTAATCATTCCCACCTATTTCTTGGCCAATAAGATGATTTCCTCAAGACAAGAGTTTGCTCAATCCTATGACCAATGCTTTTTCCACCCTTTGACTATTGACAAAAGTGACGTTTTCTTATGGTTCTCACATGAAGGAGGCAAGCTAGGAGGTGATTTAGCACCTTGCTTCCTATTTCCTTTAATTTGAGCTTCAAACAGATTCAAAACAAGGGACCCATATCGATACACTCATGGACGTATCGATACACTCTCACTAAAATAGGTAAGTTAGTTATTGGCAGTTAAACCATATCGATACTATCTTGACTGTATCGATACGCCTAACTCGGTATTTGCAATTTGGCTTTGAATTTCATACAAGGAAGGCTTAGGTATTCGAATAGGGTCAAAATGTAACTTCATTATAAAAGAGGGGTACAAAGATCAACTAATTACAACATTTAACACATCGGATCCAAAATTTTCGGTCATTAGAACCTAATTCTGGCTAGGCCAGTTTTCAGGATGTGATAAAACTTCCAACGATCCCCAATCTTGCAACGATGGCTTTCAACCTGAAATGCATGAAATGCAATACATTATACATACTTTGCCTAGTAAGTAGTCGTAATCAACAATAAGTTTAACGGTCTGCAATTAAAATCATGCTAGCACAAGCATGAAATGAAATGCATTATGCATACTTTGCCTTTTGCACAAACATCACAAATTTTGTCAAAAGAAAACTTTATTTGAGGCAAACCTCTTACAAGATCGTTTGAAATCAATTTTTCTAAAACACTCATGCTTGCATGCCATAGTTTTCTATGCCATAACCATGAGTCATGTTCATCTTTTAAAACAAAACATGCATTTGAAACATGAATGTCATCTAAATGCACCACGTATATGTTTCCTATGTGATGACCAATAAGCACAATTTTGTTAGTTTCAATGTTGATAATTTTGCAACCATTTAAATCAAAAAGTACATTGAAACCTTTATCACAAAGTTGGCTTATGCTTAAAAGATTATGTTTTAGACTGTTGACATATAAAACATTATCTATAAGGATAGAAGAGTGATTACCAATAGAACCAATTCCTTTAATGTGGCCTTTAGAGTTGTCACCGAAAGTCACTAATCCTACACTCTTTGGTTTTAGCTCCAAGAACTGACTCTTGTCATCGGTCATGTGTCTCGAGCATCCACTATTAAGGTACTACGAATTTGCACATGTAGCTTTGGCCTTGTAGCAATGCTCCCCCTACAAACAAAGATTAGGTCTTGATTTTTGGTACCCAAATCATTTTGGGTCCATGAGTATTAACTCCCAACAACTTGGTTCCCTTGGGAATCCAAGAAGACGTAGCACTAATGTTGTTAGAAGTAACTTGTTCCTTAGGAACCCAAACACTTCTAACTTTCTTACCATATGAGGGCCTTCGAAGCCTCTTTGTTTTAAGCCTCTAAAGTTTCTCTTTACATAGTTGGGTTTTGAAGAACTTGCTTCTTTAAAACTTGGTTTCCCAACTTTGCTTAGAGAAGCATTGAGATCACCCACCTTGTGGTGATCATCATGAACCTTGGAAAGAAGGTTTCCAAGTCCTGGATTTTTTTTCAATTTTTTTTGACTTTCTTGCAAATCTAAAACCTTCTTATCATGTTCCAAAATGGTTTTAGATAAGGTATCATTTTTGATTTTTCAAATCAAAAATTGTATTCTAGTTTTTCAAAATTGATTCCTTATACTTTCCATCCAATTTGTCAAACACCTCTTGCAACTCATCGTAAGCTTCTTGAAGCTCGTCAAATGATAAATCAAAATCGAATGAGTTAGAGGTTACCTTAGGATCCTCCTTAAGAGCCATGAGCCAATGGTTGGCAAATTATTGCTCCTCTTCATTGGATGATTCCTCATCACTCCAAGTAGCAACGTTTTCCTTGAGCTTCTTCTTCTTCCCGAAGCTATTCCTTTTGAGTTGGGGGAAATCAATTCTTATGTGCCCCAGCTTCTTGCACTCAAAGCAAATAACTTGATCTTTCTCTTCCTCCTTGTTCTTGTTCTTAAAATCTCCTCTCTAATGGAACTTTCTTCCCCATTTGGATTTAAGGAACCGAGTGAATCGCTTGGCTAGCATAACCATTTCTTCATCTTCCTACTCACTTGAACCGCTCTCTTCTTGTGAAGCTTTTAGAGTAGTTATGATCTTCTTCTTCTCTACTTCCTTTTTCTCGACCTTCTTCTCTTCTCTTTTCTTCTCAACTTCTCTTCATTTCTTCATGATCTCATAAGTTAAGAGAGACCCTATGAGAGCATCAAGCTTCAAAGTCTTTAGGTCCTTTGCCTCAATGATGGCGATTCTCTTTCCATCCCAAGAATCAGGAAGGAAGTAGATGAGCTTTCGGACTAGCTTATCCTCGGGGATGACTTCTCTGAAGCTGTTGAGACCGTTGACAATGACAAAAAATGATCAAACATCTTGATGATGCTCTCATCCATCTTTATCTTGAAATTTTTGTATCTCAAGGTGAGGAGTCCAATCTTTGTCTCCTTCACGTCGTTTGTGCCTTCGTAGGTGGTCTCGAGCTTGTCCCATATCTCATTTGCATTTGAGCAAGAAGACATCTTGGAGCACCCATCCGGTCCAAGCGCACAAAAGAGCATGTGCATAGCTTTGTCGTTGACTTGTAAGCACCTCTGTTCTTCATCAGTCATCTCAAGCTTGGACTCTGGAATAAACTGACATCCTTCTCTCTTCATTGGAATTATTGGTCCATCTTCCACTACATTCCATAGGATGTAGTTGTTAGATTTGAAGAAAAGCCTCACGTGTTTCTTCCAATAGGGTGATTTGGTGGTGGATTGAGACTCGTAGAGCTTGTGCCCAAAAGTAGATGCCATGGCTTCGATTGTGGATTGATATATCTCCTTAGGATTGACTCAAGAGGATGATGATCATTCCAATGAGTGTAGCTCTGATACCAATTATTGAGATAATCAATCGGTTTTGGAAAGCCAAGAGGTGGTGAATTGGAAAATAAAAAAATTGGTGGAAGTAGATGAAAGATAGAAAAAGTTGGTGTAACACCCCTTCCCGGTCTGGAAGAAAACCAGGTCAGAAAATGTTACTGAAAAACAATACAGTGAACAGTACAATGATTTCATTCAAAATTCAATGTTAGGCTATGCAATACGATGCTATGGCTACAAGTTAGATCAATGAATTGATATGGAACGATATTAATTAGATTTAAGACCAATTTTAAACTTTAACTACCTTTAGGACTAAACTACAATTTCTAGAAATTAGGTGTCCTTATCAGAATTTAACCATGCAACAATGAAATTCAATCCATAACTAAGCACCCTACAAAATTTCATGTTAATATGATGCCATTTACCCATCCAATTAGACTTACCAGGTTCCAGTGACAAATATGCAATGTTTCAATACTTTGATCAATGACTTATTGTAACACCCCAAATCCTAGCTTATAAGTATTGGAACCAAATTGAATAAGTTGATAGCTTAATTGAATCTAGAATTAAGCTAAATTGATTAGTTAAAGGGCCTAATTGAAGAGTGTATGAAATAAGTGATCAAATTATAAAGGATCAATTTAAATTAAAGGAGAAAGAAGGGGAATGCATGTTAAATCCTTGTTTCCCCTAATGCCCTTGATTAAGTTAATATAAAAGATTAAGTAAGGGGCATTTTAGACAATGCACAAATCCAATAACATGGATTTGTTCTTGTCATCTTCTTCATTATCCCTTGTTTGGCTGAATATGAGAGAAAGAAAGTGAGAGAGAAAGCTTGAAAAAATCAGCCATTGAAGAAGGGAATTTAGCTTGCATGTGTAGTGATTTATGATTGGAATTAAGCTAGAAGCAAAGTAAGTAAGATTCTACTTGTGTTCAATTGAATAGGCATCTATAATTACTGAATTGGACTGTTTTGATGATTATAGATGGAATTATATATTGAATATGTTATTAGATGATTGAATGGTTGTAGAATTATGTGATATTGAAGAATGGACACTAGGTACAGTGCTGGAAATTATGTGTTTATGCTAGTGTAATAAGCTAGGTTGCTGGAAAATTGAATTGTGAGATTGAATGATTAGAACTTAAAATTGAGCTATAGAATTAATGAATTGATTATGATCATGAATAGGTAATGTAAAGAAGATGTTAAACAAATTGAATTGTTAGCAAACAATGCTATAAATAAAGGATAAAAGTATGAACATAGTCACACAACATAGAAACTGTTTTGTGGAATTGAAGTTGAGTAAACATGCAAGATTAGGCATTATAACCAACCTACTCTATTTTGTAAGCCTTGTATAATGAATTAACATGGTTAGGATATCATATGAAATGAATTATAGGGCTAAAACATTGGTCAAAATGAATTTAAGGCATTAAAATGTGTTTAGATGAAATCTGCCCAGAATAGCTCTATTCAGGTAGTCACTTTGAAAATTCACCAAGAATTGTATAGATCAAATTTAGAGCTGAAATTTTAATGACAAAATACTTAGAATGTGTATTTTCATTAGGTGAAAACAGAACTGAAAACTGGGTCCTATGCTGGAAACTGTAAATAGGAATTGCTGGACAGTGCAAACTATCCAGGCAGAGTAAATGCCCTATCTTTGAACAATAAACTGTATTAATTGGCTAAGAACTAAAATTCAATTCTTACATGGTCTTATATGAAATTTTGTAAGCTTTCCAACGGTGTATATCAATCAAAATTCCAACGTACGGATTAAAAGATATAACCATTTAAAGGAACAGTGTGCAAACTGCCAGGCAGCAGTGTCCTGGGCAGTTTGGCTCGTTTTTGCACCTAGTAGCAAACTGTTTTCAAAACAGTTTTTGGACATTGTAACCTGACCAATTATGTCTTAAAATGAAGTGATAACAATGTGGAGATGAATTGGTAAGAAATGCTTAAAAGGAAGCATAAAAACAGTAGCTAAATGTTAGGTATAATGTGATAACATTGCTACTATGATTGTGTGATATATTGTGATTGTTTTGATGGAATGTGGATGTGTTATGCTTGCTAGACCAAGGACAGCAAGTTGGGGAAGAAGAGGATAGGAGTGGACATCCCAAAGCTAGAGGCAAAGGGATTTGGATTCAAGACACTTGAATTGCTAGGAGTATTGTGAGTGTAACTATCCTTAGGGTTGGGACTAGGTCCTAACCAACATTGATATTGTTAATTCAATGAAATTGCCATGTAAAATGACTTAATACCTATTTGGCTAATTAAGGGAAGAATGACATGTATGATAACTTGTTTGATGCCATGATCTATGTGTTACTTGGGTGTTAAGCAAATGCAATGAAATGTGCGTCATGTTGCATTGCTTATGCCTAAGGTATGAAATGACACGCTTGCTTGGAGAATAAGGTACGCACAATGCATACATATGCATGTGTTTGTGAATGGTATACATGGCTGATTGAAATGAATTGAATAAGGATACTACTTTGTATTCATGCTATTCGAATGGCATGGATAGTTTTGTATTGGGAGTTAAGACTCCATAAGCCTAAGGGGGCTTGGCCTTTGAATGACATATTGTTGAATTGAATAAACAATTGTACAAAGCTTAAATGAAATGGATAATCAACAACCTTGGAAGCTAGTTTGATAGATAGGAGGGCATGCCTTAGAATCTTGAGCTCATATTGGGACTACGGTGCATATTGGACGACGGTACATATTGGCACTACGATGCATATTGGCACTTCGGTGCATATTGGCACTACGGTGCATATTGGCACTTCGGTGCATATTGTTAAGATTTGATTATCTAGTAAGCTACTTACCAAGGATGTTGTAAGATGACTTCATAATTCAAATGAACATTACTTGTATTGTAAGATACTTGAATGAACTTTCATGCTTTGAAAGATGACACATGAATGGTTGCAAAAGTTGTTACTTGTCATGAAAGAAATATATGGATGATGGCTTTATGTATAAATGCCTACTTGATAATTGTAGTGATTGGTTGCTTGTCCTCTAAGCATGTTGTTCGAATAGCCCATGAGTGTCATGATGGATGTTGTTATGTTGATTGTATGATAGGTAAAGGTTGCCTAAGTTATCTTATTCATTCGAATAAGTATATGTTTTGGTAGAGATGTTTTGGATTCTTGTAAATACATGAAAACTTGGATATGTATGCATGAGAAAATTGGTTAGACTTAGTGTTACCTCACTAAGTACATAACTTGTACTTACCACTCTATTTTTCATTCTTCCCATAATAGATTAAAAATACTTCAAGAGGACATCTTGGGTTTGAAGCAACACTTGAGGCAAGCTTGAAAGTATAATTTCATACTCTTTGT